>OU696529.1:35850366-37050366 GCA_916048285.2 Bellardia pandia | reverse complement strand
GGAAAAAATGTTAAACTGAGAATTTATCAACATTGTTCAGAGGTGCCCCGTGTTCAAACGTGACCCCCCCTCTCCCCTATGTATACGAACCATATTTGTGTTCAATATTATTCGGATACCAACATTTTTAAGAGAGTTATGCACTTTAAAGTGATTTTCGGAAGTGGGAGCTATGATCAATTATGGGCCGATCTACACAAAATTTAAAGATGTAAATTGGCTTCATTTACTCCTCATTTGTGATGAAATTTGTTTAGATATTTACATAATTCAAACATTTATGTTTGGGTAGGGTATAAAAACTTGCGTAAAGGCACTTGGCAAATATTTACTCAAAAAAGTGTAACCTGTTGTTTTAGCACAAATTTGTTTAACGGTTACAAAAGTTTTGCGAAATCAAACATCATCAAATAAAATAAAACTAATATTTGTTGTGTCTTGTTCCAAATAAATAAACGAATTCAAATATAAATTATTTAGTGGTTACGTATTTTTCGCAAATATTTGCCAAGTCTGATTTAAAATTAAAATTTCTTTTCTCCCAGTGCATTTTTCTTAACAAACTCAAATCATATGATTTTTAATATTTCAAGTATATTGTTTTTATATTCGTTGCTTTATTTCCATCTTAATGAAAAACGCTCAAATTACAAATTTGATTTAGAGTTAAAGATTTTTCAACACAGCCACAACAAGATCAGCAATAACAGCAGCCAGCATCAGCTCTAACAACACTTGTTCGCTACAAACAAACAATAATAATTGGTTTTAAAACACCTGCATTAAATTACTGTCAGACTTTTAGCATATTTTAAGTTTAATTAATAACAAACTTACAATATGAAAATGTGTTTGAATTTGGCTTGTTATCGTCACTTGGCGTCCAACAGTCTACGCGTAAAATGACCAACCAAATGAATCCAGTTACAACTGTAAATAAACATTTAATGCTTTAAAGTTTCAACCACAAGTTAGTAAAAAAAAAACAGAAAATTTAACCGCAAAACAATAACGAAATTGCAATTATTTAGTTACGATATTAAGTGATTTTTTTCCTTACTTTTTATTTATCTTTTTTTTAGGTAAAAACGAGCATTAAAAGTCTATTAGAAAAAAAAATAACTATAAAGTTATTTTGTTATTCGCACAGGCATTTATGAGAGAGTACGTGTCTGAAAAGATAACTAAATATGATTTTTGATTGAATATTATTACCCTACGCTGGCATTTGACCGTTTTCTAAATGCAATGAAATAGCAATTTTTCTAAGCAAGTAAATATTATATTAGTGCTAACTCTTTTCAAAACTTAAAAATTAGAAATTCTAATGATTTTGTTCATTTTATTTGAAACGCTTAAAAATTAGACTTTTTCTTAAATTATCTACAAAAATTTCCCGGGTTTCGTACTTGTTTCACATTGAGTAGTGTGTTTTATAGTCTATTACATGTTTATTAATTTGGTTTTATTTTTGTTTTATTTTTGCAGTTTTACTTCAATAACAATTTCCACCATTATTATTAAATTAACCATTAAAAGAGTCAGTGAATGAATTGATTTGAAATCAGCAAAAATATTTACAAATATTTCACATTAAACTAAATAATGATAAATGTTTTACAAAAAAATCATAGTCATCAAACAATTCAATTTGATAAACGTTTAAGTACCCTACATACATTATTGATGCATAGTGACAATTTTTCTAACTTATGACAAACGAAGTATATGTACTATGATCGTTATATAATGAAAACCTAATAAGCGTTCTCACCCCTATCGTGAATAAAAATTTCACATGAAATTTGTACCCTCTTAACATTTTTCCTATTTTAATTCAATGTTAAAATAATAAAAGGGAACAAATTTTATGTGTAATTTTTATAGACGATAGGGGTGAGCATGAACTTATTCAGGGAGTCTTTCACCTATAAACAGTTCATCTAAAGCAGAGGTCGGCATCCTATAGCACAATAGTGCAGAGATCACTTCACACATACGCTTAATCTCTTTCATTCAGTCGTCGTTGAGACAGCAATGTGTGCACATGCGGCGGATGCTTTTATATTTTTTTCAGAAATACTTTCCAACAAACATTTAAAATTAATAATGAATTACGAAAAATATTTTATAATTGATAATGCATTTGGTAACATGCATGTAATCAGCTTTTGAAGTATTAGAAGTTCCGTTTGTATATCAATCTCGTTGTTAATTTCTTATATGTTACGGAAAATACATTGTGAGTGTATGTTTCCTATCTTAATTGTTTTGTATAATTTATATAATTATGTTTATGTTTGCTGGGTAGTTTGCTCACACACACAACCTCATTTTACGCTTTGCCGACCTCTGATCTAAAGCCAATATTTTATTTATAAAATGTTTCTCGATTTACTAGCAATGACGAATTACGTAACAATGAATGGTTATTAGAAGCAGAGCAATACAGCCAATATGGCGACATTTTTAAAAATTTCAAAAAAATATATGAATATGTAAATAAATTTAGACAAAAAGAATTATGTTATCATGACTTGATTAGCCTCGTTTTTTAAACAAGTTTGGTGAAATTACAGTGAACTTGTGGCTGCGTTAGCTTTTCGACTTTCAGTGAGGATTTGTAGGATTTTGTAGATAAATAATGTTATCAATATGAAAATGCTCAAAAATAGTTCCAACTTTCATTATTTCTGAAATATTGTTCAGTAATTAAAATGCATCTGAGTACATTCTCTGTTCTCATTAGGCTTAGAGAACCATCGGAAGATAACAGAAGATACTACATATTTTACCAGGAAGATACTTACAAAATTGTCGTTAAATGTTCGAGGTTGCGTTGTTATGGGTGCGAGTCTAATTTTAATTTTTTAATTTTAATTTTTTTTTAAACTTTTGCAAAATCTACAAGAAGTGCTTTGATGATCGAAATGAAAACCTTGCTTTCTATTTGGATTGAAAATGCGCAGAGAATACCATTAAGTAAAATGGTATTTCACACAAAAGTAAAAACCTTATTTTATGACATAAAAAGTAAAGCATTACACGGTGCGACAGTCCAAAAAACCTGGTACCCGATATTATTTTTCCTATAGGGCTTGTCGAATAAAAGAAGATTGCAATAGTGAAATATGCCGGACACCTCTAAAATCCGGTTTTACTATTAAAAAACCGGTTTGTGCACCTTTGCGCACTTATAAGCGCAATTGATTTATTTTTGCCTTCTTTGGGACACTTCCTCCAGTTCTCTGTCTCGGGAATACAGTTGTCTCTGGAGTATAGCAGTGGATTATTGACTCATTAACAGTTATAAAACGACGCTTAAAATGCATTACGGCACCCATCTTGCAGAAAGCATTTTCATCTGTAGTTTTTCATGCAAAATAAAATGGACTCGATCATTTGAGATGCCCATGATTTAAGCTATTTCACGTACTTTTATTCATCGATCATTCTTAACCATATCATGCACTTTGGCTAAAATTTCTGTTGTTGTTGCGGTTTTTGAGCGTCCACTACATGGTTCATCCTCAATGCTTGTACGACCAGGTTTAAATTCAGCAACCTAATTTTTTACTGTTGCATATGAAGGAGCACTTTCTCCTAACACATTCCTCATATCATTATTAATTTCTTGTCCCGCTAAACCTTTTTTATTTAAATATTTAATGACACCACAAATTTCTAATTTTTCCATTGTAAAAAAATCGCGGAGGCGTCTTTTTTGAATACCTGTTTCTATATGAAGGATTCGGCAGATCTAATAGAAATTTAACACGTGTTCATCATAGCACAGGTGGAAGTTTCCAAAACACTTAACTTTTTTCTGTTTATAACGCGTTTTCTATTCTAGGCTAAGAAGTTATCGACTCGTCCTTGTATAAAGGTTCCTGTACTTAATTCATATAGCAACTGGGAGATTATTTGGCCACTATGCCTCTGTGGCATCATTAGTTAACTAGGATAATGTTAGAACTGAGATTATGTGTTCTGCATATGAGAAAGAGGATAAGACACTCGAAATTTGTTTTTATATTAAAGTCAAACACCAGACTTTATATTAAGGAAAAATATCTGTCCTTGACAGCCTCAATATCTCTGAGCTATTAAAAGGAGAAGACAAGGAACTTATACAATTTAATATCAGTAAGACTTTTCGATTCAGAAATTCTATAAGCTACTTTCAAATGCCCTTTAGGTGTATGCACTTTAACTATGATTTTAATAATGATAAGGGAACTTAGCATTCGCCGCAAAACCCAGAATTAAAAAAAAAAAAAGCTCAAACTAATCGAATTTGTTTCACTTGAATTTTATTTCATATCATTTCAAATCAAAATCTTTAATTGAAAAATCGTTAAACTTATATTTCCTTTTTTGGCAGTTTATAGGCATTAAATCATATTTAGTGGAAATAGTGCAATATGATTTTTTCAATACGTACATAATAATAATTTTGTGTTTATAGTTGTATAGTTTTATATTTTATATTATTTTTTGCTGGATTTTGCTTTTAAACTTTTTTAGCTGCATGCTTATACAGTAAATCATATGAAAAAGTATATTATATACATCTTGTTGTTTGCCATGTCTTTCTAATATCTGGCTCAAATAAATCATGAATAGAGGTATAACAAAAAAAAAAAAAATTATGACAATTTGATCAAATTATTGCATAAAAATTAAAATCATTTATATCAAGTGGTTGTTTAGAGTTTCTATATGCTGGCAATGCAGAGAGAAACAAATAACTAAGTATAATACAAAAACTAGGGGTGTTCTCTTAAAGGGGCAAAACCAAAGAAATAAAAGTTGTTGTTAAATATAAATTAATCTTGTTAATTACAATTTACAAGTCCTAGAGTAAAGCTGTAAGCAAACGTTATTTTTTATGAATTTCCCTATGAAGTGAATCTCCTTTATATTTTGTGTATAACGTCTATTGCATGAGGCATTATATTCGTCATAGACAATACATCACCTTAGCAAAAGCTAACATAAAAACCGAAAAAAATAACAGCAAACAAAATCGTTTTTCAGTCTTGTCATTCCTCTTACGCATTTAATAAAAATTATTGCAGATCCTTAAGTCTAGTCATGAAGTGAAAGCATGTTGTAGTTATGTGTTGCATGAATGTATCGACGGTTGACTTAAATCGCTATATTTTTTTTTGTGTACCCAGCATTAGTAAAAAAATATTGTTTATAAAAACCAGCAACAACATACAATATGTTTAAAAATTGTTGCTGTTTCCAACAACATATTTGCTACATGTCTGCGTAAATTAATTCATTTGTCGTTGAGTACAGATACAGAGAAAAAAACATATCTAACGAAACAAACAGCAGGATGTCATGTTTAAGATCAAACAGTCATACAAATTAAGATGTTGCAAAGAAAGTTTTGCAAACTATGAACAGCAAAAAGGAGACACGTTATAGGGGAGAAAAAAATAAAAAAAATTTAACAAGAACTCAAAGGAAACACAATAGAAAATAAAAGTGGCTAGTATCATACATCCTGTCTATACCAGTGGCTAATTCAACGACAACTTTTTTACTGATTGCAATGAAAATTAATTTTCTTCATTTAAGAGGATATTCTAGAGGATTGTCTGTAGAACGCGCATTTGTCATACATATTTTCAAAAGATAACTCGCTTATATTGTGAGAAAGTAAAGATTATCATCCTTTCATCCGGAGTATCATCCTCTTAAAATACAACTACATCACTCTTACTGCAAGAGCCAAATATCTAGATATTAATGCTTATGCTGGAATGACAATTGATGTTTACGTAGTTTTGAGATCCAATTGGTAAAAGTAAAGTTTTATAAAGCTTTTAAATATCTTTTTATAATTTAATTATAATACTGAGAAGGTTTCATATTTTTAATAAAATCTTCATCAATTTTTAAATTATAGCAAAAACATTTTTTAACCAGTAAATAATCTTGTGTAAACAAAATACCTTCTAATGTTGTATTTTCAAGCCTGGTCATGTACTTAGTTTTATGTAAATGAACTTTGGAAAAAATTCGTTCAACAAATTTCGTCAATGTTGGAAAAGCTAAGTCGTTATTTGCACGATTTACTTTAGAAATTGTTGCCCAAAAATCTTCACAGTGTTCATCGTCTAAGTTTTGAGAATCACTTTCATTAATTAAATTTGGAAATCTTTCCATTAGCGGAGACAATGAAGACACTTTTTTATTAATAATATTCAGCCCAATAATAAATAAAAATTCTGCGGGAGTTTTTCAGCTTTTTCAATTTTTCCTATTAAATTTTAATGTTAAAAAAATAAAAAGGGAAAAAACTCCCGTGGATTTTTTATTCATGATTGGGCCGATTGTGTTGATCAAAAATTAAATTTCTTATAATTTCTTTTTCTTCTTAAAATCAAACCGTTTGGCTAATTGCTTACAAAACTCTATGTAAAATGAAACACAGTAATTTGTGAATTCAGTCACTTCACTACTGGTAAAATTTGTATCAGAAAACTCTTTCTTTACAAATACTCCTAAATAAACATCTTCCACTCAAAAAAATATTATTTATTTCTTATATTTTCTTCAATATTGAAATCAATTTTCACATATGTATATTGGCTTTACAAAATTGTCCAATATTCTTAAGTACAAACGTTCCATATAGTACATAACAAGTAACCGCAACTAGCATTAAATTTAAAAAAATATTCCAACTTTTCAATTCAAATAAAAAGGCTTTATCAAAAAAATCATATTTTTGGAAGAAAAAAAAATCATATTTTTAGCAAACAAAAAAATCATCAAATATATAATAAAATCATCATGCTGGCAGCACTGGACATCATTTTAGAGAGTAAATTAATCTTAAAACTTAATAAATAGACAAGAGTCTCGTAGGCGATTACCGGGACAATAATCCCGGTAGGGTTGTTTAGCAACATGTGACGATAGTAAAACCAATCTTACACTACGGAGTCTCTGTATGATGGAAGGCATTGAATACAGTTCTGCGTAGTGAGGCCATTGTGATAATAGTTAACATGAAAAACAGGTAAGGTAAGGTACTTTTCACTATGCCATACGGTTTAGCAGAAGATTGTCCAAACAGATAGATCTCGAAATGTCGATTAATTGAAGATACTGGTTAATCTAAGGATAATAGATAACTGATCTTTAAAGCCTGATTCGATTTTCTTATCCGGATAATACAGCAATTGTGAAGAAACAGCAGAATTTCAACATATTTAGTTGTTTACGCTAAATCAACACTTAGCGATTCTCCTTATTTTCCCTACAATTCCAATTTTCCTTAATGTATTATTGCAGAAAGCTATGTGTGGCAGTATACTTCCACTTGTCACAAAGTGCTAAATAAAATGGCAATGTTCTAAAAAGATCGTAAATACTTATTTTCGGCTAGATACAAACTAACCGTTCAAATGTTCTCTTCATTCTCCTCAACTGGCAAGAAATCCTTTGTTCAAATAATTTAATAAATAATAAGAAAAAATTCCTAATTTCCTTGTTTTCTTACATTTCTTTTCATATTGTTTGTTAAATTGTTCTGAGTATCAAATTCTAAACGATTTGGTTTCGGCTCAGAGAGTTTGATAATCTCTTCCAATTGTCCATCCACTTTCAAGAGCTTTTCAGCTAAACATTAGTAGTATTCAAAAGTTTAAAGTCTTTGGAAACTTCCTTGATAACTACACACTGTCTTTTGTAATCAGGTTGTTAAATTAAATGCTTTTTGTCATATTTGAGTTTATAAAAACCCAGTAAAAAAAATTCGTGTTTTTTGAAGCACTTAAGAGAAAAAGCGCATAATCGAGCGCTTCAATAAAAGTGCTCTTTTGAAGCAGTAAATAATTACGAATAAAATATACAAAAAATATGCTTTTTTAGTGCTAACAAAGAACAAGGTTTTAAAGCGAAAAAAACAAAAATGAAATTATAGCCAACAGATTTACGAATGACAACGAAAGTCAATTACAAAACGAATATCGCGCTTCTCAGTTACTATGAATTTTTCTTAAGCGAAAACATTCAGATAGAATTAAGAAAACACTTTAGGAAAGTGCTTTATTTGCATGTTTGATTAGGTTAAAAGAAACGCTTATTGTCAGCAGAAAGTAGTCCTCCAAACCGGGAACACCTCATACAAAAATCTTGCATCCCATCAGCAGGTTTGAAGCGATTTGAGGTATGAATTCATACATAAAACCTGCTCCTTTTGGAGCACATTTATTACTGGGAATGAGAATGACAACTTCAATGATTCCTCAACGTGAAGAAATAATCAATCTTCCTGCGATCGACTGTCAAAGTTCTATACTTGTAGCTACGCTATGGAGGTACTGACTAGACAAATAATAAAACATAAACTCCATTCCCACCCGTAACATGTTTGTAAGCCACAGACGTTTAAATGTGTATCCCAGCATAATGTTTCACAACAGTACAACCGCAGCTTAAATCAAAAATCATAAACATTTTCGAACACACTAAGCCCACCCATTAAACTCTTAATAGCCGAATTCTCAGTCATTAGTTAACCATTGGTAAACTAATATACTAACTGTTCTTTAACTAATACTTGTTATTCTTATGGCAAACTAAGCATTGCGAATAAAGAATCATTAGTTAAGCCTTTGTCATTAGCTAACTAAAGACTGTGAATTCGGCCATAAGACTTTTAATCAAAATTTTTAAATTTTCTCATTCAATTTAACAAAAGCTGTTGCTAATATATTGCTCTTTAGGGATTTATCTTGTCAAATACATTATTTAAACTCAAATGAAGAAAATACATACAATACGAGTGTGTATGTATGTGCTATGTCTGTGTTAAAAACAATTTATGGCCAAAACATGCATTTCCAACCAAATAGAAATAAATGTATAATTAGAAACAAACACAACACAAATCTATCAAATTAATAACAAATTTTTGTTCATTCCCACACTTTTGGTATTTTTTGGGTATGAAATTCATCAATATTAATTAGTTGAGATCTCACTTGATTACAAATCGAGCGAACGAGCATAAGTTTTTGTCAGTTTTTGGTCAGTAGTCAGGTTAGTTACACTGTCTTACAATACATTTTTCATGTAGTCGTCTTATGTTTACATTTAGTTAATACTAATTTTTTTGTTTTGTTTTCGTTACACATTTAGTTTGGATCATGTTTTTTACATTATTCATTTTAGGTTTTTTTTACATTTAACAAAAATTTTTAATTACATTTTTATTGACTATGTCAGCTGAGGAGGGGAGGGGGTGAGGTTAGGAAGGTGTAGCAGTGGAAATTGGTATTGAATTAAAGTACTTAAGTGGAAGTCACAAAAACCAAAACAACAACAAAATAAATCATGGTCTAGTGATTAACAAATAACAATAAAAGAAATAAATAAAATGAAATGAGTTGCATTATGTTGCCTTGCCATAAGTAGGATTTATTGGCAAATATTGGGCGTATTTTGTTAGATCGGGTTTTACACTTAAAAAATATTGAATATTTATTAATAAAAAGTAAAGAAAGAAGATATATAGGAAATTTAAATATATATATTACAAGATGTTGCTTTAAGTCTTTTTTATAAAAAATTTAAATTTTATTTAAAAACTAGCTAAACCCGGTGTGCTTTGCTACCCCCCCCCCCCCCTCGTTATAAAATAAAACGTATTTATATATTTACAAACATTTATGTATGTATTTATTTAATTTTAATGTATTTATTGCAATGCTTTAGTTTACTGGGCAAGGCCATGCCCCTTTATCCACTTACGTAGTCAAGAATTTATTATTTCTTAAGAATATCCTATTGTGAAAATTTAATGACGATCGGTCCAGTAGTTAAGACTATATTACGATTTTTAATTTTCTTAAAAAGCGGGGTGATCCCACCAACTTTTCTCCTAGTACGTATTCCTAATTATGTCAATACCATATGTACCACATATCATTGACGTAGGTCAAAAAATTCCCAAAATATGGCGGGTTAAATTTGTGGGTTATATGGGCGGTGGCACCCCCGTTTGTACAATCAAAACTTCATATAGCCTATTATTCCTTCCAGGGTCACAGTAACATGCTGTGAAAATTTCATCAAAATCGGTTCAGCCGTTTTGGAGTCCATACGTTACATACATACATACATACATACATACATACATACATACATACATTGAATTTTATATATATAGATAGATAGATAGATAGATATGTTTATCCTGAAGAAGCTATTCAAAGAGTAGCGAAATATTTGAATACAATTTAAATTTAAATTGCTGAAATAATTACCAAAATCTTAATAAAAAAACGGTCAAATACACAATAATAAGATATATGTATATTTTAATATTTAAGTGTTTTATAATGTTATTTTACATTAGTCATATAAAATCTTATATTAAACATGTCATTGTAGGTGCCGTATCTTTATTTTTAACTACAATTTTATTCAAATCTTTGTGTTTGTTCACATAAAACTTAGTAATCATCATCTAACATCCACAAAGTAAATACATATGACTATATAAATTTGTCTGTCAGTATAAAAAATGCTCAGGCTGAAAATATTATTGATTCTCTGCTATTTCATCTAATCAACTCATTCTCAGTTTATTTGAAAATATGTGAAAATTCTCTTTTAGCATTTGCTTGTTGGCAATTGTATGCTGAATAATTTGTTCTCCAAAAATCCTATGGAGTTAAGTTCATGACTCTGGAGAGGATCAGGTATCACTTATTTTACGTTGTCAAGCAACCATTCATTTCCATGGACTTATATGTTGGGTCATTATTGTGAAATTGAAAATGACTTTGTCTACATAATTTCGCTGCACTATCTTTTAAAATATCTGCACAATTATGCTTGTCCATTATCCTCCTTTCAACAAACATCTTTTGATCTTTTGAACAAACACATGGCGTCCACAATATCACACTTCCAGAATATTGATTTCGTTTGAATCGGACATCGACAATAGTTTGAGTCAGTGTATTTGGAAAATTGTTTTCGCTAAAATAGCATCGGATAATGATAAATAATCTAGCTGAATGTCAGTAATTTCAATTTTGTATTTTAAATGTCAGCGTTCTTTAAACAGACAAACTTAACAGATTAAAGTGTTACACAAGGATCGTTCTAATTATAATGCGGTATTCATTTGGCATTTTTTAATTTAAAATAAAACACTTATAATATAACTGGAAATCGGAATCCTTATTATTGCTCGAAAGAAAAATCTTTTATATTTACGTTTGAAAAATAATTTCATTTAAATGTTGGCAGCAACCGTTATCGATCGATTATTATTTTCAGCATTTGCCACCGGTATCCCACAAATTACGAGAGTAATAGCGTAGACAGACGACAGCCTTAATTTGCATTAAAATCTCACTAATGTGAATTAAGATTTTACCCTGACAGATGACAGTTTTTGCATTTAGTAAACAGCTGTTTGTTTGTAAACAACTGTTTAATTGTGAAAAAATTTGTTTGGCATTTGTTGAAAAATCAGTATTTACATATTTGAAAAAAAAACTGATATTCTTTTGCTGAAACTGCTCCATAATGCAAAAATTGTTCATGCACTAGGAACCATCAAGCTGAACGTGTTGCTACAAGTGGGGACCGCAGTAGGACACTCTGAAATAAGAGAAAGGCAATTGTGGATTTAATTAAAATAAATTTTATAATTATCTTCTTCTTTTTTACAATAGTAAACAATTTGACAACATAAGATTGATTGTCGACGATGTTGCCATATTGAAATAGCTAAATTCAGTATAAATTCACTCTGATTTTGTATATTTACGTCTAACCTAATGCGCATTAGGATGGGGACAATTCTCGAGTTAATTAGAATTAAGACTGTTAATGCAAATTAACTGTGTCGTCTGTCTACGCTATAATGACAGATTTCAAGTGTTTAGTCATAGCCGACTTATCGACAAAGACTTTTAACTTTACATAACTCCAAAGGTGTGATATCAACTGATCTAGGCGGCCTGTTGAGTGACCCGAAACAAGAAATTTGCTGCTCAACAAAATGACTTCCCAATAAAGCGTGCAGTAGCACGGTCTTACTGAAGCAAAATATTGCCAGCAGCACTGGCTACAATTTCAGGTAACAAAAAACGGGTTGTAGCGTTTGCCATTGAGTTTTGGTTTTTGACTTTTTTTAAGAATGATTCCACCAGCCCACAAACCACACCAAATTGTAAATTTCTGAGGATGTAAAGATAGTTCGAGTATCATTTTTGTTTATTTACATATTAATTTAGTCAGAAATGTACCTTCTTTATTGTTGCAGCGCCCATTGACTGAAATCAAAACGGAAATTCTAATCCAACTCCAGGCTCCAGTTCTTAAATAAATTGGGTTCATAAGCTTTAAGCCAAGATCCTGCAGTAAAATTTGCCAAATTATTCCATATAAAAGATCAACATGCATGGCGACGAATCGTTTCGTCACGTTCTTCACTCACACTCTGCTCTACATCCGCAATATTTACTCCACTAGAGGATGAATGTGATCTATTCGGTAGCGTACCTATATAATCCAATAACGTAAATTGAGACACAAATTGGTATTGACAGTATTGGTCTTGGAAGAAATGTTGATCGAAGTGCAAGAAAAACTTTTCTCATAGAACTCTGATTTTGTTAGTACAGCTTAATAATTTACAAACATTGTTGCGGTGTGAACCTTTACATGAAGAACTTTACTGCTTAAAAATAAGACGACATTATTTTATAAATAAATTAAATGTATTAAAAAAAAAAATGACACCAGTTACAAAAAAAAGATCTAAAAGGATCACCCATTACTTACAAGTGATAGTGTTGATATATAACAATTATTAACATGTCTTTGCAACACAATTTGCTGTTGCGATACTTTATAACCATCAAACAATTGTTTTTCTGCGTGTATACATATTATGTTTTTTTATGTTTTGTCACAAAAACGGAAATTAATAGTTTTCGCAAACAGAAAATTGAAGTTTAAAGTTTGTTGGTGCATAAAAAAATGTCAAGTTCATATTTAGCTGGAGGAACATATTTACTTTTTTGTTTTTGTAAAAAAAAACAAATGCATCGCTGATTTTAAACAAAACCCTCTACAAAATTACAAACAGGTGGTTGCCAGAACACAAACATGCAAAATAGTTTTAATACACATAATTGTAAAACTTTCTACTTTTGAAAATTAATTTGATAATTACATAATGTAATATCATCACTGTTTGAAAGCACATTACATATTTCTTTAAAGTTATTATTTTTTTTTTTTACAAAACATAAATATGTATGAAAATTCCTTTATTCTACAACAAACAAAATTTCTTTATTCTGCTGCCGCCACTCGTTTTCATTGATTTTAAAATACCACCTTTAACTCCCTGATAACTCCTCGCTTTCCTTAAACAATATAGAGTCGTATATCAATTGTTTTTAATTTATTTTATTTTGTAAGTTTTTTTTTAACTTGGCTATTCTTTGCATTTATTTTGTTAAGTTATGCACGTCCATAATATAAAGTTATATACCTGCCAGTTAAGACGTCAATTCCTATTAACAACTATAAATTATGCCATCAAGCTATCAGCGAACGCATAAAACAACTTTAAAGTTTCACAAAATGCTGCTGCTTCTTCGTTGGCTTCAACGGCTCATAGTTTATCTTCTTCTGCTGTTGGAAAAATAAAGAATTCTTTGAGAGAAACATCTAAACATCACAAATGTTCACTATGAAACATAATTCACACCCTAAACAGGCACTTCTGCCCAAAAAAAAAATTAAATGAAAACAACAACTGGCAACAAATCTTTTTTTTTTTTTTAATTGTGCCAGCACTATGGGGAAATAGAAGCAAATTGGTTACTGACTTGCAAGATTATTGAGAGCTACTCAAACAGCAATTTCACAATATTGTATTCATCCAAAAGCAGAGAAAGTGGATACCATAATAATTAAAGACGAGAGACCTTGAAAGATGATTTAGCATTTACGAAATGCTGTTTAAACGCTGTAAAAAGAATAAATTTTTGCAGCGAATCATTACATGCGTTGAAAAATTTATGCATTACGATAACCCGAAGTGTAAGCGATCGTATATGAAGGGCCGCGGAAATCTGGACATATCATTTCAGGCAACCTGTACTGAATGCAACTGAATATTCCATCATGACAACGCTCGGATACACGTTTCAATATCTGTTAAAAACTATTTAGAAAGAAGTGCTTGGGAAGTTTTGCCTTACCCCGCTTATAGTACAGATCATGCCCCGATCTGCTCGATTTGGGCTCAAATGAGCAGTTCTTTGGGCGCAGAATCCATATGATGGCGGAAGCATTCAAAATCTTCCAGATAACATTGATTATAGCACTGCCATATCGTTTTACTAGAAAAATTTTCGTTTTTCAACTCTGAAACGACATGAAATTCGTGGTTTATATGACGGGTTTATTTGTAAAGAGCATCTAGAAACATCCAGAAATTTGAGATAAGGATGACGTTTAGAATTTCGAATGGGTATAGGATTTTTCAAACTGAAATTTAATGGTTTATTGGGATATTCGATAGGAATGCAATAAAGTCTCTGATAGGTGTCGAGCAGGGTTCAGTAATGTCCGGCATCGTTGAATAATAAGGTGGTACTCATATAGGTGCGTGGATATAGTGATATAATAGCCAATTACGTTGTTGAGGTCCTGGCGAAAAAGTCCCATGCTGCCTGACAGAGACATATACTTCCTACTAATACTCGATTAGATAAATAGGGAACTTCCTGCATGATCACACCAATGATACAGCCTAAGTTAAACCAGGGGCTATAACTGTTGAGAATTACTCAATTTCGTATACTGCAAATGTCGTATTCATGCAAGAACACATGAAATGTCCTACTATGACTATTGCAGGAGCCACCATAAGCATCAAACATTGAAAAAATTCAAAGGGGTCAAAATAAAATTCTACGTATAATTACTGCAGCTCCATGGTACGTTAAAAATTCTAGAATTCACAAAGATCTAGGCAATCCTTTGGTGAAAGTCGAATTTACAAAATATGCCTCAAAATATGTCAGCAAACTTGAACACCATCCAAACCCACTTGCACGAGACATCCTTAACTTTAGTGGCCATGTTCGGTTGAGAAGGAGGGATACCCTTGCTTTAACTCAAACGCAAAACAGATAACTGGATCAGTTGATGTGAAATTTTTTTAGTATCATACAAATTTTTGTCTAGCACTGGCTGGACTTATTATTTTCTTTTAGTATTAAGATTCGAAAACTTATTGTCATTTCAACATCTGAAGATTCAATAAATAAATAAAATAGAAAAAAATATATATTATATTAAAGCCTTTATTATATGCTTTATTATCTTAAACTATATCCTATGTCTTAATTCCCTCTGTTTCTTCTTTTCTACTTTTTTAAATCTACCTCACTCTTTACTTCTTATCTTTCCAGGCAACACAAATGGACCAACTGATCAAACCCAAATGTGGTGTACGATTGGACGGTCGCCTGTCAAACTAAACTATTGGTTGAATCATTCATAGGAAACTCATGTATTAGTTACATTGGATATTTCAATAATCGCTTTCTTCTACTCGGCTGCTTACTACTACAATAGGACAAATTTTCTTCAATATACCATCTAGAATAGAACAGTCAAATAAACAGTACCAAAGTTCGATACATTTTACATTTTAAATTACGTAGAAACAAAAAACAAGTGAAAAGTAACCCATTTCCTAATATTGCCATTTGGATCGCATTTGATCCAAGAAAGACAACAGACTTACATGACATATTCAAAACATATCACTGTATGTAAAAATTGTGAAATTTGAGAATACCTAATAGGTTTAAAGAATATATTAAATTGATTATTGAATTTTACATTAGGAGTTTAAAAATTGTCATATGTTGAGACCCGCAAGACCGCTTCTGATGGGTCTTCTAACTTCCTCTTCTATGTCTGTGTCATTTGTCATGTCAATAAATAGAAATTATTTTCAAAATATTTCAATTCTAGCTGTGAGACCATTATCAAGAGGACTTATTTAGATAAAATTAAAATAAAAATTTGCAATTTTACCATTTTTCCACTTACCAACCCATAGTGCCACAAATAATATAAACAAACCAGCAACCAACTAAAAAAGAATACAAGCAGCCGTTTAACTTAATCCTAAGGATAGATGTATTTTTTATTTATTATTGCTATTGTTGTAAAACATAGCATTTGTTGTTGTAAGACAGACTAGTATATATTTAAAAAATAAAATGCAATTTATGTAAAGCCTCAACAACAACTTAAAACAAAATAAAAAAAAAAAAAAAACGATGAATATCATTGTGTCTAGTGTTATAATAAAACAAAAACTATATTACAATAACAACAACAACTACACACGACAACCAACAACAACAAAATTATTATTCTTTACAACAAAATGTGAGAAAGGGGGCCTTAACAAAAAAAAAAAAAAACTCTGTAAAATAAAATACAGTATAGAAAAAAACTCCCTCAAAGCATATTTTATGGTATTTTTCGCCTGCTTTATTTAGTTTTATTACTTTTTTTTCAAAAAAAAAGCGGCAAAAACATCTAAATTATAGTGCGTTGCCAAGCCACAGAGCTGCTTGGATTTGTTATTTTTTTTGTCTTGCATTTTTTATGCCAAAATGCCAAGCTAGACATACATATTTCACTTTTAATGGCAGCTCTGCTGCATTCTGTGTTGTACGAGGTCTGATCAAAAAAATAACCGTTATATTAAAATTTCGTGAATTACGTATGTTCGATTTTCGCATTTTTTTCTGTTATGTTGGTACACATGTCTGTTATATATGTTGGTAATATCAGCCATTTTGGTTTGTCAGTTTGTTTTTGACAGATAAAAAGGTTAGTCGTGTTTTGGTGTGCTCTTCGATTTTTTACTATTCGAAAAATGGATCAAAGAAACTCTATTAAGTTTTGTGTAAAAAATTAAATTAAATGCGCAAGGACATTTGAAATGTTGACTGTGGCGTTTGGCGAGTCTACTATGAGCAGAACACAAGTTCAATTTTGGTATAACCGGTAGGCCGAGAAGATATCAATGACGATGCTCGTCCTTAACGCCCGTGCATGTCAACAACCGATGAAAACATTGACACAGTGAAGAAAATGATTTTGGATAATCGTCGAATCATTATCAAAGAGGTTGCTGATGATCTTGACATATCGCTCGGTTCATGCCCAGCAATTTATTCGGATGTTTTAGGCATGAAACGTGCGGCAGCGAAGATTGTTCCAAAATTGCTAAATTTTGAGCAAAAACAACGTCGCATGAACATCGCTCAGGAGCTGTTGAACATCGTCAATGACGATCCAGACTTTCTCAAAAAGGTTACATAACTGGTGACGAATCATGTGTGTATGGCTATGACATTGAAACCAAAGCCCAATTATCCCAATGGAAACGTCCACAAGAGCCAAGACCGAAAAAAGCACGTCAAGTTCGGTAAAATTTGAAGGTTCTGCTTACTGTTTTCTTCAACTAAAATGGCATGGTGCATCATGAATTCTTGCCACAAGGTCGCACGGTCAATAAGGAATACTACCTTGAAGTTATGCGCCGTTTGCGCGAAGCAATTCGTCAGAAATGCACGGAATTATGGAAAAACCAATCATTTTGCATTTTGCACCATGATAACGCACCAGCTCCCACATCGATGTTTGTGCGTGAGTTTTTAGCCAAAAACAAAACCGTTATCATGCTTCAACCAACGTATTCACCGGACTTGGCCCCCGCTGACATTTTCCTCTTCCCAAAGCTGAAGACACCGATGAAAGGAAAGCGTTTTCTCTAGCCTTTTACGGTAAAAAAAATTGTGATTTTTTGATTTTTATTAAAAAAAAAATAAAGAGTATTAAACTTTTTATAATACATATAACAATGTTATTAAATTAAAGTTTAAAACTAAATAAACAAAAAAAATTAAAGCATATTTCAGGTTTTTATCATCACATTGTCAATTAAAAAAATAAATTCAGTCATTTAATTAACATTAAAAAATAAAGTAAAACACTTAAACTAATTTGTATTAATAATAAAAGTAATAAAAAATATAATTAATAAAAATAGTTAGTTTCAGTCGAAGATTAGTTTCCTATTTTGTTTACAAAATATATTAAGAATATCTTCTGCCAAAATTTGCAATAAAAGAATAAAAATTCTGGGGGTGGCTAAATTTTTTCTGGGGGGGGCTTAGCCTCCCCCAGACCGGGCTATCTACGCCGATGACGCCGGCATAAGTGTATTATATCTGAGGGGGATTACTTTGAAGAGGAAAAGATAGTTATTGATGAATAAATAAATACTTTTTGAAAATATTTAAAATAACGGTTATTTTTTGATTAGACCTCGTATATTTTATTTATGTATAGAAGAAAACAAATTTTTATTTTGCTATAAAATTTTAGATTTTTAGGCGTTTTTCTCTTTTCAAAATATGTATTTTCAAACAAATATTCAGTGTTTTTGATAGCTTGACTTGTGTTTGTTATTTTATTTTTCTACTCTTTAGTTTTCTATTGTTGCTGGCTTATTGGCAATAAGCGCAAGCGTGTTGTGCCAAAAGGAATTTTGTATAATTATTGGTTACAAGTTGCCAGTATTTAGTAGCATTTGCTTGAATTATAATCGTAAAATAAAGATATTAAATTTTTCGTTTGAGTCTATTAAAGAATGTATTTGTTTAAAATTGTTAATAGAGTTATTTTATTTATTTGTTTAGTTTATTTATAAATATTATTATGAGGTTTACTGAAGACAAGCTTTTAAATTTTTAATGTACAAGCAGCCAGCTAGACAGACGGACGGACGGATATCGTGAAATCGATTCAGAAAGTGATTCTGACCCGACCGGTATACTTTAAGCTGGGTGTTGGTCTAATATTTAATAAAAATAATACTAATACCCCACTAAGGTGGTTAAGTTAATAACGATTTTTAATTACATTTTTACTTCGTTAATTTCCAAATTTTAATTAGTTTAGAAAATATCCAAAAAATATTACTAGAAAAAAGAAAAAGTAACACTAAATTTCGATCAACAGAAAATATTTGAGGAAATTTGTATTCAACAAACAGATGGATATAACAAGGCCATTTCTGAATTTTATAAGGATCCAGAATGTTATCACCAATATAATATCAATAATGTTACTTAAAGTTATTTATTTTGAAGCACTTGGATGTGTGGACAAGTTATTTTCTCTGTCTTTATTTAAGATAAACATTAGATGAAAGAAAATATTGCGGATTACATAAATCATTTTTGGATACTTAGGTTAGGTTAAGGTCTATTACTAGCTCAGATGTATTCAGCAAAAACTGGACAGGTTATTCAGGTCACAGAATTTAATTCCGTTCGGAAGTGGAATTAATTCGGTTTTTTTCTTTTATAGAAAAGTAAAACAAAAATTTTTTTCGGAATGAAACCACTTTTAAATTATTAATTCCACTTCCGAACGGAACTAAATTCTGTGACATGGCTGATTATATCTAAGGGACAAACAATAGGTTTCTCAATTGTTAAGCCTTTTTCCTTAACAAAGTAACCAGATTCTGTAATGACGACCGAGCCTACAGACTTCTCAGTAGTGGCGTTTAGCTAAAATAATAGACATGCATAATATATAAACAGCATTAAATATTCTTTAAAAGGGACTGCAAGTAACTTGCAGGAAGATTTGGATGGTGTAGAGTATTTGATCTTCTCCAGATCCCTGTGGATGTTAAAATTTCTACCAAGAAACCCCTATTATTAAGTGTATAAGAGTTGGTCTAGTTTCGATATTGACTCCAAATTCTTCTTCATGACTCTGTTGGGTAATGCTGATAGTATTTATTTCTATTGGGGGACAACGATCGCAAAGTGAACGTAGCGTAGTGAACTTAAATTGTAGCATTAATTCTATTTTATATTTGTATAGCCATTTCTTTATCTGGTAGCATTTTTCAGTTTTATTTATAATATCACCAGAAGTTGATTCTTTGAAGAAGAATCTTGCAATAAATTAATAGCAATCGAGTATAAAATTATTTAAACATAAAGATATATCGTGGACGTCTAAAAAGTACATTTGATTTATATAGTTGGTACGAAATCCAAAAACCCATTTTCCAGCACTGAAACTCACTCGTTTAAAACGAACATTAGCCGAAAAATTACCAGATTAAGCGGCCATACATGAAAGCGTAATATTCCATCATGACAACATTCCATCACAATACATGTTAAAATATATTTAGAAAGTAGTGGTTGGGACCTTGCCCTGTCCGAATGCTATTTGTTTCTGTCAATGCCAAACACTCTCTGGGATATGATTTATTTAAGAACAGAGTATTCGTTCTTGTCCTCAAAAAGAGAACAGTTCATTTGATGCATAATCTAACAATGGCCAGTACTTTAAATAAATAAATATTACACAAATGTTAAGAACAACTATTATTTTTATTTGAACTGTTAATTTTAAATCATTGATATTTCTTTTATTTCGGCTCGAGTTCAAGGAAAAAAAAACTGAAGAAATAAATAAAAACAACATGTAAAATAAATAAAAAATGATAATTACAGCAAATTTCGAACCACCGGTAATACTGGTTAAAGAAAATATCAAAGTTAAATAAAAGAAATATCAATGATTTATTACACAAATGTTTTAAAGTAAAAGCCAAACATTTGGAAAAAAACACGCATTTTTAGTTATTCGCCTAATGCAACTTTTAAACAACTTGTGTTCATGCTTAGGAAAGGATTAAGTAACTTTGTGTATTAGTCCATTCTGCCAGCCTTTAAGGAATGCTTAAAAGATATTTATAAATATTGCAGGTCAATACTGCTTACTGTGATATGTTTTTCGGCAAGTATCCATCCAATGCATTATATATAGTAGAGTTAAAAATACAATAAAACACTCCCAGTATAGAGTAAGGCAAGCTACTTATCATTGTCGAAATAATCTTAACCATACAATGTGATTCTTCTGCTTTGAAAGCATCAGTTGCTGGCTTCATGATAGAACACTGGAATTTTATTGTCCGGGTCACTTTGAGCATGAATAATTGCAAGTGTAAGACAAATACGGTTTCGAATTAGGTAAATACATTTTTCTAGTAAGAAGCAATTGTATATGGCAACAGAATAGGACATACATATTTCTTATAACCTTTATGATTTCTTCTTGGTAGGGTTTACGTTTCACAGATAGTCATCATACTTCAAGGCAACTCATAGTCTTCTTTGGAAAAAACCAAATGTACATACATTTAAAATAGTTTCGTTCAAAGCAGAAATTACCAAAGGATTCAAATAAGATTCGCTGCTTTTATGTCTATCTACCAGGACTATAAAGATAAAATAGACACTTTTATTTTAAAAGACTCTCCGTCAAATCTAAGGTCAGAAACATGCCAAAGTTATTTGAATACTTTAAATAAAAATAGAATTAACTTTTTATTCTTTACACACATTATTTATCTTGACTTAAACCCAAAATGTTTAAAACAAACATAAAAAAATGCTTCCTGTTTAATGTTTTAACGCCAAAAACAAAACAAGAAAATCATCCTATGAGTTGCAAATAAGTTTAACTTGCCCATTCGCTTGCAGTTAAACCATCTAACAACAGCCACACATGCCATTATGTATTCCTTCTTGGTATGTGCACTTTACGTTTGAGAAGCGGCTTTCATTAAGGCATTTTAGATTTAGTTCTTTTTTTTCATTAATTTATTTTTTTTTTTTTTTGCTTTTCAAACATACGTCGTTTTTGTTTATACGGTTAAATAAGATCCATGGAATATAAAAAAAAGAAAACGTAAAATAAAACTACATATAGGAGAGTATAAAAATGTTCAAAACGCAATACGATAAACAAAGTCAAAGTATTAAATTACCACACACATGTTACTGTTTATTCTAAACAACGATGAATATTTACTTATAGTAAGACTACGAGTTTGACTACGATTACACTTATTTGCTTAAACTTAAGCCACAAATAAAAAAAAAATAAGCTCTTTGTTCTTCTTTTTTGTACGTTGTTTAGGGGATACCCTACAGATATACGAATATAAGGAAATATGTGTCATTCACAGGACACTAAATTGTACAAGATTTCAAATAATATTTGGCGATATTATTGCTATTGCTCGTGAAATCATTATATTTAAAAAATTATATTCTTGCATATAGAAGATTTCAAAAAAAACTATTTAGAAGAATTATTATAGAACATCTACTGTTATATTTTTCTGATTATATTATACAGCCATCTAAATTCTAATTATACCATCACTAATTCTAGTTCCTTAACTTGATACTAATAGAAGTACACCAGTATGTTACTGTATAGCTAATGATGTTCAAAGCAGAAGCATTTGCTTTCCCGCATCTAAATATAAATAAAATACAAATAAAATAAAACAAATGCAACTAACTAAAACCACAAAAAAAATGCACGTGCGCAATTCCCTGATAATAATAGAACTCAAAGTTAAATAAAAAATTAAATACAAAAAACATATGTGTATGAACAAATTCTAAATTAAACTGAGTAGCAAAAAAGTTGCATTAGAAGCAGCAAATAAAGGAATAGAATAGATTTAAAACTAAAGAAGACAAACCATAGAAAATTCCACAAATAAAAAAGCTAAACAATAAAAGGAAATAATAGAGAAAACTAAAAGTCGCAGTTCATGTTAAATAGTAAAATTCGAAAACCCTTTTTAATTTCTCCGCTTAGGCCATGTTGAGTGAAATACTCATTTAGCGGACATGCAGGAAAATAAATTTACAGATAAAATATACAGCTGGAAAAATGCAGGCATGCAACACTTGATTTGATTTATTTTGAAATAAATTTAGAGATTTAAATAAAAAGATTATAATTAAAAAGAGCTGCTCAAAGTTATGAAAATTATATCACTGCAGAAAATGCCAAAATAATAAAAATATTCTATATTTTGAAGTCTATGATAGACGTTGTCATGTATTTTTTGAAGAAAACTTTTTATTTTTGAAAATAAAAATTTTTTCAATTAAATGAGAATTATTCCTCTTACGAGTATTAAATAAATAGTAGTGTATTGAAAATAAATTGTATATTTAATTTGAAGTGAACTTCGATTAAAAATTTTTATAAAAAATTTTTCTCAAAACAAAAAACTTTTTTTTTTAGAAAACTTAAAATTGTTTAAGAAAAATTATCAATTTTATTTATTAAGTAGCTGACCCGGTCCGCGTTGCTAACCCTAAGCAAACATTAGTGTTGTATTACCACACGATTTAGATTGAGGTTTTAACGAAATTTACGACCTTTAAATAAAAATCCATGGAATATCTATCATAAAGTCTTTTTGACAGAATAACTTACATACATATGGTGTAGATATGGGCTAAATCAAAAAAGAAACGCAAGTATTTAAGGCAAACTGGAAAATTTATTTATTTATTATTACCTTAAGATCAGCGGATAGACAATGTTTTCTGTTTATTTATTTGGTGTAAATTTTCGGGCGTGACAACTCTGGAGCAAGCCACATACAACTAGTGGAAAAACATCAATTTTCCAAAATTAAGCCAGCAATAGTCAATTATTGGTCTTGTGCTTTATTGATAGTGATAGCAAAGGCAAGACTTTAATATATAGATATACATATAATATTAAAATATATCTTGTACATAAATGATTTACATAAATATTTTGTAAATAAACCGAAAGTTTTAAAATTTTGATATTGGTTCATTATTAACATAGGTTTTTTGTAAATATCTTCGGAACTACATAAGCGATTTAAGAGTTTGATATCTCGTTTTGAAAAACATGACAACAACGGCTTTCAAAAAAAAAAAATAAATATATGTATGTACATTAGGGTGGCCCCGTTTGTATGGAGAAAAAATAAGGTATCGATGTTCCCGCCTAATATGAAAATTTGATTAATTTTCTGACTACGTTTCTCAATTTTTTTTGGGGCCAATATTTGGTGAGCTGGATCAAAGGATAAAAATGTCCTTTTTAGAGGTTTTTTAATTTGTTTTTTTACATTTCTTCCAAAGAAACTATATGTAAATTTGGTATCATATGAAAGGTCTTTGAGAGACGCATTCAATGGGTTATCAAAAATTAAAAAAAAAAATTGTTTAAATTCAAAAATTTTGAAAATTTCAGACAAAATTTTAGTTTTTTTTTATTTTTTCATAGAATTTACTTAAATAAATAGTTGAAATTTCTTGATTATAAACATCATGCAATTTAACCGAAATAGTTTTTTAAAATTCTATCTATTTCAATTTTTATTAATTTTTTTTAAACTTAAATTCTTCCCTATCTGACAATCTCTATTAACCCAATTCGCCAATGTAATGGGTATTAAAATAAGGTTAATTTTGTAAGCCTAATAAAGGGGGGGCCACTCTAATGTGCATACATGTCATTGGTAATGCAATATGAAAAATTAATTTTTCCACGCCCCTCCGCCCGCAGACCGAAAATCAAAAATCAGAGTTCACTGAATATTCTGAAGATTCCATGAAAAATTTATCAAAATCTGCCCAGCCGTTTTGGAGTCCATACGTTACATACATATACACATCCTGTTTTATATATCGTCACCTGAAATGTCCAAAGACGTAACCCTCAAAAAATTAAAATTCGTTTTTTGATTGAATCTGGAACACAAGGATAAAATACAATAAATAAGAAATAAGTTTGTCCTCTATCTTAAGACAAGATGTGAAGAAATCGCGATTTTCAATTAAACAGTTTTCATTTTATAACGTTTTTTGCTTCTCCTGTAAAATTATGATAATGAGGGTTACAGCTTTGGGCATTTTAGGTGACGATCTATTATTTTATCAATTGAAAACAATAATATAATTGCAAAAAATCAAAAGGGAATATCTTACGTCATTTCCTGTCAGTTTTGTGAACATAATTCATAGTTTTTAAATTCCAAAAAACTTGGTTATATAAAAAAAAACTTAATGCCTCTTGCAAAAAAGGGAAAACTTGACATATTCGTTTTGCAACGCTGATGACAGATCTCAAATAATCAGATCTTAATCTGTTAGTATAAATATGTAGCTTATACTGTCGTTTTGAAACCAAACTAGTAGCTTGACCATTTTGGCATTTTTGCTTATTTTATTTTGATTTAGCAGCAAAATTTTACATTTAGTATTTGGTATTTTATTTAGCATTTCTTAATAATATGTTAAGCATTTTTTACCATTTCAAAACTTAAGAATACTTATTTATTTTCTATTCAAATTTGCTTGAAAATAGAAATGGAAAATTCTATGAACATTTTAAAGCATAAATGACAAACTTATTAACAGATAAATTTACAACTGAACTTCATATGTGGGAAAATCAAAACTTACCCTTAGAATTTTGGAAGTAAGATTATGAATATAAGAATTCGTTTTATAAAAACTCGCTTTCATCTTTTATTGTGAAGATTTTAGTTTAATCATTTAGTAATTGAAAAGTTAAACGTATATTAAGTTGAATGAATTCTATAAAACCAACTTATAATGTATAGTCGGTCAAGTCCGATTATAATGCAAGTTGAAGTGATTTTCAGAAGTGGTTCCTATATGGGAGCTGTGATTAATTATCGGCCAATCGTTAAAAAATTAGGTGGCATGATTTCCAATTCTTAATTGCAATTAGATACCAACATCTAAGTGAGTTTCGGAATTGAGCCTCATATGGGAGCAATGACTAATTATGGTATAAGGGATCATGAATTATATATGTATATATATGAAACTTATTTGTATTGAATATTATGAATATTAAGAGAATTATGTCCGTTAAAGTGATGACTTATTGACCGATTTGCACAAAATCTTGTAGCTGTGATTTCATATACAACTTATTTGTGGCAAAATTTATTTGGTTAAATTTATAAATCACACATTTATGATCGATAAAGCAATATATTAAATCTACAAATTCAAGAGACTAGTTTTTTTACACCTAAACCTAAATTAAGTTGGAATTTCAAAAACGCCAAAAGTCACAAAAATGTATAAATTTATATGCCCCTTATACCCCTGAGAATACAATAAATCATTTCAATTTAAAACAAGCCAACCAAAAACACAAAAATAAATTTTAGACTTTCAAAAATCATCATATAAATGTCATGAATAATCAAAATCAATTTCCATCAAAACACAACCAAAACAACATTAAAATAAAGTCAAAACAACAAGTTGCCATAGATTTTGCAATATTTTCATACCTATTCAGGTGACAAGGTAAAAAAAAACGAATATGAAACTCCAGTAATAAAATTGCAATTTTGAAAAATATGTATTTCAAATATGGTTGAGACTACCACTCATTATGTTCCAAACATGCAACTGTGATTGCCATCATACTGATGATGACGATGACGCCGAAGTTTCTGATGCGGATGACATCGTCAGCAGCGGTGTAAGCGATAATGATGATGCTGATTGTGGTTTATTCTGATCATGATGCCGTTGATAGATCACCATTTTAGCAATGTCATCTCTCTCTTTACATTTAATTGTGCATTAATAAATAAATATTGAAAAACATCTCATTTCAACAGTCATATGTACATACATAAATACATACTCGTACATATGAATGTACATCAGGGGTTTTTATTTTATCAATTATTTTTATTTGACATTCAGAGGTTTTGAAGCTATAAACCTCTAAGGTGCATAAATAAATGCATGCAACATACATACATGGACACAACATACCAACTTAACAACTAGCCATCCAGCTATCTGTGCGTGCGTGCTGCCTCAATTATACATTTATGTATGTAGATGACAATTGATTTTTTTGTTGTGTATGATTACTTGTTTTTTGTACAATTTTTTTTAATTTTTTTTTTTTATTTGAAAAAAAAGCTGAAAAAATATGAATTTTAAAAGTTTTTGTTTGGCTGCTCTTTTGGTAATAAAGACACGCAATTTTTATAGATATTGACATACATAATGATTGAATTTGCAATAATATTTTTGACCATTTTCATAAGTGGCCATATATTAATATAAAAAAATATTGCTAAAAAAAATACAGTAAACGTATTTGAAATAATATTTGCAACGTGTTTGTCTACATGATGTTTAAACATGACAGTTGTAAAATATTTTATTTCTTCTCCATTAATTATGTATTTAACATTTCAAACATTTTTAGGTTTTTCTTGAGTTATAAATTATAGGAAAAATTTTTAACAACCGCTTACAGTGAGTTTTTCTTTTAAATATTTTTTTTTTATTTTTGAGGAATGCTTTTGAATTGATTTACACATATTTTGTGACAAAATTTGTTAACTCATCTCAATTACATGTGTTAAAATGTATTTGCTTATGAGGGTTTTTAGTAATTTTCATTTCTATTTTAATATTTTATAAAAGATAAAGACCCAACTGGAAAAGTGTCGAAAATTGTCTTACACTCAAAATATTGTCTTGTACTGACAATATAGTTTTATACTCAAAATTTAGTTTTGCACTTATACTCAGACTACCGTCTTATACTCAGACTACCGTCTTATACTCATACTACCGTCTTATACTCAGACTACCGTCTTATACTCAGACTACCGTCTTATACTCAGACTACCGTCTTATACTCAGACTACCGTCTTATACTCAGACTACCGTTTAATACTCAGACTACCGTCTTATACTCAGACTACCGTTTTATACTCATACTACCGTCTTATACTCAGACTACCGTCTTATACTCATACTACCGTCTTATACTCAACTACCGTCTTATACTCAGACTACCGTCTTATACTCAGACTACCGTCTTATACTCATACTACCGTCTTATACTCAGACTACCGTCTTATACTCAGACTACCGTCTTATACTCAGACTACCGTCTTATACTCAGACTACCGTCTTATACTCAGACTACCGTCTTATACTCAGACTACCGTCTTATACTCAGACTACCGTCTTATACTCAGACTACCGCCTTATACTCAACTACCGTCTTATACTCATACTACCGTCTTATACTCAGACTACCGTCTTATACTCAGACTACCGTCTTATACTCAGACTACCGTCTTATACTCATACTACCGTCTTATACTCAGACTACCGTCTTATACTCATACTACCGTCTTATACTCAACTACCGTCTTATACTCAGACTACCGTCTTATACTCAGACTACCGTCTTATACTCATACTACCGTCTTATACTCAGACTACCGTCTTATACTCAGACTACCGTCTTATACTCAGACTACCGTCTTATACTCAGACTACCGTCTTATACTCAGACTACCGTCTTATACTCAGACTACCGTCTTATACTCAGACTATCGTCTTATACTCATACTACCGTCTTATACTCAGACTACCGTCTTATACTCAGACTACCGTCTTATACTCAGACTACCGTCTTATACTCATACTACCGTCTTATACTCAGACTACCGTCTTATACTCATACTACCGTCTTATACTCAACTACCGTCTTATACTCAGACTACCGTCTTATACTCAGACTACCGTCTTATACTCATACTACCGTCTTATACTCAGACTACCGTCTTATACTCAGACTACCGTCTTATACTCAGACTACCGTCTTATACTCAGACTACCGTCTTATACTCAGACTACCGTCTTATACTCAGACTACCGTCTTATACTCAGACTACCGTCTTATACTCAGACTACCGCCTTATACTCAACTACCGTCTTATACTCAGACTACCGTCTTATACTCAGACTACCGTCTTATACTCATACTAACGTCTTATACTCAGACTACCGTCTTATACTCATACTACCGTCTTATACTCAACTACCGTCTTATACTCAGACTACCGCCTTATACTCAAACTACCACCGTCTTATGTAGCGGCTCTAGTAGATATGCGCCTTGAAGACGCTCAAAAGAATCAAGGAATCAAGGCATTTTGGTGAGTAAGAAAAAAGGGGAAGAACAGACAGACAGACAGACGCCAAACAGAACCAGTCAGAATCAACACAAGCCTTGATAAAGTATTATCTGCGTGGTGTAGGACCTGTCACGTCGCTTGTAGAGCTTTAAAACAAATGTCCAAAACCCAGTAGATAATAACAAGGGGAATGTAAACCACCATAAGATTAGTTGCGTCAGTTTTGGCAGCCTCTTCATCTCCTCATCTAACGCACCAGTTGCAGAGTAGAAACAAAGTTACCAAATTTCTAATCGGCGGCACTTAAGACATTGACAGTGGTTTTCCTGATCTTAGAATATAATGTAAAGTTGAGAAATCACTATACTCTTGTTTGTCATTGTATGAGTCAAACCCAACTACAACACCATATAGTTGGGATCTTCTCTGAGGCATTTGACTATACGAAAAGGACATACGGAGATAACTATGTACAGAATCAAGTGATTTTAACTTGTATTTAGGAGCTGATTATACATAAATTCAGATTAGTTTCAGCTGTTACAAGGTTTTCAAAATGAGTTATGTTTATTATTTTACAGTATAAACCATATTTTGCTGCAACTTGGTCATCCATTGGACACATGCTTTAAGTTTTAAGGGTTATATTGATTTATGTCACTGCAGTATTTTGACCAAAAATATATCAATATTTATTACCAACTCATATGCTAATTAATCTATTTAATATTTATTATATTGATAAATATTTTATCAAAATGTACTTTCAATTAAACAACTAGGTAAAACATATGCATACTAATCGCAATACAAAGTCCAATTGAGAATAAATTATTTCCCAGGTCATCAGTGATTTTACTTTCGTTCACATACAAACCAAAATTTTCTCTTGTCCTTAATTACCCACACATTTCTAAATTGACAAAAACTTTCCCATTTTTAAATGTATAATCTTTTTAAAAACTTTTAATAGCAACCACTATAAATTATATTTCATAGAAATTTTCTAGTTAAGATTAAGTTTGTGTCTTAAGTCTTTCGTTTCATGCATTCATTAACATCACTCACGCTCATTAACTTTTGCTCTTGCCATCTCTTTTACTCTCTGGCAGACAATTTCATAAAATGAGCTTTTTCAATGATATTTTCACATTAAATTTAATATTTGAAAGATAAATTACAGGCAATTGTTAGACCACCCAATTTTCACTTTCTTCCATATATCTCATATAAATATGCAGCAGAAAAGATTCAATGAACAACAACAACAACACATATATACAATATGACGCATTCTCACCTAAGGCCGGCAAACAATTTACCAAGAGTTACAAAAAGAAATAATAAAAAAAAAATTAAAAACATTGTTTGACCACACACTCATGTATCATATCAGAGAAAATGTCAGTACAGCTTCCCCAAACAGCTTTCAAAGTTAAATGGCATTTCCTGCTTGTTGTCTGCTTGGCAGCTATAGTTAAACTGGTACAATGCTCCAAGAGAGAGAAAAAGAGACGAAGAGGGAGACATGAAATAATTCAATTTTAAAACTTGAGACATCTTTTTAAAAAGCCACAGAAAAACTAAACATAAACCCATGGACTGTTGCTTTAACAACGCGCTCTGTAAGCTAGAGTAACAAGCATGACAGGATTTGCCTACAACTTGACCAGGTGCGTATGTAAATGTTGCTAGTATATTTTCTTGAAATATTTATCTATGTTTCTTTATGGTTTTCCATGAATTGTCACATCTAAAGGCTCTTTTAGACTTTAAGGCAGCTAATGAAAAATTATATTTATTTAAATATGTCTGTCTACAAGTAAGGGTAGAGTCAATTTTTATGTTTAAGATGGGATATTGATTTAAAAGCAAGTCAAGCCTTAAACAAGTTAATCAGTATGTTGGACTACTGGTAAAAGATTGTGTGAATATTTAACAAAAACAGGAAATTCTAACACAATTAGCTGTTACATCTTGTAATGATAAGAGTAGAGGCTTCTATTCATCTCTAAAAACAAAACGGAAGCTTAACAAACGTATCTTTAAGAAATGATCAGGAGAGGAAGAAAATTTAATAACCAGGTGCTAAATTTAATACAGGGGTTTTCATAAGGTTTTTAAAACTTAATTATTGGCTTTCAATTAATCTTCAAGAGTTTTACAATTGAAATATTTTTATTAAAACAGCGAGAACTTAAAAGTCATTTTAGATAATAACAATACTTTTTTACTTATGCACAGAGTTTGAGAAGACACTTCTTTTTTTAATGGTCATTTAACTGTCAATTTTTTTTCTTAAATATTGGATTCCATATGAATTGCTGTAATAAAGTGGAATTTATTTTATTGTTTCTTATGGAAATTATGGTTTTTTATTATGGTTTCTATGTAATATAAACAATGAGCACTTTGTTGAATCATTGACATGACAGTTGTACTCATCATCCAGTCATTATCTTGTTAAAAAAACTGAAGTTGGAACAAATTATCAAGACAAAGTAAAAAAAGATTAAAATTTCAACAATGTGTTTTTTTTTATAAACAATTATATTTTCTTACAAATTTGTATTTTAAACAATTTTGGTTTTTTTTAACCAATTTTTTTTAATAACATCCAATTGTTTACTTTTTGAATGCAGTTTTCAAACTCTTACACAAATATTTTAAAAAAGAATGCTATATTCGGTATTAAGACACTAAAGCTAAAAGTTAAAATTAATTCATATCTTTATTTAAGCAAAATAAGTTTTTCGTACTTTTAGAAAACTGCAAAAAAAGCCAATAAGGCTAATAGAAAGAGGGGCAGGTTTTAGCCAAACGGATTTCGTTACATCTTGGTAATTTTTATGTCTTGCAAATAAATAAATTAAAATTGTTTATTCTCCTATAATCAAATAAGTACCAGACATGTGTTTTGTTTTAGTACTTTTGTTAAGGTGAATTCCAATACCATTCGTTCTGAACAAAATATTTGTCCAGACAAAGTTTTGAGAGAGAGAAAATATTTTTTACGAACAACTCTCAGCTTGAATTGGTTTAATTTTATATTTTGAACGGACAAAAATGTACAGAAATTCATTAAATGCACAATAAATATTTGAGTACACCAATACCTCATTTTGCGTCGGGGTTACGTTCCACAAAAACATGACGCAAATTGCAAAGACGCAAAATGAATTAAAATTTTCTATAGCAAACCATGTAAAAATCGAAGATAGGTTCTAGGGTTACGAAAATACTAAGTCGCTTTACTTTTTATGTCATCAAATAAGCTTTTTACTTTTGTGTGAAATACCATTTTAATTATTTGTATCTTCTGCGCAACTTGACTTTCAATCCAAATAGAAAGCAAGGACTCCATTTCGATCATCAAAGCACTTCTTGTACGGGTCATCGTTTATTATTACTAATTAAGCAGCGACGCAACTTCGAAAAACTGCAAAACGAAACGACGCAAAGCGAGGTATTGGCGTAATTCAAAAACTGTTTAGTTTATTGAATTAAATAAAAAAAAATCGAAATTCGGCAAAAAAAAAAATCCAAATTAAATTTATTTCCAAAGTAACTGCTCGGATTAAAGTATAAAGATAATTTTTTTGCCGAATTTCTATTTTTTTTTTATTTAATTCAATAAACTAAACAGTTTTCGAGTTACGCAAATATTTATTGCGCAACCTCCTCCATTTTTTAAATAACGCTATATCTCGAAAACTAGAGCTAAACTAAAAAAAACGGTTAGCGCCACGTACTCGAGTTAGTTTTACCCACTACGTGCCCCGTTTGTAAAATATACAAAATATTTTAAAATAATTTAATATTTGTTTTTGACACTTAAAAAGCAAAGAAAATTAAATCAATGACCGCAGTATTACCACTTTTAAAATTAATACATTTTGTTTAAATATGACAATTTTGATTTGCCAGAAAAATCATTCGAAATAGGTGAATCGTGCTGCAAAAAACTCTTAGAAAAAAATTTTCTCCAGACAAAATTTTCGTTAGTAACAAATTGCTGAATCCACCTTTATTATATTAGACCATATCTTCCATATACAGCGGGGAGCACAAATGAGTATATGTTTGTACCAAAACAAAAATTACAGACTCTGAATGCAAAATAATTTCTTAACAAACCCATTGTGCACTAAAAACATTTATTACCGAACGCTGATTTTCGCAATGCAGATGAATAATTTGGAATCATTGTATGAAAAAGGCATAAATGAATCACCCATTACTCCTGACAGAACATTATATTATATATAAATATATTTACCAGACTGTGGTAGAACTCCATAAAACACAATTTAGTGTTTCTTTTGATTTCCTCAACTGCTACTTTTTAATTTTTCAGCATGAAATGAACCCATTACATTTTATAGTTGTATAACGTAGGGTATCAACATTAATTCTTTGTTAGTATGAAACAAAATCGGAAAAAAAACTTTAGTTTCCTAACGTGGCAATGACTGCTTAAACAAGCAAAACGCACACACACATTAGAGACACAAAACAATTTCTGCAGTAATTACTGCATATCTTTTGCTTTGCAAATGCCTTTTATGGCCAATAACTATTTACTTACTTGAAATTGTATTTTATTTCATTTTATTTATTTAATTTTGTTTTTTTTTTTATTTGAGTCTCGTTTTTTGTGGTTTTTTTTTAAGTTGCTAAGTGTAATTGACCATAAAGTGATTTTTTGTTGGTGTTGTTGTTGTTGTTGTTGTTTGTTAGAGTGCAGTGACAATGTTCAGCAGTTCGCAATTGCCGTTCATTTAATACATGGCCATTTAACACCATGATACCATGTTGTTCTTATTTATGAGTGACACTAGAATATTCATTAGAATTCTATTGAATTGTTTTAAAACATATTCAGTTAAATTCATGACTTCATATTTATGTATGTATTTGTTCATATATTATGCACATATGTTATATTAATGTATGATGTAAAAGTGTTGTTGTTTGTTTTGTCTTAATATTTAACCTTTTGAGTGTAAGACATATTTTTTGGTATTTAAAATTCATCAAAAGTTTAGTGGAGTGAACAAAATGAAATCTGTTTCTAATTGCTTTTAACCTTGATGTTAAGGTTTTTTGGTTAAATAACTAAAAAAATTTAAAAAAACACTTTAATTTCAATTAAACAAATAATTTTAAAATTTTGAATTTATCTAAAAGACAACTTGTAATTACTATTTTTAACAAGATCTTCTTGATTTCAATTTCTGCAAATGTCATCTCTTCTTTTTATCTTATCTTAATATCTAAATTTGTTTAAATTATGACATTTTAAATCGCTTTTTAGCCCCCTAACAGACACCAACTTATTAGACAGTCGCATGAAATATTTTTATTTAATCTGGTTTAATATTTAATAACTTCAACTCATTTATGCAGGTGGATTACATTTGTTAAATTTGCATTGAAAATTATTTGTTTTTACAAGTCTGTATGTTAGACTCCAGCTAAAGGGATCCTAAGATCCGTAACGTCTGCAGTACTAAGGAATGAAATAAAGAATGGTAAACAAAATTAATTTCATAGCAGAAATTTATAATTTCATTAGAAATGCCATTTTTATGTTTGACTAATCTGGCTACCAATAGATAGATACTACTTACCATATAACCAGTTTAATAGCAAAAACAAAAACTCTAAGCATCCGCATCTGTACGTAATTTATACTCTTACATATGTATATACGAGTATTTTGCACAATGGGGATGATTGCTTACTAATTTATGTAGTAATTCAAATACTGTAGAATCTAAAAAAAACTATTTTAACGATTAATATAATATTTACAATAGCGATAACACAGACTAAACACTTCAGGCTACAGATATAAAGTTATAACTGTTGATTCTTCTCTGGGCGATAAACTAAGAAGATATTATCATTTGTACTCTTTAGATGAAAGCTAGTGCACAGCAAATGATCGTGGGCCGAAAAAAATCATATACTAAATTGCATAGAAGTGATTTGAGACAATCGGTATATTTTAAGGAGACTGTTAGACTAATATCTTTGAGCGTTCAAACATCAGCACAAATGTCAAAGAAGAATAAAAGAAAAAAAGAAAAAAAGAAAAAAAAAAAAAAAAGAATAAATAATTTAATAAAATTAATATATACATTTTTAAATTGCCAATCTTTCTTCCTTCTTATTTATTGCCGTTTTTTTAGCAATCCTTTTTTGGAGTTACTAGGTTCAGCTGCTGATTTCGCTGCTGTTGTCTTTTTTGGCTTTGGAAAGAAATCGTATTGAGTAGATGCAGAAAACTTTTTCAACTGGGGTCTTCCATTGATAAGTGGTATAAATGAATGAGATTAAGAGGTGCCATTAATTGTTACAGCAGCGTCGAATCTACTCTTTACTACTAAAAACAACTTCAGTTTCTTTACAATGGTTCTTTGTCCATCGAAATTAAGCCTTCGCATCTAAGATACATATGTATATGTATATATGTAAGTGCATTCTTCAATTACATTTCCAAAATAACTAGATTTATTATTTCAGGAAGAAAATAAGTGGAAGGCTTGACTTCTAACGATTTTGATATCCTGATTAACTACATTTTAAGCTTTAGTTTTTTAATTCAGCCTCAAAATCATTTAAAGGAAATTAGTACGTCAAATTCTCCCATTGTTCGATAAATTAACCAAAAATTTATTGTCGTAATAATCAGCTTATAGATGCATATTTAATGTCAAATTGATATCAGTTTCAAAATGTTCATGAAATTTAATAAAATTTCTTTTGCTTAGTTTATTACATAAATAGTAATATTTATGATGTATTTCTCTATTTCATCTGAAATACCAAATTTTGATGCAAAAGTTTTTTTTTTAATTGTACCATATGAATCGTGGTACCAACTGTGTCTAAAATGTATCAAAAAATATAATTGTTTCATGTTTGCCATCACTGCTATAGTATGCAAAGTTATTTTATAATATTAAGTAAGTGTTTGTTTACTTGATTTGTTTTGAAACTCAATATATTGTAGGCAAAACATGTTTACGTCAAATATAAAGTACATTAATGACAGACTTACATGATGCTGATGATAATAATACAACATCGAGGATCCATCAGCAAAATGGATATCTGTGATGACATCATCAGCTTAAGGTTGATTGTAATACACTGGCATAACCAAATTCAAGTAACTATTGCTCTCCCTAAAGAATGTTTGCCATCTCTTTTTATAAAAAGTTATTATTCAAATTTGATAGATAGAAGATAGATAGTCGGAATTCTAAAAAGAAGCTGTCTTGGGAAGAATTTTTCACCTTATGAAAAAAATGGCGTCTGTTTGCAACTGTTTTTATGCAATGAATATTCTCAGTCATTTTTTTTTGTTAATAAAAAAAAATCGGCCCTAAGGCTCATTAAAAATGTACATGTACCGAAACTTTGCTATTCACTTAACTAAGCGAAATAGTCGTATAAATTAAAACAGAAATTATGTTTTTGCTTTTCTTGGAATCACACGTAAAGTCGTATCGTCTAAAATCACCTTTAATTTAACATTTTCATACTCATAAATATCTATATGTTGATTTCAAAAACTATGCTAACGAAATAGCGTGTTATAAGCTAATTAATATATATTTTCTAAGCGCGCCCCACTGTGCACTGATCATTTAAAGTCAGCTTTGCTTGCACTTTCAAGTCCGTTAGCTCTCAACTAAGAGAGATTCATTCTAAAATATTCTTGCAAATATTATTGCTGGATATGCTTGCAGTTTAGAGTAGCTTTTCAACATTTTCCTTTTCATAATTTCTTTCCATATTCTGTTGTTTTCGCTCTATACCTTTAAGGTAAAAGCGAGTGTTTGTTTGCCAGGAATATTTAAGTATTTCCCTGAGTGACTGCTGGTGATCATATGTGCATTTGTATTTTGGCGAATGGAAAAAGACATGACACTTTTTATGTCTGCCATATCATGTCTAATTTGTAAAGCTTCTTTTTGTTCGAAAAAAAAAAACAAACAACAAATGGGAAAAAAGAACTTTATTGTTGCTGTTGCTGCTGCCAAGAATTGATAGGAAAATATCAATAATAATGCCTGCATATACTCGTCTAGGAACACAAATACTTTGCTTGCAGAAATATGTATAGCTGCTGATATTAGAAGTTCTCAATATCTGGGATAATTTGTTTAAATGTTTTTTTTGTGTTTTTAGAGTCTTCCTTTGGCTACTTTGGCCAGCTGGGTTTATAGCGTCTTTCTCCTGGTGGTTTTCTTGTTTTTTTATTTTCTATTTTTTTGTCTTTTTATCTACATGTGTTAAAGATGACATGTAACAAATAGTTGTTTGTTAGGCGTCATGTGGTTTCAAGTGAAAGAAAATAGAAGAAAACAAGTTGGAGTCAGTTAATCTTCATTCACATTACGAAATACATTTGTGCATACATGGAGGAAGTAAATATTTTTTTGTTACTTGTTTTTTCTACACTTTTCCTAAAAGTCATAAAAGCCCAGCAAATTATGTATGAAGCCAGCCAACAGATTATAAATGCCGTATTCTTTTTTAGAGAAAATAAAATTAAAAGCAAATATAATTAAAGTTTTAGACATGATCGAAGACATTGTCTAAGTTGGAGAACTAAAGTCGATATCATTGTCAATAATGTCAATGACCAGGTAATAGAATGCTGAAGCTTAAGATTTAAAAATACGGAAGAATGGCTTTAAAAGTCCATGACTGTTTATATTTAGATAGATTAGAAATAAAAACATTAATTGAAGGCTTCTGTAAGAACAGATTAAGTAAATTCTTTACATCAAGTTAAGCTAGATGAGAGTTAATTAGAGGAATTTAAGGAGTTATACTGGAAATAGAAATAAGCATGTTGCCATAACTACTTAAGGACTTACCAATTAACAGTCTATATATTTGGCTTTTCGTTTAAATAGTTATCGTAGCAGTTAAAGTTTCCACCTACACTGATACATTCACATTAGTTACTGGGAATAAATGTTCTCAAAATAAATACTTCATAGTTATCTTAGGCTTACATATTTATTACATCTAAACAACTATAAAACATATCTAACACTAGATATAAATTAATTCATTTTGCAAAAATTAAGTATTCCAAATCATTTCTCAAGTCTTTTGTTTTTGTCTGGTAGAGAACAACTCCCCTTAACACCATTTAAAATACTATAAATTATTTATTTTCTAATTTTAAACACAACAACAATAAGTAATAAATATAGTCTGTGCATTTTCAAATTATATGCATGAAGTTTTACCCTGATATCAGCACTTGTAAAGGATTTATACATGTAAAAGTGATTTTCAGAAGAGAGTCTTATATGGCAGCTATGACTAATTGTAAATAGCAGAGTTGTAAACGAATCATTCATTTTTGAATTAATTCGCGAATCATTCATGCAATGAATTGGTAAAGTTTTGAATTAATTATTTTCTCCAAGAAACGAATTGATTTAATTTGAATCAATTCATTTGAATTTAGCGAACATGAATTGCAATTCATTTTGCCAATTCATTTGAATTGAAAATGAATTGCAATGCCAATTCATTTGAATTGAATTGATTTTGAATTAATTCAAATGAGTTAAAATATGAATTGCAATTCATTTTACCAATTCATTTGAATTTACTCGAAAAATGAATTTGTTATACATTTCCAATTAATTTTAATTGAATTGATTCTGAAAAAAGACTAATGCATAAGCATCACCCTTTTTCCAAGTACTTCTGTTCGCTACTTTATAATAAATATATATTCACTACTAATAATGAATCACCCATTGTCTATTACTTTTAATCCAAACATTTATTACTTATTTGTAATAATTCTGTTTGTTACATTTATATCAATTTATCTTAAGAACCGTTAGGCTTTAAGTATAAAAAGTCTTTTAATAAATACTGAATGTCTTGTTAATCAGCGTATATCAAAAGCGAAATAAGTATTACTTGAAGAACCAAACTCCAAACACCAAGTTTACTTCAATTGAATGCAATTAATTTTTGATTTGATAAATTTGAATTACAAGTTACTTTTGTAATTCATTTGAATTAATTCCAAATCAGTTCAATTCAAATGAATTAGAAATGAATTGCGATTCATTTTACCAATTCATTTGAATTAAAAAATTAATTGCAATTCATTTTGCCTAATTCAAATGAATTGCAACTCATTTTGCCCAATTCATTTGAATTGATTCAAATTCAATTCTTGTGTTGAAAAGAATTAATTCAAAATTTAGCTAATTCGTAATGAATTGAAATCAAAAAAGAATGATTCATTTACAACTCTGGTAAACAGCAACATTTTCAAGAGAGTTATGATTTTCAGAAGTGTGCACAAAATTTCTAGGTGTAATTAGTCTGTGATTAGACTTATTTGTGGCGAAATGTTTAGAAATGTTCGGGAGGACATTTGTATGGAGGATATGTGAAATAATGGACCGACTGAACCCAAACGTCTTTGTTGCATACAAAGTTCTCGTACCAAATTTTACGGAAATATCTTAAAACTTGCGACCTGTACTTAACGCACTAGGTTTACATAGAATACCAGCCATCCAGCTAGCTAGTCGAACGGACAGACGGACGGAAATCGTTTAATCGACGCAAAAAGTGATTCTGAGTCGATCTGTATTTTTGAGCGTTACAAATATCAGTACAAATCCAATATCTTCCTCCCCACTATGACGGTGGAGGGCATTAAAAGCGAGAAATATAAATAATATCACCACACTATTTCATTTTGATTACAAATCACATGCACACAAAATAAACAAAAATTAAATAAAAAAATATATTTTACATTTTAATAACGCTTAGCAAGATTTAATTAAGATTAAACGTGTCAAGAGCTGGCTGCAAATAAATTAGAGGACTTAGTCTCAATAAATAAATATACATTTTGTAATAAATACTAAAATTATTATGTCTAAGAGTGTAAATTAAAACAAAAAATAAAAAACATATAGACAGAATTGCCAACACCTTGTTTAAAATATTACGTATGTGGTTTATAATATATTAAAACAAATAGATTAAAGATAAATATAAACTAAAACAAGGTAATAAAGTAATCAATTGCTTGTAAAGAATATTTAAATTATACAAACAAAACTATGAGACTTTGACTTTGAGACAAGATTTAAATTAGTTGTGCTTACAGATTAGAAACCAAGTAGTTTTATATGTTAGAAATTGACAAGGGAAAGGTGACTTTATGCAAAACAGTTGATCATACTTATATATGAGCTAATACAGTCAAGCAGAGAAAAATCTTCGATATCAATACAAATGGAGTTTGGATTTTCAGAATACATGGTAGGAAGGTTATGTTAATTGTTTTAAACGAACTAGTTCCGTAATATATTTCAAGATACCATAAAACATACATTTTAACAACATGGTATTGTAAATTGGTGTTTTATTTATTGACTTTTTGTGAAATTGCAAGCTATTTGGTCAGCAAGTATTTTTGTTAAACTTCTAAACTTCTAGGTCTATTAAAGTTAGCCCAGATGTCTAGAATTCAGTGAATTATCTTTCTGACAATCTCCCTGCGCAAATAATTGCCACATGTTCCTTCTAGGAATAGAAGAATTCATTCGTCCAAACAACAGCGTCTGTGAGATGATAGTGGATATATAGAGCATCGGCAGAATAATGTAGAAATGAAAATTATCTAGATTGTTAGACGGAATACCCGATTGAACCTATTCCTATCCATTTGATTTAAAAGACTGAAATAATCTGTTTGGCTACAGATTACCCCAACTCTTTCAGAGCTAAGAGAATTGAAAGATTATAATTTAAATCACTCCAGTAGTGATTAAAATTATATTGGGTTTGAAAGGAAATGACAGAGGTTAATATTTTCTTTTCAAACGTTTACAGTTGTTATGGGAAGTATGTGTTTTATATGTATATAAATACAATAAAATTAGAGTAAGTATGTATATGTTTTAGTATACATATATACAAAATAAGGATACCAAATTTGATGTTGTTCAGCCTGTTCCTAAATGAGAAGTGTCTGTTTATTACTAAAGGCGTAAGAACTAAAAAAGACCTTGTAATTGTGTCAATCCATCTAAATTGCTGCAGTCTAAATGTCCGAAACAGAAGCCCAAAAAACCAGAACAACACTAACCCTATCGCCAAAATTTGTTGTAAAAAGCTTTTTGACGTACGAGCTAAAATATCGCTTTGTCATAGTATCTATCTGCCTAAGTTGCAGTAATCAGAATGTCCAAAACAGCAACAAATAAATAATATTTAAAAAACCGGCAAATCTCCATAAATCACTGATGAACTGATGAATTTCGTACATGGCTGCCCAATTGCAGAATTGGTGGTCATCCAAGCGCATCTCAAATACCCTGCCAAACAGCATATTGGTTACATAAAACAGAAGAAACAACAATGGATATCTGGGAGGTTACTCTCTCTTGCGATCGATTTGTACGCTTATCGCATCGAATTTGCTTTCGCATCGCAATAGAGAGTAACCCCTCTAATAATATTAGTCATTTCATGCTAAGAATCTGACAATACTGCAACCACAACTCCATGGCGGAAAGTCGTTTTAAAAGAAGAACACAGCAGATATGGCAAACAAGTAAACCGAAGCAAAAGAAGATGCTAAAGACTATAAACCGAATGATATATAAGTCATCAATAAAAAGCTCGCAACCTCAAAGTCCCTATATAACAGTGAAGAAAACTCACAACATCCTGGTTAACTTGTAATAATAAGGAGATATCTTAACTTATTGCTCTGTTAAAAGAATTATACAGCAAGTAGTTGAAACAAGTATAGCATTACGATAGAATGCAATGCAGGGCACAGACCAAAAGATATGTATGTCATTATTAAAAATCTCAAACTTCACAAACACAAAGCCCACGAACAAAACAGAATACTAACAACATTCTGGTCAACTTTTAATGATATTTGGCATTTAAAAAATAGAACTGGATTGTTGTTATACTTCCAGAAGTAGAAAATAAAGTTCTTGGGGTGCCAAAAATGGTTAGCCAAATATAAACGCTCTTCTAAAACCACTAAATGAAACCTTTGGAACCATTAAGTAATTAGATCGGTATTATCGTCAACATCTCTAAAAAGGAAACACGAGAAAACTGAATTCCGTTAAGTATTGTAGTGATTATATCAATTATAGAATAGTACAATTTTCAACGAAACCATTATGCTTTTATGAAAATAAAATAAAACAAAGAATTTATTTAAAAATCATAAATATTATTGTGTTGGAATAAATACTCGTAAATCAAATGATAGCGGACAGGTGTTCATCATTACCTACCACGCCTAAAGGTTCCAATTCTTTTGTCAACATTTTCAACAACTTGTTGCTAAAATGGTGGGTCTATTTCGTCAATAATATCAAGGATTTTAAGTTTAAAGACTGTAAGCAATTCGTTTGGTGCTGTACAGACTCTATCTTTAACAAAAACAAACACAAAATAATGCAGCGGTGGTAAACTAAATGACTAAAACAGTTGAATTACATGAAGTTATAAGATTGTGAAATTTTTTTTTTTGCAATCAATTTATTGTTTTAATGGCTGTATGATATGTGGCACCGTCCTGTTAAAACCACATATCATCAATAATAGGACAATATTTAGTTGTCAGCAACTCTCAATAGATTGATCCAATCACCATAATCACACACCGGATGATAGTGTGTTGGACTATCAGTCAACAGTTGGGGGTCCGATACTCTTCCAAGACTGTGGTCTTTTTTGCTAACAAGTAAAAAGTCTTCAGCATGCAAAATCTTCCCAGCAATTGCTCCTGGATTTTCAGAAGCTCCAATGCGGATAATTTGTCAAACGATTTCGTGTTCTCAGAATGAGATTAATATTGCCCGAAAATATAACGAATTCTACGAAACGAAGCTTTTACAGACCCATTATCAAGAGCAATTGTCAAAGCTTTTACTACTAATATGTCAACCAGTAAAATGTCAAAACTCTCCTGTTATTCCAATATGACTCTATTGAAAAATAAAGTTCTTGTTGGAAAATCTGTAATAAATAGTTTTATTGTCGTCGTACTTTTACCATGAACCTGTTTGTCTCAGACTGATGGGCGTTGCTGGATTGGTATATAATTTAAAAGGTTTGGGTACTTTTTCATTGAGTTGAATCGCTCTAGAGATAAAAAAGTAATTATTAAAACTGAACGCACAAGTTTTAATACGACGGATTTCATTTTTAATAACTCTCTTTTAAAAACATTGAAAATGTACTACTTTAATTGTATTGGAATAATATCCGTTCTAAAAGAACTAGTTATAGAATAATTGTAGTCAAAACCACTTCCGATTATTTAGTGACAAGCTTGGAACTGAGATATGATGTCTTAAATACTTTTGGTATTTATTCTTTAGAATACTATTGTGACTCTAAAGAACTTCTATGGAATTTTTAAGAAACTAATTGTTTCGCATATAAATAATAAAAATTAATTACTTGCTCCTTCAAACAAGTTGAAAACACGATAATTTCAAACAAAAATTACTGAAGAAAGAACTAGTTCTAGAATTGTTCCCAAGAATGTAAGTTTACTGCATAAAGCTTCCTTAAAAATAGTTAAACAAATCATTAGATAGCTCTGCAACAGAGAAACAGTTCTCCAAACATGAACGAGTACTGGCTATCTTCTATATATATAAAATTCAATGTATGTATGTATGTATGTATGTATGTATGTAACGTATGGACTCCAAAACGGCTGAGCCGATTTTGATGAAATTTTCACAGCATGTTACTGTGACTCTGGAAGGAATAATAGGCTATATGAAGTTTTGATTGTACAAACAGGGGTGGCACCGCCCATATAACCCAAATATTTAAATCGCCATATTTTGGACATTTTTTGACCTACATCAATGATATGTGGTACATATGGTATTGGCATAAATAGGAATACGTACCAGGATAAAAGTGGGTGGGACCACGCCCCTTTTTAGGAAATTTAAAAATCGTAATATAGTCTTAACTACTGGACCGATCGTCATTAAATTTTTACAATAGGATATTCTTACGAAATAATAAATTCTTGACTATGTAAGTGGACAAAGGGGCATGGTCTCGCCTAAAGCATTGCAATAAATACATTAAAATTAAATAAATAAATGTTTGTAAATATATAAATACGTGTTATTTTATTTTATGACCAGGGGGGGGGGGGTAGCAAAGCACACCGGGTTTAGCTAGTAGGTTTATACATAAATAAATTCTTGAACTAGTTGTAGCTTGAAAAGAATTAAATTATTATTTTACATTAGTTTATCAAGTTTATCTGTTACTATTAGACCCTCTTCTGGTATGTTGTTTACTCAATTTTGCTTATCTTTATCCATAGATTACAATAAATGTTAATTTGTTCATCTTAAAATATGATCGTTTTGTTTTTAATTTGTTTTTGTATATCTTTGTACATTTTCTAATAATTTTTATTTCAGCTAACATATAAACGTTTACTACTTAGTGTGTGTGTTTGTTTCTACGTTTCTGATGACAAGTGTTAATTAAGCTAATAACAGTTTAAATGATTAACAAAACCTAAACACACACGCGACTTTTTTAAACATTTTCTTTATACATTTACTGTGAACTCTATCGATTCATAGAGCACAGAAAAGGCTAGGAAAAAATGTTTACACCTTTTTAGGAAATGTCTGTTATGTTGTGTTACCACGCAATAATGTTGCAGGTAAAAAAAAACGCAAAAATAAAAACAATATTTGATTTGAAATAAACTTAAAGTCAAGTTTACTTTCATTAGCCATCTTATGCCACAAAATGTTTGGTATTGGGGGAGTGAGGGGGAATGTAAAGAAAATAAAAGAAAACAAAACAAAATGCTACCAACTATCTCAATATTTATATCACATTTAACAATTGTCTTAAAGGTGTTATTAAGCTCGACTTACTACTACTGTGTTACTGTTTGCAATTTTCTCTTGCAACTAACTTCACCATACAAATATTATACAACAACATGTTGGGTGTCAGTATTGGTTTTTTGTTCAGTTTTTAAAGTTCTTTAGTATTTTTCTTAGTTTTTCGCATGTCGATTAAGTAATTTTAATTGCCTTTGCGTGTATATTGCGTTTTTTACAAGAGGTTTTATTTGTTTTTTATTTTTATTTTTTTGTAAAGAATGCATTACATTGCAAATAACATGTGATTGGGTTTGTGTAAACTAAATTGTTTAGTTAAAAATATATATTTTTCTCATTTTTCTAGTGTGTGATTTTGGAGCACAGATAGAACACAATTTACTGAGAATATTTTCCGGTCTAGGAATGAACAAACAACGAGCCAAACATATTACGACTATTTTATTTTTCAATGTTTTAATTGCGTGCCAAAGATTTTTTATTTAATTTTTGTATATTTTTTTCTCAATTTTTCCTTAAATGTTGTTTTAAGTATAAAAGTGTTAACAAGTAAACATATTTTTATATTCTAGTAGTGCTTGTTTTTTATTCATATTATTTTAAAAATGATTATTTTTGATAATTTTAACATGTAGCAGCCTGAAAAACGAAAGACTTAGGAAACGAACATGATTTAATGTATAGATGTGTTCTAAGATTGTACGACTGTTTGTGGCTGCAGCCTTTTATTTTTTCGTAATTTATGATGTGTATAGACAGACATTTGCGATTATTTTTATTTAAAAAACGTAATTACTTTTTACCAAATTATGCAATTATGAGAATATTTGTATGAATTAAATAAAATTTCAATTCAAGCATATATTATGGCATTTAATGGATATATTAGATAAAAGAAACATTGTGCACAATTGAAAAATTAATGTTAACACTACAGTGTTGGAAAACCTAATAAAAATTATGTTTTTTTTTTCAATTTACTATGTAATAGAGGCCAAAAATAAAAAAAATTTAAATTCTTGCAAGATAACTCTCAATATTTGTTTAATATGTAATCTTTAATACATATTTGTTTGTTTTTTAGGCTTTCGTAATTCTGTTACAACGATAACGTTATGGAGCGCTAAAAGATGGATGGAAAACAATACACTGTTTTTGCACCACTTTTATAAGTTATTTATGCTTTTAGTAGCTGTGGCATTAGAAACATTTGGTCGGACTTCCACAACATTATCGTCACTCATATCGAAACACGCATTGAGTTCACATGTATATTTATCCACAAACGCATCCTAATTGCATCTTTCTGTATCTGTTACAGTATTCAATTATTCGCGCCAATTTGTGTTGAAAGACTTTGATGTATTTGAACTGAAACTGCAGATACAAAAACTGATAAAATATTACTAAAAAGAACAACAAAAACAATGATTAATACCTATTACTGGTGAATCCCCCTTTTGGTACTAATTTGTTCAATCTAAATAAAAGAAAACAACTATGTATACAAATTTCAGTGTTTACAAACGACAACAAAAATCTCGCTAATTCGAACTTTTATTTCTAATTTCAGAGCTTTGAATGCATTGCAATTAAAGATTCCAATTTCTGGAAATTCGAATTACTGAGAGTTTTAATTTTCGAGCATCTACTGTAAAAATATTTATGACAAATTTAAGCACTTCAGTCTGGCCTCAAGAAAAACATAACCATACAAATACTATTAGCATTATACTTTCTTCAGAACTATTGATAATTTCTACACATACTGTACCTTTAGGTTTTACATAATATTACTATTAATTTAAACCCCCATTAATTGTTTTAAGTTTTGACATATTTCGGAAGATATAGAATTATATTCCTTACAGATTTTTCCTTTATATCATTTTTTATTATTATTTTATAACATTAAATTACATTCTAATGACAAGGTTTAAATATACAGCCTCAGCATCATAGATACATTTTTGAGGCAAGTTACCATAAAATAGTTAATAATTTACAGTGAATTTAAAAATTATATAAAAAACGATATATAAAAACTACAAATTTATAAAATTTATAGCAAGTGCAATTGTTTAAGTATGTAGATCATATTAAAAGCAGTTCAAGATTTTGTAGAAGGTAGTTTTTCAAACTCACTTTAAAATGTGAGATTCTTTCAATGGTTTTTAAAATTTGGCGGTAATTTTTTGAAATCAAAACCACCAACATATTCGTTTTTTTGTTTTGTTGATTCTGACCGACATTTCGGTACCCTTAAATTCGAAGTATTTCTTGTCTTGAAACAATTTTGATTCATATGAAATGTAATTGAATTGCGAAGACTTATAAACAAGAATAAAAAAAACTATATTTGTACAAACCTCTGGCCGGTAGAATATCTTTTGCAACATTTTGGTAAACGGGCAAAGTGGAATACTGTATTTGTAGGTTAATACAGTTTTCAGAGCAGAACATAAGCCAGCATTGAAAAATGGTTTCAATTATAGACTCTATTCTTTTCTAGTTGAAATGAAGTTCAGTGATGTAATAAATACAAAATTGAAAATATCGTTCTTAAATTTCAGTCAATCAACTTCTGGCCATTAAAAATTCTTAGAAAGTTTATCGGTACAGATTCACCATAATATCTTCTATATTCTGACAGTAAGAATTACTAAAGTTCTGCCATTTGAAGTGTTTATTCTTTGCAGCATTGAGAATGAAGAAATGTTTATTCATAGATTTTCTCCTAACAAAATGAATATAACTTTAAGAAACATTTAGTTTAGAGGTTTTAAATTTATTGCGATTCATAAAGTCTCACAATTTATTTGTCTAAAAACTAATGTTCATTTAAACAATTTAAAACCCTTCCTTACATTTGCATTTCATCATCCAACACTTGTGCAACCTTCACTTCTCTTTACTCACCCCTACATGTCACAAGTTTCTTTATTTTAATTAATTAAAAATTATTTTCATTGACTGTTTGTCAAGCGCTTGTTTTATCACAGTTGTCATAAATGGCAAATTAACCTTTAACTTTTTCATACCCATAGACATTCACTAAAAATAATACAAAATGATATTAAGCAACCAACTAAAGCTTTAGTATCTGAGTATTGCATTAATACTTTTTGTTGATAAATAAATAGCCATTTATTTTATGGTAAATAAAATTCCATACCACTGAGAAAATATGATGCAATAATCTGATGTTTAAACACTTTAACACTTTAACCTGTTCCGATAGTAGCGGACACTCAAAAAAGATTACAAAATTGTTAGTATGAAGAAAAAAACACAAGTTGGTTTGCAATAAAGCTTTATATCATTAAACATCAAATTTAAACTCAAAATTAATTGATTCTTAATTATAAATAATAAAAAATGTCTAAAACATTTGGTCTAAAATTATTTAGTCTCAAATTACCCCAACAAACAAAGATGAAACCGCATGTAATTTATACGTATTAGTTGCGGTGTTATGATGGTAGCATAAACATTTAAATATATGATAATTCTCGTAAACATGCACCTTACAGAAAAGCCATTCGAAAATGATGGGCATTTGTTCACTAATAGACTGAATGACTGCTTTGTGTTGGTAATTATTGAAATTAAAGAATTCGGCGATACTAATTTTTTTCGGGTAGGGAGAGCAAACCAAAATTTATATTAACTGTTGTAGGACGAGATGATTCTATTCTTAATTATGTAAATAGCCACTAGCGGAAACCTCTAGATAAGTTTGGTAAGAACTTCAAAACTCTCGCGTTAACACACGTTAATACTCCTAAATTTGTATAACAATTACTTAACAACTGTGTACTTTTCTGAAAGGCATTAGGTCAAAGTTCAAAACAAGTCTTACTGATTATATTCCTGGAATATTAAATATTTTTCGCAACCAAATAAGCTCTAGGTGCTATTGACAAAACGACGGAGTCATTGAGATTATTGGTGGCAATCGGCCTGCTGCTTAGGTAATTCGTTTTATTGCAGGCATACTAGGCATGGCTGATCCGCTCTCGGATAGGGTTAAATATGGGTTTGATAGGGATCCCATTGACCTGCAGCCCGGGGACAGTAGTTATCGGTCAGTGGTATGCTGGAAAAGTTTGTACCTGGAGCGGATGCTGCTCGATCTGATAAACACTTTAACACTTTAGAAAAGTATTTTTACATTGATTCTTACAGTCATGAATGAAGCGTTGAAAATTGTGTGTCATCGCTGTGTAAACCTCAAAGTGTTCTAAAACTGTAATATAAGTGTGTAAAAGGCAGTGTTAATTTTTAATTGTTTTTCTGTACATTTAACTTAATAAAGACACGTTATATTTTCTTCAAACTACTTGACGCTTTTATTTTGCAATTAAAAGGAATACGGTTTATTTAACGGAAATAAACCAACGTTTTTAAAAGGTAAAAACGTAAAATTTGTTTTGACAGTTAAGCCGGTGTGAAGAACAAAGCGTGCTTGTGTCTTTGTGTCTTCATGGACGACACCACCTTTTTCAGAATTTGGAATATACAGAACAAACTTAGAGAATAATGAATATCGACTTTAGGGCAAAACAAATATAATTTTTCTTTTAAAATATAACAAGGTGAAGGGTATTTAAGATTCGGTACAGCTGAATATAAAACTCCTACTTATTTAATTTGTCTCATTGTCTATTAAACTCTTCAGCAAACATGATGTATTTCCCAAATCTTCATAAAACTAGCAGACTCGTAACAAATTTTATTTACTTGCTGTGATACAAATCAATCACACTATAAAAGACATCAATAAAATACGCAAGCAAAACTTAAACAAATAAAAAGTAATCAATCAAAAATTTTAGATAATTTAGAAATAAAAATGAAATTAACACAAAAGTTAAACAATATATTTTATACACATATATGTAGGGCTATATCTCTTTAAAAGTCAAGTAGAACATTAAAAGTTTAAAAAATTTAAAAAAAAATTCCTACGGTTTACAATTCATCGTAGTTCAAAATTCGTTATATGTAAAAACCTGGGTAAAATATATAAAAATATAAGCAATGATACAAACTTCATAGATTGTATTATCACAAAATATCTAGTTTATGACATTTTAAAGGAATTTTCAAAAATACACTATTTCCAATCACAATTCATGCAAATTAAAAAACAAAATCACAAAATAAAGTTTAAAAGCATTCCGCTACTTAGTAATGTTCGATGGAATTCAAAGGAAATTCTTGCTATTTTAGCTTCTATTCTTATTCCAAAATACCGAACTAAAATATATTCAATTTGCCAATTTATATGTGGAAAATGGCACGATATTTAATTTTCCGATCCAAACAAGCTTGAGAAATTTTCATTCTTATACGTTTTTGGCCGAGTGTTAACAAATGCGGCACCCATCTTGCCGAAAGCTTTTTCATCGGTAATTCTTCATGCAAAATTAAATGGACTTGAACATTTGAGATGCGCATGATATTAGCTATTTCACGCACTTTTATTCGTCGATTATTTCATACCATATTATGCACTTTAGCTACAATTTCTGTTGGGATACAATTTCTGTTGTTGTTGCTGTTTTTCCGAACCGCCCTCGCATATAAACAAATAACTAATAAAAAAGTTTTGGGCGATTCTATTCTGACGGCTGCAACATTTAGACGCTTTAAATGTCTTTTACTAATAGAAAGGAACATATTTTCAATTAAGTTATTTCTAGAAGGGATAATATTTTTTTATATACTATTGTTATCTATTTACAAGAATTTATATGAAACAACCAAATAGCCACGAGAGAGCTTTAAAGTGCATGACGGGTGCAACCAAATTGGCCAACTTGCATAAGATCACACCACAAAAACACAATACTCTGTTAATTTTTAAACTTTTATTGTATTATTATTTTTTATTGTGAAAGATGAGATATCAGACGATGATTATCAATTCAAACATCGTAGAGAAATATAATCCAATAATAAGAAATTTTCTCTTTCAGCCCTTACGGGTGCAACATGAATGAATTTTCTGTTCACGCCAAATCTATGAATCTTAATGTTTCGAAGTGCACAACATATATATAAAAAATCAATTACTTTAAAACAACAATAAACCGGATTTTCGACATAAATTCAAAATTTATATAATTTTCTTACCAACTGGTCAAGTTTAGCAGTTACATATATGAAGATGAAGCTCAGAAAACTTAACGTAATAAGAAATGCAAAAGTAAAAAAAGAAACAACCCAGCGGGAAAAATATGCAGTAAAGAGGCCTTCTAGAAGGCCTTATTTGGCAGTCACAAGTACTTCCAGTTGCATTGCCAAATCGTTTAAATTTTACATGGTGAGTCATTGTTAGTCAAGGCCTATCCTACTGGCAACTGGTTATATGCCTGCTAGAAGGCCTACTTGAGAAGGGCAATTAGTAGGTGTACCAACGAATGCCTCATACTAAAGGTCTGCTAAATCAATAATTATATTGAGAAAAGTAATAGAAGAGGTTTTAAATAAAAGAATGGTATTAAATTAATTTTCAATTATATGCTCGTATATAAAGTACTATTTCACGCGTATTTTACACCATAAATTTTCATATAAGACTAAATTTATAGGCTCTCTCTTTATTTAATTTTACTATTCCTGTCACAAAGTTAATAAAGTAATATTTGTTGTTATAGTGACGATAGACACGAATAATTGCAAAACCATTCGTGTTTGCTATTGAAATTATGACTTGTTGACATTCTTTTGAAATGCAATTTTAAATGTATATGTAACGCCTTCTAGAAGGCCTTCTGAGAGAAGGCATAGTGGAATGAGTATCGAATCTTTTAGAATGTGTAAACAAGTCTTCTGTAAGGCCTGCAAATATACATAATTATGTGTTTCCATAAGTTTCATAAGAACATGTGAAAATTATGATGTAAAAGAAAGAGCAAACACACACAAATCATGGCAAATAAACATAACTATACATCTTCTGCTTGATAACCATTTCAACAGAAGTATGAGAATCTAGATGACTTTGTGTTTTTTATTATTTATTTTTTTCTTTTGTTAACTTTTTGTTTCCCTTTTTGTTTGCGACCATTATAAGAATACATATATGGAAATTTTGTTACGTGTTAATCTTAAGACTTTTGCTTGGGTTATAAACCTTCGTTGCAGGTTGCCAAAGGTTAATGCAACATTTTGTAAACTTGAAATGTAGAGAAACAATAAACAACCGAAAGATAAACAGAATTTGCAACAAGTCTATTTGTTTTATTTTTAACAAGCTGGCGGCGATTCAGTTCCTTTTTTCAGCAATCTTTCAACAAAAATCTTGAAAAGAAAACTTTTACTTTTGGTTTTAGTAGAGTAATTTATATTTCTTATAAACAAAAATTTTAAATATCACAATAAAAAACATTGACGCCCATTTAAAGAAAAACTTTCACTCATTATTTCCATTTCAAGTTAAGAAAACTTAGTGAACTAAATAAAACGTTTCACAATTGTTATTTATTTATTTATTTTTTTTTTTTGTTTAGAAAACATTACTTAGAATGCTAATTTATTTCAGAAACTACTTATCAGCTAAATCTACTGCAAAGTGAATGATTTTTCTTTTATTTTTTTAAGCAAAAGTAAGTGAAATAAGAAATACATTACATTAAACAAAAGTTTTTTTGTTTTAATTAAAAGTCGATTTTTGTTTAAAGCAAAACAAAAACCCCAAGAAATAAATTTTGTTAAAAGAGTTTCCAATGAAACTTGTTTATTTTCTTAGTGAATTGTTTTTAGTTTTTTTTTTGCATTGAAAATCTATATCAGTAAAAAATACATTATTTTTTTAAGTTTGTAAACTTTTTTTTTAGCAGATTCACTTGCAAATTTGCATCGATAAAGTTCAAGTTTCACTTTTTTTCTTTTTTTTTAATTAAGTATCTTACATGCAATATAAAGTGGCAAGTAATTAACTAAATGTCACCAGCGAGTTTTTATTTATAATGATGGGAAAATGTTCAATTTGATAATACATATTTGATATTTTAAAGCCGGTTTTTATAACACGAACATATACAATCGTCTGTACAGGAATGTGATTTATAAAATATTTAAGTTAAAAAAATTTAATATATTGCAATAATTTTTATGGTAATAAATATATTTCAGTACTTAATATAAATGGTTTTGTGAAAACCCAAACCAAAAAATTGTTATAACTATTTGCAGTTAAGCTGTTTTCAATCGGAATGGTAATTACATGTTTACAACTGTGACCTTACAATACTTTGTAATATCAGGAACTAAGAATAATAGGGTTTGTACGAAATCTGAGCCTGTAAAAAAGCATTTTATAGGCATTATTCACATAAAATCTGCCCATATTCCAAAAGCAATTAAAAAAAAACCTTGTGGCTACACTTTCGATTTCTGAGGGCTGAACAATGAAAAATTAAAATAGAAAAAAAAATTGTGGTGGGATTGTAAAACAGCTATAGCTTAAAGAAAGACGCAAACAACTTTAAGCTCTGTCATAAACAAAAAGAAAGGCCCCCAGGGAAAATATGACCTGGTGTAATTCCATCACCTTGACACAGTTTCAATCTTGGGGAGAAATATGGTAAATCAAGTGCCATGAGCTTGCTCGGGTTCAAAACTGGATAGAATACACCCAATGAAACTTAAAGCTGACTAGAGTCTCTATCAAGTGCTACAGTTTCAGTTCAAAACCCGAGGACTTATCCCTGACTGCCCTACACCCCCCTAACTGATAATTGGTTGAGGTCCACCAAATTGTCCTAGATGCTTCGCCCCGGCGGAAACTATCATAGGTGCTCAATAATCTATATACAATTCCAATGCTGTGTTAGAGATGGCGTAATTGGTGCCATGAGCTGTACGGAGCTCGAAACTGGAAAGAGTTGATTGTATCACCCCATGAAACTCGAAGCTGACTAGAGACTTATCTAGTACTACGGGATCAGTTAGAAGCCAGAGGATTCGTCCCTTAACTGATAATTGGTTGCAGGTCCTTTCGGGGTACACGTGGTGGCTGTGGTTTGAACTGGTTGTTGTGCTAGTGGAAAATTTCGGACCACCCAATTATTTCTAGGTGCTGTTGCCGAATCAACAGAGCCATTTATTGATAGTGGTTACAATAAGCTTTGGCTCAATAAACGTATTGAAGTGGAATCCGCCATGGACAGGGTTGCAAGAGCGGTCTTAGGATAGGCCGCTGTAATTTCTCGTCCTTGGCAGTATTGGTTGATCAGTGCAGTGCTAGACCAGTTTATAGCTGGAGCGTGGGCCTCTGGACTCTGGACTCTGTCCTCGATGCTGTTGCTGAACAACAACAAAACGATGGCAAGGTTTGATCAGGGTTTAATACAAAAAATAAAAAGAAAACCATTTCGGTTATGTGAAAAGCTCAAAACTTTGATTTAAGTGCATTCATTACTAATTGCACAATTAAAAATATGCTTCAAGAACCTGTCTTAAAAGCGCTGAATCTTTTATTGAGCAAAGAGTACGTCAGAAATATGTTGTGTTTTGCTAAGAATAATCTACACCATGACAATGTACTTTGCTCAGATAAAACATTTTTTAGAAAGCCAGAAAATAATGAATTTAACCGCAGGTATATCCAAAACGGTGAAGCATGGAAAAGATGCCTTAATGATATCATTGTGTTTCTTCATCTGGTGCCTATGGTACATTATTGGCTGAATGGAATTCATGCAGGATAATTATCCTAAACACACATTCAAACTAATTAAGTCTTGCTTTAAGGAAACCCGTCAAAACCCCTGAGCTAAAATCCTATTGAAAACCTTTGGAGAGACTTGCAAATAAAAAGAGCTCAAAACAACTACGATATGTAGAAGAAATCAAGAAGGAATGGAATTCCATATCTCCCGAAATGTGTTCAAAATTTGTGGAATCAATAATTTAAGGGTGAGAAAAAGTATCACAAATATTATGCGAAATATAAAAATAGTTTGGTAGGAAGTTATACATTTTTCTGCAGAAAATATACTCTTATTGAAACTTTTACCAGCAACATATTTTTTATTATACGCTAATGAACTAAAAATGTGATGTTATAGGAAGTACTTTTTTTACCAGACTGAAATTTGAATAATTTGACAGTCAGCGTCAATATAATGTAGACACCTAATGTGGTTTTAAAATATGTTTTATTATTTAAAATACAAGTACAAATTTAAAACAAAATATATGGCATATTTCATAAGTAACTTAAGCAAAATCTAATTCAGTAATCATAATATTGATCATTTAATAACATTCCTTCTAGTGACTAAGATTTTTTTAATACTCAACTTTAAAGTCACTTATTTTTGGATTTGTACTAAATATTGATTTGAAATATTACTGATGTGATAAAATATAACATTTTCGTTAATTTGAGTGGAAAACAAGTTTTGTTCGTTAGTATATCGCAAGAAAATTCAAAAATTTACAAAATGAGACAAACAAAAATTACAAATTTGATATTGTTTTGGACTAATCCCTGTGAAATTAACATTTAGTTCGCAGCTGGTAAAAGAATAAAATGAATGATACTTATTTAAAACCGTTTTGGAATTGGAGTACTGAGATTTTTGAAAACTGGACCTAAATTTGCAATTTATATTGTATAAAAATATATTCAATTCTAAAGAGCCTATAGAAACACGTATTAAAAACCTATATTGGCAGTCTCACGAAAATTTAGTATTGTCTAAAACTTTCAATTAAAAATGTTTTATTTCTAGATCGCTAAAAGATATTGCTTTGATACCTTGTTACTGTGCAACTAACAGGATAAATCTGAATGTAAACCTGGCCAATGTTTTGACAAATTTAAAACGCTGAATTTTGAATTGCGTTTAACTTGCTGAAAGATAAATTGCACATGCTTTAATTTAGGCTTTACGAAGGAAATTAGAAAAATATTGCGAAAATTCGTAATCATTTATAAATGTTTAAGAGGGCCTCTTTTGTGGGACCTCAAAGCGCTGCTCTAAAAAAATATAGAGACAAACTAAACTACTTTTTAATAAAAAACTGTAATGTATTGCTAGAAGGTCATCTACATACTTATAAAATAGATTTTACACAAAATCTACATATTTAAAATATTCTCCATTGAAATTATCTTTAAGCACAAACAATCAATTTAATTTATTGGCAAGCAATTGTGTTAAAATATCAAATGAAAACTGACAAAACTTTAACAAGTTCATTTAAGATTCGTATAATTGAAATATAAACAATTATTTCCCATTAAATTTCTTATCAAACAAATTTGTTTTAAATTGTTTATCAATAAATCTCACGCGATACATAAAACTTGAAAAATCAAACACACACTCGTATCAAAAACTAACACATTGATTAATGAAACTTACCTTAACTGGTTGTTAATCTGCAAAAAAAAAAAAGAAAAACAGAAAAATAAATAAGGAAAAAATCAATTATTATCGTAAATAAACCACAAGAAATATATAAATAATGTAATGTAAATTATAAATAAACTAATACACATAAATAAATTTAACAAACCAAATCCAAGAAAAGCATAACAACTAAATACAGCATGTAACATTTTAATTTATAAACGAAAATTTAAAATCCCAAACCCATAACCGTTGCCGTTACCATTAAGCCATTAACAAACAGATTTCTATGGCTCCTTGTGGTAAAAATCTGCTATAATTCTTTAACGGAAAAAGCGCTTAAAATACTTCTTAACACCAAATTGTATAGCATTTATTGCAGCAAATAAAGCAACAAACAGTAAATTCAATAAATCAATTTCAATCAGCATCCCATTTAAGTTATTTACTTTGAAAATTTATTTTCAATAATAAATGAAACAACAACAAAAATAAGAAAACAACAAAACCACACCTTTCCCAAACAAAAACAAAAATATAGAAGAAATACAAATCATTGGCAGAAAAACTATTTAGATTGAGTGCTGACCACTCATTCGGTAACATTAGAGTCTTATATCCAAGGGGAAGTGCCAAATGCGTCTAAAGTATTTAAGAAAACTAAATGTTTCCTCTTAGCACCTCTTTGAAGTGCTTAAAACACTCAAAGAAATATATTTAGTTAAATGCAGTAATAAAACAATATTTGTTAAGAATAAAAATCTATAAGGAAATTAAGCTTCTTCGTATAGTGTTTCAAAAAAATTTGCCAGCTCAAACTGAAAAACTAATATTGATAGAGTCCACAATGTAATGCTGGTATTTATGACCACCTTAAAATACGCTAAACATGGTATAAAACTAAAATAATACTGTTTTTTTAGTCAAATATTAGGTTTAGTTCGATTTTGGCCCACACAAACTAGTCGAAGTAGTTAAAATCTCTTATTCGAATTATTCGTTTAATTTAAACAAAAAAATTAAATAATTTGGATACCCAACTAAATATCCAAGGCTCTAAGGTAATGCTCTGTATTTGGTAAACCAAAAGAGAACTACTGAAAAATGGCCAGACCATCACAGAGTACCTTAACAGATTGCATTTGATGTATTTAAAGAATAAAGCGATTGGAAAATTATTTCTCAACAGGCCTTGACCCTACCGACTACTATTTGTTTCAATCGATATAGAACGATCATCTGAGGTAAGCTTCACTTCAGAACAGCCTATACGAAATTGGTTTGATTCATTGTTGTACTCAAAATATGAATATAACTTATTTCGCGGAATCCACATGAATCCGAACAATGGCCAATACTTTGAATAAATGTATACACCTCAGTGATGGAAAACTGTAAAAGAGTACTTTTTCAACATTTTGGTACTTTTTAGGAAACATATATTTTTATTCAAAAATAAAATTAAAAATCCATTTAAAAATAAAATTAATTAAGTTTAATAAAAATAACTATTACAACAACAAACTAAAAATTAATTCATTTTTATGTAAAAATATATGTTTCAAAAATTTTTATTTGTTGTGGGTTAAGATAATAAACATATGAGGAGCATGCCTGCATTTTGTTAGTTTGGCATTAGCCATATCATTAATAGATCTTTCATCAATATGTTTGAAGTTTTCAAACTCATATGATACACAAAAAATCTCAAACAAGAAATGGGAATTACAAAAATGTACGAAACATAAGAAATTTAAAAAATGTATCAAAATAGTACCACAAACAACTTTAACTGCCGTATTTATAAAAAATAAAGTATGCTTGAAGTGTGCTTTTAGACAAAAATTTCATACAAAATTTTCTTAAAGTACATTTGAAGTCTACTTTAATTTTGTATAAATACGGCAGTAATTATTTATGCATCTATTTACTTTTGTAGATTAGCTTATCACACATCAACTAAATAATATGAATAACGAATTTGTGCCTTCCTTATGTTCTTGTTTTGAAGCCAATGTTGTCAATGATTATAAAAATAGTAACGCTAGATTTCTAAACAGGAAAAAAAAACAAAATAAGCAAAGAGTGCTAAATATGATGTGGGGGTACTGTGGTATTTTTGACTGATACACCTAATTCTGTTTTTACATGGTAATTAGTTCCAGGAAAATCCCGTGAAAAATATACCGTGTAAACCTTATCTCTAAAACTTATTAAAATTAGTGAAAAACAAGGATTTTTTAAGAACAACTATTCAGGTTTATAATATTAAATCACATATACAATATGTTTTTACACAATGTAAAGATAAAGTATAACTAGTTCATTTGCACTAAAAGGGAATTCCCCTAAATTTGCGTTATTTACAATTGTTCTGACGAGTAAATTTGCTTGTATCCACAAAAAGGAAATTTGTAATCTGAACATATTTCCAAAAATTTAATTTAACCAAAACTAAATTTAAGCCAAAAGATTTTGAGTCGTGCTAAATGGAATAAAATCGTGTAAAAATTAAAATTTGTTCATTTTCAAACCGTATTAAATCAAAACCGTGTATAAAAAAACTCTCTAAAAACAGAATTATGTGTATTGTACAAATGTTTTAGAATAAAAGCCAATGTTTCCTGAAGCTGTAACAACAATTTATAAAGTCTGGGAACTTTAAAACTCGAGGGCACTCAAAGTGTAGAATTAAAGGATCGCCTGAGAACGACATCTCTATATAAGGAGTTTATATGTTAAGGGTTTTCTAGATTTATAGGCCACTTTATCAGCTATCTACGAGTAGTAATTTGTGTTTAGTTTGGCATTTAAACATGAATAGACTGACGCCTGAACAACGGTTGCAAATTGATTTTGAAAATCTTGTTTCGAGAATTTTGTTTATCAATGAAGCTCACTTTTGCTTGAATGGATACTGCCGTATTTGGAGTGATGATAATCCTCAAGTGTATGTTAAGACAGTGTTACATCAATAAAAACTGACTGTTTGGTGTCTTTATTGGCTGTTGGAATAATTAGTTTGTACTGGTTACTGACTTTTCGTTTATCAACTGAACAATTTCGATGTGATTATGATGTGATTTCAACAATATGGCGCAATATGTCACACAGCTCGTGCCACAATTGATTTATTGAAGGATATATTTGGTAATTGACTATTTTCACGTTTCGGACCCGTCAATTGGCCTCCAAGATCATGAGATTTAACGCCGCTTGACTATTTTCTGTGGGAATATTTGAAGTCGCTAGTCTACGCCGATAAGCCCAAAACGATTTACCAATTCGAGAACAATATTCGCCGCAAATATTGGAAAAAGTCATCGAAAATTGGACCTTCAGAGACAGCCGTGGCGTGGCGGCCATATGCCAGAAGTCATATTTAAATTATAATGCCAGAAGATTATCTCTCGAATAAAGTAAATTTTATGTAAATTTAAAATATCATCTGTGTTTTATTCCATTTCAAATGTCTATACATTTTAAAAACACCCTTTAAATATAGTTAGTTAAGCAATAATTAAGATTATCTCTCTTAGTATGGAAGGCCCTTAAATAATTGGAAACTGGATGAAGTCCGATATTTAAAAAAAAAATATTGCAAAATATTTTGTAACAAATTGTGAAATTAAAGAATTAATTTAAACTTTTTATAAATTTTCACGTGTGGTTGGTTATTCAGTATTGTTTGACAATTCATAATGCACAGACTCACAACACAACAAACTCCCCAAAACTTACAAAAATGAGCGTTCTGTGACAAATATGTAAAACAAATAAAGACTTTATTGGAAAATAATTTTGGTGAGCAGCTAATTTCATGGTACAAACCAGTGATGCAAAACATGGTACAATTGTACCTTTTTTGATACATTTTAGACACAGTTGGTACCGTGGTACTATCACGAGTCAGTTGGTTCAATTTTAGATGAAATAGATAAATATATTATTTAAGTTACTATTTGTGCATTTTGGAACATTTTGGAACTGATATTAATTTCATCTTTAAAAATGCATCCATCAGATGATGATTATTACGAAAATAAATTTTTGATTGAATTATCGAACAGTGGGAACCTTGGAGATATTAACTTACATTAAATGATTTTGAGACTGACTTCAAAAACTAAAGCATTTAATCAGGATATCAAAGTCGTTAGAAGTTAACCCTTATATTTCTTCTATTTTTGAAATAATAAATCTAGTTATTTTGGAAATGTAATCAAAGGATGCACGAGTATATATAGGGGATAAAGGGGCACGTTTATACCCGGGGTACCTTTAAACTAAGTTATTTTATATTTATGTAAAAAAATATTTATTATAAATTTCCGTGAAATGGCATGCCAGGTTTGAACAAAGAAAAATGTGGCACCAAACATTGTTGATTCTCTCTTACTTTCTGAAAATGACGAATGATCTGAATTTTTTTTTATTTTTTAATTGTTAATGCTAATGTTTTTCTTAATAAATAAATCGAATTATATAATACATATATAAAAAATACAACTGTTTATATTATTTTTGGACACAAGCGCTACAAGAAAAAATTGCCATTCAAAACTGCCCCAGCCTAGTTCAAAGCTGACGAATGATCTGAATTTTTTTTTATTTTTTAATTGTTAATGCTAATGTTTTTCTTAATAAATAAATCGAATTATATAATACATATATAAAAAATACAACTGTTTATATTATTTTTGGACACAAGCGCTACAAGAAAAAATTGCCATTCAAAACTGCCCCAGCCTAGTTCAAAGCTGCCCTGTATGGGGGGCACATTTGAACACAATGACTTCATCCATTAAAAAAATATAAATCGAACTAAAAATAAGTTACTTGTAGACTTAAGCTAAAGTTTATTTCCATATATATTAGTTAAATTATGTAAAAAGTCAATATGTAATTCAAATATATAAATTTTTATGTGGCTTGAAAGCAAAAAGTGTTCTAAGGTGCCCCCCTCTCCCCTACAATGTACATATGTATATTATACATATATGTATTTGACAAGGTTAACTTTTCGCAAATTATCCGATACTTCATAAATAAGAATATTTTAGATAATCACGATAATAAACGCAAATAATATTCTTAACCTTTTCAGACCGTGATGCATCCATTATGCTCATCCGCATTTCGCTTTCAATATTTTTGCTTCTATTAACGCTATTTAAAATAGACTGGCTTGCATCGATTGTGCTGATTGTTTTTTATCAAGTGTGCGTGTCCTGAAAATCCTTGAAGGATATAAAAATGATACAACCTAAAATTTGATTATATTTTCATACGCTGTAGAGATCACATACATATTCCAAAAATTATAAAAAAAATTCCTGATAGCTTTGCGTCAGGTCTGAAAGGGTTAAATACAGACAAATCCCAAGTGAAGATAATTTACAGGAAACATTTTGTTACGAAACGAGCTCTGTTTCTTTGTCTTTCTTTCAGATGCTCTAAAATAAAATGGTTAGAGTATACATTGGTAACTTTCTTTCTGGAACACTAGTTGCATATCGTGAACAAAGGCTTTATCTAGTAGCATTTTTCAGTTCTATAGCATTTATAATATCAGCAGAAGTTAGATTATAGCAATCGAGTATAAAATTAAGAATGTTGCCATAAGATATATCGAATTTTCAATAAAGTAAGTTTGTGATAAAGTTTTATTATTATTTAACAAATATTAAAAATGGGACCGTGGAGGGGTAAAAAGTACATTTTATTTATATAGTTGGTACAAAATCTAAAAATATATTTTCCATCACTGCTACAAACCTGTCAACTTCAGATATCATACCTCTGTGTTTTGTTTCTTTGAGGTAGTAATGCTGGTAATAGCAAATATTTGAACGAAATAAAAAAATAATAAGGAATTTGCATGATTTGCTTTTTATTTTGATTTATCATTGCTCAGAATTCACAAAAATATATTCTTACTGATTAAATTTTAAATTTTTCACAGATATAAAGTAGAGTAAGAATTTAAGCGAACAATTGTTTGTTTTCAACCTGATACCTTTACCAACATTTATGTGTTGAGTGTATTAATTTGTGCTTAAATAAATGCAAACGATTTCTAACATTTTGTTACCTTAGTACAAAAATATGGGTAGAGGCTGTAAGGAGGGCTAGTTGAGCAGTTAGCCAGAGTGGCAAAGAAACAAACAAGTGTCTGTGATGTTAAAAATGGTAGTAAAAATAAATTATATTGCCACTAATACTCTAATCACCCAAACACCAAACAAACACTCTAAAAATGAAAAACTGTAGTAAAGGAAAGAAAAAAAAACGAACGAAATTTATCAGCCAAACTAAACAACCACATCGATGACAACTAAGACGACGATCATTCTCATTCTAAACTATATAGTAGTTATAATCTAAGCAGCCGTACGATGGCAGCAACATTAATATCAAATAACAGCAACAACAAACAACACACTTGATATCTTAATGTTATTTGTTGTATCTCTACACAAAATGCATTTCATGTGCAGATTGTTTTTATACTTTTTACTTTTAAATGGAACTAGATCAGAAGAAATCTAAGTATTGGAATTTTTGCGGCTCACAGTGTTGTAGTGTTCTGTATAACATTTAAATGGTATTAGGATATTAGAAACACATGCTAAGATGGCTGCTTACATGCATACTTATATGTAAGTATGTGCAGAGTTCATAAAGAATTGATTCGTTGTAAATAGGCTGATAAATATTAAGTAAAATACTACTCATATCACAATTATTAATTGGATTTCAAATGCTAAACTTCTGCTAACTTTCTTTCAATAAAACAAAACTTCCTTTTAGTGCCCTGACCTGTCATTAGCTAAGTGTTTGTATTTATAAGTATGTGTATCTAACGCTATAGTTAATCTTAAGAAGTTTACGTGCCACAACACATTAAAATAATGTTTAAACTTTTGCCTCCTTTTAGCTTTACCCAACAAGCTCTAAATAGCAATAAGCAGAAGGAAAGAAATAAAAAATCTTTTTTTTTCATCTTGTAACCAAAATCCAACAAACACGAATGACTTGGCACAAAAAAAAACAAAAAATCAAAGACCAGAATAAAAATACGAGAACCAAACTACACAGGTGTATTTAGCAGTTATAAATTTTGTAACGTTTAATAAAGACAAACAAAAAAAAAAAAAGAAACGAAATGCAGCAGGAAAACGGAGCAAAACGTTCAACTTACATTTCAATTTAAAACTTGTAAATGGTTTTTGTTAAAGAAATTCGGCTGTAAAAACAACTGTAACAACAGTTTATTATTTTTATTATTGTTAAAGGAATTTCAGCTTATTCAGAGTTCAAGTTAATTTTTAAGGTTAGGTTTTCATCCATTCATATATACAGATACATTCTAAAAATGAATGAGAGCAAAAAATAATTTTACTAAATAAATTCAAACAAAATTTTTCTGTCTTGCCAAGCAGCTTAAGAAAGTTAAAGAGGAATTATTGCACTAGAAACCATATTTCAATTTAAAGTCTTTTTTTTAGTCTAGGAGTGTAGAATGGTATTTTGGCATTGTATTTAAGTCTATGACTTATATTAGTTGTATTTGTGTTTGCTGCTGCTGCTGTTGTAATGATAACTGAAAATGGAACAGTTTTGTTTAGTGGAAAACCGTTATAATTAAATAGATTGAAATTTATATGATGGTAGAAAGGTAGTCAGAAAGAGTTACAAATAGTAACAAAATTAACAGAATGAATGATTACAAATATATTTAAACCTCTTCAAATGTAAAATTTTATACATCCGACAAAAACTTTGCAATGCTTTGACTACGACATACCATCTTCATTACTTAAAAGCAGTTTGGTAATAACTGGCATATAATCTTTACTTTTAGATTCTGCGTGACTAGTGTATTCATCACTAAAAGACTAGAATCTAAATATATCTCCAAAATATTCAGCTGTATTATAAAAGTCAAAATTATTTGAGAGATGGAAAATAAGTTTGGTGAGCAGCTAATTTCTTGGCCTGTTTAATATCTAAACCAGGACAGATGCTTGTTTCGCGACCTCGTACCAAAAAGCTGCCAATATAACGCCTTATATGAAACCCTCATATACTGTAAGCGTCAATATAATGTAAACACCTAATATAGTTTTTTTTTTTAAAGAGAAGTAACACAATTAATATGCCTATATATACTATTATTTTCTTTGGAAAGGGGATAGTTGAAGAAGTAAAGGTGGTGAAAGAAGAAAGCTTTTTATATCACAACTCTGCAATTCCGCATTATGTTTGTTTTTAGTGCATAATTGTAGCGCCTCTGGTGGTGAGTAGACGCATTATTTTTTAAAGCTTGATTTTTTGTAGCCTTTATTTAATTATTTTACTTCGGTGGCTTTTGAATGCTATACCACCGAAGGAGGGCGGTGTGATAAATCTTAGTTATGATAGATAGAAGAAAACTAATAATTATCAGAAACTTTACAAGTATAAATTTAAAGCAACATACTTATATTACGTAATATAACTCATTAACAACAACAAAAAATTAAAGAAAATAAAAAAAATAATTTAATTTAAGCACCAGATTCGCGTCAAAATAAAGTAAACAGGTGTATTAAAATTATGTAAAATAATAAATTTAATATTTTGTTTGTAACCTTCTGGCCTTTGTCACATATAACAATCTTCTAGACATAGAGTCGGCGAGTTTTTTTTAGTGAAATCAATTATATTAAAGTCTGGACAGTGCGAAGGAAGATCTAAAGTTTTTGGAGGAATGCTTAGGATGATTGCCTTGTTGGGAAATCCAATTCTGTGCTATTTCTCTACACTAGTTGCTACATCAAAAAAGATTTCGATATAGTCTTCTTTTTTCATTGTAGATTTTATAAATGTTAGATTACCGTCCCCTGATGCTTCCATACAACCCCTGACAATTACTGAGGCTCCACCGTGTTTTACCGTCTTAGTAACATATTTATAAATAAAGGCTTCGTGTTTGGTTCGCCATATTTTTGAGGAGTTTTTTACTCAAAATATCTCAAACTTACTTTCATCGTTGAAAAGAATAATATTCTTTAAAAATATGAGACTCTCTCATACTCGTACGTGGCACTATACTATGTAGGATAATTTTACGCATTCATTATGATCTTCTAATCGTACTCGTGCTTACAGGATTTCCAGAAGTTTTCGTAACATTTCAGCTATTTTTATAGCACTTGATGTTGCTATTATACTCTTACTATACCTCTTACTTCAGTTTTTGTAAGACGCTTTGGTTGTTTTGCACTAGGCAAATTTTGTACAGTATTGGGTTTGGTATAATTGTCTATAATTTATTTTATAGTACAGTGAGGCCTTCAAACGATTTTAACCATTTCACACAGGGATTTACCTTTTCAATGTTTAAGTTTATTATGATTTGCCGACTCTGAATTGATGTTTGTCTTCTCATTGTAAGTGGTTCACTACTTAACGTCACAATTAATGATAAATTCTGAAATTATTTTGAGCAGTACTTTGCCCTTATACTTCCAAGTAAAGAAAAATTAAAAGAATTGCCACTAATTCTGGAATGCCAAGTATTTTTTGCTACTGTTTACTTTGTTTTGACGCGTAAAAATTTGTATATTTTGTATATATATCATCGATACTAGAAATGGAAATGCTAAATGAGAAGCCGAGGGATTTAAAAATATCTCTAAAATGGGTCAGAGGAGATGGGTATTACACACAATATTGCATCAAACTCTCCTTTTGCAAATCTCTCACTACGATGGTCAGACATATTGGACTTCCTTTTAATAATTATTACTGTAAATATTGTTATAATGCAGAAGAAGATGAAACTGTAATTCAATTTATATGGGCATATCCTACGCAAGTACGCGCTTTAGGACGTTCGTTTTTTGTTTTTTGTAGGAATTGCTTAGATTGGTCTATGATATGTGAACGCTTCGTCTGCCTATCTACTCCAACAGCTTTTTATTTTTCTGTAATTATTAGTATTTTTCTATATTCCTTTACTTCTACTAAATGTCTTTTTTATGTCTCCTTCTCTTATTTTTATTTTCATATATTGTATTAGAAAAGGAGTAAGCAAAGTATGCTGCGTCAATGATGTTCTATGATCTATCAAAACTAACCTATAATATATCAGGGCTGTCGAGATATTTCTAGTATCAGGATATTTATTGAACGTGTAGCAGTGCCCTATGACACCAAAGCATTTTTTCTTGTCGGTTTTAAAACCAATTCTGACAATATTGGTTTCTATGACACCCCTGTATAATTGCTTTTTAAAACCTCATGTTGGTCATAAAATATTATCCAACTTTAAAATCATGCCGCGATATAAAGCCCCAGTAAAAATCACAGCTTTACCAACCTTACTTTCGAAGAATAATGCAGTCACAATGAACCCTAAATGCGACAATTTTGTCGATTTCCATTTTGTTTAAACTTTGGGTGTGTTCCCGCAAAATACTTTATTTTTACTAAACCTAAACTGTCAGCTGTGAAAATGTTTTTTTTTTTGGTTTAAATTTGGAATTGAATTGAAACTTCTTACAATTATTGATATATATTCCTGAGCCGTTCGTTCTTCAGATAAACCGAAATGAGCGAAGGATTAGACGTTCTGAATGCACTAGTTGTATTGTGTAGGTATTCATGTTAGATTAATGTCGCATATGGGCTAATCCTGCGTTACGGACGTTGCATTCGTACGCAAATTTGCTTGTTAAAATTGACACAGCTGGCGTTCACATTGGAATATTTTCATGAAATTTTTTGCAAAATGCAGTTCTTTGGAAGTACTTTAAAACTTGTTTTAAACTTAAAGGTTAACTGTTTATGAAAAAAAGTTATGCTAGCGTAAAGTTCCGTTACGGACGTTACAAAAATTGGAAGTCGACTTTGAGGCTTATGTGCATTTGCACATTTTTTAGCTAATTTTGCATAATAAACAAAAAAAGTTCAAATACAAAAAATTAAGTGGAATATATGACCATCTCAATTCAGCTTAGAAAATAAGGCTAAACAGTCCCGTTAAACAAAAATCTTAATTTATGTCTGTTACGGACGTTACGTTACGGACGTTACAGTTTTTCTATTAAACCAAATTGTGTATATAAAAAACATTCATGTATTTAAAAATCGTTTTAACCTTGTAATTATTAATTTATTGGTTACAAAATAATTATAGAATATTTCATTACTCTTATATTATCTTATATTCATTTATGTATTTGTTTAATTAATATTTGTCACCACGCGCGTTTATAATTGAAATGAAGTTTGACAAAATTTTGAGATCAAAGCAAGAATTTCTTAACGATTTCTAACGGAAAATCCAGTACGTAAACATTGCATGCATGGACGTACCACCAAAATATTTGATGGGGGCATGGGGGTTGTGGTTTACAACATGGTTATTAATTACTAATAATTGATTTTCAGGAATTATTTTAGGTTTCAGAAGAATTTGAAATTCATCTCAATTTAAGTTGCAGATTGGGGGATTGCATGTTATTTATACACCCTTTTTGTTACTTTGAGGTGAAGTTTTTCGGATTCTCGGCAACCTAGAGCAATTTCAAGCCCAGATTCAGATTCAAAAAAAAAGTGTAATAAAGGTATTTATTTTTTTCATCAGATTAAAGTGCATAAAAAACTCTGTTTATAAAGCTAGTTTGGAAAACAAAATTATTAAAATGCATTCTGTTAAATTTAAAAAACCCTATTTTCCGTTACGGACGTTACACACAATGTACCCATTATTAGTTCAAATTGTAAATATATTTTAGACAACTTACAAGTATGATTTTTATCTTAAATAAAAGAAAATTAAACAAATTAAAGTTTTGGTAAACGCTAAATACTGAAACGACTGTTTTGCCCACTTTTTTGACCATGGAAAATAGCCTTTTTTACAAGAATAAAAAAAGCAAGAGGTACGTTTAGGTTAGCCTCTGCAAAGAACAAACAAACCACCGTAAAACCTTATTGCTTATATATTTTGAAGCTTGAATATGTATCCTATTATTCCATTAACAAACAGTAGGATTATGGGCAACTTTAAATTTCTGCCTTTGGTTTAAAAATTTTCGGATTAGCCTATATGCCTTGAAAATTAATTTCTAACCGAAAAAACGTATGCGGCCTGTCGATAAATATATCAACAATGCAGCGAAAGTACCCAGCTAACTTCGTTACCAAAGTCTGCAATACATTAATTTTAAAACTTATTTGACGCTTGCTATTCTAAATGAGATGCCAAAATTATACATAAATCATGTTTTTGTAACGCCACATATAGGAAGCCAAAGGACACATGAGCATGTTTTGTTTTAAAAAAAACCAAGTATTATGTTTTTAGGATGTTTACATCTACATATTTTTGCTGCTAAAAAAAATTAACTAACATTTGCATATGTTAATATTACCATATATTTCTTAACTATTGTTCTTAAAAAACACTTTCAAACTAAACAAAAGTGATTTTTTTCATAGATAATTTATAATATAACTAAACATTGTTATAGCAAATATATTTTTTTTTGTATTTAATTTGAATAAAGTATAATTCTAAGTTCTTATCGTATTAACAATAAACTTAAATAAACTCTAATTTTGACAGGTATGTTAACGCCTATGATATGTGAAATATATGCACATATATCTTACAAAAGCTTTAGAAGTTGTGTGAATATAAATAAGAAACAAACTAAAACGAACTTTTGATACCCTATATATAACTACGATTTAAGTATACAAATGGTAATGTTAGAGAAGATACATAAACTCAACAACCTGTGATCGGCTCTCATAGTCACCAGGGACTGTATGAGACCTACTGTTCAAATGTAAAAATGATCAATACGGAAACAAATTGGATATAATGCCTCAAATAACGAATTAGGAAATGTGTTTTTTTTTTTGCTACATTTAATAGGGTGAGTAATGTGGCAAGTTTCTTAGTAACACAAAGAGTGGAGTTTCATTAAGATATCATAATTGTTTGACAATCATTTCAATTACATAATTAGAAATATTTTCTCTTTGCAGCGATAAAAATTCAACTGAGAAACTCAAAACCATATTTGAAAACCTTGCTGAGATTGACAATACTAAACGTTTTTATTTATATAATCATATGTTTAAGGTAAATTTAGAGTTTTTTTTATCACATGTTTGATAATTCATCATGGAAAGACCCATATTACAACAACCTGTCTAAACTGCTCATGCAAAGGTTTTTCGACAGATTATGGTCCCATAGTGAGACTAATATTATGAATGTAGCAGAGAATCTGCATGAAAATTGTGACCAATGGATTAGACGCCGTGCTTAACATCTTGACCTCTCGTATGAAATCACTTTGGTGAATTTTACATCATGATCTTGGTTTAAATTAAATCTGCCGAATGGTTGCAACCCACATTTGAATAAATTATATTTATTAAATATCAGAGAGTTGTTCTTTCGGGTCATAATAAAGACAACAACATGTAATTTTAAGTGCTTCAAACAAATTTTGAGCGTAGACGTTTTCGTTTGACATGTTTGAGGCATCAGTCGTATAACATACATATAACAGAACTTAATAAAATACAAATTAGATCTTTATCGAATAGAATCCAAATGAAAGCATTCTCTCGATATCGACAAACATACCAAAGGTCTATTCAAACGGATTTTGTAGGTTTTTAATCATCCCTATCGTGAATAAAAATTCCCCATGAAATTTGTTCCCTTTTCACATTTTTCCTATTAAAATTCAATGTTAAAAAAATTAAAAGGAACTAATTTAAAGTGGAATTTTTATTCACGATAGGGGTGAATACTTTAAAATAAGTAGAATAGTAAAGATATTCATGATACTCCGAGACTTGTTTCATGAAGCCCCTTTTTAAGTTTTGTGCAATCTAACATCGTCAGTGTGTGAGAAACGTCAATTCCAAAATAGATATAATAAACTTAAAATTTTTATTTTTAAAACTGCCTAACGAAAGCCAAAATAATAAATTACTCGGATTATTTGCAGAAGTTAACCTGAAGGCAACCTGGGGACAAGTGTCTCCAAGATATTGTCGACAAAGCGTATACATATTTATATTTGTCATTGTTAAGAAAAAAATTATGGCGGCGGAAGGTAACTGATATTGTGTCGGCGGTACATTGCCGGACTATTATTAAAAGGGTTGCGGGTTCGATTCTTGCCAAAGACTGGGTGTTTTCTAATTTATTTTTAATTAGGAAAAACATTTTAATATTTTATTTTTTTTTAACAAAACTCTAAAAGTTAGCAAAAAGTGCATTCTCATTTTGTAATACAGAGGAGTACCAAAAATGTAGACAAAAATTACTAAAATGTGGTCCCAAAATCTTGTCAAAAGTACCTATGCCAGTAGTGGATTTTCAATGACACGCATATGTTAAATGTATATAGTATTACGCATTGTCTGGGGTAATTTAAGTCACTAGTACTGGTGACTGTGTCAATAGTAAGTCAGTACAGTTTCACTATTGATATTTCCTACAGGGTACCGTTTGTGGTATGTTAACACTATGTTACTTTTCTTTCTTGATTGTTTATAGATAATCAACGTAAGGCAAAAGCAGAGAATTTGGAAGATTTCACTTGCGTTCTTGCAGCTGTAGAATATTTTCTCTATGCACTGCCATTTGTTCATCATTCAGTGCCGAAATCATACAATTTTCTATTTCACGTGTTGCCTAGTTTAAATAAGAGCAGACTTGAACAAATTGTGCGGGTTACTTCGCATGGGTTTCAAACAAATCTAAATTTGATTAAAACTGACGAAGTCTTCATGTACCTCATTCCTCCAAGCAATTTCCGTTAGAAATGCAACTAAAAATTGTTTTATAAAGGTTGAGTTTAAATAGAGTCGGCGCATCTATATGCAAAATTCATAATGATCTTACTCTGTGATGTTTTTTTTGAAAAGTAAATAAAACTCAGCAAAGTTACGAAGGTCATAAAAATTTACAGTTTGCGGGACTTTTAAACGATATCATAAGGACCCTTAGTATTTTTTTAGTTTAAAACATTATTTTTTCAAAATCAAAATACGTTTTCCGGAATGTCAAGCTCTTTAACTTATAGAATCTAATAAAACCATATACGACATGTGTTTAAGTATATTTCACCTTGATATAATACTATATGTAAAGGGTGATTCAAGTAGAGATACTTTTTTCAATAGTCTTTTTTTGACAGATCACGTGTGAGTCTTGTTATGTTGTCATGTTATTTTCATTTAGTATTGTTTGGAAAGACTTACGCCTGAACAACGTTTACAAATCGTTCAACTTTATTACGAAAATTTACGTTCTGTGAGAAATGGGTTTCGTGCACTTCACTCGACTTAATATCAACCTACTGAGTGGCCTACTGAGCGTACTTTTCGCAATACCATCACCCATTTTGAGACCCAGCATTCATTATTGGATAATATTCGATCGAATAGACCACTTTCAGCACGCTGTGGTGTGGTTTGTGGGCCGGTGGAATCATCGGTCTATATTGGTCTATATTGGTGCGGACAAACCTGCTTCGATTCAGGCCTTGAAGGAAAAGAGCACGAGTGTCACTCGCCAGTTACCAGTCAAAATGCTCGAATGATTCATCGAAAATTGGACTCAACGGATAGACCATCTGCGACGTAGCCAACGGCCAACATTTGATATACATAATCTTCAAAATATAAATGCCAAAGAATGTTCTTTCAACTGATAATAAACATTCCCCATTAAATGTGAGTTTTCTGTGTTTTGTTTTTTTTTTTTTCTTTAAAAAATTAGGGAACCTCGAAATGGATCACGCTTTATGAATGGTACATATAAATATCCAAAAAGTAAAACATCACTTTATGTTGCAAATGCCATGACAATTTTAATGTGAAACCTGTGTATGGTAGAGCTTCTTACCAATAATGTATCAGAAATATTAAATCATATATCATTTGCACATTTTCACAAACAAATGCAGGCAATAGAATAAACGCCTTTTGGCAACACACCATAAAAACTAGATAATAAAAGAATTATACTCCTGACTCTTGGCACAATACGCTAATGTGAACAGTAGTGGCTATGTAAACAGGACGTTTGTCATACTTTTTAAGCTAATTGGGATCTAACCATTTGCAGTGAGTTAGTATTACGTTCCACAAGACCAATTGATTTGAACAACTGGGAAGCAATCAGAGAATCTATAATCTGGAAAAGGTTTTTCAGATGTAGTTACTCTAAGTGAAATTGATAATTATGTGAACTTTGCAGGTTGATTTATAGAAAAAAATTATTAAGGTTTGGTCACACATGGCAAATATTTATTAAAAAAACACGTAACAAGTTATTACAAATTTGTTTGACGCATTAAATAAATTAAACTAAATATTTGTTGTGCATTGTCCTAAATAAACAAAGTTTTTATTTAATAAATAAACGACTAAAAATATTTTATTTAGTGGTTACGTCTTGTTCGGCTAATATTTATCAAGTGTGACGGTACCTTTAGAACTGCACGTAAAAAGCTGCAGCTTACGATCACGTTTTCTAGTAACAGAGAAGTTGATTTCACATATCGCCAAAAAATACAAACCCAACATGAAATTGTCCATTGTTACAAGCATTTACTGTCCCAGCATTTTATAGTTTTGCACCAATATGTATCTGTACACATGTATTGCACTCATATTACAAATTTTCACGTACGTACTTGTAACTTAAGATAATATACATACACTATGTATATTTTTTATTATAAAAACACAACCAAATAACAACCATAACAAAAGAATATAAAAAAGAGGGAAGATGGTGTAAATGAGCACTGATTTACTGGCGTCTGAAAGGCGTTTGATATACAAAAGACAAGCGAAAGATAGAAAGAAAGAAACGCTTCTTCTACAAAATTTAAACAAGTTAAACCTATTATTAGTGTAACTTTAAGACCAGAGGACGTATTAAGCACGTATCATTAACAATGGCCGAAAGGATAATAGAAAAACTAAAACAAGGGAAACATTCCAACAAAATAAAAAAAAACTCAACACAAAAGCTATTATTGACATTAGAAAAAATAGCGTAACGAATCCATAAAAAAAATTCAATTTATTTAAAGCCGCAGTAAGAACGAACATAAGGCAAAATTAGCATTTGCTTGCAAAAAAAAAATTATAAAATTAAAAAAATAAGCTCTAAGTACATCTCCATATAAAAACTGTGTTTGAGTGTGTATTTTCTAGGCTTTCAAGTTTCATAATAATCAAGGGTCTTTAACAAAAATATCAACTATAAAAATGTATTTAACGTGACTTAGGCGAATTTTTTTTTTTTTTTTTTTGTTACTTATTTTAGTCTATTTTTTAAGCCGCCTTTGTATAGTAGTTGCAGTTTCAGTAAAACATTTAAAAAAATAAGTGGTTTTTAAAAAGAAGCCGCCTCTAATCAATAAAACCATTTATTATACGTATATGTATATTTTTTAAAGTTTCTGTACAGTTTTCCTTTAAGTTTATTGTGTTTTCATTTTTTGAGTTTAATTTTTTGTCTGTTTTTCATCAGCTACCGCTTATGGCTTCTGGGCACAACTTTTGCCAAATCATAAAAATAAGAAATATGGCGGGGTTGTAAAATTTAAAAAAACACTAACTATTTTAACACAACTTCAATGTTTCTAAGAGAAAAGCTAAAATAAATCAAATATTTATTGTACCCTTGGTGCGGATTTGGGGCTGGCGGCGTGATTAATACGTGCTTCATTGAAAACGACATTGCTGAGGTCAACACCGTCAACGCAGAGCGCTATAGATCTATTTGCGCTACAAGTGATTTCGTTTGGGCAAATATGGACGAAGAGTCAACCGCAGAGTGAACGTCAGAATGCATTGTGGGAAAATTTGTTTGAAATAAATCTGCCGGCATACAAATCTAGTGTATTGCAGGCTAAGCTACTAGCGATTAGAGAAGCATGTAGAATTGTATATGAAAAAAATAAGCACGACAGCACTGTCATTTTTATCGCCAGTCAGGTGGCACTTATGTCACTTAAATTCCATACTACAACATCTATTCCAGGCAGGAGATGCAAAGAAGAGCTATCAAAGCTAAGTCGTCTAACTGACATTACTCTGGTTTGGATGTCTGCGCATAGGGCCTACTACGGTAATGAAAGGACGGACGAACTAGCCAAAGAAGGATCCGCTTTAAATGTCTCAAGTGGCGTATCAGTCGGAATATCACTTAGTACTATTAAAAGTGAAATCTTCAGGAACTACTTTTAAAAGCCTGGAATTAGGTGGCGCAATCTGGACACTTGCAAGACAACTAGAAATATGTGGCCAGTATATAATGAAAAGCGCAGTTTGCAGTTCCTGAATATTATATGTAAGGACATCTCGCGGTACTAACCGCTCACTGGACGATTGTTAAGCATGCAAGCATACCTGAACTTTCTTCAATAATCACTACCGCAGTTACCAGGACCGGTAGAAAGAAGAAACAGTGTTCTTCTCTTCTTTGTAAATGTCCGGCTCTTCAAAACTCTTTTTCAACAATTATACAATAAACAACCTAGCGGAGACATTAAGTATTAGATGGTGCGATTTCATCGGATACGTGAACGCAACAGGCTGAATAAAGTACTCTCTACCTACTAGCATCTGGAACAGATCTAGCCCTATCATTTATTCAACGAGTGGTGTGATCAAAACGGAATCAAAATATTTCATTTTAATTATTGGAGGCAGCCAACCAAACGGCCGGCAAGAGTATGATAACATTTTACATGGACATAGCGAAGGAGTATTTGAGTTAAGGGTTTGTAAACTTTTTAAAAGTAAATTTTTAATCGCCTGGGACATCTCGAACAAAAATAAGTACTTTTTTTTAGTAGATTTATAAGTAGTCTGGTCGACAATTTCCTATTACTTTTTAACATAAATTGTAAGTAAAGTTTTTGCTGGAATTGAAAATAGAAGATATTACTGAAATTGTTCATTTCACTATTATGTATCATGGGTTCATATTTTTTGTAGTTGCTGTTATTATTAAAGAATATCTGGCAAACTTCTACAAGTTAAAATATTGTAAAAACACCAACCAGATATTAAAGCTTGACTATTGGTATGAATTGCAACATCTCAGTCAGATATAATTAAATGTACATGCAAGGGACAAGCCAACAACTAAGCATATCTAAACTAAAATATAAACTAAAATATCGCGCCAGGCCAATAAATGGAGTTTCTATCACACTTCAAATCTAAATATGACCACAGTTCTACTGCAAAAATTTGTATTTTAATGGATGATTCCAAAAGGTAGATCTCTACAGAGATTTCAGTATGATTTATTAGATCGTTTCAGGAAACAGATTACAGTTCCTTATGACAAAATCGCCTAATGACATAAATGTCATTAAGTAAATAGTGTGACATAAAGTTCATTAGCCTGTGATATTTTTTTTTTAACCATCCAATGATAAGATATAACATTATGATATTTCGTTGACAAGACAAACGAGTTGGTGGTGCAGATCTTCTAATACTTTTATATCCAGACTTATCAGTTTGAACTATAGTATATCATATTAACCAAACTTTGCTCTACAATATAACAAATAATGTAGAGTTTCTTATATTGCTTAATAAACTGTCTGTATCGCAGTTACATTTTCATTAATAACTTCAATTCCATATTGCATTAATTTCTAAAACATTTCTTTAAAACATCTCTAGTCTCATGGCACTTGAAGTCGTAAACTTTCATACTCACGTTAATTGAAAACACATTTGTTAAGTGTCCAACAATTGTTGAATTTCTTCATCTTAAACAAACAACACAACTCAACTCAAATGCTTAGTTTTTTATGTAAGCAGTTTCAGTTGTTGTTTGTTTATTTGCAAGTTGAAAATTCAACATAATTAATGTTTATTTCTGGACCCAGTTTTTCACTCCAGATAAACAAATGATGTTTGTTTTCGGTTTGCAGCTTATTGAAATGATGTTGGCTCTAATTTGGTGGTGATTTGTAAAATTAACAAGATACAGTTGAGTTTAAGACGAATTGAAAATACTCTTCAAAACAAACCACATGTTTTACTATCAGCAGGCTATTGATTGTGTCCTGCCCATATTTTACCCCATATAAAAGAATGAATTTAGGAAAAATATCACCATGAACTTGAAATTTGCAACTAGAAAATTACAAACCGGGTGATAGATTCATATGAATATATCTAACTGCTACCATGAAGGATTTAATTTTGCCAAAACATAGCACAAATATTTTATGAAAGAAACAGAAAATACTTAACAAATATTCAAAAATGCTACGTAATAAATACCCACTACTTTGGAATGCTTCAAGAGACATGACTACAACTATTTGAAGAAATAAATTTCGAAAACCTCCTGGTGTATAAAATGCAGGTTACAATATTTAACAAAAAAAATGTGTTACACTTTTAAAAATGTTTGAACAAAAAACATATGTATATAACCACCACCACCAACCTGTATGTTTTGAGTAAATATGTTAAAAAAAAAAACACAATTTACAGCAACAAAAATCTCCAAAGTATTTAAACTAATAGCCAGGCAGGCATTCACCTCATTTACGAAAAGTCTCTAAGCAGAAAAAAAAACTTAAACAAAAGTTGCAAGTCGATTTTTCTTTGACAAACCGTGCAATAATTTAATGCCTCACACTTGTAAATGACATCAAAAACCGTGGGATAAATATCTTATTAGTGTGAGGTGCTCTGTTTTCTTAAACTTTTAAATTTCCAAAACTTATTTCATTCACTATCGATGTAATCGGAAAAGTCGGTATGTCTGTAAGTAGGAATGTTTCTGTTAGCTAGTGTTGTTTGCAAGTAGTTATTTAAAGAGTAGGATTCAGTTTCTTTGAAACATGTTTGCGTTTCAAATGTTTAAAAATTTGAAAAGTCAGTGACAGTCAGTTTTTTTTCTGCTCGGTTTATTTTTCGTTTAGTTTCATTTGGTTTATGTCATGATATAAATTAGGTGGTGGTATTGCGCACATGTTGCGAGTAAAATGTATTTATAACAGTTTTAACCAGCCACAATATTCATTCAATGGTTATTGGTTTTATTTGCAAATAATTGCTTTTATTTTGTGAAATGTGTCATTTCAGTGAACCAGATTCGGTTTTAAATGCATGTAGCATTTTAAAAGCAAAGATATTCGAAACGCTAATATGCGTAAGAAGACCACCAGCTTATAGCGACAAGCATGTTATATAATTTTGACTGTCACTGTGACCATACAATATGTTTCACTACTTTTAGTCAATCTCTAAGCTGATGACTCAGCCACTTTTTCAGCTATGTTGTGTAAACTATCTTGTGATTTCCATATTCAAAGTAAGTCAAAACATTACGCTTAAATTTGCAATGCTCAACTTTATAAAGGGTATACTGAGTTTGCAACATACCGAAATATTGGTCCTATACCCAAATAGTCTGGGTCCTTATAAAATTAAACGAAAATCTAGCTATGTCTACCCGTCTGTCATACTCGCGAAATAACCTCGAGGAAAGGTCCGTGGAGAACGAAATATTCTTTGTTGATCAGAAATGTTTGGTATTGAAAATTGTAAATAGATAGAATCTGAAAGCTTTTCAAAATGTTTGGCTATTTTTTTTAAACATACAGATAATATTATGATACACATGATATTTTTATTATTAAATTGAAAAGAAAGTCCAATTTTGGATATCACATTTGTAAAGTTTTTTTTTTTAGTTCATTGATATTTCTTTTATTTCGGCTAGAGTTCATTAAATTTAATTTTTCATTAAATTATTTTTACTGAAGGTAGGAATTGTTACATGAAAATTATTGTTAAAATTTATTGATAATTTTTCTTGGCTAAGGATTCGAACCTGGGTTGTTGGTTGAATTTACATATGTTTCGAGAAACACCACTTTCTCTCATCGGAATTCTTTACGTTCTCGCCCTCTGCACCACTGCGGCGCCCGCTAGCCCACAATCAAACATCAATCCTTTAACCAGTATTACTGGTGGTTCGAAATTTGCTGTAATTATAATTTTTCATTTATTTTACATTTTGCACCCTTTTTCTTCAGTTTTTTTCAGTAAAAATAATTTAATGAATAATTAAATTTAATGAACTCGAGCCGAAAGAAAAGAAATATCAATGATTTAAAATTAACAGTTCAAAATAAAAATAATAATTGTTTTTTTTAGTTTGAAGAAAAGTAACTATAAAATAATATCCTTGTTTTGAATCCTATATTGTGTTTAATTCGACCTTTATAATAAAATAACTTTTTTTCTTTTGAGATCGAGGTCCTGGTTTTATTATTAATGATTCTAATTTTACAATGATAAATTTGCCAATATTGTATTTCATTGAAAAACATCATCTGAACTATAATCTAGAAATTAAAGTTATTTTATTAATATTTATCCTTGTTTTGTTTAACTAGAACTTTATATTTTATGTTTATATTTTAATTTTTTGCCAATCGGCAATAAAACCCCATATACGAAAAAAAAACATTAACTCACTAAAATTATAATCATTAACAACAAAATTTAACACAAATCTGTCCATAATTGCTCACTGCTCCTCTTCAAGCCAACATATCCGCGAAATACATTGAACCCGAATACACAGTTGGAAGTACCAATGAGCACATGTTTGTGTCTTGTGAACTTTTTATTGCATACAAATACAACTAAGAACGCAAACTGAAAAATGTTTTTTATTATTTATTTTAGGTTTAATGTTACACAAAATAATTCACGTTACAAAACCGAAAATAATAATTGTAGACAAATAAAACATTAGTACAAAAATAACTTCCATGTAATCACTTATGTACAAGTGTATATTTTTTAAATATTTCCCTAAAAATATCAAAGTTTTACATTAGATTTCATATGTTTACTTTGTTTATAGATTAAAAAAAAATGTTAGTTTGATATTAATTGAAATGCATGTGGTAAACACTTTTTGAAAATTATACAACAATAATCAAATTATAATAAATAATAAAGAAGCTGTCACGAGGCATTAAGGACAATGTTCTAGCAATGACAAAAAGTAACTTTTCTACGCGAGTCAGAGCTAAACAGTTTATATTATTTCATTCAGTGTAGAGTGTTCCCAAATCTTAAATGAGAGATGACAACAGCTATTAACGAATGTGAACGCATGCCTCATGATAACACAAATAAATATGGAAAAGTATTAAACACCAACAGATGCTTCTTTAGCAATAGGCAAACTCGTTAGTCCATGGACAGCATGACGAGCCCTTTTTACTTAGAAGTAAAAAAAAAAAATAAAAACCAGCATTGTTGACAAAAAAATTTAAGCCACCGTTAAGGTTTGCCAGATAGCACAGAAATTGGACAGTAGATGACTGGAACCAATCTAGTAATCTAGTCAGACGAATCTAATTTTAGTCGTTTTCAATCTGACGGTAAACAACAGCCGTAAAGTCCAGATAATTCAAAGACTCGATGTTAAAGAACGTCATTATATTCTTGGGGTTGCTTTATGTGGTGGCACATCGCACCACTGCAAAAAATTGAAGGAATAATGACGAAAATGGCTTAGCGAGCAGAATTTCCCTTCGATGCAATGACCAGCAAAAAGTCCTGACCTCAATTCGATTGAGAATTTGTGGTCAATCATGAATAAACAGTTGACACAATGCCGATGAACTCCAACCCATTTGCCACTAATATTTACTGCTTATAGCTATGTTCTAAAATAAGCAAAATATGTTAATTCGGTAAAGAGTATACTCTTTACTCTTTATATATGGTGAATTTAACGTCAAGTGACCCAATTTTAAAAATCGATGTCTTCCGATTTGGATGAAATTTGGTTCTATCAGTCAAGAATATCATTTTCATTTATATATAATTTTATTAAATTATTTATTATGAAAATAGTGCATATGGTAAAAATTGAAGTACTTCCTTCTTTGAGTTGGAAATTTTTTTATAGATACCCCCACAAAGCTCTTAAAGGAAATGGTCTAAATTTTCGTTTGAGGAAAAATAAAAAAAACTCCATTTTGAAAAAAATAAAAAAAATGGGGAAAATGAAAATTAAAAATCCTATTCTTGAATTAAAAATAAATTGTATAAGCTTTATTTTGAAAAAAAAAAAATTAAAAAAAAATAATTTTTAAAAAAAAATTTAAAAAAATTTTTTTAAAAATTAAAAAAAATATTTTAGGAATGATTGACGAAATAGCTATCTAAAGTCCTGTGGACAATTTTTGCTAGGACCAATAGGTGAAAAGTTACACTCATTTAAAAAAAACCCTGTATGACCAAAATGTCCCACTTTGACCCCATCTAACTACGGCAGTTCTTGACTGATAGAGCTCTGGTCTACTATCCAATAGTACTAACCTTGGCGCAAATTTCATCCAAATCGGAAGACATCGATTTTTAAAATTGGGTCACTTGACGTGAAATTCACCATATATATATGAAACTTTGTCTGCACTTATCACAGTACATATTTTGGTTTCGATAGCATTTGAATGCATGCATCTAGACGACATTTAGCACAAAAATTAATCAAATCTGATGTATCAGATAAATGTTCAAGCACATGTCTTTCACATCAACAACATGTCACGATCACATACATATATACTTGACAAAAAAAATCTTTTCGTAGAAAGGGGTACATTTGTATTTGTAAAAATATGCTTCTTTTGTGCTCGTAAAGTCTGGCTGCTGGCTTTTAAACTTTAAAAACATGAAGACTTCATTTAGTATACTTGTCCACGACGTCGAATTAATATTTTCGGATTTTCACCAAATATATCGATTTCTTCTTTAATATTCATATTTGAACGGTTTGATTCTTTACGACATGAAGTACTTTCAATTTTGTGGAATTGCTGGTTTACAACGTGCAACTGACACATGTATTAAAGCCGGCCGACTATTCACTTTTGCTGGAGTTTCTAGAATTATATATTTTTTTTTACCGTAGCCCATTTTAATTTGTCTCTGAAAAATTCACACATTTGGTCTTCTGGAAATCCAAGACCTATTGTTGAGAAGACCTAGTCATTTCGCTGATTTCGGCTGGAAAATCAGTCACGGTAGAAAAATCATTCTATACAGATATGTTAACAACTAAACTTTAATCTATTATTGATTATATGGATATTATTGATTATACGTAATTCCAACTGCCATTGAAACAGTAAATTTGTTTTGATTGCATAATTAGACCTAACGGTCATGCTCCACTGGTATAGTTTTTGTGCAGCGTTAATCAAGTATATTAGAACCTAAAACATACAAAATCCGAGACGTGATTGAAGAAAAATTTTTTTAATAATTATCTGCCCAATATCAACTTTTATTTATAATTGTCAAATTGTACTCTAAGATTTACATGATTTTCATATACATATATTCTTTGTTTTATTTTGTTTTGAAACTCAAAGTTCTGGTTACAAAACTCTTTATTATAAATTTTCCAAAAATGCCTTCTTTTTGATTTTATATCACTGATATTCTGTCACAAATATTTCTTTAATTATTTATAGAAATGAAGGTTACAAAATAATTGCCACTGTTAAATTTAACACTCTAGCTTGTTTTTACAAATGACCTTTGACCTAACACCTGATATTGGACAGACTCTTTACAGACATTGTCCAAGAATTTACGACCATTTAGATTGTTTGTAACAGCAATTTGTGTGATGATCTCACACAAAATTCACATAATATTGATGAAGTATTATCCAAAAAAAGTGCACACTGTTCTGTGCATCTGACCAAAAATACACTAGCAAGTATTGAAATTGAAACACAAAATCAAATAAATAAAATAAACAAGTAAGTAATAATCTGAAGCCATAAACGGGGTGATCATTTGATTTGATTACATATTTACAACAGCTGAACAACATGAATGTAAGTATGTATGTATGCAAGTAAACAACAAGTAGTTGTAAAATTTAATGTGATTTTTACAACAATAATACAACATTTGATATGCATATAGTTAGTTGAAGTATCTTGATGTACAATTGCCAAAGTATCTCTATAAAATTTAATATCTTTTTAGACTTTTTTGTGTTTGCTGTTGCTGTCTATTTCTCTATTCAGAGCAAAAGTATTCAATTGAATTGAAAACATAGATTTTAAACCATTTATAGACAATTGACAGTTGTCATGATTTCAATTTTTTTTGTTAACTGTTAGTAGTGTTTATTGTTATTTACAAGTAGTTTTTTATATTTAGTTTTCCATTTTTGAAATTTAAACTCAAAAAGAATTATTGCTGAATACATGCAGAGCAGCTGTGTATATTACCTTTTGTAAATGGTTGACGGCTGCTGCTAATGCTGATGCTTTGCTAAGTATTTCAAAGATCTGAAATTGTTGATATGAATAAACATAGATCATAATAAATTCGTTAAGATTAATAAAGTAAAAATAAAAGAGAAACAAATATTTGGAGGAATTGTCAACGAAATTATGATATACGCTATAGAGTGATTTTTGTCTGAAATTGATTATTAGCTTGACATAATTTTTATACCTGAGTCAGATTTAATTGCAGATTAACTGTCGATAGATATCTAGAAATCCTCACTGTACATAGAAGCAAAATATTGTGGAAATAACTCTGTCAGTTGTACAGTACAGTAGCGTGTAGTAACTAAGCTTAGTAGAATTTACATAACAAAGTAACATAAATGTCAACAACTTTTACTATATATATTGTATTTGTTACTCCAAATGCCATAAATTATAAAACCAAAAAGTATTTTTATAAAACATTCATAAACTTTTCTACGAGTTGATATTTCTATTTTTACTTTATTTACTTATTATTTCTTTTAAAGAACTGTGTCACTTTATGCGTGAGTACTCTGCAGCTATTGTGGCAAAATATTGAAAACAGTAATTGATTTACAATGACAACTTGACTTGAAAGTCAGACAGACAGGCAGCATGTTTTGAAATATATACATTTTTATAAAATAGAATAAAGCTTAAAATAATTCAAGGTCAATTTAAAGTTTTTAAACAATTTACTTGTCAGTTTAAGAGAAACAAAATAAAATAAAACAATTAATCAAATTAGACAAATACAATTTAAATAAAATAAATAATAATTTTAAGAAAAATAAAAATTAAAAACGTTTAGATTTTGGTTTTAATTTAATAAGGCCCAATAAAACAGTGCGTATTTAAGTGTCATTTATTTTTAAAGTGCATTTAAGTACAAAATTTTGTTTTTCACTGAAAAATTAAATGAAACTTAAATGGCCAACGATGTTCATTTAAGTGCAACTTAAGTTGTAAACATTGAACATATGTTTTTGACATTTGTTTTTGGTTTTTTTTTCTTTTCAATCACGCTGCTGTATTTCTTAACAGCGTCCAACAAGAAGTCAATCTCTATTAAGGTAATGTTGGGATCTCTTTTATCCATATTTATGCCACCAAATTTAATATAAAAAACACACAAAACAATAGAACAAGTAAACACAAAAACCGAAACACAAAATTGTTGGCAAATTTTATTCAAAACAATCACATGTTTTCTGAAATATATCGATAATTTTGTTGACATTTCAAAGTGCTACCATATTTTTACCACAAAATCATAATAGCAATTAAGTATGACTGAAAAAATGAATCTGTATTTAAATGCAACTTAAGATTTTATGAAAATTAACTAAAACTACATTTAAATACGCACTGTTTTATTGGGCATAAGAAAACAACATTTGCCAAGCTTGCATAAAATTTCAGTTCAGTTCAATTTTATTTATTTTTTTTTATTCTTAAAAAATAACAAGTGTTTTGCAATGCTGTTGTGTATGGGATGCTGGTAATGTAATAAATTTAACCTAAATATTTTGCTGTGGTATGGGGTATGATTTTTTTTTTCTTTTTTTCGATTTCTAGTTCTGTTTCTTAATAACAAATTTCGTGTTTTGGGTTTTGCTTTTAACTTTGAAGTTGACACCCACTGCACGATTTTATTTAACCAACCATGCATTCTGGTTTTGAACAACACAATTTAAGGTTTTTTTTCTTTTCATTCTGGCTGTGCTCAACAAATATTTACTTTATTCATGGGCCGCTGAAGGTTTTTAGCCTTAGAGTATGTTAACACATAAAGTCAAACTGCTAGGGAATTATTTTTTAAAGATTTATTTAATAATCATGGAAAATATTAATATTTAAAGCTTCAAATGTTTAATGGCAAAAAAGAACTAAGAAGGAAAAATTATTCTGTGCGAAAAAAAAACTAAAAATAAAAACTTGTTTAAAATTTTCTATTAGCATTAAATTTAAGGCCTAAAGAAACTTATTATGGCCAGTTTTTTAACAACTGAACCCAATACTAAGTCACTGTTCGACTGAAAAACAAAAGACTAAAGCAACACACTTCTTTACAATTTTACATTTTTGCAATAAAAGCAATAAACATTTTATTACCAAAACAAGAAATGATTTTTATCTTATTATTAATTAATCATTCCCCACTGTTTGGCTACAAGAAAACAACTTCTATTTCTCAGACACTTTCATTCAAACAGACATAATTTTAGCACTTCCTGTCTACACAATCTTCTAGTTATATTCTAGATATCATATTCTTATTATATTTTTTATTATTTCCTTCAACTCTGTTCACCAGCTCCAATTTATTTAGATTTGTTTGTTAATTAAACAAAACCACCTTAATAATGAAGTCATTAAACTAAAAACTCACCAACAAAACTTATTTTCTCATGAAATTTTCAAATGTCTTAAAACCCTCATCCATCACTTTATCAAAAACAATAGCTGAAGATGAACTTAAAGAACATTCAGCATCATACATTTATTGAAGCTACTTACTATTTGATATGAGCCATAAAAGTTGCACAAAAATCCGTAATAAAATGTCAGTCTAAGGAGACTGATGATGACAGTATTACAATCATGCCCTGTGGCTATTTGTAACTTAAATGTAGTTAAAGTAGAAACCCTGTCTAGTCGCTGCAATTTATAAATTAAACTAAAGCACTTGGCTGACTGATTTTGTGATACTAAAACACTTCTTGCTAGAGTGATGATGGACATGTGTACCTGAGTCTATAGCATGTAAAAAACAAAATTATTAAATATTAAAACCTTAAGGGCTTAAAGTTGTTATCTATCATTACACTCGTGCATAAGTATTTTGTTTTAGCAATATGCAGGTTTGTGCAAAAAAAAGTTCAAGTCGTTGTTATGATTGAAATTAAAAGTTACATGGAGGCAGGCAAATTTCTGTGTATTTTTAGAAAATGTTCCGCAAAAGGCTCTATTTTCCTAAGGATGAATTTATTTATAGGAATTTATTAATCATCATTTATAATAATTTGGTTTAGCTTTATTGAAATGGGCAGTGTTTTCAAAGTTTTAAATATTGTACTTTATTTTTACCCACTTTAAAAATCTCAAAGACATCGACCGAAAAGTATATAATATATCACGATGTTTGCATAAAAAATGCAAAGCCAACAAATTGCTCACAAAGATCGACCAGGCCATTCAAAAACTATTGAAAACCAAGAATTGAAAGCATTATGTACTCTATGAAAATTATTGTCAAACTTAACAAAAGCCCGCAAAATCATTGGGAGCTTTTCAGACAGCAATTTCAAAACATTTGTGAGCAGCAGGATTCCTACAAAAGCAGGGAAATTGGGATCTATAAGAAGATTTTGCTGCTTAAATGTTATAAAAGGAAATCATTATTGCGATTTAAAATCGATTTATTATGATAACCCGAAGATAAGATATCAAATATGAAGCCCAGCCAATCACCCAATCGACATCAGTGGATACGAAAGGATCCTTTCTTTTATTAGTTGGTAAAATCAGGTCAGAACAATACAATGAATCAGTACTAAATGCAATTGATTTATTTGAAGCAAGCGAGTAATATTCCATTATGATAACGCTCGGCCACGTATTGCAATACCTGGGGCCAAATTACCACATTCGTGATCGAAAAATGATTTCGATATCGAAATTATGATAAAATGTACTTAATTTCTTGCTCGATATCGAATTCCATAATCTCAAATAAGAAAATTACGATAAATTTTACTCGATATCGAATGCGGTAATTTGGCCCCTGTTAAAATATTTAAAAACAAGTTGTAGAGAAGCTTTGCATTACTATTAGCAGATCATCTCAACTATTAGTGGCATGACTTCTGTGCATATAAATATTTTTGTTTTGTTTAATTTTATCTCGATATAAACACTTTTGAAAGATTTATATAGATTCAAGTGATTTTCGAATTTTTAAGAGAGTTTTGCTCTTTAAAGTGATTTTCGGCAGTGTGCCTTATATGGAAGTTATAATCAATTATGAACCAATCTGCACAAAATTTTTAGGTGTGATTAGGCTTAGCGTAAAACTAATTTGTAGTGAAACTTGTTTGGATACGTGCAAATTCAAATACTTATGACCGATCAACACCTATTTCGGGAGGAAATTTGTATGGGGGCTAGGTGAAATACTAGACCGATTTCAACTAATTTCAATCCCAACCATCGCTTGGACGAAAAAATATCACATACCAAATTTTATGGAAATATCTTAAAAATTGTGATCTGTACTATGCACACAAAGTTTACATAGACAGCCAGCCAGCCAGAATAATGGACGGACGGACGAACACCGTTAAATCAATTCAGTGATTCTTATGTTCATACTTTAGGGTGGTATTGGGCTAACATCGTTACAAAAATCAGCAGAAATCCAATATACCCTCACCACTATGTTGATGTAGGATATAAGGTATGTTTCAAAATTATAAGAACACTTTCTAATGTAAAATTTTTATTAAATTTCTTCATATTGTTTATACATTATGTTGGGAACATATAAATGTCTGAGTGTACTATTCATCGATATGGTATATTTCTATGTTGCTCTTGTATTTTTTAATATTTTTTAAAATAACAAGTAAGTCGGTGTTTCAGAAATATAAAAACATTTTTAATTTTTGAGAATAAAACACAATTTTAATGAAATTATTTGCGAATTAGTCCACCTTTATTTTTTATAAGATTAAATATTCTAGTTGTCATACTCTCTACTAATGTATTGATTAAGTTTTGGTCAATATTTGACCATTCGTGACAAATTGAGTTTTTTTAATAAATTTAAATTTTTATATTGGCGATTTCCCGAGTAAACATGATTGGACAATATACCCCAAATATTTTCCATAGGATTTACATCTGGAGAACACGCTGGCCACTCTAAAAATCTGCTGTTGTAAATGGCAGCGTTATCTTGCTGAAAAATATAATTTTTTAAAGGATTTTGAGCTATGAAAGAGAATAAACTCATTTCCAAAGTTTTGACGTAATCTGTGCTGTTCATTTTACATGACACGAATTGAATTTCAAGACACCCATCGCTACAAAATGCTCCCCAAACCATCAGTGATCCACCACCAAAATTTCTCTTGGAGAAATGTAGAGTTTTCTTTCGAATATCTCTCCAATAGCCTCTGTTTCCATCCGGACCGTCAAGATTCCATTTCTTTTCATCTGAACATATAACCTTAAATAAAACTGGTGGTTCTTTTCACATTTACAAAAATTGAGTAAAGTCATACCTGAGTCCAATTAGTTTGCATATTTTCTTTGGCGAACTGTAACCTTGCCGCCAAATGACGGGGTAGTAACCGCGGTACTTGAGTCATTTTTGAATATGTTAAGTTTTTATTTTCTGTTTTGATCTCCATATGGTTGTTTTTGATACAGAAACACCCGTTGAGGCCTTTATACTTTTTAGACTCAAAGTTGAATTGCTCGCAAAACGATTAATGTGGGCTATTTCTCGCTGAGAAAGGATTTTTTTCCGTCCGGATCTCTTTGTTTGTCCATAATTTTCAGGATTGCTCAAAAAATTTCTTACCACAGTCACACTTCTTCCCAATTTCCGAGCAATTTCTCTAAACTTTAAATTTTGATCTTTAAAGGCCAAAATTTTACCTTGTTCTTGTTCTGATAAACTGAATCCACGTGGCATAGTAAAAGCACAATTTTTTTCTTTATTTTAAAACCAATTTTAACTGAAGTTATTGCTTTACTAAATTGCATTATCATTTTTTCTTCACTTGTTTTTATAATAATGAAACATGCAGATAACGGAAAACTTCCAAAAATTAAACAACAAAATTGTCCTACTATTTGGTTTTCATACATATAAAGAGTAAATGCAAAAATTTATTTCTCTTAATAAATATTTTTAGATCAATTCATTACTTGCAGAGAAATTTTAAAAAAATAAGTGTTCTTATAATTTTGAAACATACCTTATATACTACAAACCTTCACCTCATCATCATTTGCCCTCATTTTTTATTGATTGCAATTTAATTTCGATATAAATTCAGACTTAACAAAATATTCTTAGATCTGTTCTATTGCAAAAGCCTGGATCAAGTTGATAATGATCTAGTAGTATCAAATCTAGCTAAGGTTGAATTTTGCTCCAAAATTAATGGCTAAAAATATTAATATATTCACGTTGAGGAAGTCATATAACGAATGGTTGCATATTTTATCCACTTTTAAGAGTATCGACATTTTAGAAGAACTACAAAAATTTCACAAAATATTTAACTTCGTTAATGGATTGGATTTTATATGTAACATACCTTAAAACTAATATTATTTCACAAAACTTATAAACCTTGTGTGGTATAAAATGCAATATTTTCTTCATCCAACCAACCCATTTCTATTTCTATCCATTTTTCGTTTAATTTATTATTAACTAATTAAAGACAATAAATTCTCTGACTATTATAAATATCCATTATCAACTCGTTCTTAAATAAAATTAAAAAAGCAAAAATAACACAAACAAGCCACCAGTAAATAAACAATTACACCAACCAGTAATAACGAAAACAACATTTGTAAACAACACAACTCAACAGCTTATAATTAAATAATGCTAAATACAAGAAGGTGTTATAAATCGTTTAAAAGAACTCATAAATTTTCAACGCAAAGGACAACATACAAACCAACCAACTTGTAAAAGAAAACAGAAACAGTTCAAGTAGATTTTATGAACAGAAAATAAAAATAGTTGATTTAAATAAACACTGGCTATAAATTTCAATAATGTGATTAATTGTTACATACCACAACAAATCAAAATATTCATTATTCAAATTCAAAAACATGCCAAATGAAGGTCTTGCTCTGTCTTACTCTCTTACACTAATCAGTGATCACTGCAAACTGTACACAGCTTACTGCCAAAGTAATAAAGTGTTTCTTTATTTAGCACATAGTGGCACAAATGTAGCGCAGCAGAGGTATAACATGTCTTTTGATTAATTACTTACTTAAAAAAAAACAATTACAAAAAAATCGTTAGGAAATTAGTGAAGACAAAACAAATATGAAAACATAAAAGCCTTAGAGAAGATTAAAATCTATTTAAATATTTAAAAACCAATTTTTTTCCATTGCATTTGTAAAGTAAAAACAACATTTAACATTCATGCATTTCAAATATTGTGCAATTTGTTTATTATTCATACATCAATATCAAAATTCGTCAAACTTTAAGAAAACTAAGAAGAAAAAAAGTATGTATTGCTGTTGCAACAGCTCTTGTGTTTCATGTTTGCTGTCGTGTTATAAGTTGCCAACATTAACTAACAGCAACTCTCTAGCAATTCACATAATGTTTTATATGGCTTTAATTGCAATTGCGTGTGGAATTACCAAAAATAAATCTCTCAAAATTCATTCTTGCATTCATTTTGGGAGGAGGGTGTTGTTTTGAAAAGCCCCAAAATTTGAGGTATTTTTCAATTTCAAAACTTTTAATATTCATAAATATACAGTCGCAGAGATTTAGTGGCACAGATGCCAAATTAACAAAAATAAAATATTTTTGGCATGTGTGCATTTCAACACAAAAATTTTTCGTTAAAATTTTTGTTTAGCTTTTTATAAATCAGCATTATTTGATTTTACCCTACTGAAGTTTAGGTTTATTTAAAGTTCAATACAACTTTGGTGCTAGTACAACTGCTTCAAGCCAATTTAACTCTTACACCAGTAAATTTTCTATGAGTTTACGAAGTGGAAAAAATTCGTCATGAAAATATATTATTACCTAAGAGATCGGCCAACCCGCTGAATCGCTACCAAAGCCAAATATCCACAGTGATACGGTGATGCTCTGTATTTTGTGTGACAAAAACGATCCATTATGAGCAGCTAAAATCTGGCCGGCCATTAACAGGACACCTAAACCGAATGCAACTGATTTCTTTGAAACGAGCATTGTCCGAAAACGTCCAGAATATGTTGCCAGACATGACAGCCGTAATATTCCATCATGACAACGCTCGGCCACTTGTTATGATTTCTGTTAAAAGCTATTTACAAAAATGGGGTTGCAAAGTTTTGACTCACTCCCCATATAGTCCAGACCTTACCCTGAACGACTACTATTTGTTTTGAGCGATACAGAACGCTCTCCCTAAGATAGGCAATACTTGCAAACAGGGTATCTGAAGTTGACTTGAGTCTTTCTTGTCGTCAAAAATTTTAAAATTCCGCATTTTTAACTTATACACACACCTAATAGTAAATTAATCACCATAAACTCTTACATATTTTTAAGCATAAATTATTCAAAATTTGATTTAAATAGAAAACTGTTTTCTTTTTCTTTATATTGTTATTTTTATTGAATCAGAAAGTGCACAACATCATATCAATAAATTGGATTGCTGGCCCATTGTGTTGCTTTATAGGAAACAATCAACATATTTTGGAAATAAATTTGCCATTTAAACACGCTTAAGGAATAAATTCACCAATTTGTATACGTCTATTTTAAGATTAAGTAAAAATATAGCCATTACAAAAATCTAAGCAACGACACATACAGTGGGGAAGCACAAATGACTGCCTTGTGCATTTAGTATTGCCTAAAAATAAAACTAATTAAGAAAATTAGAAAAAGTCTCTTGTGATTTATTTTAGGTTTAATGCTAAACAAAATAAGTTACAATACAAAATTGAAAATAATAATTTTTAGCATATCGACAATTAGTCCAAAAGAAACTAGCTTAATTTAGCACAAGTGCGACTTTTAAAATTTTTCAAGAAAAATATGAGATTGCTTTATTTATAACACTAGTTTGATATTAATTTAATTGCATGTGGTAAACACTTTTTGCAAATTATCGAACACAAATCAAATTACAATAAATAATAATGAAACTATCAAGAGCCATTGGGGACAATATTCTAGCAATGACAAAAAGTAACTTTTCTACGCAAGTAATAGCTAAACAGGTAAAATTATGTCAATAAGTGATCAGAAAAGTCCAAACAAGGAGTTCTATTGTTCACAACCCACAAATCAGAGGTCGCAAAAAGCTATTAACGTATGCGAACACAAATGAAAAAAGACAAAAATATGCTTCTGTAGCAATAGGCAAACTAGTTAGTCGATGAAAAAAATAAAGAAGGGTGGGAGGAACAGAACCACTACAAAGAATCGAAGGAATAATGAGGAAAGAAGACTAGTTGCGTATTTTGCAAATTCATCTTCCCGATTTGTAAGATTGTCTATTATGTGGATGAAGTTACTTTTCAGCTGAATGGTGACCCAAAAAACACTTTCAAAAACGTGACAGAATGGCTTAGCGATTAAGAGTTTGTGTTATGTTATCATGTTGCGATATTTGGCGCCAATGGCTATTACTGCTTGATCAGCCTTATTTTCATACAAGTATGTCCCAATAAAGCCTGTAGTCCAAAAACCGCATAAAGAATGACAATTTGTTGATGCATTTGTTGATTTTGTAACAATCACAATTGGGTTCTCTGAATTTTTAAAGTGCAGACAAATTTTAAGCATTTTTGACAACAATAACAAGTAAAAAAGTATAGTCGGTCAAGCCCGACCTATAATACCCTACATCTGGTGTAGGGTATAAAAATGCGTTTATCTCTTTTGTAAACTACTCCTATTTCAGGTTTTTAAAAGTGAGAACTGGGATATTTCAATTAACTTCATTTCAAACTACTGATGGCTTTAAAAATCATATGCACTATAGGGAATTTTTTCTTGTAGACATTTATCTAAACCAAACCATTCATTTTAAGTTTCAAAATTCCTACTTTTACCTTTTACTATTTGCGGAGACAATTTTCGGTTTCATAATAAAAAAGCTTCAACTAAATATTTCAGAAACCAACATCTTATAGCGTGTACTAAACAATTTTCTTTAATAAAATCTATTTAAAAATTTGGCAGAAATTAAATTGTGCCAATTTTCAACATCATTAAAAATGCAATTTAAAATAATATTCCTTCATAAAAAATAAAAAAAACAAAAAAAAAACAGAAATGAAAAATTAAATTGAGCCCAATTTAGGTGAGAGAAGAAACAAGCTGAAACAAAACTAGCACTTTATTTTAAAAAATTTTTTTTACACTTTGTTAAAATATTTTTGAACAATTGTATTTTCTTTATTTTTTTGCTTTCTGTAATTTTGTTATTGTTGGTTTTGTAAATGCCCAGAAGGCATTTAAGCCATGTCAATTCAGCAAATATTTCTGTGTGCTGGGCCAACAAAATGTATAAAAACAAAACAATACAATGAATTGAATTGAATTTTATTTTTAACACATAAAAAATGTTAAAGATTTTTTCACCTTTTTTCGATGGTTTTGAATTTTTCTTTAGGTTTCTTTTTTGTTTGTTTGTTGTCTGTGAGGTGTAAACAATGCAAATTCCATTCATTGCATTCAGCATCTGAAGGACTTGTCAGTGTGCAACAACAGCAGCAGCAACATTGTTTTGTTGGCTTAATAAAAGTGGCAATGGAATTATTTGCGATTGAAATATTTTTACATGAACGTAAAACAACAAATATATTAAACTTGTTTAAATGACGGCTTTTTAACGAAATAAACGGAATTTTCTTTAAATAACAAAGAAGATTTTAGCAAACAAAAAGAGCAACTAAAATGTCATTGATTTTGTAGCATTTTTAGGAAGAATATAAGTCTGACTACGTCTTTTTCCTTATCTATTTGTAGGAGAATTGCGTCGGTCCATAATTGGCCATAGCTCCCATATACAACCCATTTCTGATAATTACTAACATGCCTAAATCTTTATATCGAAATTCAATTTAACACAAAAAATATGTACAGTGGATGGCCTAATTATTAGTTACACATGCAAAATTGTTTAGTTTGAAGCCGTATAACATTTTAAAATAGTGGAAATTTATCCTTTTATTTGTTCTTTTAGGTAAATTAAGTGTTTGTAATTCAATTAAAAATAAACTCTTTTGCTTTAAAAATATATTTTTATGAAAAGAAATATTTGAGGAACAGAAATATTACAAAATTTTTTGAAAAAAAAAATCTTAATATTTCGTAGAACCTTCTTTGGCATCAATTACAGCTTGCACCCTTTTTGGCATGCTCTGAATGCATTTTTGAACATTTTCTTTTAGTTGTTCATCGTGATGCCAGACTTTAAGTAATTTAATCAAAATTGCATATTTCACACTTCAGAGCAGAATGACAGATAATGATCTACAACTGCACTCTAATGTCACCAATCATTGTTGACACTGCACAAAATATTTAACAGTATTACCAGAATTAAAAAACGAAAACATCTGGTACAAAAAATAAATTTATATACGTATTAAAAGCGGTTGAAACTTACTTAATATAGTGTAACTAATAATTTGGCCACCCACTGTATATAGGTGTCTACTGAAGTTATACCACTAAATTTGAATGACCGGTCCATAATATGTCATATGTTTTTATACATATTCTAGGTATGTATATGGTCTGGATGGACCGACTATACTTTCTTACTTATTCAGAACGGATCCAGGTCAAAGCACCGTATTTAACTACCTGCCCCAGCACTATTGCAAACTGTTCTGCCAGCTGACTTTGGAGCAGCGGATATCATCAACTACTGCAACAACAAAATCACGCCAACCCGTGGCCTTTGCTGAAGTAGCACCCGCATCTGTCTACCCCAGGTTTAGTAAACCAAATTGTGTCTGGTCTTGGTTAGCTAACCGAATAGTGCAACGGAACCAGCTTATTAAAGTCCAGTAGTCATTAAAGATAAGTTTGTCGAACTTTAAGATGATCTAAATGTCTTCGGCGAGTTTTTTTGCAAGAAATTTTTCTCCTATAGCAAGCGACAAAGTCTTTCGTAAGACATTTTTCACTTACAGTCTGTGATATAAATATTTGTTCGTATAGGGTAGTTTCTTACATAGCCTGCGATTATTGTTAATATAGACGTTTTGCTCCTACAGTATTAGCTACAATTGTTCGTGTAGATATTTTTCTACTACAGTGTGTGATAAAGTTTTCTACATGGAAAATTGTTTCTCATGATTTGTGATTTTGGTTTATATAGAGCCTGTGATAAATATTGTCTTAGACAGTATGTAATAAAATGTTTATTTTCTCTAACAGTATGCGATACAATTACATCACATTAACCAATTAAGCACAGTAAATTTTCTTACATAGTCACTGAATAAATGTTTCATAAATATAGTTTTCTTATCAAATCTACAATACGTCTGTAATGAAATTGTTCTTATAGATAATTTATAAAATTTCTCAAAACAAAAAAATAAAATAAATTAACAAATAATCATTAGATAATATAATATAATTCCCCTGAATAAAGCCAAAGCTAGTTTACATTTTCTTCAAACTGACAGTCTGAAAAAAAACAACATGATTGCAAAAAAATTCAATTATCCTGGCGCAAAAAAAATGCCTTAAAAGTTTTAAATGGTTGCGGTTTTTAAATTTAGCAAATTTTTTCTCATATTGCCCCCCTGTAAATGTCAACTGCTGCGTTCGTTAAATTTATGTTTTATCAATTAAAAAATCTCAAAAATTTCACTTAAATAAATACTTCAGTAACTTGAACAAAATACCATTTAAATGAAAATGTAACATTTTGGGAATTAGATTTACTAGAGGCTGGCAGGTTTGGCATTTCGTATCGCATTAGAAAGATAAAATATTTGCAGTTTGTTTGTTTTTTGTTTTTTTTTTCAATTAGTTTTGCTGTTTACCAGAAAAATGTTAAATGTTGTCTCCACAATTTTAAAGCGCCTTAATTTTACTTTTAGGCGCCCATATTGATGATGGTGATTAGATAAAGAAACATTTATAGGAATGAACTAAAGAAACTAACAGACAGACAGACAGCCAGTTACAGAAAATATTCGCATAAATATAGAGTCGTAAAAATCAACATTAGTTTATACATTAAACACACAAATAGGCTCGTAATATGACCAAGAAGCCAACAAATAAGAAAAAATAAATTTATAAAGATAACAAGATGTTAAGAAGGCAAACCAGCAAATAAATAGAGAGAGACTGTAACAAGTAGACACAGATCTTTAGCCGCTTAATGTATGATTAAGAAACACAAAAATCGCAACGAAATAATGAAGGCAAATAAAAATGAAATCTAATATTTATATATGTATTTATATATGTATTTATATATGTATGTATGTATGTACTATTTACTATTTATTTACTACTAGCACGTCTGGACCTCTGATGAGTATCGTATCGTATTGTATCGCATAAATGTATTTCAGCGTTTTGATGGTGCAACCAGAGACCAGACCCAAATCCAAAACCACACTCAAACAGTATTTTCCTTTTCAAAGACTTTCTGTCTCTGACTGGAATTGTATGCGAATGTCTGGATTATTTAAGTTTTAATGAAATTATTCTGTTTTACATTTTTGTATTGCTGCTACTCGCGTGCTAATACTAGTTTTTATTTTCATTTCAATTCGATTTCATTTTCTTATTTCTTTGTTTTTGCGTTTCCCTCTCTGCGTTTAGCAAAGCTTTTCACTGCTTTTTGTGACAAGTGACAAATGTCTTGTTGTAGTAGAGTCTCTGTATTTGTCGCCACCGTGGCAAACAAGTGAAATTAGAGCAAAAGTGTTGCATTCATTTAACTATGCTGCATACGAGCCAGTTGAAATCCGGCAACCCGCAACAACAGTAGCCAAAGTATAACATGCAACATTTAGCCAACCAGTCCCTGGTAAAAGATGTTGCATGGTACGTTGATTATTATTATGATTGTGTGTACTATGTGCTAGTAACTTGTTGGCATGCTGGATTAAATGTTGCACGTAAAATATACAAATATAAAAAAACACAAATAAATGAAAAAGAAAGAAAGTGTCAATGAAAGTCAATTATTTAAATAAAAAAAGAAATTGAAAGTTGCTTTGTCAGATATTTTAAATGACCATTTATTTTTTATTCGTAATTAGGATTTACTATTTGTTGTGGGGCAAGTAATCAAAATAAAATTTATTGTAGGAGAAATAAAACATTGTTTTTAAAAGAAAACTCTATAGAAATAGAGCTACAAAGATGTCCACCACGAACACGCATTTGCTATCACAAAATTTAGGTTTTTAATCATGCCACGGATTTTGAGTTTTAACGCTGTAATCGATTCAATTGGCTCTATCTTGAACACATCCCTAGAAACCCTAATCAAGCGGCATAAAATCGCTTGAACGGTGGCTCTGTGTCAGTGTAATGTTGAAATTCATCTATAATGTGCCAAAATTGTGTTGTTAATATCTCTTCATTACGTAATTCACTTACAGTAACAGTATTTCCAAAACAAGTAGCCCAATCAGGCCTTTACAAGAAGAAAGTGTCACGTTCAGCATGCAAAGGCTTCCAAACAATTACTCTAGGATTAACAGAAGCCCAAATTCGGCAATTTGATCAACCAACTTCTTATAAGCGGTCCCGGAAGGATGCTGACAGCAAATATAGCCTTTACAGTCCCACCAGTCTCGCAGAGAATTTTCTAATAAAATTATATTCATGCAAACAATTGTAAAAACTTTTACTACTGATATATCAATAAGTGAAATTTCAAATTTCAACAGTCTCTAAAGGAAAATATTTGCCGAAAAAGACGTAATCACTAAATAAAATATTTTTGAACTCGTTTAATTATTAAAAAAAAACTTTGTTTATTTAGGACAAGACACAACAAGTATTTAGTTCTTTTTTATTTGATGATGCTTGATCTTGCCAAACTCTTTTAAGAGTAAACAACGGCAAACAAATTTCTGGTAAAACAAGTGGTTACGCTTTTCTGAGTAAATATTTGACATGTGTGACCATACCTTAACACATGTGCCGTATTTCTTGCATGCTAATTGTCTGGGAGACCAGGATATTGCTTTATTGAATACAGTATTTTCCTTTGTAAGTTCCTGGTCTCCTTTATTAACTTGTTTGCAATTTTTTTGTTTCATTTACAGTACTTTTTGAAAACTTTAGCTTTTTGCAAACATTCAACACAACAATGTCGGATTTTCACAACATTAAAAGTGTTGTCACTAGGTTAAAAAAAGGTGTGTCCGAATTTGATGCGAACAATACTTTATACATTTTGACCCATAAGTCCACTGTGACTTATGTTTCGCCTCCGTTTTCTACTTTCAAAATTTACTTTAGTAATTTACAAAAGTAACAAACTTATAATTAGTTAAAAATACTCACACAAACTAATTCTTAGCCACATTTAAACACTTAACTGTCTCTCTAACCATTTGTTTAGTATTTATTGTATGTGTTGGCATTTTGTTGTACAAATGACCTTTAAGTACAAGTACTTTAACAAATTGTTATTACTTTCTTGCTATCAGCCATATGTAACATGTACGATTATTCTTAGAGGGGACTTTAGTGCTGGGGTATTAAAGATGCTAATGATGCAACCATTAAACCGACCATAAGAACCGTTGTTCTATGGCAGCAATGAAAATGTTGCAACAAAAACAAATAGAAGAATGAAATGCAATAAAACAAATTGAAAAAAACACACAACTTTTTATTAATGAGATTTAAGCAAATGCTTTAATATTTCATTGTTTAATACACTGTGCGAAAAGTATTGGATGATTTCCCTTAGAGTATTCTGAAAAGCTGGGTTGTAAGTGAGTTATAAAATAAAATTTCTCTAACTTATAAGACTGAATAATAAATAATAATATAAATATAATGCACAGTTCACATAAAAGCAGGTCGAATAAATGTTTTAATATTTGTTTTTATAAAAATCCGTGTTTTTGTTTGGATGGATCGTATTAAATCGTACTAAAACATATGAAAGTGCACAGTGGTGTAGAATCAAATTTTTTGAGAAATATGTAAATCTCCATTTCTAAACAGCTGGTCCACGCGAGGTAAAATTGTATATGAATGTAGGTAAGTAGAATTTGAATTTAAGTTATTTAATTTCTCAAAAATTTCTACTAAAATTTCTTTTATAACAAAATTTAATCATTTTTCTTAGTACCTTTGGAAAGAAACAAGTACAAGTGGCAAAAGAATAAAGGACCCGCTAAGAAGAAATTACACTTTAACACAAACAACCAAGCAACAAGAGTCTTTTATATGTTCAACATACATATTTTATTTTTTATATTTTTTTTTTTGTAATTTTTGTTAATACTCCTCGTATTTGGTAATCAATGTTTGTATGTGGTATAAAATGCGTATGTACATGCAATAGCCACTGCAACAATAACAACAAAACATATTTCATTTTACAACAATGTTTTATCCAACATACGCATATTCACTTACTCACAGACATTTAACAGAAGATGATGTGCAGCATCACAACAAAAGTAAATACAATTTTAAGCCGACAAAAGCTTTAGAAAGCTGCTAAGAAAACCTTTTTGTTCATCTTTTTGTAGTATTTTTTTTTTTGGCAACCAACCAACAAACAAAACCGTACATTTATTGCTCAATGTTGATAAACAGACACACACAAAAAAATAACAACCACAATATACATACCGACATGTGGGCTAGACACGGGGGGGACTCATTATGCGCCTTTGCTTGGTCCGAGAAGATTACTAAATAAATTACATCATTTGGTTGATGGTATTGCTGTTGGTTTTTTTTTTCTTTTTGTATTACATTTTGTTTTGGGTTTAAAAGAAAACACCTTTTTTAAAAACATGCTGTATGTTGAATGATTTTCTGCTTTCTAACTTTTATATAAATGAATGAAAATACTCGTATACTATAAATGCAGCAGGAAGAGATTGATAAAGCAATATAATTTTTCTGTAAATGATGCAGAAGAAAAATTAAGCAAAAGAAATGATTAAAGGAATTTCTCATATACAAGTGATTTTGAAAATGGAAAATGTTTTTACAGAAATATTTATTAGTTAGATAGATAAGTTACCGTTAAATTTTAAGAAGTTGCATTTTTATAAAGATTTACGATGTGAAAAAGAAATTTTGTAAGCACACAACAAGGGTTAGGCCATATGTGAGAGAAAATGCAGGGAATTATAATTGTTAGCTGTATGAATAGAAAATGTTTTTAACCACAAATTTTATTACTGACTTTACAAACATTTTTAAAATGAAGAGTGTTGGCACAGGTACACCCAGTACTGGTTGTAAAGAAGAAATACGTAGCTAGCTCATATTAGAGAGAACGGTTCAGCAACTAGTTCAGGTTGCAATTGTCACACTCGTACACTTTACGGAAGCTCTACAAAACAAGCACACATTTTTATGAAAATAGATTTTTATAGAATAAGAATCCAAATTCTGCCCGCTATTCAAAAAAACCAGGCCCAAACAAATGTTTCAAATTTCAATTTTCAAATGCGTATAACTTTTAAAACATAAGATATAAATAGAACTCGGAATATTTGGTTTGCAAAGATCTTGTAATAAATTGTACAAATCTATGAAACCAAATGAATCGTATAAACAAAGGTGTCCAATTTTAAACCGGTACAGCTCAATGTCTGTAGGGTTTGTAAAGTCTGTCTTCAAAATTTAAACACAAATACTTCTTCGCTTACGCCCATATACAATTTTATCTCGATAGAATCAGACGTTCAGAAATGCCGATTTTTCCTAACTCGTATATATAACATAAAGTGGACCCCAAATAGTTGAGCGACCAACATTTTATGTTGTAGCGAACCCGTCAAAATCATGTATTAATGAAATTAATTAATCACATTTTTTATACCACAAAATTAGTTTATACTTCTTGCAATATTTTTTAAGTAAGATCTCGAAAAATGTATTTATTGTAAAAATTTTTAAAATATTTTTAATTGTATGCATGATAGTTCAAATAAAAATAAAATAACAAAAATCCTGAATACACACAAATTTATTAATTTCTTGAAAAGACAATGCTAGGCAAACAATTTGAAGTTATCAACTATTCAACTCTTTCTTTTGATATATAATAACTGAATGTCTGCAGAAATGTCTGCTGTTTTGACCTAATTCAGCTCTCTGTCATTATTCAAAAGCTGCAATGATTTTGTATCGAAGAAATTAGATCGACGTAATAAAAAACTGTATTTGAACCGCTTTTCTAATTGTCCAAAGTTTCGGCCAGTTGAACACTATTGCGTTATTAACTATTGAGAAATATGTCACTGCTCCTATGAAGGTTGTATCGCGTAGGACTTTAAACAGCTCTTTAAATACCAAGATAATGGCTTGAATGAGGGTATATATGTATGTATAAGCTTGTCATTCCGTGTGTAACACTGAGAAATTTTCATCTGAGACCCAACAAAGTTACAAGTGACCCAATTTAAAAAATCGATGTCTTCTGATTTGGATGAAATTTACACCAAGGTTAGTACTATTGGATAGTAGGCCAGAGACAAATTTTCAGCTCTATCAGAAGTGCCGGAGTTAAAGGGGGTCAAAGTTGGAAATTTTGGTAAATTTTGGTCATACAGGGTTTTTTTAAATGAGTGTAACTTTTTACCTATTGGTCCTAGCAAAAATTGTTTAAAGGACTGTAGACAGCTGTTTCTTCAATTATTTCAAAAATATTTTTTATAATTTTTAAAAAACAATTTTTTTAATTTCTTTTTTAATATTTTTTTTTTAATTTTTTTTTCAATTTGGGCCTGTTTTTTTCTCAAAAGAAAGGTTATACAATTTACTTTAAGGCCTTTATAATCGCTTAATGGGATGCAAGTGGGATATCTATCAAAAAAATTATTTTCTAACTCAAGAATAGGCTTTTTCAATATTTGGCACATGTGTCATTTTCTGAAAATTTATCTCTGACCTACTATCCAATAGTACTAACCTTAGTGCAAATTTCATCCAAATCGAAAGACATCGATTTTTAAAATTGGGTCACTTGACTTGAAATTCACCATATATATTATTGGTCCTTACGAAATTCTCGACTAAAAAAGTCGATTGAGCCATATTAGTCGGCCTGTCTGTCCGTCTATCTCTCTGTCTGTCTGTATGTCTGTGTAAAACACTTTCACGTCCAAAAGACACAGGCAAAATCAACAAAAAAAACTTTTATAATTCTACTAAGCAGTTTGGTATCGAAAATCAAAAAAATCGATGTAATCGAACTAGAGTTATGGACCTAAATGTGAGACAACCTCTATAAAAATTTTATATTTTTAAAAATTTTTCTTGCAAATTTTTAAATATATTGCGGATATTACCATGAAATTTTGTACACGTTATTTCTATGATAAAAGAATAAATATGGCTTAATGTTAAATTAATGCCAATAAAATTGGAATGTCAATACAATATTTGGCAGAAATAAGTCTCCCATATGTAAAAAGAAATCGCAAAACGCAATTTTGTTTTGTTCGGTCCATGTTTGACCATAGACACCATATAAAGTCCACATATAAAATTCACTTAAATACGTATAAATCTGGTACAAATATAGTTACCAGCTTAATATTCGACACAAACAATTCTTATAGATATATAAATTGTTGTACTAAATTTTATGATGGTCGGTCGATAATTGGTCATTGCTGCCATATAAGAACCACATCCGAAAAAGTCATTTATCTTTATATATATCTTGTAAATATCGGTATCGACTCAAAACTTTACACAGATCATTTGCATATACACAATAATCATTCTACAGAAATTTGTTAATTTCGGTCCATATGTGACCATATTCACCATATGAAGCGCTCTTCTGAAAATCACTATTATAATATCACAACACTGGGCACAACCACCTCCGAAAAACAAGTTAACCAAAAATAATGTCAGATAAATATCCATATAGAATCACCGTTTTATACAGAACAGAAATTGTAATCCAGAAATCACAGCAAAATCGATTATATGGCAATTATGCTACTGAATTTTGTAACATTCAGTCCATATTTAGCAATAGCTCTCAAATCAAGTCTACTTCCGAGTACAATAACCAACCATACAACTCTTGTAAACAACATTATTAGGATGTATTTGAACCAATTCACATTACTGGCTAATGGATTTAGAAGCTTTAAGTCCATAATTGGTCCGTTTCTACTATGCCGGCCACATACTATATCTTGTAAATAAAGTTATTGAGTTCAAATAAAATTCGTTAAAATCGTAAAATTGTGTTTCAAACAATATATATTTTAATGCTAAGCTATTAGTATTTAAAACTCTGAATAAGGATATTCTAGTCCTATAACCAGTGTAGTTTTTGTATTTCTCATTATATTTAGCTGGAGGGTATTTAAGATTCGGTTCAGCCGAATATTGCGCTCTAACTTGTTTTATTTCCATTTAATTAGAGATTTTGGTAAAAAAGCTGATCTTTCAAATGAATTATTTTCTAGAAATTCACACTGATCGAACCATATCTGTACTAAATCATTCTGATAAAATCCTGAAGCAATTACTAAAATAAATTAACTGTTCGACTGAAATATACAAATAAAAAAATTCGACAAACCTCTCTGCAACATTGCTTAAAACACTCCAATTAAAAAATTTTAAACACTACAATTTGTTTCTGTATTTTGAAACTTACGCTTTTAGTCATAAACTTTTAAAAGTTCGTTGCCAAAAAAAAAAATCACATTTTCAATAAAATTAATGTTCAACCTAAAATTCTTTAAAAACAAAATCTGAAAAAAACCTTGAAAAAATGTTAAGTTATTTTTTGGTTTATTTCAATTCCAATTGAATTTGAAATGGTAGCTACTTGTCATGTCACATCACATTGTTTTATGTATTTCATTTAAGCAACTATTTTTTTTTTCTCTTTCATAGAAAAAAATTTATAATACTTAAAGAATTTTGCAATTTGAGCAGAAATCTTTGTGTGTTTGTCATTGGAAATTGCCAGTACGACAATCAATCACATATTGTTGGCTAGAGTTTGTTTGTTGTGTGTGTTTTTTTTTCTCCTTCAAATTTTCAAAGTTTAAAGTACATACATACATACAATTTTTCCTAAAGTTAATTTTCTATTCATTTTATTTGTGTGCTAAAACCCAGGCAATGCTTGAACAAAGTGCACAACAAACAAACAAACAGCCATAAAATATCAACGATTTTGATGTGAAAATTGCCACAAATGACTAAGTTGTCGTTGTGATCTGATGTGATGTGTTGCTAAAAAACATGACAGTTTGAACATCAAACCGTGTACCACTTTGCTTTGGGTATTATTTTAAATGGACTTGGCTTGGGTTTGAAGTTGGAGATTTGTTTTGTGAACAAATAAATATAAAAAATTATGTTGTTATTTATTGAATAGTGGAAAAATTGTTAAGACTAGAATAGTGAAGGAATATATGAATTATAAACTAAATTTGTGTTTTTTTAGTGCAAAAAATACATACATATGTTCTCAATGTTTTAAAGTATGCTTAGCATTCAGAGAAAATTGTTTTGACATCTATAATTTAAACTTTAAATTTAAGTTACCGTTAAATTTGAGTTGTGGAAATATTTAGAGACATCTAAATAATAAAAAAGGTTGGATTTTCACAGGCGTGTTATATTAGAAATGAGCATTTTAATTCCTTCATTATAAAGTTTTATGTAAAATTCTGCAACATTCGATTAAGAATTTTTAATATACTCTCACTTCACTGCTTACTCAATTGCATTTTAACTCATTAATAAAAAACTATTATTTTATTGGAGCCAAGTTATTATTTTAATATTACTAAAAGCTTTAATAACTAAAAGGTCTCACAGGAGTTAGATCTCAGTAAAACATGTAAACATGTAAGTTGGTAGGAAATCAACAGTTTTATATATATGTATATGTATAACTGATGGACTGTACAGGTAATGCAGATGGTATATAGTAGACATTGAAAAGTACGTTATTCGGTAATATCAAGTCATTAACGTTCAAAAATCTATTTATTTACAAATCATGAGCCGGATTTTCACAGAAAAGTTGAAAAACTGAATCCTTCTTTCCCCGGTCGTTACAGCTTTGATACTAGTTTTATAGAGGAAGTCATAATCTGCATTCTTGCTTTCCGACCTACCATTAGCCTCATAATTATCCTCTGGTTCATATTCGGAAGCATTTGAATTCTAATGTTTCATTTTGTACCTAGTCAAGTTAAAACAAGTAAGAAAGTATAGTCGGTCAAGCCCGACCACATAATACCCTACACCCAGTATATGTATAAAACAGTTTTTCAGAAATGGGCGTTATATGGGAGATATTACCTATTATGGACCGATCATTCAAAAATTTAGTGTCATGATTTCTATGAATATAAATATTATGTATGTTAAACTTTATCTCGATATAAATACTTTTACAAGTGCCCCTATTGCCGTTCTCAACTCAACTAAGTTTGGTCGTCTGTCAGTCAACCCGACTTTAACTCTACATTAACTCTACTACATTTAAGTTGTGAATGGCAATACCGATTTATGAAAGACGACCAAATTATTAAAAAAGTTGTGAACCGCAATAGGGGCAAAGATTTATGGAGGTTAAAGTTGATTACGTGGAGGGTCTTATATGGGAGTTTCGACTACTTACGAACCGACCATTATAAAATTAGGTGTCATCATTTCTGTATACTATTTGTGTCGAATTTTATTTGATTACCAACATTCTTAAGAAATTTATGATCGTTAAAGTGATTTTCGGAAGTGGGCCTTATATGGGAGCTACGACTAATTATGGACTGATCTTCACGAAATTTGTAGATTAGATTTAGCATCATTTATTACTTATTTTTGATGAAATTTGTTTGCATACTTGCATAATTCAAAGATTTATGACCGGTAAACCCCAATTTCGGAAGGACATTTGTATGGGAGCCAGGTGAAATCCCATCCATCCTTGGGCCGAAAAAATATCACGTACCAAATTTTATCGAAATATCTTCAAAATTGCGACCTGTACTCTGCGCACAAGCTTTACATGGACAGCCAGCCAGTCAGACGGACGGACGGACATCGTTAAATCGATTTAGAAAGTGATTCTGAGTCGATCGGTATACTTTAAAGTGGGTGTTGGACCAATATTTCTGGGCGTTACAAACAGATGAACAAATCCAATATATCCTCCACACTATGGTGGTGTAGGGTATAAAAATCGATGTCTTCCGATTTGGATAAAATTTGCACCAAGGTTAGTACTATTGGATAGTAGGCGAGACACAAATTTTCAGCTCTATCAGTCCAGAAGTGCCGGAGTTAGAGGGGGTCAAAGTTGGAAATTTTGGTAAATTTTGGTCATACAGGGTTTTTTTAAAATGAGTATAACTTTTCACCTATTGTTCCTAGCAAAAATTGTCCAAAGGACTTTAGATAGCTATTTCTTCAATAATTTCAAAAATATTTTTTTTAGTTTTTAAAAAAATTATTTTTTAATTTTTTTTTTAAATATTTTTTTTTAATTTTTTTTCAATTTGGGCCCTTTTTCACTTAAAAGATAGCTTATACAATTTACTTTAAGGCCTTTATAATCGCTTAATGGGATGCGAGTGAGATATATATCAAAAAAATTATTTTTTAACTCATAAATTTAGGTTCCTAAGATTACCACACCCCTACAACTAATTTCTTTGACTTTCAACAATTGTTAAGCTTTAAAATCAAGTTTTCTATTTTGTAATAATGTTTCTGTGTTTTTCTATGCTTTACAAAACATTAACTAAATATTTTCTATTGTGACTTAATTTATTTCATTTACCGTCTAAGTTTTACTTCTATTCGTTGTACAACAATTACAAACTGCAATTATTTGCCAAAGATTAAAATTCATGACTTGGACAATAAAATTATTTTGAAAATTGTTGGTTTTTTTATAAACGGACGGACAGTAATAAATTAATGAATCGATTGTTTGAGCGAAAATTCAACCGTTAGTTTTAATAAATGTTGTTGGTGTTTGGTTACCGATCGCGTTTTAAGTTTGCGGGTATTGACTTGATTTCAGTTAGGACTTATTTAATGTTAATGTTACAAGTATGTTAAACACAATACTTAAATTTTATAGTTTTGCGATTTTTTTAAGAATAAATTAAATTTACTTTTATGAAGTAGACTTGTGGTTAACTCAGTTTATGGTGTTTATTTCTATGTTTGGTTAATTTACGATTCATTATTTTAGTTGTGAGTAGGAAAATATTTATTTTTATGTAGGCTTTTTTAAATATTTATGTACCCCAAGAAGTGTTTATTGTTTAAGAAAAAAACTTATCAGGAAAAATCAAAGAGTTCTTTCTGCATGCTCAAAGAAAATGTTTAGTTTGTTCCGCACAAAAGTTTTTTCCTTGTAGATTTACAAGCAGAAAGTTAAAAAATTTAATTATTGTATATTCTAATAATAAATATTTAATGAGAAACACGTTATGGAAAGCTACTGAAAAGTTTATTACAAAAATTACTAATGCAAATTCAGTAGCAATTGTTAGTTTTATCTTAGAGAAGATTAAAACTTGATTATTTCTAGCAAATAGGCAATAAATCAGCCAGATACTAAATAACTGGAAAAGGGCTTCATAAAATCTGCTATATTTGCAATATATGTTTAAAAATTAAATCATTAGCAGAGTAAACGATTGTTTTACTTAGAACCTTTTTTTATTCAAAAGAAAGAGGGCGGTTCGGAAACTTCTTAGCCTAGAACAGAAAACAGTTAAGTGTTTTGGAAACTTTTGATCTGGTAACTCCTTCATATAGAAACAGGTGTTCAAAAAAGACACATCCGCGATTTTTTTACAATAGAAAAATTAGAAATTCGTGGTGTCATTAAATGTTTAAATAAAAAAGGTTTATCGGGACAAGAAATTCATAATGATATGATGAATGTGTTAGGGAAAAGTGCTCCTTTAAACCTGGACGTACAAGCATTGTGGATAAACCACATAGTGGACGCTCAAAAACAGCAACCATAACAGAAATTGTAGCCAAAGTGCATGATAAGGTATTAAATGATCGACGAATAAAAATAGCCAATAACGTGGGCATCTCAAATGATCGAGTCCATTTAATTTTGCATGAAGAACTAAAGATAAAAATGTTTTCTGCAAGATGGGTGCCGCATTTGTTAACAATCGCCCAAAAACGCATAAGACAGAAAATTTATCAAGCTTGTTTGGATCTTTTTAAGAAAAATAAAATGGATTTTCAGCATCGTTTCATAACTGTGAATGAGACATGGATCCACCATTATACTCCAGATACAAAAGAACAATCCAACCAATAGACTGAAGCTGTAGGAAGGGCCCCAAAGACGGCAAAAACAATTCAATCGGCTGGTGAGGTTATGACAACGGTTTTTTCAAAGGTATTGACTATATGCAAAAGGGTAAAAAAATAAATTCAGAGTACTATTACAACATTTTGGATCAATTAAATATAAAAATTCAAGAAAAACGTCCTGGCTTACAACACAAAAAAATAATTTTTCATCAAGAAAACGCTCAAGTGCATAAGAATGTTTTAACAATGACTAAAATCAACGAATTAAAGTACGAGTTTCTTGATCACCCACCTTATTCTCCTGATTAAGCTCCCAGTGACTTTTAGCAAATCTAAAAAAATTCCTAGCTGGCAAGCATTTTACCGCAAATGAAGATACAATTACAGTTGTGAACCACTATTTTGTAGGCCTTAAGGAAAACTATTTTAATCAAGGGATAAAATTGCTAGATAAAAAATGGAATAAGTGTATTGAAGTTTCAGTAGATTATATTGAAAAACTAACAATTCTCTTTCTGTGCTAGGCTAAGAAGTTTCCAAACTGCCCTCGTATATGAACCAAATACTATATATGTATGTGTATTCTGGGTTCTAATAAGATTCTAAAGGTACGGCCACATTTGGCAAATATTTACTCAAAAAAGCATAACCACTTGTTTTAGCTTAAATTTGTTTGACGTTGTTTACTCTTACAAGAGTTTTGCAAGACAAACAACATCAAATAAATTAAAACTAAATATTTGTTGTGATTTGGTTTTTTAAATAAATAAGCAAGTTTAAATACATATATGTTTTTAAGTGGTTACGTCGTTTTCAACAAATATTTGCCAAGTGTGACCGTACCTTAAGACAATCTTACCAAGTCCATCCGTCTGCTGAAGGCACGATAGAGTTTCAGAACAACACCTTAGAACAATGAAAATTTTCCCAAACATTCTTAGTTTTACCGAAATGTTTGGTATTGCAAATGAGCAAAATCGGTCCAGTAAGATCCGAGGTATAGACCAAAATTTCAGACAATCTCGATATTTTTCAGGTATTTTTGACAATTCGCTTGAAATAAATTCATGAAATTGTGCGGACTTTATTGGTATTATAGAGGATGCTGTGTAAAATGGTAAGAATCGGTCAACGATTACAGAATTCAGCAAAAATATGTTTTGAAATGAATTTTCAGTTTGAACAATATTATGCATTAAATAGTCTTATTTTAAAGAAATTGCTATCTTTTACAGTGGATATTGCAAGATGTTATAAAATATGTTGAAACGTGTCAAAAATGATGCCGTACCACTAGTTACTACATTCTGCATTCTGTTCTTCTTTAAAACACTTTTTTTACGTAGTTTCCGTCTATGTACTCTAGTTTATTAAACACACTTAGTTGTTATTCACAAAAACTGTGTATAGATGTTTAGTTTTTTTTCGAAATTTCTTATTTTTTTCAGTTCGTACTAGTCTAATCCATATTTAAGAATAAGAATTATTGTTCATGTTTTCGTACGGCTTGTATGAGGAAATTGTTGCTTGTCATGCATTTTTGTGCTTTGACTCTTTGCCACTCCAGCAGCAGTTCAGTTTAGTTAAGTTAGGTTCTGCGTTGCAAGCAATTATAACAAGATCTTTAACACGATTATTTTTTTGCTGCTTTTTTTCTCTGTACTTAATCTCCGTTGTTGGTGTCCACTTGTGAACAGAAGTTTAAGACCTTCTTTTGTAAACAACTATTAAAACTACCGTTAAACACCTTTCTCTTTGAGGTTCTATTTTTTCGCTCCACACTATTCAACTGACATTTTTTGTAACGTTTTGTTTTTTTTTTATATTTTCTATTTCGTCCGAAAAGGTCAAGTTTTAACATCATTAATTTGAGAGCAAAAATTTTTATAGCAATGACTGCCAAGTGCAGTTTACTTTATCAAAACAGGCTAAAACGAACTGTTTAAAGAACACTAGCCATGATGTCAAAAACAGGAACCATTAAAAAAAATAACAAGCTCTTCAACTGCTCATATTGTTTTTAAGGTATTAAATCTTTTTGCTAAAACTAAATAAAATAGCCTAGAAGAAAAAAAAACTGCTGAGGTTGCTGTCTTAACATGACGTCTATTGCAGCATTAGACTTTTGCTGCTTCTCAGCTACTGAAGAAGCTGCGTTAAATATTTTCATTACTGTTTTCCTTATTGAATTTTTATGTAAAATTTGTAATATTTTAGAAGCATTTTTTATGATCTAACATGTTGTTGGGCTACACATGTCATAATTTTCGTGATTTGTTTATTGTAAAAAATAAACACTTGTTTTCTTCATTACTGTTAATAATTGTTCATGTCTGCCTGTGGGAATCCAATGTTCAATAATTTGTTGCAAGATGCTTTGCACTTAAGTGTGCTGGTTTTTTTTATAGATTTTAAAGTAGAATGTTGGTTTGTTAAAAGAAAATTTTGTGTTTTAATTTAATGTTTGCTTTTCAAGAAATTTCTTAAATGATTTTAAGTTTTGAAAAAAAAAGTTTTGAGAAAAGAAATTATTTTTAGTTGTCAGAAATCTTAATGAAAATCGTAGAAAAATTCTTTCAAATATTTAAAAATACTACAATATCTAGGTAAAAATTGTGAAACCGAATAATATATATACATATGTACAACGACTTTAAAGTAATGAATTTTTTAATATTTGAAAAACATTTGTTAAAACATTGTTAAACATTTGTACAATATAAATTTATTAAAAGTAATGATCACATGCTATTTATGATGGTAACACATGGATTCTGCGCCAATGCAACTGCAGTCCAAAAATGAAATAAGTCAATTTCGTATATACTGTTCTGAAGTGAAGCGTATTCTGGAGAGAGCGTTGCTCATCAATCAAAACAAATTGTAGTTGGACGAGGCAAGGTCTGGGCTAAGGGAGTGAGCCAAACACTTTTTTAAATAGTTTTTAACAGGTATTGCAACATGTGGCCGAGAGTTATCATGATGGAATATTACGCTTTCATGTCGGCCAATACTCGCTTTGAACCAAGTTTCCTGTGATGATCTAACTAGAGTCCAGGAGCTTATAATATATGGGACCCTTGGTATTTGGCTTTTATGTTGATTCGGGAGGTTGGACGGGCTTCACATACATTCTCTTACGCTTTGGGAGAAAAATGATTACCTTTTATAGCGTTTAAAAAGCATTTGAGACAAGCTAAATCATTTTTAAGGTATCTCAGCTTCAGTTGATATGATACCCAGTTTTTAGATGAATCCTACTTCCAAATCTTTTGATATTGTTGCTTGAATAGTAACAAACTTTAAAAGAAATTAGTGCAATGACTTCTGTGCTTATAAGTATTATGTATGTTAGACTTTATCTCGATATAAATAATTTTAAAAGTAAATTACGAAGAGAGTCTTATATGTTAGTTTCGACTAAGTACGGACCGACCATCATATTTGTATTTATGAAATTTATTTATGTTCAATTTTATTTAGATACCAACATTTTTAAAAGATTTATGGTCGTTAATTTCAAATGTAGGCCTTATATAAGAGCTACGACTAATTGTGGACCGATCATCATAAAAATAGGCCGAATGGTTTTTGTAAATTTGAAACATTTTTAAGAGAGTTATGCCCTTAATGCCTACACAATTTCATCTTCACTAGTTAGGCAATGTAGGAATTCTCTGGCAAGGCTAGGTCGTCTATCTGACATTACCTTGACTAGCCAGAACGGGATCTGCTTTAGATATCTCCGATGTGGTCTCAGTAGCAATTTTACTGGGGACTATCAAAGGTATCATCTTCAGACATTTTCTTTCAAAAGCTGAGTATAGATGGCGTAATTTAGACACATGTAGGATAGCCAAGCTGATGTGGCCATCTTTTAACGAGAAACGTACTATGCAACTGATAACCCGGAATAGGAAGGATATATCAAGATTGCTGGCAGTATTAACGGGACACTGGACGTTAGGCAAGCACGCAAATCGTTTGGGACTCCCTTTTAACGACCATTGTCGTAGTCGTAAGGATAGGGAAAAAGAGGAAACGATTTTCCACCTTCTCTGCGAATGTTCAACCCTGAGTGTCAAGAGACATAAATTCATGGGAAACTATACATTGAACAACCTCGGTGAGGTAGCCGGGTCAAAACTCAATGACCTACTGAGATATCTCACAGCTACAGGTTGGGTCTATCAAGACACGACTTTTTTGTAAACACATATTAGCTACAGTATGTTGTACACGACATTAAATCTGACGAGTGGTGTGGTCTTTTAAAACGGGGTCCCTTCGACTCTACTTAAGTGTTCGCACGTACTGAACTACCACGTAAACCAACCAACCAATCATGCCCTTTAAAGTGATTTTGGTAAGTGGCAAATATACTGATCTGCACACAATTTGTAGATGTGATTTAGCTTTATTTACTACTCATTTGTAGTGAATTTTGTTTGGATACTTGCATAATTCAAACATTTATGATCGTTAAACTCCTATTTCGGGAGAACAGGCCAGGTAAAATAATACGCCTTGATTCATAGAAACATGTTTCATTAGGACGTGATGTTTTAAAAACAACAGGAATATCTTTAAACTGGGAAAACGCACTTTCCAATATAAATATTTTTATGAAGTAATATCGCACTTAGCACATTTGATCTGAAGTAATTGGGAATCCTTAACGGAATACAGTTTTATAAACCGTATTATTTTTTGAATATGCCATAAAATGCTTTTACCAACCTCTCAATGAGCAAAAGTATTGTACAAAAACTTGGGTAGAGATTATCTGCAAATATGGTACGAAAGTTATGTATTAGTAGTAGTCCGTCAAAACTTTTGAAAAATACATATGTATTTGCATACTTGTACACCTAAACGGTTTATTTAGCAGATTTTCTAAAATGTTCAAAAAAATAAGTAGCTTTAAACCAAAAAAGAGCGAAACAAAATTTTTTGTTATTGAAAAACAGCTACCACCTCCCTTCGATTATATTATATTATCGATAACAAAATGTCCACCTTATCATAGTTTACCATGAATATTTCCATTAAATCATATCTTCAGCTTCAGAGCTGAAACAAAATTATTAATAAATTTGTATGCAAGCGGCAACTAGTTTCAAGATATTGAATAATAATAAAATTAAAAAAAAACTTGTGTATATAATAATTAAAATTTCGTTCATATTTCTTTGGAGTTTTCCAACCACGGACAGTTAGTATCTCATACTTTTCTGAACATTCAAAATTTCTCAAGCAATTTGTTTTAATTGCTGCTACAATTTCCCATTAATATCTTTACGAAATATAATCTTCATATATACTTTATTCGTTTAAATTCTCTTCAAACGTCACCGTCTTTGTAGCATTTAATATTAAACCATAATTATACGAATTATAATTATAACCATAAGATTGACATTGAAAAAGAAATAAAATGCATTTAAACATTAACATTTAATTCCCTTTTATGCTCAGTGTAAACAGAACCGACCACCCAATGCAAATAGCTTTTAATAACAACTTTTTTACAGGCAAATAAAACTTAAAGAATATAATTTTTACAGTATATAAAAATATCAAAAAAAAAAAAAAAAACTTAGCATAGCAGAAAACCTTTAATTAAACATTTATTACTTTAATTAACACCTGACAAAGATTGAAATCCGAATAGGTATAAAAAAGCAGCCAAATATAGCTAATCAACTAGACAGGCTTAAAGACAAGCCAATGGACAGACAAACAGACAGACAGACACTTTGAATATATTAAAGAAACTTTTGCAGAAAAACGCACACAACTCTCAGGATAATTAAAGAGACATGAAATGTTTAGAAAAAAAGGTAAAACAATTCTTCTATACATATTAATATGAAGTTTTCACACAGCGCCTACAGCTACTGCATCTTGTGACTGCCTGACAACAGCTCTCTAAACAACAGGATGCAGTGACATGCCTTTAGCTGTTGCCATAAAGTTTTACAGTGATTTTTATCGCCTTTCAATAGATGCAACCATGTAAACTTAATTAGAAATCTTTAAGTGCAAAACTTAACAAAAAGCAAAAAAAGAAACCAGCAGCCAAAGTTGACATGTGAACAGCCCAAGCATAAATGATTGTGTGAAGAACATAAAAATGCGTAACATCTCCTTTTGATTTGAATAAACACCCAAAAAGCCAAAGTTATTTAAATTGCGATTTCGTAATAGATTTTAAATATACTGGAAAAAGTCAAGAATATGTAAATCCAAAAAAAAAAATAAATTTGGCAAGGATCACAATTGTTTAAAAGGTTTAATTGCAAATATTGGCATTTAGTTTTTTTTTATAATTAAATGTGTATGAAAGATTTACTTAAAAGCCTTAAACTTGTTCACACATTTCGTTAAATCTATCATCGTTAAAATAATGAAAATGACCTTCAATAAACTATTGTTTGTCTTTTTTCTAATTTGCAGAAAACAAAAGACTAAAGCCACAAACTTGAATTGACAAATTATCTGAAACTTTTAGAAAACAAACGGAATTTAAGATTATGTTATATTGATGGAAATAAACTCTAAAATAAAACACATTGACATAAAAAAAAAGCAACAAGCCATATTATTAACGTTAAACTTTAGCGCACATTCGGTACTCTATAGTAAGAGCAATTTAAATTTGAATTTTAAAGAAATATTTCGATGTAAAACTTTGTATTAAGACAACTCTCTGTATGGCGGCTATGGAGAATCATGGTCCGATTGTTACCATTAGGACTTAATATTTTATAATAAGAATAAAGTGTGCAAAATTTCATGATATTATTTGCAAAACATGTAAAGAAACTAGCAAAACAGTTTCAAAAAGTATCAGGTTGTCTAAAATATTGCTCCATAATTCTGGTTCTAGTTAACCGTTAACCTGAGTAACAAACATTTGGGAAAAATTTCAGCCTCCTACGATTGGCAGAGTCAGTTCATCAGATTAAATCTTGTATATATTAGAAGAAATTAAAAATTCAATAATCAAATCCCTGCACCTCTGCGGGGTAGTGGAACTGATTTCGTACACACAACTTCACTGCGCAAAACAAAATCTGTTAAGCAATACTGTTAAGCAATAATGCCTAGACGAAGTAAGCTAAGCTGAATCTTGAATTTGAAATCGAAAGAATACAAATTCCGACTGTGAACCAAAAATTTTGAGGATCACTTTTGGCTGCCTTCTCACCTGCTCAGCTCAGGCACAAATTTCGAAGTATAAACAAGTTCTTCTTCAGATCTTGCCGGCAGTAGTTCATGCGTGGAAAAAGAAATCTTGTTGGCTACATGTTAGATGATTGATCGTTCAGTGAAGAAACTTTCAAAGCTGCTAGAATGCTTTGAATATACAAGACAAATTTACCGCTTAGATTGAGTCGTCCCAAACTTATGCCCAGCCCGTCATTAGGTTATCCATTATACCCAGCACATTTTCAATAACTCAGCCTGTTTTCCATCGTCCAATGGGTTTTTGGATTAAGCTAAAGGAGAATACAATTATGTATATACAGCGGACTATACAATTATGTAGTTTTAGACCAAACAAAAATCGAATTATCAATCATTATATGTTTCTTCTGACTTACCAAGTATAACCAGATCATGCCAAAATTCTTAATTCCAAGACAAATTTATATAAGTTTGTGGCAAAATGCAAAACAAATTCGAGAGCATTTACTCACTTTTTTATATGGAGTTTGGTATTTGACATAACACTCATTGTGAAACAGCCGGCATTTATAAATTCGCTTCTCTTAATTAATAGTATTAACGAAGCTAGTACTAGTAATTCGCCGATTGAGAAGCGAATAATTTTTATTATTGTACTCCATCTGTTATCACCAGAACCAATAACAAGTCGTTAGCAAACCGAGAGCTGAAGCATTTATTAAGACTGATTATAATTATTAGCTAATCTGAGCCGACTAAGAGCTTTCAATGAAAGCTAACAGCCTGTTTATAGAACGCGACTCGCCCAACTCGCGACTAGACGACCGGTGGACGAGTGAGAAATAAAAAGCGTTTATAGAACGCGAGACGATTTTGTCGTGCCACTTACGTTAATTCGCGCATATGTCAAAGTTGTTTGAAACCCTACTATTGCCAACGTGTTAAAAAATATTTTTTGTTTATATTTCTTCATACAAAATTTAATATTAAATGTTAAACATTAAGATGGTAACCCTACTATTATGAAAAATATCAAATAAACATAAACAAACAAAAAAGTAAAACAAATTTAAAGAATTTTTAAAATTTTTTGATAAAAAAGTAATTTAAAACGTTTTCTATTAGAAAACAAGGAGTTTTCCGTAACTTTTTAAACAAGTAAGTGTAAATTGATTGAAGTATGAATATATTCATGAATGTATGTATGAATGTATTAAAATTTTGTCTTTATTTTTAGATATATTTTTTTTAAATAAACAAGAATTTATTTTAATTGCCCCAGCTCCCAAGTACATTCCATAGTAGATTTGCTGCTACCAAACTGAGGAGCTCCTGTGGCCAAATGTGGAAACTCCTCCATGCAATCCACCAATTGCCTGAACTGCATTGCTGTAGTTATTTTAATGCTGAAAATTTAAAAAGTCGAAATAAACTAAAGAAAACATTTGTGATATCAACGTGTACTTACTTTTTTTGTTGAAATATCCATTTTGTGTTTGCCTTTTTCAATGAAATTGTAATTAAATTTTACGCGCGAGCACAATTTTATATTCGTCCAATTTTGACACTTCGGCGACTCTAACCGTCTTGTATATACCAAATAAATTGACAGCAGTTACGTTTTTTAGCAAACTTGTCAACAGTCGTGTTCTATGACCCAAAATAACAAAACTGCTAACATTTCAGCGGTTTTTATCAGCGAGTCGCGTTCTATAAACAGGCTGTAAGACTCTGCTTGGCAGATCAAATCAAAAACGCAACTTCCTATTTTATACCAAATTTCCAAGCATACAAACCAATTTCAAATGTTACAAACCTTAACAAAAGTTTATATTACCAATTTTTAAAACAAGAACTGAGTTATTCCCAAAAAATAAATATTACATTCTCACATATTCATCATAATAAACATCAGCATCTCATATTCAGTATAATAATCATTAGCATTTCACATGAACAATAATGGGAAATGAACTTAGATTTTAAAGAAACAAAAGCTAAATTGTAATATTTCAAACATTTTGTAGTCATTATACATATACGATGTATGTATTTTTTTAGCAGCCAGAGCATGAGGTCAATAAATAAAATGAATATTTTAACCTCAGCACTGTAATAAAACTAAAAGTTTGAAAAAAGTTTACAACACTAGAGAAAACAAAACAAAACCTTAGCAAACAGCGTTATTTTTTAATTCACATGATCGGCAATAAAAAAAACTCATTTGTCTTTTCTTACAACATGCTGGGCATTTTGTTTAAACAAGTTTCATTAAAAAAAAATAAAAAACTACAAAACAAAAATTTAAATTAACGAAAAAAACACAAAAATATTATTATTTAGGTTTATTTGAAATATTTTAATTTCAAATTAAATATGGTCGTAAACATTATAAATGGTTGCAAGTTAGTTTGTATATAAAATATACAACTACAATGTGTAGTAAAGCAAAACAAAATATTTTATTAGTTATTTAGTATTATGCATATTGTTTGAAATAAATGCTAAGAAACTGCATACATCTATTTAAATTAAAAAAAATAACACAACAAAAATACAAAACAAGATCAAATGACTTTTTGTAACTTTAAAGTCAACGATATCTCGGCATGATATGCTTATTTGTGAGAAAATAAATATATATTTTAAGCATTATTTCCAAAATATGTATATAACGTACTATAAATAAATACATACTTGCTACAAATAAGATACAGTGATATTTAGTTAGATATTAGTTGTTGTCGCACTCGTATATGTTCATTAAATGTCTGCATTTGTTTTCGAAAACTAGTCGAATTTTTTTTTTTTTTTTTGGATTTTGATCTAGTTTTACATTTGCTCTGTGCGGCCTTTGTAGTTTTACTCGTATGACAGTAAAACAAAATCATTTTGCTTTAAGTGTTTTGGGTCAAATGACAATTGTCAAATGTGCAGCAGTTGGTTACTTTGTTGATATTCAAATTGTTGATTTAAATTGAATTTAACATTTGTTTATACCTGTATGTAACTACAATGTAAAGGCAATTAATTTAAATATAAAAAAATCCAATGAATATTTGTAAATTACATTTTTTGGTAATTTATTCAACCTTATACTGGTATAATTGAACGTGCCTAATTTTCGTTAGTAAAGCCTTTATGTGTTTAATTACTGTATTTGTACTAATTTCTATTATTATATAATTTTCATATGAGTTACATAAGTACAGTACAAATAACACGTAGCGGAACAAAAATCTATTTCATTATCCCTCGGTCTTGACTTGCTATCAATATGTTCAGTCAGTGAATAATTTCTTGTCCTCAAAGTGTAAGAAAGTGTAAGAAAACGTAAGTGAAGCCAAGCTAACCACTCGTGTCGACACCAAAGCTAAATACCCATGGCGCTAAAGTAATGTTCTGTATTTGGTGTGTCCAAAAGGATCTTATCTATAACCAGTTGCGGAAATCTAATCACACTATCACAGGAAACTTGTGTTTCATTTGAAGCGAGCATTGGCCGAAAAACACTCAGAATATGTGGTCAGACATGAAAGCGTAATATCCCATTACGACAACTCTTGGCCACATGTTGTAAAACCTGCTAAAAACTATTGAGAAAGAAGTGGTTGACAAATTTTGTCTCACCCCATCTGGCTATTACTTATTTCAAACGATAGAGTACGCTCTCTCTGCGATATGCTTCACTTCAGAAGAGGGTATCTGCAATTGGCTTCATTCATTCTTGGCCTCAATCAAAATATCATAGCTAACAATGCCTAATACTTTAAATAAATATATAATGTACAAATGTTTCAAAATAAAAACTAAAAATTTTAAAAGATCCAGCATTTTTAAGTTATACACCCAATACTAGGACAATATCATGTCGGATTGGAATATAAAGGTATACAAGAAAACGCAATGGCTAAAGTTTTGCGCACTTTATGGACTAGCGAAACGAATGAACATTTTTTTATTGTTATAAATACCAAATGTAAACAAGAGGTAGAATCTTGGGAAAACCTTCACAATTATTAAAAATTCGATCGGACTTCTAGTAGGTATTCCTTATAATGACAACTATACATATTTGCTGGGAAGATTGGAAATATTAAAACATTGCGAGCTAACTCTATATTCGGTTAACGAAAATTTTAATAAAACCATTTCAATAAAATTATCTACGCAGCAAAGTCAGGTGAATTCATTCAAAGATTTATTAATCATATTTTGGGTAAATGTAACATTTTTTAGGTTAATTTTATAAATGAAATAAAGAAACAATAAAAATAACTCATCTGTTCTTTTGAAACAACATTGCTGATTATCCAAAAACACTCATTGAAGAATTATTCTTAATAATTTTTGTTTGCTTCGTAAAGCTTTTCGGAGTTATAAATTCTAAACAAAAATCATTAATTTAAGATTTGGTTTCAGCAATGTTCCAAACAACGTGTAATAGCTTCGCAACAGCTTTGATTTGTTTATTTTACCTTGGTTGGTATTATTTTCACATGTGGTGATAAGTCTTGTGAATAATTTAAAAGCGCCATGTAGAAGTTTACAGCAAACAAGTAAAAATAAAATACAAAATAACAGTCCCATTTTGTCGTAGCTAAATTTGTTGGAGGTTTAATAAAATGTTATTTGAAATTAACAATGTAATCGAATATTATTAATTATAGTAATGAGAATTATCACATTAATATACATTTCTATTCAATTTGAAAGGAATATAATTATTTTATAACTTTTTCTTCATTTTTTACTTCCAATAACAAATACACAGAAATAAACACTTGACATCATCTATAATTAAACATTTTTGTGTTTAAATCACATTGATTTTTACACTTAATCAAGGAATAATACATGAAATCATTTATATTTATTTATGATGATTGTACTAAGCACATTATTCAATTCAATTTCTGAAATAAAACACATATCCAAACCAAAAAAAAAATTGTGAGAGATAAACAAAAAAGCAACATATAAGATACGCCAACTCAATTATGACATAATAATGTTAAACACTAAATGAAATGAAAACAAAAATTAAATCAAACGATGCTTGTTGCAGCAATTGAATTTAAACAGCAACAACAAATGTACAAAATAACAAAAACTTTAACAACTTTAACTTGCACTTGTCACGAAATCGAAATCATAGCAAAAGTCTTATTGCGGCAAACAACACTTTTCAAACTGCAGTGCAAACAGACAACATGGCAAATAATCAAAAGTACCACAAAAAATTATATAGATTTTTGGTTGTATTAATAACGCCTACTTCCTCAGAAGCAGCAGCAACATGTTCACGTTAAAAAAAAAACATTTGCAAACAACCAACAACAAATCAATACTTGATTTTTTTATGATTAAAGACTCGTACAAGTTGCAATTTTGTTTTCATGTTTTTGTTTTTTTTTTGTTTTTCTAGATATACGAATTCAAAATGATTTGAAATTTAGCAATAAGTATTATTTTGCATTTTAATTTTGTTGTTGTCAAAACATTATAAATTGTTATAAAACAGCCACTGATAAGATTTTTGTTGAAAAATTCGTGTGTTACACAAACGTGACATTTATGTTGTCTTAACCCTCTGTCTTACACGTGTTTTGATTTTCGCATCCGTAACGCATGAGGTCTGACTAGACCCACTCAGTTTTTTATCTACTTAATTCGAAAAAAAAAAATAATTTTTTTAAATAAATGTGAATAATATATCTACGATTATAATTTTTAAATAAAATAAATATTCATATGTTCAAATGAAAATCACAACTTTGATTATCAGCAACACAAACATAAGGCAGAAGTAGTGAAAAGTATAACGACAGTTTCAATAAAACTTGTACCTAATCAATTAACTAGATGGAGTTACTTGTTAGTATGATTATTAGGGTTTTTCCGAATTAACCTAAGCTAACCTTGTGGCGTACTATCCAATAGTACTAACCTTGGTGCAAATTTCATCCAAATCGGAAGATATCGATTTTTAAAATTGGTTCACTTGACATGAAATTCACCATATATAAATAAATAATAATAATATAATAATGAATAAATAAATAATAAAAAACAGAATTTACATACAATATATATATATGGGTCTGTCCAGACCCATGTATTACAAATGTGATATGCGCAGTAAAATATTCAAGGATTTATTTTTTAAATATTTATAGCGAACTAAATTGTAGAAGGTTACCCGAACTTTCAAGTCTCTAAATATATTATAATAACATTTCAAATTGAAAAAGGTCTGACTCATGTGTAAGATGAAGGGTTAAGTTGCCAATTGCAAAAAGGAAACTATCAATAGAAACTATCAATGCAAAAAAGTTAGATTGCAATAATCGTCACTGCCGAATATATATATAAAAGGAATAGCCCCGTCTATGGCCCTTCAATGAATTTCATGTGACCATATTCTGGATTAGATGCGGTTTTCTAAAAGAGAAATTTAGTTAGATTTGCTGTAAATGGTAGTCCTGGATATTAACCAAAACTTAAGGTCGCTTGAATGAATTCAATAAAGATCGCTAATATTCCTGACTATCTAGCCATGACCGAAATATGCTTTTGGACCATCTATTAGTATTTTTAAAATTTTAGGAATCTATTCAATTGATATGTGACTTCAATATTCCGATAGATAGATTTGTCGATCATTAGTTTTTATGCAAAATAATATTATTCCCGAAAGATAAAGAAAAAATATATCCACAACTGATATCAGCTAATTTATATTAATTGTATATTGTTCATTTGAAACGGCGCTGTGAAAAATGACACCAGGAAAAATCCAAAAAAATTAAAATAGGCCCAAAATTTTTGGGTCACATTTCATTATGAAATTTAGCCCAAATTATTCTATGAAAAATCACCCCAAAGATTATGAAAAATTATTCAAAGGTTAAAATGAAACGTGGCCCCATATGTTGGGATCTTTTTCATAACGAAAAATTTCACTTAAAAATGTAAATGAAGTATATTTTTAACGAATGAAATTTAGCCCCAAAGTACAAAAACAAAATTTATTATGGTCTTTTTTAATTTCACGATTTTGGGGTCATTTTTAATTTCTCTGAAAATGCTAAATTACCCCAAAGAAAACGTGCATTATAACCCCAACAAAAATTAACAAAATTCGTGTTTTTGTAGTCAGTGTAATTTTTTTTTTTTTATAATTAACAAACACAAACTGCGAAGCTTTTTGGCTTATCTGCAGAAAACACCCAGAGTCTTTGGCAGGAATCAAACCCGCAACCCTCTGACTGATAGTCCGGCAATCTATCGCCTAGTTCTTATATAGCTGTGGAGTCGCATAGTAAGTGTTCTACCAAAAACTCTTTTCTCTTGTCTAAATATCCTGTCCTGTAGTATTGGGTGTATTTTAAAAATGCGTGATTTTTTTAATATTAGCTTTCATTTTGAAGCACTCCTAAATGTATTCAAAATATTATCCATTATTAGCTATGATAATTTTCCATATTTCTGGCAAGAAAGAGGACAAGAAAGAATTAGGTCAATTTCAGGTAACCTTGTTCTAAAGTGATGCGTATCCCAGTAGGACCGTTCTGAATCAAACAGTAGTCGGACTGGGCTATCAACCACTTCTTTCGAAATAGTTTTTAACCGTAGCTTGCAACATGTGAACGAGCGTTGTCATGATGGAATATATAACACTTTCAAGTTCTGGTAATTTTTCGGCGAATGCATTCGATAGAGGTTTCCTGTGATAGCAGGTTGCTTAGCAACCAATATTAATTCAATCCAGGATTGGATATTTTGTGACACATCGAATAAGTGCACTAAAAATGGGTTCTAGCCGCAGAAAAGTTTATCGATACACCAAACAATCAGAGCAATCAGATCAGTTCATTTAGATTTTTGATTTAGATTTAGATCATAATAGTTCTAGCAACCATTAGTCATCTGCTGGACAAATGCATACAGGCTAAAATATTGCCCATGAACTTTACCGATAGCCAAGGAGACCTGAAATCTATCATCAGGACACTTGGACAGCCTGTTAAAACATTGAATTATATTTTCCCTTGAACAAAGAACAACTGACTGTAAGTAAATAAATTACGTTTTACGTTTTTATGCTATGTTTTTGATAAGTAAGGTTTTTGATAGTTGAGGTTTAGGTATTCGTAATGAAGAACTAGCATTCCCAAATCTTTATCGCATTTGACAATTCAGCAAATAAAATTACGTATATTTCTAGGAATAGCATCTCTGTTTAATGATATGCTTGACATTTTGACTTAAACTCAATATGACCATCTTTAAATCAATTTCGTGAATGTGTTTCTCAGTCGTTGGCCCTTTCTTTTACCCTGCTACGTATGCCAATATAACATGTTGTCATCTATATATGAATAGGGGATCTTATCACTGCGGGACTGTCTACATAAGCAAGTTGCTTCATTGATCTCCGCGGAGAACACAAAGCAGATATCAACTATTCTGACAAATGGTAAGAGTTCAAGATCATCAGCGAATATTTATAAATCAGTTCTCCTGTTAATCGTTGTTAGAGAAGGCACACATAGATTTATCAAGAATAATGGAATTTGCCGCCCACTTATCCATGTTTGGAATCATAATCATAAAGTTTTTGTCTATATGCATTCGGAGTGATAAGCTGTTAGCCGGCTTTCCAAGTTTCACCCGTACACTCAGCTTCAGACTGATGAAACAGATTTGGTCTCAACAGAAATTGTAACACAGACTCTCTGTTACTTTATAAAATCTACAGTATATATTCAATGTTCTTGAAATTCCAAATTTGGCACTTTAAAACATTTGCGTGCCCACCTCTGTAGAACTAAACACAAAGGCCAGATGATTAGAATTGGCATGAAGAACAAGTTTAAAAGCTAATTCTAATTATTAATAATATTAATTAAACATTGCTTTATTGGTAAAAAAAGAATTATTTACGTTTTTGAACTGTAAAGAAATGTCTATAAAATCGTTCATATGCCAATAATGTTTAATATTTTACTAACAGATTTCCTTTTCATAAGACTATTTAGATTTTTTCTCCTCATTTTAAAATTTTACCATACAATTTGAGTGTTGTCGTACATACTCGTTAACCACATGTACTGCTTTAAGCCAAATTCATTCATTCAATCTACCAGTATGCCAAAATTTTATTAACAAAAAAAAAAAGAAAAAACATTTAAGAAAAAAACCTCACAAAATAAATTGTTAACAAACTATTTTGATTAAATAAAAATTTCTAAAAATTTACTCGTATGAGTATTTATGTTTGTGTGTAGCCAAAGTTGATCATTTAAAAAGCTATGAAATGATAACCTTAAGGCAAATAAAGCTACAACATTTGCTAGAAATCTGCACAAGCAGTCAACATGTTGCAGCAGTTTGTATGCGGTAAGTTGCTGTTTTAAAAGTATTTTTTAATAAAATTAAGTAGGCGTTTATTAGCTTTATTTTTATTAGTTTTTTTTTGTGATACCCAGCAAATAACAACATAAAAAATAATTATTAATTTAAATATGCAATAATGTGTAACTCTAAATATTGTTTTAGTTTTTTAACACAAGATGTCAAAATATTAAAAGTTGTGGTATTTTTAGCTAAAACTTTTAAAACTGCTTAAGTTTTTCATAATTTCAAGAATAGTTTATTCAAATTTAAATACACTAAAGCTATTATTCCCCAATCGGTTCTTTTTATTTCTAAGTATTGCTGACAGAAGTAATATTTGCCAAATCATTAGTAATAAATATAGAATTTTCAATTCAGAAGTCAATTTCGGTGGAGTTTCGCAATGTTTCATACAAAATTAGTGTAATAATTAAAATCTTTAACCTCAATACAAAATTTTAATATTTGGAGTTTCAAAAAACATATAACGACAAATAAACCCATTATAACTTGAAAACCTTTAATGATACGGACAAATTCTCTGTATGTACATTGTTTAATGACTTTTAAATTAGTAGTATTTGTAGTTGAAAAAAGTACAACGTCTCTGATCCGCAAATACCGGACAGTGACAAATACGGTGTTTTGTATAGCTTCGGAAGAAGTTATTGTAATGTATTTATATATTGTATGCATGTAAACATAGAGGCCAGTGTTCAGTATTGATCGTTAACAGATTTCTTACGTGTGTTATATATATATATTTTATTGACCCAGATTTTTCTAATCTCCTTGCAAATGTCTTCTTTTTTCCATCTTTCTCTTTCCATCTTTACCTTTAATGTCAATATCAAGTCTGTATTCGTTCGAAGTTATGGTGGTGCCGGCTTTAGCAAGTGCATCGACTCTGTTACAACCTTCTATAACCCTGTGTTAAGGTACCTATTCGAGCGTAGCTGATTAATATATTATCTCCTGTAAAAACACCCGGCATTCTTGAAACATTTTCGATGGAATGTAACCACTCTTTAGGAATCTAATGACCGCTTTGCTGTCCACAAATATATGTTTATCCCTGTTCGATATCCTTAGATACAGAATTTGTTCTGCAGCTATTTTTATAGTCATAATTTCATTTAAAATTACAACTGACATTCTGGACCCCAAAACCTCTCAAAGGACAGTGCTGTTGGCGCTTAAAAATTCTAATGGATATTTTTAAAAATTCCGACCAAGGTTTGTTAAGTTCTGAAATAAAAATTTTCAAATACGCATAACTCGAAAACCAAAACTGTCAGAAATAAAATCAGACCATGAACGGGTGATTTTACCCAACTGTACATCTTAAGCATGGCTATATGATCTTCCCAGTTCTTATAGGTATTGCTATCCAGAGCTAGAAAATGACTACACCGGTGCTATGAGTGGCACGAAAATTTAAACTGGATAAAGTTTACTAGTTTACTAATTCAAGAACCATGGGTACTAGTAATGTTTGTGATAGTAACCAATTTCGGACAACCAAATTATCACTAGGTGCAAGTAGTGCTGGCAATTGGCTTGGTGCTCAGAAAACTTATCAGAGTGGTTGCTTTCGTGTCATGGGTTCTGGTTGACCCGCTTTCACGCAAGGTCAATTACATGGTTAGATATGGACCACATTGATCTCTACTCCGGGACAGTAGTCATCGGTCAGTGACATTTTAGATCAGTTACTAGCTGGAGCGATTGCTGCATATTTGATAATTTTCTTAGATTTTGCTGATTAACTAAGCTATGGGTGGCGGGGACTAGACAGGACAAGCTCTTTAGCAAGGTGTTTTTATATTAATTCATATAGTCATGTACGGGAAGTTGCAAATGTATGTTCCTTGCAAGTTATACAAAGCGGTGGAGTGCCGATTAGTTCACCACTTACGTAAAACATATGGACTTCTGTGAGTCAGTGAAAATTTGTATGCCATTCACCAACAGATTGAGGCTATTTTTATAATCAGATCTATACAGTATTTTTGTAACAAAACCAGGATCCAGGCCTCGTGTATTCAACAGGAAGATCGAAATTCACAGTTCACCGCTTTAAGTCTGACAGAAGCCCAAATTGTTGAATTGGCAGGAGCTGGAGACAATTAGGGGCATCCATATAAGTTTCGCCGTCGGCCTGATTTCATCGAAATTTCAATCCATTTTGAATAATGACAGGGAGCTGAATCGGAACAAAACTTTACTGAAGCGTGGTGATGTTCAATAAGAGGCAGCAGACGTCTCTGCAGCTAAGCTTTTATATAAATATAGTTACACATACTATACATATATTGTTTTATTCTTTTATAAAAATATTATTTAAAGAGGTGCAAAACTGGTTCCTAGTCGAACCATAACTGCAAATGAGGTAATTTTTAGAGAGACCCGGATTTTGCTTAATTGTACATACATATGTATATTTTATTCCTTTGTAAGTTCCTGGTTTATTTTCATAACATTATTCTTTTTTTTGTGCTCAAGGTTCGATTGCATTGTATTATCATCATTTTGGAAATTTTTATTTTTTTTGTCCTATCTTCTTTCCATTTTTCTTTAGTATTGCTCAGCAATTCCTATAAACTTTTTAGACAATCGAGTGTAAAAATTAATTTTGAATAATTAGTATTTAGTTGAACTGTTAATATTTAATTTTGATATTTCTTTTAGTTAGGCTTTGAGTTCATTAAAAGTCAAAAAGTCTAGATCATCTTTCCTAACTTATTTATGAGAAGCTTTTCTGAAATATCTTATATGAACATGTGAATATTTAAATTATGTAAAGATAGCTTTTACAATTATCTCTTTATCAAAATCTCTACTCAAAAAACTTAATAAACATTTATCATTTTGAATTATGTATGTCCATAATTCCCTTCAAAATTAAGCTAGAAATTGATTATATCGCATAGAAATATGTATCAGATCAAATTACCACATACAAAGGAGTTACAATTCAATTTTATTTAGTTGTAATTTTGCAACACAGACAGAATATAATTTCCTTGCATCCTGTATTCATGCATTCATTCATCTTGCTAAATACTAAAGAATGTACATTCATTTAACTTGACTTTCAAATTTTTATCTTTAACTAATTTTAACATCATAATCATAGTTTAAAAAAAGTTTTGTTTAAATTATAAAAAAAATGAAATAAATAACAAAAAAAAAAAAATGAGTAACTTCCATAAAAAATGCATGCATACTCGTACATATAAGACGACTGGAGTAATTTAAAAGTAGAAGCTCTAAACATGCAACCAGGCAACCGAAGCAGAAGATGGTGGTTGGCTTCCATCTAATGCCGACAAAATATAAATATATGGGACATGAATGTCAAGTGTCATATAATAAATCACAGCAGTAATTACATGTGATAACTATCCAAGAGTTATGGAGTGAACAGACCAAAAACTGAAATAAAACAAAAACTAGAGTTTGAACTGTAACACACAAACAAATTGCCAATCGCAGCAGACACAGCAGCAGCAAAATGTTGCAACTAGAAAGTAAATAAGCAATTTTATAGTTTTGTAAGTCCCAATTTACACGAAGCAATTCTATAGGCAAAGATGATTACCTTTTAGACACCATAGTGAGGGGAAGATAAGACGAGTACACACTTGATTGTACTGTACTACTACTGTGTGTATACTCTCAAATAAAAATACAAGCGATTTAAGCAATAAGAATTGTGCTGTGTGAACACCCAAGTTATGTCAAGGAAAACATTGTATCAAGCTTTTCAACAAAAATTGCTTCGTGTATAGCAGTAAAAGCAGTTAGATAGCACACGGATTCACACTCACTCGCTCAATTGTTTTGGAGTCTCCTGATAAGTTTTAGTAGAACAGAATTGTTATAAAAAAAGAAACTAAACTAAAGTAAACACAACTGAAGTGAATGTATTTTTTAAAACTATAAAATGTTCTTTAAAAGAAGATAACCAGCCACCAATCAACCAAAAAACGCAAAGCAAATATCATCAAGCCAAGAGCTGGAGCACCTCTAGACTCCATTTACAACCACTCAGGTTGTTTCTGTTTGTGTGTTGTGGTGCAAAAATTAATGCAGATGAAACACGAACTTCATGTTGCTGCCACATTAGAAAAAAAAAAAGAAATGTTTCTAGCTGTCATTCAGCTGTAACATTTTTCTGCTAAAGAAACAAAAAATTTAAAGATTATAGGAGAAAAAAAAACGTTTTAAAATTGTGCAACACACATATTTTATGGAGTTTGGAGAATGTAAGGTGCATTTTGGTATCTTTTTCATATAAAATTCCTTTTATAAAGATTTAAAACCTGATTACCGTAATATTGACAGTAAGACATATAAATTATTATGACTTCACAAGTAAATAGAAATGGAAGTATGACAGTGAATAATATATCAATTGATTGAACTGTTATACATAATTTTTTTGTTAAATTGAGAAATGTCATATTTTTATAAGTCTTGTTATTTATATAGGAAATATCTTTTTTTGATGGTAATATATTCATCTATCATACAATAATTATACCAATATTAACAGAAGAAAACTTTGACATATAATAAATAGTAGAGATCGGGATCATCAGCCCTGATGGAAGGGAAAAGATATGTTAATGACAAAAATTAAACCAATTGACTATCCTTTTTCATCTTCATACATTGTTCACATAAAATCCGAAAACACGACAAATGCTTTTTATTAAATATGTATGATTTATTTAATGATTTGATATTAAAACATTTATGAGATTGGATTTTATTTAAACAATGCTTTACATTCACATAAATTAGATCTTTGAAAACAGATTTAATAAATTATATATTCAAAACACAAACCCCCTTATTCATAAAAACTTACAACAGGTTTATAACAGGGTTATAAAGCAAATTTCCATACAAAATTTGTTTTATAAACCTCAATTAAACGTTTGAATTCACCAACAGAGTTTGTTGCTTTCTAGTCTTCCGAATTCAAAAGAACTATGTGGGTTAAAGTTTCAATATAGCTTAATGAGCAGAAGTTAAATGTAATATAAAATATAACACCAAAACACCAGTTTGGCATTATTTGTTTTCTAAGTCGACGAAGCCATAGAATAGGCAAGAAGTTTTGTTTTGATAAATTTGACTTAAGAAAATAAATTGGAATACTTTTTAATATTACGTACATTATTCTTCCAATAACATGAGATTATTTTCCGGAAGAATCGAACGTTGCGTAAATATTCAAATAAATCCAATGACGCGTTATCGCTTTGAAAAAATAGGAGAACTTATTTCAGTGATAGAAATAATAGATGCCCACCAAGACACAATTTTCCAATTTTAATCACATCACGGATTTTGTGTTTTATAGCTCTATGCAGACTCTATCGTTAGCAAAGCCCCACAAAAAATAATTCAGTGGCATAAAATCACATTTTATAAAATTAAAAGTTTAAAGTGGAGTTGTTCTATTATACTTTCAAAATGATAGTTGTTAATGCTTGGGACTTATACAAAAGAATAATCGATCAAGCCCGACCATATAATACCCTACACCCAGTATATGTATAAAACAGTTTTATGGAAATATGCGCTATATACCCCACTATTGTGGTGTAGGGTATAAAAACAAGCCAGTTTTAACGACAATATCGTTTGATAGATTTCAAATTTTAAATTGAATGTTTTACTGAATTCTAAAAATGATAATTTCTATACCCACCACCAAATAGATGGTGGGTATATTAAGTTTGTCATTCCATTGGTAACACATCGAAATAGTGGTCGCAGAACCAAGAAGTATATTTATATATTCTAGGTCCTTATGAAATTTTAAGAATATCTAGCAATGTTTGTCCTTCTGTCTGTCTATCTATTGTAGACACCATAGAACCTCGAGAAAAAAAAATTAAGGGAATAAAATTTTCCCAAAATATTATTGATTTATCAGGGGCTGTGTGGTATTGAAAATGAACCATATCGGTATAGATATGGACAACCTCAATATTTTTCAAAAATATTTTGCTATTTTTTAAATATATTGCAATTAATATCATGAAGTTTTGCACATATTAGTTTTATTACATATTAGTGGACAAATCCTGTTGAAAATCGTATGAATCGCTCAATGAATTGTAATAGTCCCCATACAAATGTCTTTCCGAAATTTGTTAGTAACGAATCAGCTCATAATTGAATTATGATTTATATTGAATTTCCCTACCCTGTTTATATTATTGTAATTGAATTTATTAATCTATAAATTAAAATTGTAGTATAATGTATATTTGTACTTTTAAACAGAGCTCCGAAATCTTCGCTCGAATTCGAGTAGAGAGTGAAACTCGCTCGAATTCGAGCGCGAGTACTCCTGCGAGTGAAAAAAAAAAATCGAGTATACTCTATTTTTCTATGCCACTCGAATAAGAGCGCATATGCTTCGCTCGATTTCGAGTGCGAGTAAAATACACTCGAAATCGAGCAGATTATACTCTTGCCGAGTACTCTTTCAGTCTTTCTCATACAGTGGAAAATAGAAACTGTTCGTTTTTGCCAATTTGTGTGTGCGTGTGTAGTAGCAAGTATAGACTATGGTAGGGAAAGGTGACTGACGAGGGAGGACTGGGAGGTCGAGAAGAGAAAAGCAGCAGAATGTATTGTTAGGGACCGGTGGTTTTTGTGTACAAAAATGCTCGCGAAGAAGATTTCTCGAAGATTACGATTCACTGTCATAACGAAAATATTTTCGTGTTTCATTATTTATGTCTTTATTGTTCATTATAATATAGAAAATATAAGTAAACTTTTAAAAATATAATACAACTTTTATTATAAAACAAACTAATTGCTCCGCACACGCGCACTGTATGAGAAAGACTGAAAAAGTAACAAAAACCACACGCACACACAAGTCAGCAAAGACAAACAGTTTCTATTTTTCCACTCGATTTCACTCTTAAGAGTAAACTCTCACTCTATTTCGAAGATTTTTACTCCCACTCTTAATTTTTAAAAAGGAGTACTCGCGAGTACTCCCACCTAAAACAAACGAGTGGAGAGTAAACTTTTTGTAACACTCGTACTCTTCGAGTACTCTTCTTCGCGAGTGTTTTTCACTCGCGAGTAAAATCGAGTAAATCTGAGCTCTGCTTTTAAATAACGAGCCTTTGAGGTCGCAAACGACATTTATTTTCCCAAAAAATTCAGTTCGTTAGTAACCAGAAAACAATAAGTCCGGACCTCAACTGTTCACATCCCCATCACATAAGTTACTATTTTAAATAATGTAAGTCAAATGAATTTGTCAAAAGAAACCTCTTTTCTCATATAAAAGTTTAACACCGAAAAACACATTAACCTACATATCTATCTTACAAATATCGAAACAATATTTTACACATGATACTCTTCATCTTACTACAATTTACTTTTGTAAATTTCTTTATTGAGACGAAATTCAACCAAAATGAAACACATCATAATATTGGACCCAAAAAACTTTATGTATTCTGTGTCATTATAAAATGCAAAGTCTTTGAATCTACGATGATCGAGTTATATTAACTGTCTGCTGAAGGCCTAGAGGGAAGGACTTAATCATTTAAAAAGAATTAAAACACAATATGGCCTAAACGGGGAGACTTACAAACAGTTATTAATGCCACAAATAGTTATTGCTAATAGTAGTATCCAAAATCTAACTGGTTCACAAAAACCAAATAAATATTTTTATACAAAATGCATAAAAATCGGTAGCCACATTACATTGAAGGTCGTCAAGGCAGTACATACCACTCTTACTTGTTTAAGAATCTTTTATGATACACCACTGGCAGTAACTGTTAACAATTGATAAAATTAAACAAATACGAAAGTCAACATAATTTGTAATTTGCCTTTAATCAGAAGTTAAAATGTTCAATATCTTAAATCTGTAAGCACCAGCACATAAGTTAATCCAATTATTTAAGATGTAATTTATAACATTGCTTTTATATAACCCAAAAATCGAAACACAAATCTCAAAATTCGTGACATTTAAAACTTTATTTCTATGTAGATGAGATTTTCAGCATACGAGTGGTTATAATAAAATGTATCTGTCAAATCTTTTCATTAATATTATACCAACCACTTGCCGCAGAAGCGCACAGTTGAGCTGAAAATAAAAAAGGTGTTACACGACACGTTTTTCTCATTAGTGTAAAGAGCAACGAATGTTGCAATCATTTAGATATTCATAATGTAGTTTGTTTTACTAGCAATACAAAGTTGTGTTACTAATTGTAAAGAGTTAACAAATTTGAAGATAATAGCAAACAAATTTCGAATAAAATTTATTTTAAAATAATTACATTTGACAATTTGGTAAAATACATTTGTAGAAAATTATTTCTATTTGTTTGCTGTTAAACAATTGTTCATGAACTTTCGATTTTTTTTATGTAATTTTGTATATTGCTAAACATTGTATATTGTTTAACAAAAGTGTGTAATTGTTTTTATTTTCATTCTCTCCTGTTGCTTGGAAATTTACCTGTTCGCAGCGAAAAAAAAACAATTGAACTTTCACTATTTAAACACTTCTTTTCATTTTGCAACATGTTAATAAGCCTTTGAAACCCATAATATTCTTCATTTCGTTTGCTCGTCAATTGTACTACATTTTATTATGTTTTATTTTTGTTGATTCATTAGAATGTATCTGTTTGTCTCAGTTGTTGGACCATTGTTTCGTTTTTGTTGAAATTCACTTTTCACACCATCAACACAATTTAAATGAAGCTCATTAGTGTAGGTTTTGCTTTGTTATTTTTGCTGTTGCCTTATGTAGTTCATCAATTGCCAACCAAGTCATATCAACATATCAACAATCAATTTTATGCAGACCACAGTTCCTACGGTCATACATATTTATTAAACTCATGGAAAAATGCTAGGTACAGAATTGTTGTATGCATACATAAGTTTACCTTCCCGTTTTGAGTTTAAACAAATATTTGAAATCTTTTATGAAAATATCATTATTCATAGCTGCAAGGTGCGTAAAATTATCCACTATTGAGACGTACACAACACGAATGTGAACGAAACTAGTCAAAAGGGGAATAAATTTCAAAATTAATCCATCATGACTGTATATTTATTAATGATTTATATTTTGAGTACTGATCTAAAATATATCAGCAGAGTTTGTCTATTTCTCATAGAAATTAAATTCGGGAGGGTTGTTATAGAATCCACGTCAAAATTTTCATTTATTAGAATTGAATTGGTGTCATGAATCTGTCTTGGTTTTGGCTAGTTTCGAGTTTAAGCAAAACCCATATTCGAATCAGCTAATTTGATTTGTTTAAATTTTGTAGTACATTTTTCAACAATTTGGTGGTGTATAAAGATTTGTGAAGCCAATATTTTTTGTGCAAGAGAGTACAGCTTAGGGTAAACCGATTTCATTTCTTCCCATGCGACTCCACTTTTTATTGCTTCCAAACACCACTTTTTATTGGAGCCATTTATGTATATATGTATGTATTTATTGTATACAAATGTATTTTGTCAGCCTATAGTGAACAAAGGCAACGTTTGTAAAAATTATGCACAACAAAATGCGGGAAAAAGGGACAGGCCAGATTTTACGACTTATCGTCATTTTAACGAGTTTTTTTCTTTTTTATCGGGATTTTAAAAATTTTTTCCGAAATTCATTTGGCATTCACGAAAAACGCTCCACCATGCGTTTGTTCCTCTTCTCTTTTTCTATTTCTTTTTGTTTCTGGATGCCTATCGATTATTTTTTGGAATAATCGATTAACTCAATTAATCGAAAGAGAATTCACGATACAATTAAATCGTTAATTAAATAAAAATAATCGATTATTACTAGTTTTTCGATTAATCGTGACATCACTAAATCTATTGAAACTGCTAGAAACAGCTTCAATACACACAGAGAAAAAATATAGTTGTACATGTTTACCACAACAATGTTAACATTTTTAAAAGTTTTTCAACAATGTTATGGTCACTGTACTTATATATATAACTGCGGCAACCATAATATGGTTAAGTTACGATACAGATGATTACTACAATCATATATACGATTCAAGTAACTATGAATATATTTGTTGCAATCATGTTTATAATGAATTCATTTATCATAATTTGTTATTCTTTGATTATAACAGAGAACAACATAATCTATATATATAAAAATAAGTGTACAATTTGATTGTCACTCCATAACTCGAGAATGGCTCGACCGATTGCCATAAAATTTTTAGGGAAGATACAGGGAGGAGTGATGATAGTTAGTTGATTTTGAAATCCAAAATCGGTCTACCCATTCTCCAGTTATGATTTTTTTCCTGAAAAAATTCAACATTTGAAAAAAAGTCCCCTAAAGTATGCTGTACAAATTTGCAAATAAATAAGAGCAGGCAGGTTGTGAATACATCTTATTCTATGAAATACAAATCAATAGTAAATACCGAGCGAAGCCGGGGCGGTCAGCTAGTATGGTATAATCTTTCATCATAAAACTGATTACCACAAACATTACATAATTGCTATAATCATATATATGATTGCTATAATTATGTAAATGGAAACTTAACCATATTATGATTGCAGAAATCATATAAATAATTACAGTCACCATAATATTAAAAAAAATGTTTAAAAATGTTGAAATAGTTGTGGTAAACATGCACAACTATATTTTTTCTCGTCGTGTAGATGTTGTAATTTGGCATACATTTTTTATTAATATAATGTACATTAATGGTGCGCAGATTTATTTGACAGTAAAATAAATCTAATATATAGTCTTTTCAATGTTGTTGGACATTATTAAAATGCACTCGCCACCTTCAAATATATTCTGCATAACTCAATTGGCTGCAACATTAAGATTTTTGGTAGCAGTGTCTTACCAAAGGGCAGTTTGCTTACTAATACTGTAAGTTTGCTTACTAATACAGTTTTAATTATCATGAGCCGCGTTCTAAAAGTTTTAGGAAGACATTTATGACCTCAGTGGGTAAAATAAAATATGAACGGCAACGAAAAACGTAGATGAAGAAACTATTTGTTTTAGTAAATACATAATACCTTTTATCGTTGGTTGCATCGATGTAAAGCACATTAAAATTATAAAGCCTGCCATTGACGAGCACAACCATACTATTGCAAGAGAAAAGTATAGGATTTTTTTATGAATGCCATGATTGTAAGTAAGCATTGGTTAATTTTTAATAGAAATTCAATTATATTTTTTGTTGCAAAATATGTGACAGCGATATGACGTTGCGAGGAGTAGACGCACGTTATACCGTATCAAGCCATGACACATTTGCGTGAAGCATTAGCAGCTCACGTCAGTATTTTGTGACGGAATGCGAATCTAGAGATCGTACGTCCATAATAAATTTTGTATGTGATTTCTATACTTGCCCGTATTTGTGTAAAAAAAATTTTTGAATACAAACTCTTTTGCAACACTTAATTGTTTATTTCTATGTATGTATTTACATTGTGCGCCAATATTTAACTGCCTAAAACAAAAACCAAAATAAACAATGCAAATCTGCCAGCTACCAGCTGATCGGATCCTTTCTGACAAACAAAACGATAACATTGGATTCTATAACACCAAATTCAACAACAATTCTGATTCGAGCATGAAACCGATAATATTAGTTTCTTTGACACCAAAATCATTTTTTTTTTGTCGATTTTAATTCAGATTCTGATAACAATCAGATTCCACAACAACCCCGATTTTTTAAGAACAGTGCTTTAAGGTTTACCACCTCCCTGCTTTGAGTTTAAACAAATATTTAGAATCTTCTATGAAAAAATTATTAATTATTATTTATTCCCAACATTTTATAATGAGTGTTTCATTTATTCTATTTTGATTATTGATTAACTCATGTTTAATTTTTTGTTTATTTCGATCTTCCACTTAAAACTTTCATTCTCCGAACTCTATTTTAGATTTGTATGTCATTGTAAGAACTTGTTCATTGTGTTGTTTAATGGTCTTCAATTACTTTTTTAACTTACAAATGTTATTTGAGCTCTCGTTCTTTATTTTTTAGTAGAAGTTTAAAATAAAAACTAACCCAATTTTCCTTTTGTTCTTGCTTCTACTTTTTGTACAAACTTATACAAAAACTGCAACCTTTCATTATTGCAACTTTTTATTAAGTCTAAAGAAAAAAGAACCAGAACATTTTACTTTTGCTGAAAAAAGGCAACAATTACATTAAAATGTTATTTTTTTTTTTGGTTTCATTATATTTGTTTCACGTTGCTGTTTCAACATGTGTTTGGGGTTTTTCTGTTTAAATTTATTTTTTTTATTTTAGGGTGTTTTTTGTTTAATTAAATTGTCTGGTATGTGTTTGGTTAGAATTGGTTCGCTTGGTTTGCCTGCTTAATATAAAAAATTGGAAACAAGTTTATTTTTGTGCATGATTTTAACCTTTTTATTGTATCTAAATCTCATCTACTGCTAAAATAGTGAGAGGGAGTCTGTTTTTTATAATTATGTTCTTCTTTATTTTTGTTGACTTTTTTATTGAATTGTTAATTGCTTGACATTTGTGTTTAAAGTTCTTTTTTGTTGGAATTCTTATTGAAGATCCGCTTGGTATATATCACGATTTTTTTCAAAGATAAATCCGTATTCATATATCATTTTAATATATGTATGTAGTAATTAACCAGGTGGTTTTTAACGTAAACAAATTGGTGTAATTATAAGAATATATTTGAATGAAATAGTAAATTTTGCATACACAGTATATAGGAAAAAGGCAAACACAATTGAACCAATCAAAACTTGATAAATATTACTGATCCATTCCTTGGAAGTAGTTTAGTAATGACTAACTTATAATCTGATATATAAATATACATATACATATTTATTATTTATATTCTCAAGACAAACTCTAATTGGTTAAAAAGTTAGGTACAGACTGTTGTCACGAATATTTGTCTAATTGAAATATTCGTTATATCGAGATTTCGTTTTTGAATAAAATTTAAACCCTGTGACATTGGGAGGCCAAAATATCGTCGAAATTGTTCCATCTTTCGCACTTTTTACTAATTGTTTTTCGGTAGTGTGACTTGGAGTATAATAGTGGATTAATAAAATCTAAATTAGTCGGATTTTAATAAAGATAATTTACAGGCAACATTTTGCTACAAAACATTCGGGTTTTATTGTCATTGTTCCAAGAGCGCAAAGTGTTACTCATCTCTTTGATGGCCTACTTCTGGAGCACTAGTTTCTCCAACGTAAAGAGATCAATTTCATCCGCATGAAGCAATTCGATTAGCAAGAATTATTTAGAAACCAATAATAAAGTTCTTTTCCCATCAGGGATTACTGTACTTTTTTTTTTAGAGATCAACGAGTTATTGAGTTTGGTTGTTCGTTTGATTTAGTACTTATGTAGCGAATTAAAAATTTAGTTTAATTCAGCTGTTAATGCTAGAAACTTTGGTATACGTTATATCGGATTTACGTTAAAGTGAGATTCATTATGCCGGGTTTTACCTTTATTATCATCATCTGGCATTATTCCAATTAAAAGTTAAGAACAAACTGTAAATTCATAATTTCAGTGACTTACAAGTCTAAATAATACTGCCAGCAACACAATGAACAGTCTTGGTCTGCTTATTATTAAATGTGAAGTAAATGTGTCTAAATCAACCATAAGTAGACTACTAAAAAAATTCCAGACAATTAATCGACAAAAGCTATTGTCTGTGCCAAGTCTGCTAGAATTGAATTCGCTAAAAGAAACTTACAAAGTAACTGAAAGCAGGTAAGCCGCTGAACTTTGTTAACAGTTGCACTATTTAAAAATATATTTGTTTAAGGTGATTTTTGCCGATAAGAAACAATGCAATCTTGATGGTCCAGATCATGGACAAACGAAAGGAACCACAATATTTTTTTAAAAAAGAAATTCAGGAGGTGGTCCTTTGACCGTTTGGGATACTTTTTATTTAGACAGTATGCTTGATTTGACATTTCCAAGTACTAAAATGAATACTTCTGATTACACAAAATTACTGAAGCGGAAACGACTGCCATTTTTAGAAAATAGTAACGAAAAATATTTTATTTTTTAACACGACAAAGCACCTATAAAGAGATGATTGTCTTCGAAAAATATTGCTGTTCTTCTCCAGATCAAAACTCCATTGGGAACATTTGGGCAATATTAAGCTGTCGCATTTATGCTGAAAACCAACGATATGAAAGCATTTATTACTTAAAATAAGCTGTTATATAAGCTTGGAGTTATATACGTAAAGTTATAAGAATAAATCTGGTATGCCTGATCGAATTTTTCAGTTGATTCAAAATTAGGTGACCTAACAGATTATTAAAGTCTAATTATACCCTACACCACCATAGTGGGGAGGGTATATTGGCTTTGTGCTGATGTAACGCCCAGAAATATTGGTCCAACACCCACATTAAAGTATACCGATCGACTCAGAATCACTTTCTGAGTCGATTTAACGATGTCCGTCCGTCCGTCTGGCTGGCTGGCTGTCCATGTAAAGCTTGTGCGCAGAGTACAGGTCGCAATTTTGAAGATATTTCGATAAAGTTTGGTACGTGATATTTTTTCGGCCCAAGGACGGTCCATTATTTCAGCTGGCCCCCATACAAATGTCCTCCCGAAATTGGAGTTTACCGATCATAAATATTTGAATTATGCAAGGAACCAAACAAATTTCATCACAAATGAGTGATAAATGAAGCCAAATCACATCTACAAATTTTGTGCACATTGGTCCATAACTAGTCGTAGCTCCTATATAAGGCCCACTTCCGAAAATCACTTTAACCCTGGATGGTTACTGTTCGTCGAAACGACGAAGCTCATTTACTCTCTATCATATAACTCATAAAAAAGAGTCAAATTCGTATCGAAATTTAAGATAGAAAAAAACAAATTTGTGTTACATTATATTTTTTTGTTATTTCTTAAATAAAATTCTTAAATAAAAATATTTTTGTTTTTTTAACTTTAAAAACTGTTCCGGTAATATTATTTTTAGAAATTGTTCGTCGATTCAACGAAGAGTAACCTTAATGTACAAAAATGAAGAGTAACCATCTAGGGTTAAAGGGCATAACTCACTCAAAAATGTTGGTATCCAAATAATATTGGATACAAATATATTTCACATGTATACAAACAATACGGTACATAATTACTCGTAGCGCCCATATAAGGCCCACTTCCGAAAATCACTTTAAAGAGCATAACAATCTCAAAAATGTTGGTATCCAAATAATATTGCACGCAAATACATTTCTTGTGCATACAAATAATACGGTACAATTTTAATATGTTCGGTCCATAATTATTCGAAACTCCCAAATAAGACCCTCCCCATAATCATCTTTAACCTTCATAAATCTTTTAAAAGCATTTATATCGAGATAAAGTTTAACATACACAATATTTATATTCACAGACATCATGACACTAAATTTTTTGATGATCGTTCCACAATAGGTAATATCTCCCATATAATGCCCATTTCTGAAAAACTCTTTTATACATATACAGGGTGTAGGGTATTATATGGTCGGGCTTGACCGACTATACTTTCTTACTTGATTTTGTTTTTAATCATTTACAAAATGAATTGATAAAATTTGCATATAGATTATTTGTAATAATTTGTATACAAATTTAATCATTTAAATCACCATTTACATTTTTGTTCAGGATTTGAAGTAAGAAGTAAGGTTTTAAGAACCAAAAAACTAACACAACGAATAGACAAGTGTATAAATTTAATTAGGTTAGGTTAGGTTAGCAGGCGGCCGTGTAAAACGGCCCACTTAGGTCCATATCATTGGTCCCATTGTGATACCTGATTAATTAGAAGATTATAGAGAGAAGAGAAAGAGTAAAAGAGGGAGCAGGGTAGTAGTAGGATGAGTGGAGTGTAAGAGGGTGAAAAGTATGAGAGATTTGAAGGATAAACGTGTAGACCAAAACCTAAAAGAGCGCAGAATACCTAGATGGATAGAAACGTTTAAATTTAATTGGATTTTGATAAATGTCAATTTGCTATTTGTAGGCATAAATCAAAATATTCAAGTGTTTAACAATATAAACTTTTTATGTAATAATTCTGAAAATGTTCCACTAGAGTTAATATTTTGTAATAAAAATGTCTTATGTTTTGCATAAAATTTACAGCTTAGTTTCATTACACAAACCTGCTAAATAGACCATACATATCGATTACCTTCTTTTTTTAGTTTCAGTTACATATAGTTTTGCGTAATATTTAACATCACGCATCACTAAAATCACGAAAATGTATTTTTTATATGGCCTCAAGTAGTATTACAAGCCAGAAAAGACGCAAACACATTCCTCAAAACTCAAAAACAAATCATTCATATCTAACAAACATTTCACAGACACATCAGTTAATACTTTATAAGCTGTAACTGCGGTAGGTTTAGAGAAATGAAGTAATAAAAAATACATAAAACGAAAATATTTCCCAAATATTTTATTACCTACTACTTTTAGAGCTATTCATAACATTTAATACAAAACAAGTAATTTGAAATAAAATTGAAAGATGCAAGCCGCCATATGATTATGAAATCATCAGCAAAATATAAATAAAAATATGTATAATGTTTTCAAAATTTATTTGTTTAAACATGTCAGGTAGTAAGTAAAACGAATACAGTAATTTAGAAAATAGTTTATGTTTAAAGATTTAAGACTGATAATTTATGAATAAAATTATAGAAAATAAAAAACAAATAAACAAACAAAAACTCAATTAAATATGGAATAATTTAAGCGACATGTGTAATTTGTCTACCTAAACAACTAAATGAGACAACCATGGAAAAAAGGCTTATAAACAAATTAAAAAAAAATTTAAGATTTAATTAATTATTATTGAATTTAAAAAAAGTTTTAACATGTGGTGTCTAAGATAAATAAAAATTATTTGGTTATTTTTAGACCCAAATATTATTTGCAACTGTTTAAAATAATCAATTTGTTATTATTGTTTTTAATACTTTTTCTTTTACTATAGACAAAAAACACTTGTAGCATATTTAAGCTATTCTGGGGCCAAATTACCGCATTCGATATCGTGTAAAATTGATCGTAATTTTCTTATTTGAGATTATGGCATGCGATATCGAGCAAGAAATTTAGTACATTTTATCATAATTTCGATATCGAAATCATTTTTCGATACGATAGCTCATTCGATCACGAATGCGGTAATTTGGCCCCTGCTTTCTTAACTTACATACATATATAAAATATCAATAAATAAGACCTTTTTCTTTTACATAATTCAAATTTGAACTTGTTGAAACGAACAGACCAAGACAAAACCTTGGCTAACGAGCGACACACCTTTAAAGGTTTTTGCTGACCATTAGAGAGACAATAGATTGCACAGTGTTGTCTAAGTACATGAATCACAAATAACAAAAATAAAATATTCAAAGCATATACTGATTACAACAGCAACAAAAACATAAAATATACAAATTTTAAATAATATGAAGAATTACATATGAACATACAGAAAACACTTGAATTATTTACTGTAACTGAACAATAAGAAAAGGCTAAAGTACATTTTTTAAACAAAAACTAAACCATTGACACTTGGGACAGTTCAAAGTACAACTGTCATGTTTCATTTTTTTAACATTTTTATTCCGTGATTTCAAAAACACAACACAAGATAATCGCTGTAAATAGCTTGTGAAAGAATAAATTTGACTTTAGAAATTATAAACACGCAAGACATTTTAAATATACATACATACATATCTCTTTTTAATCTATCAAAGGCTCACACTTTGTGACACTAACGATTTAAAGTATTTATTTAAAGACATAAATTATCTTGTAATTATGATGGTTTCGTCTAATCAAAATTAAAATCTCATTTAGTTAGTAGAAGTTAGATTTAATAAAAAGTTAATGGGAATCGTTTTAAGATAAACAGGCATGTGTAACTTTTGAACATGTTTGTTATTCGGCCATCTGAAAACCATATTGATTGAGTATCTACCCACCAAACTACTTTTAAATATCTTTATTGGTTTAACAGCTATTAATCATAGTATGTGTGCGAAGTTAAATTAAAAAAAAACACAGGACTTTTCAGTTAACAGAGATCTGTTATAATTCGACATTGCTCTGAAAGCGGTATCTCACAACTACGGACTTTTTACTTCACCCCAAAGAGAAGAAACAGAGGTGTGATATCATATCAAAATTTCTCTGCTCTCCAATATTATTTTACAATAAGTAATTGTTTATTTCAGACATTACTAACAGAACTCTGGCGGGGTTACTCTGTATTGCGATGCGAAAGCAAATTCGCAGCGTTGTCAACTTGGTGCGTTTCGCACCATTTTTGGTGATTTTTGAAAAATTCTTTAGTTGGTGCGCGGTGCGCTTTTTAATTTTTGGTGGCACCAAAGCAAATTCAACACAACTTTTTGTTTCAGTGTGAGAAAAAATATTTCTACAATAAAATACACCTGTTTGAGTACCATTTCATTCAACACTGCAAAATTTGTTTGTGTATTTCGGTGCGTTTTTTAATTGTTTCGAAAATATGATGAAATCTTTATTTTTACTAATTATTAATTGCAGTTTTCTAATAATTCATAACTCATGATATCTATACGATGAAAGAATGTATTTTAAATACGAATGTATGATAAATGAAATAAAATTCTTCAAAAATCTGTGTTTGAAAATCAAATTAACATTTTGAACATGTAAATAAAAATCCTTGTATAACCTGATGGTTTGGTCTACTGAACTGTAGACGAACAACCAAGGTTAGAGTACCAGTGGAATCCTAACAAATTTTATTGGAAAAAATCAAATAGAAGTACTTTAACTAGAAAACAAAAATATATAAAAAAGTACCAAATATGTAGTACTGAAATTAGCGTTTTTACCAATTACTACTTTCCGTTCCGAATATCATATTGTGAGTTAAATTTTCAGTGGTTAAATGCTTATTTTTTCTTTATTAGCTCATTTATTATTATTACTATTATTTTGTTGAAACAAAAACGAAATTCTTAACTTGGTGCGTTTTTTTGTAAATGGTGCGTTTTTTTCTCCATTTTGGTGCGTTGTGAAATTTAAAAGTTGGCAACGCTGCAAATTCGATGCGACAAACGTCCAATTTTTTTTTTTTTTAGAAAAAAGAGAAGTAACACTCAGACAATTAATATGCCTATATATACTTGTGTTACTTTCTTTGAAAAGGATATAGTTGAAGAAGTAAAGGTGGTGAAAGAAGAAACTATATCACAACTCTGCAATTGCGCATTATGTTTGTTTTTAGTGCAGCAATGCAGCGCCTCTGGTGGTGAGTAGGCGCATTAATGTTAAAGCTTGGCGTTTGAATGCTATACCTCCGATACTCTTACGCATCGAATTCGCTTTCTCATCGCAATAGAGAGTAATCCCCTTGATATTCGTAACGTTAATGCTACTGAATAAAAATAAGATAGCGTGATATATTTTGTATACCAATATTTTTAGCTTCTTAAATCATACTGCAAATCTTTAGGAGAACCAAAAGGGAAATAGTTAGCAAAAATTTTAAAATTTACATTTCTCTTAGGGATGTGTTCAATTTTTACGGAAGACGAAAGAAAACAGATATTAAGGAGTTTTGTCATAATATTTAACGGAGCCAACTGCAACGAATGGCCGGACAAATACAATAAGTGTTTGTAAACAAGTTGTGTAGCTATTTTAATGCATATTCTGAATCTCTAACATAGCAAGTCGGAAGGAGTAACACCCTAATAAAACTAGTTAGACTGAAATCCTACAATTTGAGATTTTCTAAAGAATAAGTAAATGTTTCACGAAATACAGACTACATAGGTGGTTAAATTTTAATAGCATTTGTAAACAACATCGACGACTATTATAGGAAGTGTAGCCTTTTAGAGGCTAAATTTAGCCTTTTTATTTATCTTTTAGCCTCAAAATTTATTCATTGGCTTCTGTTGTTTTAGCTTTTTTTATTTTAAAAACAGCCTTTTAAAGGCTATTTGTATTTTAAGCTAAAAAAATATTTTGCGTACAATTATGATAGTATACATTAATTTCACATTGTTCGATTTTTAAAATAGTAATAGTATTTCTAGAACAATATACAGTACCACTTACTTTTATCATTCATACTAAACAGTCAACTTGAATTTAATGATAAAGCATCCCCGCTGGAAAGTTTTTGAATGTCATCGGCACAGTTTTTATATAAATTTCAGCAATATATGAAAAATAAAATAAAAAACAAAATAATAAGTGAAATTTCAAAAAAAAAAATGCAGTACGCAAAAAGTGTTAAATTGAGATTACAAATATGTTTATACTTTGGAAAATTTACTTTTTATCCATTTGATAGTTCATTAAAAATAGTAAAACCAAATATACGAGTATGCTCTCATATTGAAAATGAACAAGTAGGAATGAAAATATCTGTGTAAAATTTTTAGTTAGGATAATTTATATACAGTATAAAAGTATTTTTTATAAGAACAACGTACGAACATAGCGTTCTGGAAATATGTGGAAATATCCATTAATTAATACATGTTTATGAATTTTTACAATATCTTGAAACATCTTTGTTCACACAATGTTTTTTTTTTTTATTGTATTTTTTCTTGATTCTGTTATTATTATCTAAGTTTTTGTAGTTTTGTAATATGTTTAACATTACATTTCTTTCTTAAGTTTAGTCATCTAAATCACAAGTCTCGAATATTTTTAATGCACTTTTTAGTGTTGTTCCTTTTTCTTTGCATTTGCTTTATGACCCATCTGTGATAGTCTACAGTCGAAAATTATGTTGAACAATTGCCCAAATTATTTATATACTAGTCTTATTGCGAGTTTGATTTCCGATAGATACTCTAGGCTAAGTATTCAACTTTGATCGGAAAATTTAGTTTGATAGCAAAATCTTTACAAACAATATATCTACCAAATTCTTTGCTCATTTCTAATATCGAAATTAATCTTTTTGGGCAAGATTGGAAATTCCTATAGATAAATAAAAAATCAACTCCAGGAAAAATATTTCCACAAAATTTTGCAAATTAATCAAAATTTTGAGAAAAATTTTTAAAGAAAGTTTATTTTTTATAAAAAAAAAGAGTAAAGGTACTTTTTTGTCAAAAAAAAAAATACAAAAATCGATTCTTTTTTTTAATTTTAAAATTGAAAAACGTTTCTTTTTTTAAGATATTGCTTTGAAATATTTTGCCTCTGTTGGAGAATTGTATTGTTAAGCTAACAAAGTAAATTTAAGAAAATTAGTCAAAAATTCTAAATGAAAATATAAAAATCAGAAGAATAATACAAACAAATTGCATGAGCTTTAACCAATTACATGTTAATGGTGCCCTGTGTTGTGCCCCTCAGCTTCGCCCTTGGAAAGTTTTTGAACCATGTCCAATTATATCCCGATCGATTCTGCTCAATTGTGTGTAGTTCAAAATGAGTAATAAAATTATTAAAGATTATTCAGGTGCATCATATCCAGATCGGGTATATCGCTAATAACGTGCTAACCTGCTTTCATGTTACTGGAAATTTTGCTAATATTAGTTTTACCAATATAACTGAAGGTTTCTCAGACGTCAAGCTAAACTTGTTGGATCGAATACTTGACATCGTAGTTATCAGGTATGTGATGGAAATCGAAAACGAAAACGAGTGAGTTTTAGAAGTTAATTTTTTCGTAATATTTCTGTATTGAAAAACTTTTATCACATAAAATATAAAGATATTGGGCTACTAAAGAGAATCTTAAAACAAAAATTTTAGAAAGTTGATTAGAAATACTTTAAAATGGGCTTCAAAAACTCACTCGTTTTCGTTTTCGATTTCCATCACATACCTGTATATTATATTTCGTGCGAGTGAATTGCATAAACCCTAAAAGTATAAAAATCAAAAATTTTTACATTCACTGATTCTGACTTTAGTACTTTGACTTACAATTAAAGAGTTGAACAAAGAATAATTAACGGACAAGCAACAAACTTTAGTCACATCTGGATATTGTGGGATAATATACCACATACATATCGATGATCAGAAAACATATCTCCTTCTTTGTTTCTGTGATAACTGGCCCTTGTTGTATTTGAAAGTGATGTGCATCGATTGACTATAGAATATATTAAAATTTTCGTTAACAAGAACCAGGAGAAAAGGAAGAAACACTGCTAATATTCCTCTATTAATATACAAAATGTTTGCGAAAACTGAAATGTTTTCTCGTATTTTCTTACTTTAAATCAAAGATTCGAATATTTACAACGTCAAAAAATCTCAATGTTTTGTAAGAAGACATTTTATAGCAATAGGATTACTCTACTACTTGTCTTAAAAAACACTTGGTGTCATAAACTTAAATATGTTTCTATTAGTTAACCATACATTATTTTAGCTAACAACAGGGTACTTAAAAGTAGCAAAGGTCAATAATTTTCATGTACTAGAAACGAAAAAACAAATCTAATATTAACTATTACTTACTTTCATGTTCAAAATTTATAATTCTATGAAAAACAATTCTTGGCTATCAAAACTATCTATTGATTTATTATTATTTTAAAATGCCCATAAATTTACACAAACGACCAAACAAGTAAAACATAGGAATACATCAAATCAAATTGTCTACCTCCTACTAAATGCATGAGTTTTTTTCTCTTCTTTTTTTGCATTTTTTTTTTTTTTTTGTTTATTTTTGGCTTGAAAGCAAAACAACGACTGATTTATCACACTTATTTACCATAAATGATCGTCGTCAAGTACAATGTGCAATGAAAGGAAAACGAAATGGCCCAGAGTGATGGAAAACTGAAATCAAAAACCTGAAAAAGAGTAAAAGTTTTCATACTATATGCGTAACGCAACCAATGGCAGCTTGTTTTATGCAATCGAAGGATCATTTTTTATGCAAGAGATAAAAAAAGTTTTCTTTTAAAAATGCAAACTAGCTGGCTGCTTGTAATCGCAAGACATTATTTCTTTTTGGCTCAACTGATGACAGTCTGCAGTTTAATGTATTGTTCTTTTGACTATTGTTATAGAATAAATTAAAGTTGAAACATAAATGGCAAATTATTGCTATCTGGTTATGAATTTGTAAACGTTTTGTTGGGACTTTGATTCGCATTAGAGTTTCAAATTTGTGGCCAGGTGAAGGTGTTATTTTTGTATGGTTTTAAATTTATGTTATAAAGTTATGAGGAACCGGATGTGTTACAAGCTAAAGAGTTTAAAGTTAAACTGTGAAAACTAAAGTTTTCAAAAATTTTCAACAAATTTTCGAAATAACTTTTTGAATAAATTAAAGCTAGATGCATATGTAGAGTAGAACTATAGAGGCTCAACTGAAAGTGAAAGTATTAACAAAATTGTTCCTCTCAGTAACGCTTCTAGGCTTATTCTATTTTTAAAAAATTTCCTTTCTCGTTCCTTTAAGTAAATTTGAAATTATAGTCTTGATTTACTTATTAATTAAACAAAATTTTAAATAAATATATAGGGTGTTTTTTTAGATGTATAAAACTTTGAGTTGGCAGCAGGGTGTTTTTTTAGATGTATAGAATTTTATGTTGGCAACACATTTTAAACTGGTGGTCATTTTGTCAGCTGTCAATTGATATTTGAGTCTACGCCAATAAGCTCGAAACGGTTGACCACTTGGAGGACAACATTCGCCGCGTTAAGAATTAGAACTCTATATTAGACTACGTCCGAGCAAGTCATATGCCAGAAGTCATATTTAAATTACAATGCCATTAGATTGCATTTCGAATAAAGTAAATTTCATGTCAATTTAAAGAAATGATCGTTGCTTTATTCCTTTTCAAAGTTATATATGTACATCTAACACAGAACCATGATCTTCAAAATACATTTGCACAATTTGGAAGCTTTGTTTAGGCGTCAGTCTATTCATGTTGAAATGCCAAACTAAACATAAATCACTTGATAGCTGAAAAAATGGCCACCAGTTGTAAAAGTGTTGTCAACTGAAAGTTCTATGCATCTAAAAAAACACCCTCTATAGTAGGGTTATTTAGTTGATTTTTACACCATTAAAACTTAATTTAAGTAAATTTACTATAATTTACTTAAAACTCGTATAAATCTTTAAATGTAAAATAAACATTGCAGCCAACCAACCACTCTTTTTTTTTTTTTTTTTTTTTTGAAAATCAAAAGCTAAAACAATCAATACAATAAACAATGCATTCTCGAGGTTGAGGGTATAATTTGAACCAAAGTTATTGTTTCTAAATGATAATCATTGACTTTTATTATATTCGTCTACGCGAATCGTTGCTTTTGTTTGTTGTCATTTGTTGCTAGTGGAGCAGAAACAGCAGAATTTTTTTTGTTTAAGTTTGCGTCGCAAAGTAGGGCCGCACTGTGGGGTACTGCACTGCAAACAAATAACTTCACTTATACTCTTAATTGATAATATCTGCTTTTTCTATTTATTCTAAAACAACTTCTTTGTAATTCGTACAATAATCCTGTTTTATTTTATAATTTATTTATTAAACCAGACAATAACTATTAACTAAAAACGTTTACAAGACAATTGCATTCAAGCCGACCCAAGTTCTACTTGGCATAAGATTACACTGTAGAACAAATTCGGGTTAGCAAAATTTAGGTCGATTCTGAGAGTGAGGGGTAAAAAGAGAGGCTAACTTAGAATACCTGTTTCACGGCGTTTGTTTATGTTAGTTCGAACTTTTTTTAATCGACCTATGAACTTTGCAGTCAAATGCAGATTTTCAGCATATTGTTTATATGATTTTTTGGCTATAACTCGTCGACTTATTGATATTTTTGAAATGTGTAAAAGCCAAATTATTGCTAGAGACCTGTGCAACAATTACAAAATAATTTGTAAGAAAACAGCTTGACTACTTCTACCTATAGAAAACAATTTCGTATTTTAAATTATGAAAATAAACTTGGTACATTATATTACAAGTTGCATTTCTTATTAAAATTATTGGATCAAAAATGTAATATTTTACACAATATGATAATTCTGCCATCTTAAGCATTTCTGCTTAAATGTCCCACAGTTTGTTGCTACAAAAATAACTAAAATAAAGGATACGATTGTCACCTTTAACAATTGTATGAATGTCGAAATGACAATAACCAAACGAAACAAGAAACCAGGCAGACAGCCAAACGACTGAACTAAACTTAAATTTCTGTCCGTCCGTTTGTCCGCGTCTATTTAGGTTGGCATGTTCAAGTTAATGGCTTTGATTTCTGGCTGTTGTTGGTATTGTTCCTATTACAGTATGTTTTCTGTACAATATGGTGGCAATTTCAAACCATCCCAATGTAGTTTTTTGTTCACTTCATTCTGTATTTTAAATGAGTTTTGAAATTCCTATTTAAAACCTTATTTTGCATATACAAATGCGTATGTTTCTTCGTGGTTAACAGGATGTTGTGAAATTAAGTGTTATTTTAATTTAATGTTTTACAAATAATTTTCTAGATGCATTACCAAACAGAATAAGTTCTCAGTTTAAAATAGTACCTGTAGTCACAGATTTATAGATTAAAACACCACCAGAAAATGAGTGTACCACGTTGTAAGGTTTCACATAAGCTTCACCAAAAATTATATTTTATTCAGAAACTTCCCATTAAATTTCTGTTCCACCCTGTCGCCAACTGAGTAATACGAAAGCATTGTTGGCGCATACCTGCGAATGATTCCTATTTGGTGTAAGTTCGATTCTACTTTTCTTGTTATTATCGTAGCAGTTGTTCTTATTGTTATTATTCTTGTCATTTCGCTGTTTTTGCATTCTGCAGTTTTATTTATTGTGATTTTATAAAAAAATGTTTCGTTTGCGAATTATCGGTCTTTAAAAGATAATCTTTTTTCTTACTTTTGTAAATTTTTTATTGCGTTTTTCGAAAATCCTGTGCCCTAAAACTTTGTTGACTTCTCTCCGGTTGATATCATCATATAAACTGTGAAAGTTTACGATAATTCTTAAATGATTTCATGTTAAACACAAATTTAGCTGCAGATAAGAGACACAAATTAAAGATGGGTGGTGGTATATTTTAAATTTTTCAGTTTTTTGCAAAAAAAAAAAAAAAAACGGTTTCCATAATATGTCTGTATATCGAACATTAACAAAAGCAACAAGTTTTAGTCAACAGTAATTTATTTTTTCAACAACACACTTATAATTTGCATTAAAATCTTTTGTCGGCTGAAATGTGGACACAATTAGCTCTTTAGTGTTGAATACATATTGATATTTATGAGTCACATTGAAACTCTACTTACGATTTAGTGTGAAAAATAAATAAATGATTTGCTGGTATCGATGAGACAAAACAAAAAAAGCTAAAGTTTTGTAAAAAATTAGTTTAGTCAAACTTAGCTGATTTTAATAAATTTTGGATTTGGATAGAAGATTAGTTTGAAGTGTGTGTGGATTATATTTTCTTCAATACTTTAGCCACTATTTAATGCCAAACAGTCAGTTCTTACATACAAACGAATACATGCCACGCTTTTATTTCAGGTAAAATTTTGAACGTAATATAAGCAATTTCAAACCCCGATTTTAGGAGCTTTCCAAAATAAATTTTTGTGTAATAGATTTTTGCTCATAACACTTTCGTTTGTTCAGTGATTTGTTTTTGAAATAACTGTATTTCTGCCAAATAATTTAATCACAATTTGTGCGAGAGCCGAGAAAGCTGACAAATAACCTAATAAATTCCTACATTTTGGGGTGCGCAATAGGATGTTCAATATAAATCCATTTTTAACTATATACTCTTATGCTTGGTTTTCACTATGTCATTTTTGTTGTCAAATTGTCCAAATTGTTGGCAATTGTATGAAAACGGGTTGTCATATGGTGTCATCTATATTTGCAATTATGATGTTTGCAATCTATGTTTGCATATGCCAACCCGTTTTCATACAATTGCCAACAATTTGGACAATTTGACAACAAAAATGACATAGTGAAAACATAGTGAAAACAAGCTATGTATGTTTTCAAGACTTAAGAGACCCGTAATAGAGTATACAATTTTTTACCCCTATAATCAAAGCACTTGATACTCCTTGAATGTTGATTACCGAAAAAGTAGGTACCTACCTGATTTTTAATAAATATTTTTCTGATTGCAGCGAGCACCTACACAAATTTTGTGACTATAGGTCAAGATATAAAAAAGTGTCTTAAATAGTAGCCTTTCGCCACTAAATTATGAGCTTCCCAAGGTTCACAAACAAATTGTGAATTTTTGTAATTAAAAAAATATTATTTAAAATTTTATGTTATTAGTTCATCAATTTAAAAAGTCAATACAATTTCACTTTCCCAGGTCTTTTTATAGAAAATATAATTTGCAAATAAATAACAAATTCCATATAGGTATAAAAGGCACCAAAAATATACAAACATTGGCCCATAATCATAGTCATAGAAAAAGCATACTTTAAGCAAAAGCATGCTTTTGTTTTAAATTCAGAACAAAATGTATATGTTTTTGTTGTTTAAAAGTCTACTTTTACTTAAAGTATGCTTTTTATATGACTATGATTATGGCTCATTATAATTTTTCGGTTTTTGGGCCTTTAATTTTAGATTTACCTACATTTAATTGGTTTGTTAACTTGTATTCGGTTATAAGAATCCATATTATAAATGTCCATCCATTTTTAAAATAAAAGGGTCGTATTACGAAATTATTACTTCTTAAATACAAGAGACACAAAAAGTACCAAAAGAAGTAGCAACAATCAAAAGTCAAAAAAAACGGTTCGCACCCACAATAATGCAAAATATTTTTTTTTAGTTTTTAAAAGTCATGACTAGAATATGAAATGTAGCCCTTTCAGAGCCATGAACACCGGTATACAAAATGTTATGATCGGACTAAAAATTGCGCCACAGTGAACAAAGCGCGGTATTTGTAGGCGTGGCAAAAAAATAAAAATAAAATATTTCTGGAATTGTTTTTACGTTACAACTTTTTTTGTATGTAAGGCGAACCACTCACAAAGCTACGTACGCTACTGTGAAAATAATTTAATATTAAAACTTTAGTACTCTGAGCATAATGAACAAAAATATATTCATGAGCTCCCAGAATCTGGTATCCTTGTTTAGCATACAGACAATACCTACCTTAAATAAAACCCAACCATACTATTAGCTTAAAAGCACAATAAACAACCACATATGTAGTAAAAAAAAAGCTTACCTTGATTTACACTGTAGCAAATATAAAGTTCCTTTCCTATCCATAGTAAAACAAACGCAGCAACACTTTTTTACCAAATAACGAACCGCTATATTTTGAAGTTCTCACTAAATCTCAATATTTACACAAACAAAAATGCATCTCTCCTGCTGGCCTTTTTACACCACTAACAATTCTCGGCAAACAAAACAAAAACCAAATACACATATTTTACATGAATAACACACACACTCACTACACACTACTTAATCAACTTGCTGCGACAGTGGTGTGATTATTTCATTCTCTTGGCTTAGGTCTTTTTTATTTTTTTCATTCTCGAATTATTTGCATTTTACTTGCTGCTCTTCTCCTCTTCAGAAATTTACTAAAAACCTTTTTTGGCAAACAACAACAACAACAATGAAACACTTGATAGGCACATGCATACACATACATATGTACATATTTTTTATTTTTTCCTTTATTAAATAAATGACTTGCATTTTTTTGTGGCGCTTAACTTTAAACACTATTTTTACTAATTATCTGCATACTTTTTGCCAATAAAATATAATAATTTTATAATTGAGACTTTAAAATTTCATTTGTAACACTTTCTTTTCAATTTCGCAACCGAAAATTAATTAAAAATGAATTTAAAAATTGAGATCTTAATAAAACACGAACCCGACTTGTTGATTGCACTAAATAAAATCACAAACTAAAATTACTGAATGTAGTGGGGAAGGAAGCAAAAACAGAGAGCATATCAAGATGTCAACATGTTTTGTTACATTGTTTAAATGGTGATTGATATTTGATATTCACACTGGGATATGAAGAATTGTTTTTAATCCATATGTGTGTATAATAACCAGGGCAAGGAAGTTCATGCACTAAAAATCGCGTTTTATGTACATAATACATGCACTATAAATCCAAAAATATGCAATAAAAAATTAAAAAATATGCATTTAAAATTGTTTTATTTCACCATTTATTTAATTTAAAAGTACAAAAAAACATAACAAACATTAAATTCAGTCTTATTTGTTTTAATATTTTACAAAACGTGTAAAAACAGTATAAAAACGTAGTATAACTTAAGATAAAGATTTATTTATACTTATATATGAATAAGTTTTTTTTAAGTTATCAAAAGTAAAACTCATTCTATTTGTCTTAAAAATGTTTTAAACATTGAAAATGACCGTTCGACATCAACGGATGTAATTGGTGCATATTTAAAAGTTGTCATCTCCTTTGTAGAGTATTCATTTACTACTATATTTTCTTCACTAGAATGTAAATTAAAAATACTAGCAATTTCTTTAATTTTTTTAAATCCACTATTTTTTTTTTAATTGCATCCAGTTCCAGCTTCTCTTATTTTAATGACGGCATCATCAATTAATTTAACTCCTGCAGTTTGCTAAGTGTTTTAACTAAAAATGCATAGTTTGAATTTATAAATAATATATATTTATAAATTCAGGGGCCTCGCAAAATTTATAGCTTTTTATGATAGGAGGATTACTTTTGCGCCACCTTGTATTATTGAAGCTTTATAAGTTGATGTAAGTATTCACTAAAGAGTGATTTTTTTAAGAGCAGTCTTACCAAAACGAAAATTGCCAAAAAAGTTAAGAGTATATTAATTTTGTCATTACGTCTGAAACACATCAAAATGTTTTTCGTGGACCCACAAAACTGTATGTATTATGGGTCCTTATAAAATTCTAAGACGATCTACCTAGAAGTATTAAAAGTTCCCAAAATATTTTCTGCTGATCAGAAATATTTAGTGTTAAAAATAAGGATAATCGGTTAAAACAGAGGCCAAATTACCGCATTCGTGATCGAATGAGCTATTGTATCGAAAAATGATATCGATATCGAAATTATGATAAAATGTACTAAATTTCTTGCTCGATATCGTATGCCATAATCTCAAATAAGAAAATTACGATCAATTTTACTCGATATCGGATACGGTAATTTGGCCCCAGAATGGATTAAAAGTTCTTGTCAATTGACTTTGAACTATATTAAATACATTTCATTATACATGCAATTTCACAATATACCTACATACATATGTAGTTTCGGAATACACCTTATTGTCCTAATGAAATAAATATTTATCATTCCAATTTTGAAACTAGACTGATAATTTCAACAACTTAACAATAACTTTAACTTAAATATTTCAATCAATATTAATAATCACTCAATTAATTACTTACATTTTAATCTGTAAAAATTAAATAAAATTTTATTAATAATAATATAAAAAAATCTTAAAAAACGTTATTTTTAAGATTTTGTCAACCCATTGTGCAGATTAAACATCAATTACATAAATTTCCTTTACTATTTGACAATCACATAAATGTGCTCTCCCTTTACATATACTTCCTTAGTCAATCTCTTTTTCTAGAATTTTCTAAAAATTATGTTCTCCCTTTAGTTTGTGGTTTTCTTTAGTGCAAGCAACAAGTTGGGTACGTGTTTTAGTAAGAAGTCAATTTTTAAACGCATTTTTAATCCGCTTTCCGGTGTTTAAGTAAAAAGAAAGTCTTATAAATCTAATATTTAAAGTCTTAAGAATAAAATTATTAAATTTAATTTGCAAGAAGTATAGAAATAGTTAGTGAAAATAGTGTTTAAAGTTAAGCCCTAGCCTAAAATGCATTAAAAAGAAAAAATGTACAACATATGTATACATTGAATATGTTGCTGCCTTAGTTTATTCTCCCATTGTTGTTGTTGTTATTTATCAAAAATGTGTTGTTAGTAAATTGTTTAATTGGAGAATATTGGAGAATTGCAAAAAAATGTGTAAAAGGGCTAAGTGAAGAGAATGAAATAATCACGCCACTTTGTTCCAAGTGTATGTAGTGAGTGTGTGTGTTCTATATGCAAGATGTGTGTATTTTGTTGATTATTATTTGCTGAAATTTGTTTTTGTTAATGGATTAACAAAGGGCAGCTGGGGAGATGAATTTGTTTGTGTAACCATTGAGATTTAGTGAGAACACAAATAGTTGTTTTTTATTATTTGGTAAACAAGTGTTGCCATAGTGTTTACTATGGATGGGAAAGAAGCAATTATATTTGGAATAATGTGGAATATGTATACACATGTATGTACATACAAATGAATAAAGGTAAGATTTTTTGTTTTTTAGACCTAGTACTTTATTTTAAGGATAGTACTTATTGTATGCATAACAATGCTGTCAGGTTTAGGGTTCATGAAGAATTGATTGTTGAAGTTTATGAATTGATATTTTTAGAAAATTATTACATATGTAGGTATATACAGAGGTACATATTTTAAAATTTAAACCATTTTTTTCATTACATAATGATCATTATTGGTAATTATACCCTTCCTGAATCGATTTAACGATGATGGATTGAAACTGGTGGAAATCGGTTCATTATTTTACCTGGCCCCCATGCAAATGTCCTCTCGAAATAGAGGTTTTTACGATCATAATTGTTTTAATTATGCAAGTATGTATACAAACAAAATAAGTAGTAAATGATGCCAAATCGCATCTACAAATTTTTTGCAGATCGGTCCGTAATTTATCATAGCTATCATATAAGGCCCACTTCAAAAAATCCATTTAAAGAGCATAAATCTCTTAATATTGTTGGTATCTAAATAAAATTCAACATAAATGAGTTTTATATGTATGTATGTATGCATGTACATGCAGAAATGATAGCACCTAATTTTATAATGATCGTTCCATAATTAGTAGGAACTTCTATATAACACCCTCTCCGTAATTTACTTTAACCTCCATAAATCTTTTAATAGTATTTATATCAAGATAGAATTTAACATACATACATAATATTTATATTCACAGAAGTGATGGCACTCAATTTTTGAATGATCGGTCCATATAGCGCCCATTTCTCAAAAACTCGTTTTTCACATATACATACATACTGGGTGTAGGGTATTGGTGTAGGGTATTATATGGTCGAGATTGACCGACGATACTTTCTTAATTTTTTTTATGTAACGTTCCTGATCTCATGTTTATTATTAATATGTTAGAAATAACAAAACCCACCTTTTTACTTCAAAAAACAACTTGTGAATGTAAAAAATTCTATCATAAAATGTGTGCTGGCAAAGTATTGAATAATGGGTACCGATTATCGAGATTTGCCCTTTTTTGGATAATCAATACTCAAAAGTAGTTACTCGATACTTTCTGAGTTGTATTTTTAAGCAAGTTTTTCAATCCTTTAATCAAAACAAAACATTAATTTTCCAAAGAATTTATTTTAATTATTCTTAAGTTGTTGTTAACGTTGAATTAAAAGTTAGCTTTACATTTATTTTTGATTTAATAATAAAATACATACAAAACCAATAATAGTTGAAGATCTATTTTTATTTTTTGAAGAAACTACTTCAATTTGCAGATAAAAACTATGCGGTACAATTTCAAAAAATCCGTTAAAAGTATCGAGTAGTATTGAGTACCCAAATGAAAAGTATTGAATATTATTGAGGAATGGAAAGTAGTAGAATTTGCCAGCACTAATAAAATGATTTCGTGTTTCCTATACAATCGTGTCCCAGACATAATAACTGGAGGCTAGTTCCGGAAAGATTAAAGTTTTTTGGCTTGTATCTAACAAATAGTAAAAGACGTTTTTGTTCAAGCACCACAAAAAAATTTTTTGAATTTCATAAGCGACTGTGACTGTCCTATATAGCCATTTATTACCTTTTGCAACACTTTCTTCGATTGAAAGAATTGCCATATGTATATCTTGACAAGGTTCATGATCCTTATCCTATCTTTGCGTTAAGCCGTTATTTGTCAACTTAACTTCAAGTTATCAATCTCACGTAAATATCAACTAACAGAATTTCATTAAAAAATTGCCAATCTCAGACTTTATGTAAAAAATTTAAAATCAATTAAAACGTTGCACAGTGTGGCAGAATCAAAATTTTTTGAAAATAATTCTGGCATTTTCAGTCATTTAGATCCAATCGAATAAATTTCTACTAAAGATTACTTGAGTTTAAGTCTTAAAGATGGATCCTACAAACCTGCCAAAGAAGGAGCTGTGGGTCTCAAAACAGAACACCTTTCGCATATAATTTGTTTAAACGCGTGCAAATTTTGGTTTTATTAATCTAAATTTCAAGACATTTATATCAGCTACATCTTTGACACTGCGTGTCATTTATGTATCTTATGGTTTTCGAGTTATACACATTTAAAGAATTTTGAAACTAACGAGCAGATTTTTTCACCGATAAGAGTTCCCATCAGATAGAAAATATTTCTAAGCAATATATTTTCTAGGTCCAAATACTAACAATTTTCAATTTAAAAGTTACAAAAATAATAAAATTATTGCATTTTTTGGACGAAAAACTGCCTTAAATTTTTTTTTGTAAAAAAAAAAAACTTAAAGGATATAATATTATATAATATAATTATACATATATAACGGTCTCAACTTCAAATGTAGACAGAATGCAAAGTCGCTAAAACAAATTGCTATGAATGATCCCAATTGCATTCTGCTATATTCATAATTCGAATATTCATGAAGAAATAAACGTGCCTTTTTTGAAAAACATATTAAATAATATTAAAAATTCAATAATAGTGGCTATATTCGACTAAGAAGAAGGGATATAGCAGATATGAGCCAAGGACAAGAAAGAAGAATGCCAACCTAATATATATTAATATATATTAATAATTAAAATTCATTAGATATAAGATTTGAAAGACTTATTGTTAGTTCATTTTAAATGAAGAATATATAGAACTAAAAAATGCTTTGATTTTTTATTTTTAAAAAAATGAAAAGCAGTTTCAAGAACTTTCAAGAATTCCTTGTTTATCCTTAAAGTAAAGTATCCTTAAAATTAAGACTGGCCCCATTGAAATATTGATCAAAATTTAAAAATTCCATTTTTGGAATTTTTTCTCATTATTTGGAAATTACGAAATGTTTTTACAGTTTATTATTTAGTATGAAATATTTAATCTATGTTGCCATTGCATTATGTTATTAAATAAAGATTTTATTACATATTTGTTGAAACTCTTAATAAATTTGCTAATATCAGGAACAACTTGACCCACAGTTTTCCTGGACTTAACTTTTTTACATAGCCAAAGTAATTTTCGATCTCACCCAAAAACATTCAAGTACTTTAAAGCATCAAAACTAATACTCATTTTTAAATGTTTTTACAAAATCTGTCATTTCGAATACTTCGATTGGACCAGCCGTTTAGAAATGCCAGATTTATTTGTAAAAAATTTCTATTCACTGTACACTGTGCGATGAGAAGATACTTGAGCCAAAAACAAAGCAACAACATTGTATAATACTTAACCACTTTAATACATATGTCCATAACGTTAAGTACTGACAGTTTAACCAATAAAAATATCTTTCGTTTAAATATGTAGAAGGAATAAAATAAGTAACACGAACAACCTCCTGGTAGGTTAATTGTATGTGCTGCATTTTTAAATCTACTTATTGATTTTAAATTCCCGTATCAGAGTTAAGAAATGCTAACTAAATTATCATATGGCCATCGATATTATCATGTAAAGCATATAAAATCTGTATGCAAAGACGACACCTTGCAAACCTTATGAAGGTTGCGCAACAATGTTGTGCAAAACAAGTTATTGATGTAAGCTTTTTATACATGCCTATAATACTTACTCTATTGATTTGTTGCAAATCGGAATTTATTGAAAATTTAATTTCGTTAATTATTTTGTAATTAAAGTTACATTTATGTGCTGATTACTAAAGTGATTTTTAAAGATTTGATTTTATTTTTTTTTATAAAATTTTCTTAAACGATTTTTGTGGCGCATTTTGGTTATTAAATAAATATTTGTTGAGGCATTTGTGTTATTACGTTAAAGCTTACATTTACGTTTGCAATAACAAATGTTTATTTTATAGCTAAAGTACAACAATTATAACAAATACACGTAGAGCCAACGAACCAAACCGACAATGGACCAAAACTTGTCTAGAAATCAATGAGAGACAAATAGACGCCAAAAATGGCAGTGACGTAAACTTAAAAATTACAACGAACCAAAAACAAAATACACTGCTACTCATATAGACTTGGAGGAGCTAGGCGATGCTAAAATGCTTTATTTAACTAAACATATTGTATAAATTGCCATATTAAAATAATACAAAACACTTGAATTCATATTGTGAGCGAAAATACAATGCCAGCGACAGGAGATTACGAAAAATGAAAAGTTAAAATGTAATAGAGTTCAGATTCAGAGAGATTAGGAAAATATCCCTTTCCAAAGAAAATATTTTCACTTATACTCGTATAAATGTATAATGGATAAAAACTTTTACGGATATGAAACTGTGGAGATTTAGACCACAATTTAAATCTTGTTGGATTGGGCCTAAAGCGTAGTTCTATTTTCTTGCAAATTACAAAAAAATTAAACGCTAACAACATAAATGGACTATTTTTGAGATCATGGGCCACTTTTCAGGCCATTGAAACCAAGTTTGCAACCCTAGATTTAAAGATCCAAGCCTATATTTCCAATTGCTTATAATTTAAAAAATTTACTGGCACTCTCTGATATTCTCATATTTTTTGTTAAAAGTCAGCAAAGCAAAATCAGTAAATTGTCAATAAATCTGAAATCTAAATAACTCTAATGGTCTAAATAACTCTAATGGTTACCCTCTCAAATCTTCGCCCTGTCGCTTGCACTGTGGGCTTTAATGCAAATAGTAACTGCTTATTGTGTCATGTATTTGTATGAATAGTTGTTATTGTTCCTACAAACTGGTTGTTTTGTTTGTGTTGTCTTTCAATTTCTAGTTAGTTTCTTTAATGTTATTAAAGTCTAGTTAATAAAATGCCTTTAATAATAAACATTATTAAACAACTAAAAGAGCAAACAAAACCAAAGCAAAAAAAAAAGAACAGCACAAAAATCTCAAATGCAGGTGTGCAGTAAAGCTCAGACGTAGTTTGTAGTAAAAGTAATCATTTATTTATTTTACAATGGCGCAGCACAAGCAATTTTATATAAATTCGTATAAAAAGTAATAGCAACAAAATATCTCTATATAAATGCAATATAATAATGTTTATTTGGGTTTATGATTAAAATGCTAAATAAACAGGTTTGTTTTTGTCCAAATCTTTTGTTTGCCAAAACACACAGTAACCCAGGAAAAACTGAATAATATAAATAAATACAAAATTTAAACAAACTGCAGTAGCCTGCCTAAATTCTGTTTGTTGTTTTTAACCAAGTCGGATTTCTTTTAAATAATATAACAAAACTTTGTTTTATAGCAAACATTGTTTTTTCTGGCTATTTAGGTCAAATCCTTTAAACTCACATAAATTACCAAGAAACTATTTAAAATAAGCAACTGAAATTATCTACAATGAACAGAAAAACACTTAAATAAATTTGAAAATTAACATATGTTTCTAACCCAGGAAAAGGTACATTTTTGTTTGCAATTAGTTCCAAAGTTTCCCTAAAAAACATGATACTCCAGGTTAGAGTTTATAGCAATTACAGTAAGCACCATTAATTAACTCTTTTAAAACGACGATACATGTAAACGTAATTTAGTATCATAGAAACAAGTGGTTCTCTACTTTAAAAGCTTAGATACAGTTTTGTTTACGTTTGCTGCCTCTTATCAGTGCTGCTTTTGCATTTCAGCAGATGGATGAAATTTCTCACAACAAAGTGAATTATTTTTAAAGTATGTGTTTATTCTGAGAAGTGCTTCCATGCCAAACCATGGGAAAGAAACCATCCACTATAAATAATAACACACATTTTTAGACATACCAGACGCACATTTTTTTAGCTCAAAAATCATTCTTGTTACCATCGGTTATAAAAAAAATCTCCAAAAAATCCCCTAAAATTGTGTTGTCATCCCTAACAAATCCCCGGATCCCCAAGATAAAATGTTTATCCTAAATCACGGAAAAAAATCCTCAATTTGGGGATAAATCCCCTAAACTGACAACACTGCCTCTAATAACCAATTTTCAATAAAGATTTTTTTAATAAAGACATCAAGGGTACTGTAGCTTACGTAAAATTGTTTAAAAGTGTTAAAGAACTATTTTATATTAAGAGTGTGTTTTTTAAGTTTAATTCACTATTGTTTTCTGTTTTTATCTATGTACAGTGCAAGCTCGGTATTCGCGACTAATTAAAAATCAGGCCAGTCGCCAAAACTGAATTTTCGCTATAACAGAACCCAAAATTTTATTGAAAAATTGTATGTAATTTTTAAAATTAAAGTTGTTTTTATTGATATATTTACATTTTAAAGATTATTAAAGAAATTGGAGATTTTGAGTTGCTTTTTTGGCAAATTAGTTTTTAAAATAACAGCTAAATGACGTAGTTCATATAGTGTATGTAAACCGAAGATTTATGCAACTTGTAATTCATGCAAATTGAATTTATGGAATCTCCACTTTTAATTTATTTTAAAATATCTAATTTTTGAGAAATCGTTGGCTTCAAAATATGTTAAACTTTTCCCATTTAAGAAATATATTTACACAACAAAAGACACGAATAAACTGACAAAATTCACGATCAAAATCATCCAAAAAGGTTAATAAACCAAAATACGGGGATTCACCTTTTTTGGTTATATACATTGTAATCAAATTAAAAAAAAAAAAAAACAGATAAAAGTCGCGAAAATAGAACCTGTACGTATGTATGTTTGTTATCTTTATTTTATGCCAGATGTTTTTGACACTAATAAAGGTGTTACACAAACAAAAATGCCTGTTGTTCTTGTTTTATTGTAATTGTTGTAGTTACGCTGCCACCTGGTTAATACATCTTGGGTCAAACCAATAAAAAGCTGACGATATGTACTTACATATACATTAGGCCGGGCTAATTTGTATGGAGCCGAAAAAATCGATTAGAGCCGCCCCCTAGGATGATTCTATGGACAATTCTAAGCAACTTTGGTGAAGGAACCATGGGTCTATCTCGATTTTCGAGTCTCCCACTTTTCAAAAAATGAATGACTTGAAAGCAAGAAAGACTTTCAAAAATAACTTATAGCCTGTTCGCCGATCTCGAACGTTACCGTTCGCTTAGATAAGACTTAAGACACAAACTTTTTATCGTATCTATTTTTTTACTCAATCAAGTTTGTTTATTCCACAATCAAGTTTATGTCTTAAGTCTTATCTAAGCGAACGTTAACGTTCGAGATCGGCGAACAGGCTATTATTCCGCTTTTCTTCCACTAAATTAATTTTTTTTTACACATGTTCTTATTTTTTAGGTTGAATTTCTGTTGAAAAAAATAAAATAAATATCAATTTTACCGAACATTTTTTCTCGGAAAATAGACGAAAAATATTACAAATATGCATGAAACGCCCTCTGGTGGTGTTCATAGGTAAAAATAAAGATCAAAAATGAATTTCTCGACCCCAAAACCCCCCATATACACATAAAAAAGATAATATAACGATGAATAAACAATCGAATTTTGAATCAAAATGATGTTATAGGGAAAAAAATAATTTTTTGAAGAGTGTCATCCTAGGGGGTGGCTCTAATCGACAAAAAATTTGGCCCGCCCTAATATACATATATTTAAAATGTTTATCCCCGAATTATAATTGTTCTTGTTGCTTAGTGTTTTTTTTTCAAATATGTACTGCTAGTAATGTTTTTGTTTGTTTAATAATTTTGGTAAGAGCAGAGCACACCTGCTAAAGTATGCTAATTATTTTTTGCTTTGATACATATACATATATATAAAGATTATCAAAGGAATTATCGAATATTAGAATATAAAAATAAAAATTTGTATAAAAGGGCGACAAATTTTATTTAGCCCAGGGCGCTCAAATTTGTTAATACGGCCCTGACTAAAACATTAGTTGTAAAAACAGTTTAATATGTAATTGTTGATTTAGCTGAAAAACAGAAACAAAAGGTAAATATAGCTGAGGAATTAGTTTATTGTATTTAAATTATATTCATTTGTTTATTATGTAACAACAAATTTGGAAAAATTCTAATTGACGCAGGTTGAAAGTTAATATTTATTAAATGCATTGATCTTGTTGTTTAAACATTTTCAATGTGACCCTCAAGTTCGACAGCTAGAAATTGCTTTGGAAATAATTTGACAATGAGATCTATATCTTAATAAATATTATCTTTCAACCTGCGTCAATTAGAATTTTTCCAATATTTTTTTTTTAACAAATGAATAAATCTAATGTAAACACAAAAAAAAAATAAACTAATACAAGAGCTATATTAAGGTATTCTTACTGTTTTTTCAGCTAAATCAACAATTAAACATTAAATTGTATATAATTTTTTGTTTTAGGAATACGAGTAATTTTTTAAGCTACAGACTATATAAATATGTTGAGGAGCTGCAAAATGCATCAGTTGTTTCTAGCACTTTCTAAAGCAATATGAAATTCTTAATTGTTTTCGCTTTGGCTTTGTCCACCGCCTCTGCCTTTCGTGTGGCTGATTCCAAGTTGGGTATTACCAATGGTGCCAGTGCTGCTGTCGGTCAATTCCCCTATCAAGTTGGACTAGCCTTGGATCTTGCTCCGTACGGATCATCTTGGTGTGGTGGTTCTTTGATCGGCAACGAATGGATATTGACTGCTGCTCACTGTACCTATAATATATACTCTGTTACCGTGTACTTGGGTGCCACCGACAGTGCCAAGCCTGAAATCAAATACCACATTACCAACGAATATATACTCAACCACCCTGACTATAACGCACATAGTTTGAAGCACGATATATCCATTGTCAGGATCCCCCCCACCCGTTACACCAACAACATCCAACCCGTTAGATTACCTGCCATTGCCGGTTCTTACTCTACTTATGTCGGTAATACGGCTGTTGCCTCCGGTTGGGGTCTTTTTTACGACTCTCCTGACAGTGTTCCCAAAAATTTGCAATGGGGCCGCATGCAAATCATCACAAATGACGAATGTGCCAGTACCTTTAGTTCCATGGTCACCTCCTCCAATATTTGCGTCGCCACTCCCGGTGGTGTTTCCACCTGCTTTGGTGATTCCGGCGGCCCATTGGTGTTGGAATCCAACAAAGTCCTAGTTGGTGTGACTTCTTTCGTTTCTCGTAGTGGCTGTGCCAGGGGTTTTCCCGCTGGCTTCACCCGTGTCACCAGCTACTTGGATTGGATCAAATACAACACCGGCGTTAACTACTGATTGAACTACTTAGAATTTTTTGAATTCGATATATAATATTTAAGAAAAAAAATGTTGAACGTTGATTTTGAAGCATAATTTATTGTTTATATATACATTTTTAACATATAACGATAGGGTGCAAAAATAATATTGTAAAAATTTAAAAAAAAAAATTGTAAATTCAAAAACACTTATTAAAGTTATCAAATATGTACAAGAGCATTTTTGTATGAGAAAACATTTATTAACATTACTATCGTAAGAGTTTTCTAATAGGATTGTAAATATTTCACTATACTTTTTAACAAGATTTCTATTTTATTTATAAATAATTTGCAGATATTTCTGTTGGACATCTACTAGTAGTTTAAGTTTTTCTTCTGATAATTTTAATGGTAAATCAGCAGTGTAGATAAATGCTAATTTGTGTAACAACCGGGTTTCTTTTTTATGTTATTTTTGGTAGCATATCATTCCTTTATATTACGGGCTTGAAAGCTGCCTTTACTCGTATCACCAGTTGATGATAAACCATACATGTGTATAAGCAACGATTATTACGAGAAAGTAATAACCGAGTCTAAACTGTAAAACATTTTACCATTTTATAATTTTATAATCGGTCACTAAAGAAATGTTAGCTTATACCTTTAACTTTTTCTCCACTTTTTTCTACTTCTTCTAAACTGTCAATTAAGACAATTTGGCCATTGGCTGTAGTTTTACTATGTTATGTTATTTACTGGCACAGTCAGCCACAGCAATTCATTTAAAAAAATTGGCTGCTGCTTGAAACTTACAGTTTATTATTTTTATACCTATCACCAAAAAGATAGCGTTAGTCATTCCGTTTGTAACACATCGAAATATTTGGTGGTAGAATCAAAAACTCTATATATTCTGGATCCTTATAAGATTCTAAGACGATCTAGCCATGTCCGTCCATCTGTCCGTTGTTGGCACGATGGAGCTTTGAAAAAAGACATTGAACAAATATTCCAAATATTTTTTGAGCCACCGAAATTATAGATCAAAGTTTCAGACTACCTCCATATTTTTTGCTATTTTCTTCAAATATAATGCAGATAATATCATAACATTTTGCACACTTTATTTTTATTATAGAAGGACGAGTCCTGTTGAAAATGGTAGGAATCGGTCTATGATTTCTCATATTCCCTATACAAGTGTCTTCCCAAAATATGGCTTTATGGTACATAAATATGTATAGTAACGACATATCCATACAAAATTCTGCAAAAAAAAAAAAGTTTCATGCAACGAGAAATATCAAAACAATATTTTGTTCGCATCAGTTCACAATTTTGATAATGCCCCATACAAATACCACTTCCGAAAATCTCTTAAATGAACATAAATCTTTTTTAAAACGAATATCAAGTTGAAATTCGACAAACATAATCAAAATATACATTTAACTCGTTGTATCAAATTTCAAATTTCCATAAATAATTCCATTTTAAGAAATCACTTAAATGCTCATAAATCTCTTATAAGCATCGATACATATATAGAAATATTTATGACGATCGGTCCACGGTGATACACTTTCGAGTATCACTACTACTAGTGAAAACGCATTATCTTACCTACATTATCGAGCCGAAATTTTAAACAGATCAGTGATAAGTATCTAAAAATTATACTATTGACGAGTATAACCACAGAGTATACAGAGGTGACAATTTTGATGCTTCAAAAAGTCAAATTCAGTTTCCTAGAGCTTTGGTACTTTATTTATGGTGTGTTAAAATAAATCGCTTTATGCTACAATCTTCAAAAGTATAAACAAAATGTAAATTCTTGGTTATAACTTTAACATGCATTAGGTAAGCAATTTCAAACCCTGCTTAAAAATACTCCGGAAGAATCATAGTTTCTCAGTAAATACACACACACCGTTACAAACACAAACACCACACGATTCAGAATACAAACAACGATAGCAACACCGTAAACCGTATTAACGAAATAGGTGTCACAACCAAAAATACAATAAACAACACAATAATAAATGCATACAATGATAATTCCGCCATCGGAAACAATTCAATCATATCCCCATCCAAAGAATAAATGTGTCTAAGATTCATCGTCGATAGCTCCTCCAAGCATGCCAAAAAATCTGTTACCAAAAATGCACTCATTAGTTTTTGACAGAGACATTGGCAGAGTATGAGATACTGTCTCCTCCTTCTCATTCTGACAGCTTCTACAGTGGCGTGAGTTCCGAAAGTGTGAATTTGTATTACCTAGTTCGAATTGACCTGACAGTAGCACAAGTGGGTTCATTGGACACAGCAGCACGATCAACAGCACTAATTATTCAGACAACACACCAACAACATTAATCAATAATCAAAATAACTTAAATTTTAACCCAAGTGCACGCAAAATGAACTATACAAACACCAACATTATACAAACACCCTTTGTTCCTACTAGGAACCACAGGACATAATATATAATATATGGCAAAGGAAATAAAAATACTTAAATATATGATGTTTACAGTGAAACTAATTTAAATTAGCGTGAATTAAAGTGAATTATTTTGCATTACTACTCGCAAATTTTCTATAAGTGTATTTGGCTGAACTCTGTTAAGAATTGTCATCTATATTTCCTTCTTTTTTTTAATTCTTCACTGTGTAACATGTATTTATTTATGTTGTATATTATCAAAAAGTGATTGAGAAACTAAGAATTATCTTGACATCTATGATTGAATTTATGAATCTTAAGGTACGGTCACACTTGGCAAATAAAACGTAACCACTAAATTTAATATTTTTGAACCCTTTTGTTTATTAAAAAAAAACTTTGTTTATTCAGAACAAGACAAAACAAATATTTTGTTTTATTTTATTTGTTGCTGTTTGATCTTGAAAAACACTTGTAAGAGTAAACAACGTCAAACAAGTAGTTACGCTTTTTTGAGTAAATATTTGCCATGTGTGACCATACCTTTATAAACATAGAATTTAATTTAAAGTAACGTGAGTTAACGATCTTCATAACGATCTATTCTTGAAAGTTTATTTCCCCATTTCTTCTTCTTAAAACTCACTTGAAATCACACACATTCTAAATATTCCCATAAAAAATTAAAGATTATTAAAGCATTCTAAACACACTTTAATTTGCCTCAGTGTGTTCCAAAAACAACATGCGTCTGCATAAACAACAGCAAAGCGAAAATCTAAAAAAAGACAAATGAATACAAGTGTCGCCACAGAAATACAAAACAAGTAAGAAAGTATAGTCGGTCAAGCCCAACCGTATAATACCCTACACTCAGTATATAAATTAAATAGTTTTTCAGAAATGGGCGCTATATGAGAGATATTACCGATCATTCAAAAATTTAATACCATGACTTCCGTGAATATAAATATTGTGTATGTTATAATTTATCTCGATATAAATAGTTTTAAAAGATTTATGGATGTTAAAGTGAATTACGGAGAGGCCAGCCAGGAAGTGATTTTAAGTCGATCGGTATACTTTAAGGTGTTTTTGGACCAATATTTATGGGCGTTACAAATATCAGCACAAAGCCCACTATTGTGGTGTAGGGTATAATTACTTGCAGCAAACTTAACAAAGTGTTTAATTACAAGACACAGAAGACACAAAAAAAACTGAAAAAGAAAACTAAAGTATAAAGAAAACTTTAATTTTAAAATTATAAAAAGAAGCTCCTCTATAAACTGTTCTAAATGCAATTTAATATCGACAAGAACTGTAAATGAAAGAATTAGATAAATTAAAAAGAAATAAATAAAAAAGCAATTAAACAAATAAATAAGCAGTTGCAATAAAAAGTAAATGGCACTAAATGTAAGAAATAACAAGCAACAGAGTAGAAAAAAGAATAAATAAAAGCAAACTGGAAAAGGTGTTAATGGGTCAGAAGAAAAGAAATCAAAGAATGGCAATTACACAGAAAATGTTAAAGAGAATTATGAGATCATAATGTTAAAAAATACATATGAATATTTATTTCAACAAGAAGTAAACGTAATGAGGTCATAAGAGGCGTATGAGTAATAATGAGTTGGCACTAGCTTCTAATAATATTCTAGACTACCATTTTAATACCTAAAAATAAAACTAAGCACTCAATTTATAAATAAAAACTAATGAATGAATGAATGTGTTTTATATGTTTAACCACAAGTAAATAAAACAATTATTTCTATTTTTTTAAAATTTTAAAGACAACACTGATCAAAGTCATAAAAAGCCGCAGAAAAAATAAACAAAACAAAGCAGAAACACAAATACAATATTTACTCTGCCGCTTTTGCCAGTCTATGGAGTTTGATTATTAGTTTGTTTTTAAGTTTTCTTATTTTAATATAAATATTTTTAATGAATAGTAAAACAAATATGGCAAAATTTTGTTTAAACATAAAGTGATAAATCTGTGGGTTCATTCAACTTTTTATGAGTAGATAGATCATTCATTATCATGCGTATTATTTTTATAACCACCACTACTAAGATGGCGAACATATTCGTTTTGTCTTTCAATTCGTAACATTTTGAAATATTTGTTGCAGACCCATAAAAGTATATATTCTGGGTCTTTATAAAATTATAATTCTACTTATGACAGTCCTTTGAACTTTTGAATATGAGGCCCGAAGAGAAGTATCTAGCATTTCTTAAGTTAAAGCCTAAACGAGGTTTAGACGAAATAATGAAAATTGGCTCAAATAATTGTTGCTTTATAATTCTAACTTATAATAACTGTTCACATTGAAGGTTAGGTAGATTAGCTTCCATGAGAGGCCATTAGGTTTATCACATTGTGTTACCCGACAGGTAACCATCTGTAAATCTATTTTTTCCATTCTCCTGGCGTGAGTTTCGAAAGTGTGAATTTGTCTTACCGCATTCAAATACGAGCCTCGCAGTAGCACAAGTAGGTTCATAAGACGACATTGTCTGTGCTAGTCCGAACAATTCCTGCTGGACAGTAATTTTAAGACTCGTGAGAGAAACACCAGTGAAGGGGTAGTTCGTCTCGTCGATACCCCTGTTGGCTAGTTCATCAGGTATACAGTTGCCCTGAATTGTACTGTATCTAGGGACCAATATAAGCGTTATCATAGTATGTCTCGTTATCTCATTCAACGACACCCAGCACTATGTGGTTAACATAGATGTCGAATAGACATCAACGGCAGCCTTGCTGTCAGTAAATAGGCATATATCGCCAGATATTCAATAAGACCTAAACCAATTGGCGGCATGCTTTATTTTCGCTTTATATTGAAAGTTGACATTTTTTACTACTTTTTTTCAACTTTCAATAAAAAATTAAAAATAGTCAGACGAAATTTTGATAAATAAGCTATTACTTGGATAAAAGTCTGAGAAAAATTGCTCAAATATGCTAAAAATGGTTTCCCTAGGCTCTCTGCATTTAACTTATTTTGTATCGAAATTTTAAATTTAGCTCTTCCATAGTTATTTCTTTTAGGTGTAATTTAAAGCCTAGTCATAACACCAGTTTCAAGAAAAATTTAACTACTTTCGTTTTTATTCCTAAAAATTAATATCTTTCTATTATCTTTAACTATAAATATCTATTGAGAAAGGTACTCATGTAGAACTAGTTATGTGACTGGCTAAAAAGGGTGTAGGGAACGGTTTTAGTCCTAACACTTGAAATGAAGAGAATCTATCACATAAACATATCTTGACAGTCCGCTGTAGGTCGCGATACGATCTCAATCAAAGTTATTTTAATTTTGAATATTAATCATTATAAAATATCGATTTATAAATTACTTTTTACCAAATTTCAATCGATATGTCCTCTTATCACAAGTCACGGCATTTAAAACAATCAGATACAAATATCTGCCGCAAGGTATTTAAATTTCGGGTCTTATGTTTTTTTTATCTTAAGTTTAACTTCTTTTTATTACCAATAAATAAATTTTGATTGCTTTAACAAGCCATGTTAAAAACTATCAAAATATGATTTATAAAAAGCAATAATACTTTTAAAAAAGTAATCATTTTAATTTGTTATGTTTAATAATAACACAAAAACGTTTAAGACAATAAGAAATCAGAAACAAAAGCAATGGATGTGTTGACCAAAAAAAAGGCAAAATAAAAGAAACTAATCGTTTCAGCAGTGTTTACTTACTTAAAAAAATACAGTCTAGGTTAAAATAAAAAGTACAAAATATATTTTGCGCAAAGTCTCCAAGTTTTGCTCGTTTGAGGTGCCTAATTTAAGAGGTCTGTGCGGTTCATCGTCAAAACCTAAACTTGAAAACTACTTCAATACTTTTTCTGGCCCATAGTGAGTTGCTATTAACACAACTCTCAGTCTTATTAGTTACAATCTATTACTTTTTTTAATATACATAATTAACAATCACAAACTGCGAAATATTTTGGTTTATCTGTGGAAAACACCCAGAGTCTTTAGCGGAAATCGAACCCACAACCGTCTAACTGATAGGCCGGCACATTATCGCCTAGTCTATCGGGGCACCCACACACATGGCACTTATTCTTATGAACAATTGATTTGTATAGTTCTTGCTGGTAATTATTAATTTTTATTGACATCAAATTAATGCAATATTTAAGTGCCTATTTGTGGAACGTAGCTGCCTTCTATAACATCATGGGAACAATGCCAATAATGAAGAAGTAATAAAAGTATTAATATAAAAAGGTCAATCATCTCTACATAAAATAATGGCTAATTATAATTTTAATATTTCAAAACCACCTTCTTCAGTTATAAACTTTTAATTTTATACAGCAAAACCAAAATATCCAAATTATTTTTTAATCTAAAACTTTATAATTTAAAGTCTAATTTTTCACCGCAAGTGATTATTTTGCATGATTTATGCCTTGAACTTTTTGGCTTTGAGAGCAAAGTAAAGAAAATAAACTATAAACTTAGGGAGAAAGGTCTGTTTAATCATTAAAGCAAAATGTCTTACATAAATTCTTCAATTCATTGTTTCTCGCAAAATTATGTTACAGCACACAATTAATGACTATTAAACATGAAGAAGTTAATATTAGCTCAAATTTCTACTCCCCGGCTGCCAATGCAGATGATGAGCAAAAACATGAAATTAACATGATTATTCATATTCAACAGTCTAAGTACGAATTTATGAACAACAAAAACTTTTTTTAAATTATTATGGTGCTAAATGTATGTCATGAGAAGATGTAGAAAAGTGTTTACCTATAAAAGTTAGAAAAAAAATGTATTTAATATATTAAAATAAATGATGAGAACATTTTTAATACCTACAAAATGTGTTATAATCGTTGGAAAGCAGTGAATTTATATTAATTGTAAACTTTATATCATGGCATTTAAAAAAAAATAGCATTTGAAAAGAAATTAGTTGGTGAATGGAAATTGATACGTTAAATAATTTTACGTTTTGCCATCGTCTTAATATCATTTTATATGTTTTCGTAAGTTACAAACCAGACATCAACTGTTCCATTACAATATCTAACCTAATATCTAAATAATGTTGTCACTTAGATTTTTAGACGGATGTGTGGCATGTCTATTTTTTTACTAATTTACACGAAGCAATTCTTTAAGCTAAGCTGATTACCTTTTAGACAATTCGTTTTACTCTCTTGTTCGTATTACATATAATGTGTGTATACTAGTATACTTTCAAATTAAAATACAAGCGATTTAAGCAATTAAAATTGTGCTGTATGAACACCAAAGAAATTTCAAGCAAAAAATTTTATCAATTATTTCAATAAAATTGCTTCGTGTAAATTAGGACGTAATTATTGAACATTATATATACATACATATATACATATGTACATATATGGTGAATTTCACGTCAAGTGACCCAATTTTGAAAATCGATGTCTTTCGATTTGGATGACATTCGCACCTATTCGATAGTAGGCCAGACATAAATTTTTAGCTCTATCAGTCCGAAAGTGCCGGAGTTAGAGGGGGTCAAAGTTGGACATTTTGGTCAATTTTGGTCATTAAGGCTTTATTTAAAATGAGTGTAATTTTTCACCTATTGATCCTAGCAAAAATTGTCCAAAGGACTTTAGATAGCTATTTCTTCAATTATTCCAAAACTATTTTTTTTAATTTAAAATTTTTTTTTAATTTTTTTTTAATTATTTTTTTTTTTAATTTTTTTTCAATTTGGGCCCTTTTTTTCTTCTCAAAAGAAAGCTTATACAATTTACTTTAAGGCCTTTATAATCGCCTAATGGGATGCGAGTGGGATTTCTATCAAAAAAATATTTTTTAACTCAAGAATAGGATTTTTCAATATTTGACACATGGATCATTCTAATTTCCCCCATTTTTTTTATTTTTTTTTTTCAAAATAGATTTTTTTTTATTTTTCCTCAAAGGAAAAGAAAGGAAATGGTCTAATCCTTTAAGAGCTTTGTGGTCACTTAATGGGATGCAAGTGGGGTATCTATAAAAAAAATTTCCAACTCGAAGAAGAAAGTGGTTAAATTTTTACCATATGCACTATTTTAATTTTTTTTTCCTATTTAAAAAAAAATAATTTTTAAAAAAATTAAAAAATTTTTTTTTCAAAAATTAAAAAAAAAATATTTTTGTGTCTGGCCTACTATCCAATAGTACTAACCTTGGTGCAAATTTCATCCAAATCGGAAGACATCGATTTTTAAAATTGGGTCCCTTGACGTGAACTTCACCATATATGTATATATAATTTGTAATTCTTAACAATAAGTTTTAAAAATTTAATAAAATTACAAAAAGAAATTCGCATTTCCCATAAAAATTTAATGAAAATCCTAAAAATTATTTACTTTACAATTTAGCTTATAATGTCGACATTTTTCCACACATTATTTTTAAGAAATTTGAAAACATATGGTCTACATTTGAAATTTTCTTAAGAATGTGTTAAATTCGGAACGCCGTAGGGGCAACATATTTAAATAATTTGACAAGGTTTTTATATTTAAATGATATCAGCAGGGCAAGAGACTTCATGTAAATACATGTTTGTTGTCGTTAGCCTGAGACAAACATAAAGTAAATATCTTTACGAATCAATAAATTTGCTGTAAAATGGCATCGATTTGTTAGTGAATATTTTTGCATATGTTGCTTGAAATGCATGTTTTTGCATATTTTGCTAAAACCGCATGTTTTCTACAAATTTTTTAAAATAAAATGATTTTTTCTTTGTTTTATTTCTTTTTATCGTAAATTTTGTTTCATTAAAAACCGTTTTCATTTTAAATATTTCTTTGATTGCTATTTTTACGGAGTTACACATTGAAGAAGAATTTTAATGCAAATGATGCAATTAAAAAAGTTAAATCTATTTTAAATATACCTAATATAAAGGCTCAGTTTAAATGGTGAAATAGATCAATTTTAAATGCATATTTTTTAATTTTTTATTGCATATTTTTGGATTTATAGTACATGTATTATGTACATAAAACGCGATTTGTAGTGCATGAACTTCCTTGCCCTGGTTATTATACACACATATGGATTAAAAAACAATTCTTCATATCCCAGTGTGAATATTAAATATCAATCACCATTTAAACAATGTAACGAAACATGTTGACATCTTGATATGCTCTCTGTTTTTGCTTCCTTCCCCACCACTTTCTGTAATTTTAGTTTGTGATTTTATTTAGTGCAATCAACAAGTCGGGTTCGTGTTTTATTAAGATCTCAATTTTTAAATTCATTTTTAATTAATTTTCGGTTGCGAAATTGAAAAGAAAGTATTACAAATGAAAATTCAAAATCTCAATTATAAAATTATTATATTTTATTGGCAAAAAGTATGTAGATAATTAGTAAAAATAGTGTTTAAAGTTAAGCCCCACAAAAAAATGCAAGTCATTTATTTAATAAAGGAAAAAATAAAAAATATGTACATATGTATGCATGTGTATGCATGTGCCTATCAAGTGTTTTATTGTTGTTGTTGTTTGCCAAAAAAGGTTTTTAGTAAATTTGTGAAGAGGAGAAGAGCAGCAAGTAAAATGCAAATAATTCGAGAATGAGTTAAAAAGACCTAAGGCAAGAGAATGAAATAATCACACCACTGCGGCAGCAAGTTGATTAAGTAGTGTGTAGTGAGTGTGTGTGTTATTCATGTAAAATGTGTGTATTTTGTTTTTGTTTTGTTTGCCGAAAATTGTTAGTGGTGTAAAAAGGCCAGCAGGAGAGATGCATTTTTGTTTGTGTAAATATTGAGATTTAGTGAGAACTTCAAAATATAGCGGTTCGTTATTATTTGGTAAAAAAGTGTTGCTGCGTTTGTTTTACTATGGATAGGAAAGGAACTTTATATTTGCTACAGTATAAATCAAGGTAAGCTTTTTTTACTACATAGTTGTTTATTGCGCTTTTAAGCTAATAGTGTGGTTGGGTTTTATTTAAGGTAGGTATTGTCTGTATGCTAAACAAGGATGTCAGATTCTGGGAGCTCATGAATATATTTTTGTTCATTATGTTCAGAGTACTAAAGTTTTAATATTAAATTTTTTACACAGTAGCGTACGTAGCTTTGTGAGTGGTTCGCCTTACATACAAAAAAAGTTGTAATGTAAAAACAATTCCAGAAATATTTTATTTTTTGCCACGCCTACAAATACCGCGCTTTGTTCACTGTGGCGCAATTTTTAGTCCGATCATAACATTTTGTATACCGGTGTTCATGGCTCTGAGAGGGCTACATTTCTGTCCTTAATCATTTTTTACTACCTCGTCATATTCTAGTCATGACTTTTAAAAACTAAAAAAAATATTTTGCATTATTGTGGGTGCGAACCGATTTTTTTTATTGACTTTTTATTGTTGCTACTTCTTTTGGTACCTTTTGTGTCTCTTGTATTTGAGAAGTAATAATTTCGTAATACGACCCTTTTATTTTAAAAATGGATGTACATTTATAATATGGATTCTTATAACCGAATACAAGTTAACAAACTAAATAAATGTAGGTAAATCTAAAATTAAAGGCCCAAAAAACCGAAAAATTATAATGACCCATAGTCATATAAAAAGCATACTTTAAGTAAAAGTAGACTTTTAAACAACAAAAACATATACATTTTGTTCTGAATTTAAAACAAAAGCATGCTTTTGCTTAAAGTATGCTTTTTCTATGACTATGATTATGGGCCAATGTTTGTATATTTTTGGTGCCTTTTACACATATATGGACTTTGTTATTTATTTGCAAATTATATTTTCTATAAAAAGACCTGGGCTAAAAAAGGGAAATTGTATTGTCTTTTTAAATTGATGAACTAATAACATAAAATTTTAAATCCAAATAGGTATATATTTTTTTAATTACAAAAATTCACAATTTGTTTGTGAACCTTGGGAAGCTCATAATTTAATGGCTAAAGGCTACTTTTTAAGACATTTTTTATATCTTGAGCTACAGTCACAAAATTTGTGTAGTTGCTCGCTGCAATCAGGAAAATATTTATAAAAAATCAGGTAGATACCTACTTTTTCGGTAATCAACATTACATTCTAGTGAAGAAAATATGAATACTCTACAAAGGAGTTGGCAACTTTTAAATATGCACCAATTACATCCGTTGATGTCGAACGGTCATTTTCAATGTTTAAAACATTTTTAAGACAAATAGAATGAGTTTTACTTTTGATAACTTAAAAAAAAACTTATTCATATATAAGTATAAATAAGTCTTTATCTTAAGTTATACTACGTTTTTATACTGTTTTTACACGTTTTGTAAAATATTAAAACCAATAAGACTAAATTTAATGTTTGTTATATTTTTTGTACTTTTAACTTAAATAAATGGTGAAATAACCCAGTTTTAAATGCATATTTTTTAATTTTTTATTGCATATTTTTGGATTTATAGTGCATGTATTATGTACATAAACGCGATTATTAGTGCATGAACTTCCTTGCCCTGGTTATTATACACACCTATGGATTAAAAAACAATACATCATATCCCAGTGTGAATATTAAATATCAATCACCATTTAAACTATGTAACAAAACAAGTTGACATCTTGATTTGCTCTCTGTTTTTGCTTCCTTCCCCACCACTTGCTGTAATTTTAGTTTGTGTATTTATTTAGTGCAATCAACAAGTCGGGTTCGTGTTTTATTGAGATCTCAATTTTAAAATTAATTTTTAATTAATTTTCGGTTGCGAAATTGAAAAGAAAGTGTTACAAATGAAGATTTAAAGTCTCAATTATAAAATTATTATATTTTATTGGCAAAAAGTATGCAGATAATTAGTAAAAATAGTGATTAAAGTTAAGCCCCACAAAAAAATGCAAGTCATTTATTTAATAAAGGCAAAAAATAAAAAATATGTACATATGTATGTGTATGCATGTTTCTATCAAGTGTTTCATTGTTGTTGTTGTTTGCCAAAGAAGGTTTTTGTAAATTTTTGAAGAGGAGAAGAGCAGCAAGTAAAATGCAAATAATTCGAGAATGTGTTAAAAAGACCTAAGGCAAGAGAATGAAATAATCACACCACTGCGGCAGCAAGTTGATTAAGTAGTGTGTAGTGAGTGTGTGTGTTATTCATGTAAAATGTGTGTATTTTGTTTTTGTTTTGTTTGCCGAAAATTGTTAGTGGTGTAAAAAGGCCAGCAGGAGAGATGCATTTTTGTTTGTGTAAATATTGAGATTTAGTGAGAACTTCAAAATATAGCGGTTCGTTATTATTTGGTAAAAAAGTGTTGCTGCGTTTGTTTTACTATGGATAGGAAAGGAACTTTATATTTGCTACAGTATAAATCAAGGTAAGCTTTTTTTTACTACATAGTTGTTTATTGCGCTTTTAAGCTAATAGTGTGGTTGGGTTTTATTTAAGGTAGGTATTGTCTGTATGCTAAACAAGGATGCCAGATTCTGGGAGCTCATGAATATATTTTTGTTCATTATGTTCAGAGTACTAAAGTTTTAATATATAATTATTTTCACAGTAGCGTACGTAGTTTTCAGAGTTGTAAACGAATCATTAATTATTGTATTAATTCGCGAATCATTCAGGCAGTGAATTGGTAAAATTTTGAATTACATAATTCTATTCTCCAAAAAACGAATTGAATTAAATTTGAATCAATTCATTTGAATTTAGCGAACATGAATTGCAATTCATTTTCAATTCAAATGAATTGGTAAAATAAATTGCAAAAATTAATTTGTTATACATTTCCAATTAATTGTAATTGAATTGATTCTGAAAAAAGACTAATGCAAAAGCATCACCCTTTTTCCAAGTACTTCTGTTCGGTACTTTATAATAAATATATATCCACTATTAATAATGAATCACCCATTGTCTATTACTTTTAATCCAAACATTTATTACTTATTTGTAATAATTTTGTTTGTTACATTTATTTCAATTTATCTTAAGAACCGTTAGGCTTTAAGTATAAAAAGTCTTTTAATAAATACTGAATGTCTTGTTATTCAGTGTATATCAAAAGCGAAATAAGTAGTACTTGAAGAACCAAACTCCAAACACCAAGTTTACTTCAATTGAATGCAATTCATTTTTGATTTGTTCAATTTGAATTACAAGTTACTTTTGTAATTAATTTGAATTAATTCCTAATCATTTCAATTCAAATGAATTTGAATTGGAAATGAATTGCAATTCATGTTCGCTAAATTCAAGTGAATTGATTCAAACTTAATTCAATTCTTTTTTTTTGTTGAAAAGAATTAATTCAAAATTTAACTAATTCGTAATGAATTGAAATCAAAAAAGAATGATTCATTTACAACCTGGTAGTTTTGTGAGTGGTTCGCCTTACATACAAAAAAAGTTGTAATGTAAAAACAATTGCAGAAATATTTTATTTTTTTTTTGCCACGCCTACAAATACCGCGCTTTGTTCACTGTGGCGCAATTTTTAGTCCGATCATAACATTTTGTATACCGGTGTTCATGACTCTGAAAGGGCTACATTTCTGTCCTTAATCATTTTTTACTACCTCGTCATTTTCTAGTCATGACTTTTAAAAACTAAAAAAAATAATATTTTGCATTATTGTGGGTGCGAACCGATTTTTTTTTTGACTTTTGATTGTTGCTACCTTGTTTGGTACCTTTTGTGTCTCTTGTATTTGAGAAGTAATAATTTCGTAATACGACCCTTTTATTTTAAAAATGGATGTACATTTATAATATGGATTCTTATAACCGAATACAAGTTAACAAACTAAATAAATATAGGTAAATCTAAAATTAAAGGCCCAAAAACCGAAAAATTATAATGACCCATAATCATAGTCATATAAAAAGCATACTTTAAGTAAAAGTAGACTTTTAAACAACAAAAACATATACATTTTGTTCTGAATTTAAAACAAAAGCATGCTTTTGCTTAAAGTATGCTTTTTCTATGACTATGATTATGGGCCAATGTTTGTATATTTTTGGTGCCTTTTATACCTATATGCACTTTGTTATTTATTTGCAAATTATATTTTCTATAAAAAGACCTGGGCTAAAAAAGGGAAATTTGTGTAAACCTTGGGAAGCTCATAATTTAGTGGCGAAAGGCTACTTTTTAAGACACTTTTTTTATATCTTGAGCTACAGTCACAAAATTTGTGTATTTTTGGATTTATAGTGCATGTATTATGTACATAAAACGCGATTTTTAGTGCATGAACTTCCTTGCCCTGGATATCAGTAAAGAGTTCTTTTAAAAAATATGCAACAATTTATTAATTTTTCAACTTTTAGATTAAACATCGTTTGTTAACAGATGCGGCAAATTGATGCGGAGTGGTGCCGTAGTTCTTGACAATAAAATTTTAATAAGTAAATTGTGCAATAGTTAAAGCGATTCATCAAAATATAAACTTGGATTTTTATAAAAGGAAATTAATACTACTTTAACTGTTTTGAAATATTCCATGCGACCGGATTTTATGTGAACAATGCTTTCATAAAAACACTTGAAAGTTTCCTACTTATTTCCCCGTTTTTATAATTTAATTCTCAAGTACATTAATTTATTTCACAACAAATTGTTCGTTAATTAATATTTTCTTTTTTAGACACAATAATAATTTATTTAACAATTAACTCCACCTACTAAACTAAACATTCAGATACAGGCTTTTGTCTGTCTACTGTAAATATACGAGTATAAAAACACATGTTTTATTTTTCGCTTATTTTTTTTTGTGTTGACTTTAACTATTGAATTAATGTCTAAATTTGTTTACAATGAAGGTGTGTGTGGACTTGTGTGTTGCAAAGACAACAACGGCAACAAACCGTCATGAATATTGCTCATGTTTCGCGTTTGTCAATGTATTTACGCACTTTAACACTTTTGTGTTTAACGGTGTTTTCATCAACGCCTTCTTTAGTAAATTTTAACATGTTTGTTTTAAAGTCCCCCCTTCCGATCTCCGTTGCCCAGGCACCCTGTAGCATTAGGGAAAAGCCCACAAATATTTAAAGTTTTTCGTGTTTTTTTCTACAGATTTTTCATATGTATTTGCAATATTGTCTATTAATTTATGTTTATTAGTAACTTATGCGAAACAGGTGTTTATTTGGCAAAAAAAAAAAACATTTAGTTTACTCAATATTCCGTACGTTTGCTAACTCTTGTTGTTTGTACACGTTTTATGGAGATAAGATTTTTGTCTGTTGCTGATAAGTTGCAAAAGTTTTGCAATGATTTGTAGATAAATATTTTATTTGAACATATTTATTTTTTGGAGGTTTAATCGTATATTAAGAGCTAACGTTTTTCATTGCAATAAAAAATAAAAAAAACAAATATTTAATATGAATTTAAATTGCAAAAGGAAATTAACCAGTTGTTACATGAGATTATAATCTTGGTTATAATTATAATTTGTTTATTAACATATTTATAAATAATAAAATATAAACGAAATAAAATAAGTATTGATTAGTATTATATGTTTGAACATTTTCATTAAAATATTTGAAACCGGTATCACTTGTATTATATATGGAATTGCATTTAAGAAAAAATTTCTCAAATGTGGCGATTTTTAATAGATTCAAATTTGATCATAAATTGTGCATGCGGTGATGTTTCTGGGAAATGTGAGAAATTTATAGATTATTAAATAGGAAGTTGAATGTAATGTGTTTATTATTTATTAAAATGTTCAATATTTTTTTTTTTGCCTTTAATTGGTAAATTTAAAATTTGCAATGAAAACCCAGTATAATTTCAAAATGTAGATTTTTAACTCCTAAATCGCTTCTTCTTGATCTCTAGATTGTTCGAACGGCCATCATAAATTAAGAGATTGTAATCTAATTGCGAACATTGCCAAGAAGCCATTAATTTCTTTATCATGATAGGCTGCATGCTAAACTAGCAGCTCCATTATCACTTTATAATTGATTTCATTAAAATTGTTTCTCTTTTTTAAACAAAATGTCGAATTTTGTGCCAACAAAGCATGACAGTATTTTTTCGCCGAATAATTACTTGTGATGAAAAATGAATTTATTATAATAACTCGAAGCGTAAGCGATCATATGTATGTATGTATGTATGTATGTGAAGCCCGGCTAATCAGTCGAATGATATCAAAGCCAAATATCTGTATCTCTTATGAGCTGCTGAAATCTGGCCAGGCCATTACAGGGAACCTTTACCAAATGCAAATGATTCGTTTGAGGCAAGCATTGGACCAAAAACGCCTCTAATACACGGCTAGACATTTTTTTGTGTGTTTTTTTATTTGCATTCTATTTAAAATTAAAATAATAAGCAAATTTAAGAGATACATTAACAAAAAAAAAAATAACAGTAGCGTTAAATTCCATTAAATATAACAATAAAAAATTTTAAAGAAATTTAATATTTGTATATAACATATGTAACTAAAATTTAAATGCTAGATCAAGTATGTGCAGTCTTTTTAATCGTCTTACTTCGTCACTATCATCCAAGAGCGATACTGCTAGAATATTTTGATGGTCGCTAAGTCTGTGCAAATAATTTGTACTGTAGTTCGTAATTTCATGCCTTATATATGGCATATTGAGATCGTTGTGAATTGTGGTATTTCGTATATACAATGGAGCACCTAATATAAGACTAATGGCGATTTCTTTTCTGGCAAAAATGTTACACGTTTTTTCCATATCGCACCTTTTTTAATTTTTTTGTGTTCTTTTATGAAAAAATGTCAACACTGCTAAAGTGTAGTGTGTTCTTTTTTATAAATGTCATACTATAAATTTTCACACTCTGTATTTTTAAAGGGGGAGAATCGCACGATAAAACAGCTGACATTTGTTTGGTTTATGAATGTGTATTTGTGTTAAGAAACAAAAAAAAAAATATACAAAATGGAAAATATTATTACTTTTTTATGTACTAAACAAATTTTGGATGACTTGTTGGATTCATCTTCATCATATGATGATGATGAAATATTTTATATGATTATGGAAAGAAATCCACAACCGCGAGTGAAAGGCTTTGTAGAGAACGTAATTAATGAATACTCTGAAGTTGATGTACATACATATGTCAAATTTCATAGGACAATATCTCCTACTTCTTATATATGTAATGTATGTTTATATACATAATTTTTATAGTTTAAGAAGAATTTGCGTATTAGTCGGGAAGGTGCCATTGGTCTTTTTTAGAGATATTCATTGTCGTATTTCAGGTGATCTTACCAGGGAGCTATCTGCTTCTTCTTTTTTAACAAAAAATAAACAAAACCAGCTGTACATGAAAAAAAGTGTTATACTGTTGTAATTTTATGTTCTATTTTGACCATTAAAAATGCGACATCTTTAAAGTGTGGGGTAAACATTATAAAAATGTACATAATAAAGGTGTAACATTTTATTTCAGAAAAGAAATCACCATAAGTGTTTTTGACTGAATTTTTGAATTATATCTATATTGGAGCAGGAAGCGGTAATTATCCATCATGACAATGCTTGGCCAATGCTGAAACTTTTATTAAAAACTATGTACGCTTCAATTCAGAACAGGATTTGCAAAATTGGCTTAATTTTTGGGCTCAATAGATTAGCGGTTCTTTTTTTTATGAAATCCATATGTTGCTGGAAAGATGGGGAAAAGGTTAAAGCTAACAATGGACAAAGCTTTAAATAAAATCAAAAGCTTAAGATTAAAAACAAAAATATTTAATAAGTTGGAAATTTTCTGAAAGATATAAAAAAAAGATGGTATAAAAAACATAACCAATTTCTCAAATTTGTTGCCCATACGCCGTGTCGAATTTCATCTATTTTTTTTTATCAAAATTTCAACATTAGGTTATATGTTCTATAATTGTAAAGCTGGGATTACAAAACGGAAATCAGTTTCGAGAATGCTCATAAATCTTTTTAGTCATCCCTAAGCTATTTGGACAGTCTCGAGAGAAATGTAGACCATATGAGCAAAATTTAAAACAATCCCATTTTTATGATTTTTGTAAATTTTTTGGGAATGACTGGATTTTCATTCTACTTTTTTAAAATTTTGTTTACAATTTTTTATTTAGAAAGGCATATGCAATATATGTTATAAAATTCATTGCATTGTGTAAATAAATAGATTTGATTCATATTGAGTATTTTTTGAATCTCTAAAAAACACTATTTTTATCAAAATTTTAATATTATTACAAATTCTTTTATTTAGATAGAAATATTTTTTAATCTTACTTAAAAAGATTAAAGTCAATATCTCTATTAGATTCAAAAATATACTACTTGAAAGATGCAAAACTAAAAAAGTTTTTAAATTTTTTTTTACAAAATGAGATATTATTCCATCAAAAGTGGTTTGTGGTTTGTTTATTTTTGTTTTTTTTTCACAAGCAGACATTACATAACAAAAAAATTATAAGCGGTAAAACAAATTTCAGGTAAAAGCTGCCCTAATTTGAGAACCACACAGCTCCGCGCTTAATAGGTTTGTAACGTCCATCCTCAAAACATAAACTTGATTACTTCTTAGCTAAGCCAAATTTTATTGTTTAGAAATGGCAGATTTATTCACAATAAATTTTCGATTTTGCCCCATGTGCAGCGGAAATAAATTGCACTTTCAATTTGTTCCATAAGAACTTTTTAATGTTTTACATTTTTGAACCTAGAAACTTGATAGCTTATTATCTCTTTGTTTGTTATAATGATTTTTTTAGAATTGTTGTTAAAGTGACCTTTGCATTTGCTATGCAAGTGTTAGTCTTGTTCGATTAACGTAAAGCTTTCTAAGAGACATGGCTTCTATGTAAAAAGTAAAACGAAACATTTTTTCGGAATGAGATCTATAAATTCCTTAAATTACAATTCCACATAGCAAATTAAAAGTGGTTTCATTGCAAAAAACTTTTCGTTTTACTTTTTCTATAAAAGCAAAATACGGAATTAATTCCACTTCCGAACGGAATTAAATTCTATGACATTGCTGTATATTTTTAATTACTATAATATTCTAAAATTCTATTATTTAAAATGCGCAAGAGTAAATAGTTTGTTCTTATTGAATTCCCACTGAGCAGTTAATAAATTTAATTTGTTGATTTAATCATTATTTTATACTGCAAAGATAAAAACTACTAAGTAACTGCGGTTATATTTAAAGCTAAAAATATTTGTGGTATTGTTAGAATATTACAAAATAATAGATAGATTGATAGATAATAAATAGATGATATTTACAAGTAGATAGATCTTGGACCACAAATCCAATGTGCCAATTGTCTAAAAATATTAATTTACAATGGTATTCTTTGAAATATTTAATGAATGAACTCAAGCCAAATAAAATTTCTCTAATAATTTTAAAATAATGTAAAATGTTTTCCTATTTTAAAGAACTGAGACAAATGGTTTGGATTTTGTCATGACTTTATTTTTTTGTTTCACACATCTCCTTAGAACGACAATTGTGCATGAATTATGATTTTGTTACATTCGAATGTAAATATAATTACTTAATGGCAAATTATTTCTGCAAAAACTGAAAAGCTCATCCTAGTACTTAACAAAAGCTGATATAATAAAATCTCGGAGCATAATGTTGCAATGTTTTTAGTTAGAGGGTGAATGTAGCTTAATTGGTTAGCGCATTTGATCATTAAGCATGAGTTGGTATTTGTAGCCCGGGTTCGATTCCCAGCCATTGCCACTCAAACAACATCAGTTTCTGATAATTATTTGCTTTCTATCTATCCATCATAACTAATATTTATCACAGCACCCTCCTTCGGTGGTATAGCATTTAAAAACGCCACCGAAGTAAAATAATTAAAGGCTATAAAATCAAGCTTTAACATTAATGCGCCTACTCACCACCAGAGGCGCTGCAATTCTGCAGTAAATACAAACATAATGCGCAATTGCAGAGTTGTGATATTAAAAAAGCTTTCTTCTTTCACCACCTTTACTTCTTCAACTATCCCCTTTCCAAAGAAAGTAACGCAAATATATATAGGCATATTAATTGCCTGATTGTTACTTCTCTTTTGAAAAAAAAAAATAAAGTTGTGCATAAAGTTGTCCAAAATGTTGTTCAAATTGAAAATCTGTTCAATCCTAATACAGAATTGGCACCTCAACGTAATAAAGTTTCTAAATCAATGGATATTTACAGAATCTTTGCTAAACTTTAAGCAAATTAATTTATTTCAGCTACACTTTATAGACTTTTAGTAATTAAAATCAATTTAAGTGTTCAAAAGAATTGATTTAGCAACGCTTAAATAAAAACCAGCCGATATACGTTTACGAAGGTCTTACGTGACAGTCAGTCAGTCTGTCAGTCACCAAGCAAAAGCAAAAGCCTTAATAACAAAACTTTATGTTGATTTTTCGATATTTTTTTTTATGCAATTTTCATTTTAGAATTATAAATCACACTAAAGCAAAGCATTAAACCACAATAGTACATGGCTGGCGTTCATTAAACTAAAAATAGAAGCATTAAAAGATACTAATGCCCCTATTGCCGTTCCCAACTCAACTAAGTTTGGTCGTCTGTCAGTCAACCCGACTTTAACTCTACATTAACTCTACTACATTTAAGTTGTGAATGGCAATACCGATTTATGAAAGACGACCAAATTATTAAAAAAGTTGTGAACCGCAATAGGGGCATAAAGTTTTCAAGTTGATGTTCTGCGTTTTAAGCAAATAATTAATGATAATTGTGGCCAAGAGATGAACTCTTGTGGAAAATGTTTACTTTCTAATTAGCAAAAACAACAATAAAGCACTTTTTAACTACAATTTATACATTTATGTGCTGTATTCGTACAGATAATGTTACAGGGAACGCCACATGATATCCTAACCAAACAAAGCAATGGACTTGCATATAAATTACAATAAAGATGTCTTAATGCATATATAGAAGTAAGTAAAGAAAAAGGTTGCTTCAAGAAAGGCAAATATTTCACTTTATATGGCTAATGACTAAAAATAATATATAATGTTCATACGAATCTCTACATGCTAATTCTCTAGCTTGTGCCTTTTTTTTAATTCTGTTAATTATTAACAAGTTGCTTTACTGATACCAAAAATCAGTGGGTCTAGTGACTGGGCCATAACCGCAGTTTAAAACTGCAGCCTTATTAATGTCTGTTGCTATATGTAGCTCTTGCTGATAATGTTTTAAATTGTTGGACATAAAAATATTGTATATCTTACATTTCAGCCATTGAAATTTCATGTCTTTTACATTCTATCTAAAATATTTAGTAGCAGTAAGTTAAATCATATACTTTCAACATTTCTAAATAGAGACTATGCCCACCCGTCGCAAAAATTTAATAGAATAAACAGCACTAGAGCGATGATGCCATTAAAAATAGAATATTTACCATCAGAATAAACATCCTCAGCAGCGGCAATTGAATATGTATGTTTGTGTTAAAATATGATCATGTGGTAAACGCTCGTAAAATGTCTAAGCCAAACACACAAAATACTATTTCAACACACAATCAGGAAGCTATACAAGAAATGAGAATAATACAATGCCTCAAATACACACAAATGTTGTATTTTTTCAAATGATTTACAATGCAATTCTAATTATAGAGTTAAATTTTTACTGAGTGCAAATATTTTGTTAGAAAACATTTTGTAGTATTATTGAAGTGTCTCAGGCGCAGCAGGATAATTTATTTCAATTATTTTATTTTTGAAAAATGCTGGAAATTTTCGAACATTAAATGGTAAATGTAATGGGAGATTGAAATCAGTTCCATAAATTGCAAATAATCAAATAACTTTCTTTGTTGAGAAATGTTATTATTATGCTATTAAACACAATCTTTCTTTCCTTAAAAATATATAATAAATCAGTTTAATTTTTTCAAATATGTTACCCCTACACCGTTCCCAATTTGAGCAAATTTGTTATTAAAATTTAAATTTTACATTCTACAATTTCTTTTTTTCAAGCAATTAGATCACTTAATATTTATATAAAAATGTTCTTTATATTTATATATTTATATATCCAATATTTCGTTATCACAATGGATAACTTCTTCAGGGATTTACAATTTTAAAATTGTAAATTATAGAATATTAAAAAAAGGTCAAATAAAAGAACTAAATAATTTAAATTTTACGGCATATGTTCCAAAACAAATACCAGTCACGAATCATTATGTTCTGTAAAGGATTTAACTTGTTTCTTAATACTTTTGAAAAACTCTATCCACCTTGAATATATCCTTGTGTTATGTTAATGATTTAATTAGTCCTCCATAATATTAATCTCATCTTAAATGATTGTCATTAACTTTTTCAATTTGAAATGTTATTATAATATATTTAACACGTAGTTAGAGACTTGAAATTTCAGGTACCCTTCTATAATTTAGTTCGCAATAAATATTTAATTTTTTTTTTTTTTAAATAAAATTAACAAACACAAACTGCGAAGCTTTTTGGCTTATCTGCAGAAAACACCCAGAGTCTTTGGCGGGAATCGAACCCGCAACCCTCTGACTGATAGTCCGGCCAACTATCGCCTAGTCTATCGGGGATTCATTCCGAAAAAAGATTTAGTTTTGTTTTTTTCTATAGAAGCCAATAACGGAAATAATACCACTTCCGAACGTAATTAAATTCTGTGAGATGGCTGATAACTTGAAATTTCTGAAATTCAATTAAAAGTTACTGAAATATTCTGAAATATACTTAGCAATTTCTAAAAAATTAAAGGAAATTGTTGAAACATAATTAAAAACTTCTGCAATACAAATGGAAAAAGATTCAAAGATTTCCATTACAGAATATGAAGTGGTTCTGGTTATACTCTTTTATAAAAAATTATTTCAGATATACTACTATTATAGTTGTATATAGAGACAATAGGACCACCATTTCCATATTGTCATACCCGAACCCTTTTTATAATTTCTAAATTGGCCAAAAATCCGCTCCAGATTTATTTTTTCATAAAACTCAAATTTACTGGAATCCCAAAATTATTTCAGGCATCCCACTATCATAGTTCCATTTAGTGGTCCTTTTCCATACCATATCTATTTCTTAATATGTATTTTTATCTTATTCTGAAATTATTTCAGACATTATATATAAAGATTTGTGTATCAGAATTCAAGTATGATGACTGTTAAGTGAATAACAGTGCTCTGTTAATGTAAAAATTACGGTTTTTGTTTGTGCTAGTTAAATTTAAATTTATCTTCACACACGTCTTTTATAATACGTTATTTTTAAACAAGTTCGGAAATATTACAGGGGAATAAAGTCATATCAAGTGTAAGATAATCGTGTAATTAGAATTTGTAAATTATTGTTTTTAAAGCCACTACTTTATCAGTACTTTGTTTTCATTAAAAAGAGCAATTTTGAAAAAAGTCAATTAAAATATTTATGTAAAAAAAAGAAATAATGAATATGAATTACTACTCATTTATTACCGATTAGGAAGAGCTAAATTATTTTCATCTTATAAAATCGCTAACATGATTTTATTATCACGAACTACAGTTTCCCTACGTTTTAACTATCTTTTGACAATAGCCTAACATTGTTGTATTGACGGAACGTGGAGACAATTAGAGGAATCATATGTGTTTCTATTACTTCGATCTGACTTCTTTGAGACCAATGCACTACAGCTTGTGAATGGTAACAGGCAGCTAAATTGCAACAAAACTTCTCTGAAAAGTAGTGTGGCGCAATCCCGAATAGATGGTCCCAGATTTTGCTTTATCGAACATAGTATTTTCTATATAAGCTTCTGGTTTCTTTTAACAATATTGTAGCTTTTATTTTGTTTATGAACTAGCATCATTTTATAACATAATTTAAACTACTTTTGGAAGCTTTGGAATTTTAAAAAAAATTTTTTCAAAACAAATCTTTATGTGACCAAAGCTTTAAACCTAATTCCTTTACATATATTCAACAAACTGTATTAAATTGTCCTTAATTTTATCAAGATATTTTTTCTATGAGTCGTAAGTTAAAAACCGTTGTCAATATTCCCATTTATGTACATGTTTTTTTGTTATTGTATTCTAAAATTGTGATTTAATCTTTTGTAAGCTCAAGCCATTTTATTTGTATTTCTTTTATCTGTTAAATGTTTTTAAAAAGTAGTATTTAGACCGTTTTTCTTGCTTAAGCGTATCACATTAAGATCATGGTTAAGATATTGTTTTTTGCTAAGATTTTTTTTAAGCAATCATATGTTAATTTAATTATAATTTACTTGTTTTTTCACTAAAATGAGATGGAAAGGAATGGAGGGAGGGGTGCGAAAAGAAACACTGTTAGAATGAAGTGTGCGCAATTTAGATGCAATATGCTGGTAATTTGTAATATCTGGAAATATTGTTTGTTAGCTGATAATCAGTATGGCTAGAGGTGGTTTAGCAGTGTTTTGTATCTTAGATACAACAGCAAAACCGGTTAAACATAAATATATACAGACGTAAAATACAAACATATGCACTGACAAATGCAAGTGCTAGGTGTTTGAGGAGAGTTGTAGGGAAATACTATATATGATTAGTAAAACAAATAAATATGTAGTTGTAGATATATTTTTAGAATCTATCATCTTCAACAAGTCATGTATGATAGGTCATCTATCAGGCTGTGAAATAAATAAATTTAAACTCCCTATAGCATTTTCTTCAAGTTACAACTAAATGTATTTGGAAAATTGTCGCGAATTTAATGCCTGTGATTTGTCAAGAGATTTAAAAAATTCCTTTTCAAATCGCTTTAAAATATATGTTTTGCTGCTCTATATATATAAATCAGAATTACTTTTCATCTGTTCTAAATTTCTTGTTTTATTTATAACTCTCCCCACCCAATAAATTGCGTTGTTCACAATTAATTCATCACCAATTGCATGCAGTTCTACAATTAAAATTAACTAAATAAATAATTTAATTATTAATTTATTTTAATTAACACTTCATCTTGCAGACCAATTAAAATGAAAAAAAAAACAGAAAGACAGAAACTAATTGCCAATATCTAAACATCCAAACCAAACAGCAGTTAAGACTCATAATAGCCATATAACAATATCAAGTCATTTCAAATTCTTTCTTGAATTAAATTTTTATAGCATGTAAAACATTTTTTATGTCTGATTTAAAGATTTTTCTTATTTTATTTTTATTTTGTATTAATTAAATTTGCAAATTAATTGTGTTTAAATCTAATAAAATGTTTAGTTTTCAACAAAAAGAGAAACAACACAAGTGTAACTGTTGCTGCTTTTCCACAGCAGCCTGTCAGTATTTAATCTGAAACTTCTTAATATTTTGAATAAAAAACAAAACACCAACATTCAGTTTTAGTTCCTAAAGAAACAGAACAGTTTTACTTACAACACTGCAACTGCAAAAAATTGTAATAAATTAATGTATTAATATTATTAATTATGCAAAATTAATAATGACAATTAGCAACAGGTTTCCAACATCCAGCCACAATCATACAAGTATAAAAAATTGTTTAAACATTTATTTTCAATTATTTTGTATTCATTTATTCACTCAGCTCTTTTTCATTTATTTACGAGTGCCAGTTACGTGTATTGAAAATTGTAATCGAGTTGTAAAGTTTTTTTTTTGTAAAATGATTCATTAGTTTTGGTTGAATTTTGTACTAAATGAGGTTCTGCTTTCTGCTGTTTAGCGGCCTTAAAAGACTCGTTGTCGATATTGATGAGAGGCAGTCGTTTAAAGATATTAATTCATTTATTGACTCTTTAAAAGTAATTATACAAAGGAAATGGGAATAAATCTTGAATAACGCAAGACATTGCTTAGAAAGTCTAAATTGAATACTGTTACTATGATGAGTGGCTAGCGTATCATTTAGACCAGGAGTGCCCAAACTCTATACTCTTGGTGCTCTTTTGTATTTGTAAAAACTCTTAGCTATAGGCTGTGTGTTTTGTATACTCATTACAGCACTCAGCACTAGCAATACGAAATATACAAACAACTTTGCCTTATTTGTTTTTCTTTTGTCGTACTTCACACTATATACGCAAGCGCAAAGCAACAACACTTTCGTAAGCTCTACTGGTAAACATTGGTGACTGCGATCGTCAATGTAGATTTTGTTTTTATTTAACGTGTGATACCGTTTAAAAAAGTGTGTTGTTTCTTTGTATGCATTGGCTTTTACAACAAAAAATACTGAATAAAAATTTGTTTTTATTTAAATGTATTGGTGTTTACTCTTACATAAGCAACTTTTGGGCACTCCTGATTTAGACTTTGCAACTTTAGAGGTAACTTAAAAATCAGCAACTAAGGATATTTTAGGCATAACTGAAGCCGTCACAGGGAAAGTAAAACAAATATATGGACTAAAGCGGATGATTGGCCACTTACAAAGGATTTGTCAAGAAACCAGATATTTATTGATTTAAAAAACAATCCATCTAAATTTTGACTATTTGCAACTGAAATCATCATCTGCTTGGCAAATAGTGAAAATGGCTCAAGCTTTATATCCATACGGTGAATTTCGTGATCCTCTAGAGACGGGATAGGAATGTTCAAATGTATTTAAACATTTTGAAGCTCACAGTACATACTTATATTGGATGCCAGTTAGCCGCAGAACGTTCGCAATATCTTTAAAGTAAGGTTTTATAACCAAATTTCCTGACAAATTAGTTGAAAATTAAAAATGTTCCTGTTATAACAAGGGCTAATGTTCAACAAATCATTTTTAGTCCAACTATTGAGTGTAAAATTCAAAAATGCGGATTTTTTTTTAAATATTTGACCTTTATTTTGAAACTCATCTTTTGAGGCCAATAACGAAGCAAGTCAATGGCGGATACCCCGTTCTTAAGTAAAGAGTATTCTAAAGAGAGCGTTCTGCATCGATTGATAAAAACAATAGTTGGTCGGAACAAGATCTAAACTATACGGAGGGTGAGGCAAAACTGCCCAACTACTCCTTCCCAAATAAATAGTTTTAAACAGGTATTGCAAGTTGCAACATGTGACCGAGAGTTATCATAATAAAATATGACGCTTTTATTTCTAACTGCATGTTCTGGCAGTTTTTCTTCCAATACTAGCTTGGAAAGACTCAGTTGCATTCGGAACAGGTTTCCCGTGATGGTGTGACCCACCAAATACACAGTATTACTTCAGTGCCATGTATATTTGGCTTTGGTGTCGATTTGGCTATTTATTTGTGTTTCATATACGTTCTCTTACGATTCGGGTTATTCGGGTATGGGATTCATTTAGCACAGCAAGTAGTGTCTCGTTTCAAAAAAGATTCCATTTTATAGCGTTTAAGAAGTATTTCAGACACGGTTTCAAGATCTCTCGGCTGCAATTTATATGGTACCCAATTTCCTTGCTTTTAGATGAATCCTGCTGCTTGCACAGATTTAAAAATTGGTGCTTGAGTAGCCTCCAATGATTTAGGAAATTCTTGTTGTGTTTGACAACAACCTTCATGGAGTAAGAACTACAATTGTTGGTCTTCAAACTTTTTTTGGCTGGTCAGGGCGATCTTTGGCTTCCGTTACTAAATCACCACTTCTAAACCGCACATTGAAACCATTGGAATACATTCACCATAAGCTTCTGTGAGCTTCAGCGACAAACTAAAATTGGTACAAAATTGTTTACACACTATAAGTGAGAATATATAAAATATAAAATAAGTAACTAAGGACAAAACCCGCTCTCTGGACATACGCAATCTCTTATGAATCCCACATTTCAAAATTATACACTCAATTAATTTGTAACTTGTTTTTTGTAGTTTTACTAAATTAATCTGTTTTTCTAAATTTATTTATTTCTTTATTTATTAAAAAAATTTATTATAATTAAAGTTACAATAAATCTAAAGGCTAAAAGCACTAGCATCAACGGCTATCGGCTTAATATTAGGTTATGAAAAGAAATTTCCTTTAAGAATTCAAAAACTTTGAATATGTTATTACTATTTGGAGAAGAGGACTGGGCAGTCCACTAAGATGTGAAAGACAGTTAATAGCGAGGAACTGCAAAAGGAATATATTGGCTGTGCAGTTTTGTTCAATAAATATGTGATGTGTGAGACGGGTATGTGTTAATCGCAGCCTAGTGAAACATTTATTTTGCAAACAATTGGTTGATGTTGGTAGATTAACCCTTAAGCGAACACCAGGGCCTGGCCAGGCATTTTTGAACATTTTTATAGTCTTTTACCTAGATAACTTAGGCGGAGCTCCTTAACTTTTTAGGAATTCTTCAATAAAGGAGTTTTGTACAAAAAAATTAAAAAAAAGATTGTTTATCTCTAGGCGTGTTAACATGTTTGTAACACCAGGGCTCAGCCAGGCCCTATTATGTAGAAAATACAGAATCAATGTGCTTGAACGTTTCAGAAATTAGTTTTTTTTATTTTTGTGTTGGCAGTAAACAAGTGCTAATAGTGTTACAATGAGTACTAAATTAGACAATATCTTTGAAACAGTTTCAAAATCTCACCCTAATTATGACAGATTGGCAGAGGCAATTGCCAATGATATAGAAAATGAAATTCAGAATGAGGTTGATGGAAATGAAGATAATGCTTCTAATATTGGAAACGAGTTAGAAATTGATAATGAAATTAAAGATTTTTAATTTAAAGCCATACAAATTATAAAAAGTTCCAGCTAAGCCCTGGGGTTCGCTTATGTGCACACAATTTGGTGTTTGCTTAAGGGTTAACAGGTTGTTTTGTTGGGTTAAAATTTGTGTAGTGGTGGCTGTATTCGTTCCATTTACGTTCTAAACTAATATTGAGTTTTGTGGTGGCACATCTGATTACAAATTGTTTTAATTTTGGAATGAATAAGTATGTGGGATGTAGGTACACAGACTTAGCCGCGAGGTCTGCTGCCTCGTTGCCGTCAATGCCCATGTGACTAGGAAGCCATAGTAACTTAACATTTTTTCTTCTTTTTATCATTAGCTGTTGTATTAAAATAATTAATTCATTTTTATTCTTTTGATTTAAAGTGGCATCGAACACTGAGCATAAGTTCTATAATCAGCAATTCACACGTATTCTTCTTGGGGTGCCTACCCTGCTGTTGTATTTGTTTTCGTGGTAATAGTCGAAGATATCTGAGTTTGCTTTATTGGAAGTAGAATTATCTTGCAAGTTCCTGTTTTCTCTTAATACAATTGTTCGCTTTTTGTTTACGATCTGTGCTTGAGGTTTGTTTATAGATATTGTTTGATATCATCATTTACAGAAATGTTTGATAGCTTAAGCTTTTTTTTGTAGTCATTGAACCTAATAATGTCGGATTTGCAAGGAATTTGTGCACGATTTTCTTACTCTTTTGATTTTACATTGCTTACCCCCCGTACTGATAAATTCTTCTGAATGATAACTAGCTTGGCTGGATCGTATGTGAACAAATTACCCCCTGGCCCACGATGTCGAACGATAACGTTCGCTTAGATAAGACTTAAGACACAAACTTTTTTATCGTATATATTTTTTCCTCAATAAAGTTTGTTTATTCCACAATCAAGTTTGTGTCTTAAGTCTTATCTAAGCGAACGTTATCGTTCGACATCGTGGGCCAGGGGGTTAGTAATTATGTAAGCCATAAGGTCACCAGCTTTAATTCTAGTACGAGAATTTCAGATTTGCAACCTTAAACCTGTTCTAATTTCTGCCACCACCACCAGGCAGTATAGCTCAACGTTGTGCTCGTCCCATGACTGACATGCTAGACTTCAGTGGAAAACATTCTATAAAACCACTGCTTATCTAATACTTTTTCATCTCTTTCTTAAAGCGTCATGTGGGTGGGTGTGGTTTTATTTTTCTACGTTATCGTTTTTCGTTTGTTTTTGGAGCGCGAACTTAACACAAACACATATGCTTGAATGGATTTTACAAAAGCTCTCAGTTGCTTGCAACCAGCTGTCCGTCTGTCTAAATGTCTTTGATTATTTGTTACAATGTCATGTTTGTTGGTGGTTTTCGACATAGTACATACAATAAATATGTTTTTGTAAAAATCTATAAATACATTTACATCATGTTTAACTGAAATGGCTGGCTGGTTGGCTAAAGAAAGAAAGAAAAACCACAAGAGACCCCAAAGGCGGCTGAGTTTGGTTTTTTAAAGACTGTAACTAAAGAAGTTGCCTTCAAGCTTATTGCTGTTGATGTTGCTATTGCTTTTCCATTTTTTTTGTTTTTTTTTGCGGCTGTCAACAATAATTTTGAGTAATTGTTGCAATGACATAAATGAAATAAAATACTTAATTTTATGAGTAATTTTTAGTTGGTGTTTTAAATTAAAGAAATGACATTAAGTTGGCTACTTAGAAATTAAAAATAATTAAAATTAATTGTTTTGTTTTGTGTTCTGCTTAATAAGGTATTTCAATTAACTATTTAAATGTTAATTACCTATTCATTTGAAATCTTTAGTTTAGTTTAGTTACTAACTTATTTAAAAGCATTTTAATGCCAACATTTCTGTGTTCTCGTTTGTTTTTTTGCATAATGATTAATAATAAAACTTCTTTTTATTCCGGTTTGATTTATAACAAAATCTACAAAAATTATTAAGTTTATTTATTTAGCCTACGTAGCCAGCCAGGTCTTTTGTTTGTTGGTGGTGTTACTGTGGTTGTTTATTAGAAGATAAAGAAAAACAACAACAACAACAACATAGTTTGCATGTTCATAAACGACATCATGCAATATTTTAAATAGAGACAAACATGTGGCAACTTAAACACTTGTCATAAGTGCTTTTATTAATGCAACACCAAGCAAACCGAACAACCCAACCAACCAACAGCAAACTGCCTGGCTGTGCCAAAAACAAAAACCAAAAGCCAAATCCGAAACCATATCAATAAATTAATTGTTGCGTTTTTTCCTTTAAAGATTTTTATATTTTTTCGCTGAAATGTAACGTTACACAAAACAACAAAACACCACTATCAACAACCCACATGCACCAAGAATTAACATAAAAACACTTTAAGCTAAAAACACATACTTACATATTATGTATAAACATTTTATGTTAATGTTATTAAAGAAAACTGCAAAATAAATTATATACGTTACATAAATTAAATGTTTTAAAAATGATTAATTAAATCATTAGAAATTGTTATTAATATGCTAAAAAAAAGACACATACGAGTACTTTAAATTACTTGACAATAATTGATGATCAAATTGATGTGAAACTATAATCGTTTACAGTTTACAATAAAAATCGTTATTCATATAAACTTAGGATCCTAGAACTATAAAATATATAAATTGTAACTTTTCGTTGCATAGTTTACACAAATATCGATTGAATACAATAGGGTGACTGTAGCTTAATTGGTTAGCGCATTTGATCATTAAGCATGAGTTGGTATTTGTAGACCGGGTTCGATTCCCAGCCGCTGCCATTCAAACAACATCAGTTTCTGATAATTATTAGTTTTCTATCTATCCATCATAACTAATATTTATCACAGCGCCCTCTTTCGTTGGTATAGCATCGAAGTAAAATAATTAAATAAAGGTTATAAAAATCAAGCTTTAAAAAATAATGCTCCTACTCGCCACCAGAGGCGCTGCAATGCTGCACTGAAACTAACACAATAATGCGCAATTGCAGAGTTTCTTCTTTCACCACCTTTACTTCTTCAACCTATCCCCTTTCCAAATAAAATAACGCAATTATATGTAGGCATATTAATTGCCTGAGTGTTACTCCTCTTTAACAATAAAAAAAAAAATTCTGGCAACTGTAAACAATTCAGTTTTTCACTGTTATGATGTAGAAGTCCTAAATCAAATTAGTTAACCATCATTTAAAATATAAGTCATCTCACATTTTCCTGTCCACATTCACATCTAAATTTAGGGCATAATTTAACTTAACAAATCATTATACCCTACACCACCATCATCGAATCAAAATCACTTTCTGAATCGAACTAACGATGCCCGTCTGGCTGTAGAGTAGAGGTCATGCTGATTTTTGTAACGCCCAAAAATAAAGCGTTATCCATTCCGAGGTTCACTACTTTTTTTAAGAAAAAAAAAACACAGATAATTGAAATTTAATGAGAAATGTTTATTATCATTTGAAACAACATTCTTTGGCAATTATTTTTTGAAGATTATGTCTATCAATTGTTGGCCGTTGCTACGTCGCAGTTGGTCTATCCGTTGAGTCCAATTTTCGATGATTCGTTCGAGCATTTCGACTGGTAAATGACGAATGACACGCGTGATATTTTCCTCCAAAGCCTGAATCGAAGCGTGTTTGTCCGCACCATTTTAAAAGAAATATGGACCGATGATTCCACCGGCCCACAAACCACACCACAGCTTGCTGAAAGTGGTCTATTTGATCGAATATTATCCAATAATGAATGCTGGGTCTCAAAATGGGTGATGGTGTTGCGAAAAGTACGCTCAGTAGGCCGCTCAGTAGGTTGACATTAAGTTGAGCGAAGTGCACGAAACACATTCCTCACGGAACGTAAATTTTCGTAATAAAGTTGAACGATTTGTAAACGTTGTTCAGGTATAACTTTTCCATTGTGAAATGCCAAACAATACTAAACAAGAAAAGGCTATACAAAAAAGTATCTCTAATTGAATCACCCTTTATTATTCTCATACCCACCTTGACTCACAATCACTTTCTGGATAGATTTAAAGATGTCCCTCCGTCCGTCTGGATGCAGAGTAGTGGTCGCAATTTTGAAGATATTTCCATAAAATTTGGTATGTGATATTTTTTAGGCCCAATGACGGCATGAATTGAAACCAATTTTGCCACAAATTAGTTGTATATGAAGTCTAATGACATCTACAAAGTTTATGCAGATCGTTTCATAATTGACCATAGCTCTAATATAAGACCTACTTCCGAAAATCACGTTAATAAGCATAGCTCTCCTAAAAATATTGGTATCCAAATAATATTCAACACAAATATGTTTAATATATACAGAAATCATGACACCTTATTTTATTACAGTCGGTCCATAACTAATCAAAGCTTCATTAGACCCACCTCGAAAATCACTTTAAGATATACTATAAATCTTTTAAAAGTTTTTATATCTAAATAAAATTTAACCCACAAATATGTTTAAGCACAGAGTTATAGCACAAAATGTTTGTGGATGATCAGTCCATAATTGATCATTTCTGAAAAATTATTTTTACACATACCCAGTCTGTAGGGTATTAATTGACCAACTATACTTTCATATTTGTTTACAATGTATTAGTGTTAATTTAAATTGACATTAAAATAAAAATACCATTAATCATTTCTATGCTGAAATTGAACCCTTCTTTTTATGTATGTAGCTGCAGTTTATCAAATATTTTCTTAACTTTACTTCTTCTACTACAGTTCTATAGCAATTTATTGTTTAACATTTGCTTTGGAAACAAACAAAAAATATATGTTGACAGTTCAAAGGACGTATGGCGATATTAACATACGCACCTGGTTGCTTCGTATTCGATTGTATTAAGTCTACATTTTATTTTATTGTGTTCTCAAAACAAAAAACAAAAAAAAGATTAAATAAAAGCACAACTAAGTTTTTCAAGCCATATATAATAAATTTTCCACAACTACACTTGACACTACAATTTAAAAATGTCAATGGACAGGAAGTGGCATGATATATTAAGAAAATACATATAAATAAGTAAAAAAAAAGTAGAAGAAATTACTTGTTGTAATGTATGCAAAAAAAGTCTAAAGAGTGTTTCTATTTAAAAGAAATAAATAGTTTCTGCTTTATTTAAGACAATTTAAAGCAGACTCCATAAACCACTTTATAAAACTTCGTTAAGATAGTACAGTGGGTGGCCAAATTATTAGTTACACTATATTAATTAAGATTCAACCGCTTTTAATACGTATATAAATTTATTTCTTGTACCAGATGTTTTCGTATTTTAATTCTGGTAATACTGTTAAATATTCTGTGCAGTGTCAACAATGATTGGTGATATTAGAGTGCAGTTGTAGAACATTATCTGTCATTCTGCTCTGAAGTGTGAAATATGCAATTTTGATTAAATTGATTAAAGTCTTGCATCACGATGAAAAACTAAAAGAAAATGTTCAAAGATGCATTCAGAGCATGCTAAAAAGGGTGCAAGCTGTAATTGATGCCAAAGAAGTTTCTACGAAATATTAAGATTTTTTTTTTTCAAAACATTTTGTAATATTTCTTTTCCTCAAATATATATTTTTAAAACAAAAGAATTTATTATTAATTGAATTAAAAGCACTTAATTTACCTAAAAGAACAAATAAAAGCATAAATTTCCACTATTTTAAAATGTTATACGGCTTCAAAGTAAACAATTTTGCATGTGTAACTAATAATTTGGCCACCCACTGTAAATGCAAAGTTGAAGCTAAAATTAAAGTAAACATATACACGAGAGAGATTAGAAACAAGTCTTTAAAATTGAAATTACAATATCATAATTTACCATAAATGAAAGAATTTTACTCAAGTTACATGAAAATGCTTGTATAACACTAAATGCTATAACATAGAAAACGCCCAAAATATACTAGATACTTCATTTATTGGAAATCTATCAAAAAATCTATCAAAGTCAGTTGCGAATCAGGGATGAAAAATGGCTTTTTGGATTTTGTAGCAACTATATAAATTAAATGTACTTTTTAGAATTTCACGGTACCAGTTTTAATATTCGTTAAATAATTTATTATTATTATATTATATATTTACTTAACCCTCACAAACTTACTTTATCGAAAATTCGATATAACTAACAGGAAAATTTTTAACATTATAACGAATGTTTAAACAATTTTATACTCGACCAAATTTTTATTATTGGCTATTAGGCTTAAGTCGGTATTAAAGACTTCTTTCAAACCACTTCCAAAATTTAATCACTAATAGAGTTTTAAATTCTAATTCAAATAAAAAAATTTTGGCGGCCACGCCTATTTTCTAGTGTGCGGGGCTCCAATGTTTGTAATATGTATATTTATCTATATATTGAAAACTACATTTCTTTTTTAAACAATATAAATATCAATATATCAATAGGTATTTATCAAAAGGTTTTTTAAAGAGCTTTCCAACGATATAAAACATGATCTATTTAGAGGAAGCACCTTGATTGATTTCTTCACAAAAGGAAAAACATAAAATATATAAATTAATTGAATTGTTTTAAAAATGAAAGGAATAGAAATGCAAAAAAAACTTTATAATGATGGATTTATTGCAAGTGATAAAAAAGTATACGGTGTAATTCTTCTTCAAAGAATCACAATATGATATCTAGTGAGCTGTTGATATTCTAAATGCGACAAAACTGGTCTCTATTGGACCCGTTATGCCAGCAGCATTTTGTACAGCAAACACGGTGCGCGAGTGAATGGCTTTATTGAGTAAGAATTTTTAATGGCAGCTTGACTTAGTCGATAAGTCACGATTACGATTCTACACTTGCAAGCTAATATTGCTCGTTTATTTGGCGCGGTACCGATACCAATGCCTGAAAAAGTAATCGAAAATTCGATCTTCCCAATGGAGCACCTACAGCGTAGTCTCTGCTAACATTTGAATGAAGTTATTTTTAAAAAGTAAGGGCAATCAAAAAGATTCCGACAGCCAGTTCCATTTTAAGTGCTTTATTTAAAACAAAAAAAGTCTAAATGAATCACTTATTAATAACATTTATTTAAGACCAAATCAATAAATTTGCTAGACATATCAGCAAACATGTATTCAACTACCTGTTCAAATTTTGTAAAAAAAAATCCAGTTAAAACCAAAAATTATGGAAAATGTCAAATTTTTTAACATTTAACACAAACACGATAAAAAACAGGATATATTTTGAAACATATGTACATAACATAACATGTTCACTTGAACAAGAAAATATGACAATATCATATTCACATTAAACTAATTTAATTAAAAGCGAATCAAATAAAGTATTGTTCACATAAAATACGTTCGTGCAAATATTTAAATATTTATTTTTAAACCACAAATTGATACTCATTTAATTTTATTTACGACAGCCTAAAAGAAGAGCTTATAATTAAGGTGGAATCACCCAATTGTTCTGAACAAAAATTTTGTTCGGAATTTTTTTACTGAGATTTTATTGCAACACGATTCACTCATTTCGAACGATTTTTCTGGACATAGGTAAACAGAATCTCTTAGTTTCATAAGTGGCAATACTGTGGCCATTGATTAATTTTTTTAAGTATAATAATAATTTTAAAATATTGTGTATTCAAAATGAATGAAAAATAAAAGTTCCTTTTGCTGATGGCCATTGAAATACATAAGACATTATTATTTATACGAAAAACTCTAACATATTGGCCACTTATTCCATTTTTGTCCAGACAAAATATAAAATTAAACCAATTTAAACTAAGAGTTGTTCGTAAAAAATATTTTCTCTCTCTTAAAAAGAGTTTTGTCAAACTTCATATGAAAAAACTTTTTCCGAACAAATATTTTGTTTAGAACGAATGGGTGAATCCACCTTTATAGAAATCCGTGTTTTTATTCTATTGTTTGGCATTTACTGATGCACAACATTTCGTTTCACCTGCACTCCAAACTCATTTCAAATCGATAACATTTTTCACATTTTTTTTATTTTGATACATTTACTTTGCCAATTGTAGCTTTTGAATAATATCAGAAAGATAAAATGGGCCAAAACTTTAGAGGAGATTGGTGTCGTTGAATAAGAGGCAGCAAACAATTTAGAGCATTATTTTATATAAATATCTGAAGTCATAGCTGAAACTATGACATTGTCTTTGATATTTCTTTTATTTCGGCTCGAGTTCATTAAATTTAATTTTCATTAAATTATTTTTTCTGAAGGTAGGAATTGTTACATGAAAACTATTATTAAAATTTATTGATAATTTTTCTTGGCTTAGGATTCGAACCTGGGTTGTTGGTTGAATTTACATATGTTTCGAGAAACACCACTTTCTCTCATCAGAATTCTTTACGTTCTCACCCTTTGCACCACTGCGGCGCCCGCTAGCCAACAGTAAAACATCAATCCTTTAACCAGTATTACCGGTGGTTCGAAAATTGCTGTAATTATCATATTTTTCCTTTATTTACATGTTGCCTCCTTTTTTCTTCAATTTTTTCGAATTCATGTCAAGACATTGTATGACATTGTCTTTTTGCCAAATTTATAATATTTTTATTGATAAATAGGGGAAAACCACAAAACTATATTCTAATATTTAACAAGTTCCTATTATTTTTATTGACGCGAGAAAAATAATTATAAAAGTTCTAAGTATGGTAACTGTGATAGCAAAATATGTTTATGATGACCATATGGTTGCTGTCAAATTATATTATGGTTCGTACATGATCAAACATGATGTTTAGTATTATGAAATCACTGGTAATAATTATATGTTTGTTGAAAATCATAATAGAATAATGCGTAATCATATTGTTGTTCAGAGCAATCATATTATAAAAGTATCATAACCATAATATGATTGATTCCAATAATTTGATGATATCAGCTCAATGCAATATGTTTATATAAAAATATGATAGCTGATATGATTATTTTATGTTTGCAGCACAATCATATTATGTTTAAGACCAACCATTTTACGAGTCCAGCTCAATTATAATATTTTCATTGCTTATATTATTATGGCTAAAGGCATAATGTTATAATAATGTAATGAATGTTGAAACCAAGTTAGTAATAAAAGGAAAATATATTTAACAATAAGTTTGTAATTTTTCACCAGATTTTGAAACCAAGCTTTTTTAATGTGACCGGATTTAATATGAACAATGCTATACATAACATGTTTACATAAACAAGAAAATATGACAATTTCTGTTCACATTAAACTAATTTAGTTAAAACACGCAGCAAAAAAAAAATAAACAAATTTAAAACAAACTTCTTTGATTAAGACATTTATATGGTATCATAAACAAACTTTGTTTAGGCTTGAGCACGAGTTTATTACAAATAGATTTTTCATAACCAATTATGAATTTTTATCTTAAAAAGTACACTAATACACTCTTAACTAGTTATTATACAATATGCTTATGAAAGAAAACTTGGTGGAAAACAAGAAAAAGTTTTTGCAAATTATTTAAACTCGTATGACAAATTATGCATAATTAATTATAAACTACAACTGGTATTTTCTAGGAAGTTGTAAACTTCTAAACCAAAAGCAAACTGTCTGCGGCTGCCATTCGATTCACTTAAAATCAGCTAAAATTTTAATTTAAAATCTCAGCAACAAAACAAAAAAAAAAAAAAAAAAAACAAGTTGAACACACAATTACCCAGCTTCTCATACATGGTCTTTAGGATCATGCTGAAAATAAGCATAAAAAGGATGCTAACGGCTTGGAGAGCTAAAACAAAGTAACGAAACATTGTTAAACATTGTAAGGAAAAACCTATAATTAAATCACTTCGCTGGCAATTGCCTTAGAGAAGAGTTAAAATATAATGTTGCAGTTGTAGTCTTTGTTAAAAGTGTTAGAGCAGCAATTATTTTGCCATTTAGACGGTTAAAGATATAAGAAACGACGAAATTATAGAAGAATAATGTAGCGTTTAGAAACCCATAGACACTTACTTGCCTCTTAACTTGTTGTTTAACTTAAAAGTATGATAAATTTTTTAATAACTGAAACAAATCATGTTTTCATCACTTATTACACATCGAAAATTATATAATGCTAAATACGAAAAGATGTAAAACCTAGAGTATGCAAGAAAGCTACAAATGAAGTACACGATATTAAAGTGTTAAATTTACTCCTCATCCTTTAAGGTGATGAGTGAAGTTTGCAACTTACACCATTTACATGTTTGGAAACAAAACAAAACAGGCATACATTTTATGGAAGAAACTGGTGTGTAATGACTATATCACAATATATTGACAATGTTTGTAGAATTGGATTTAAAGCAATACATCATTCTATTTGAGAATTGTTCAAATAGAAGTATAGATATTTAAAGGTGCATTCATTCGCCCCTGGGATTATTAATCCATCATTATTTTTGTTTATGTTTTATATAATCATTAATATTTGTCGCAAACTACTTTATTTTTAAATACATTTTATTTCAATAATAATTTGGTTGCACAATGTTTAATGTTTAGAGGTTCATAACGTCAATATGATTGATTTTGAAAATTATAAAAATTCTGTATTTATAACCAACATCATAAACATAAAAGGATTTACAATGATAACATTAAGCTGGAATCATAATATGTTTGCTCTCAAACATAATATGATTGTAGTGCAACCACAATATGATAATATAAGCTATCTTATTTTTACTTATACTCGTACATATTATTGCATTGAGGTGATATCATACAATGATTAGAAGCAATCATCATTGAACCATAATATGATAGTTGTCACAATTTAACACAGCATTTAGTATTTTACTGTAACATGTTGTATTCTTGAATACAACTTTACTTTGATATTTCTTTTAATTATTGTGCTTTGCATTTTTCTATTAAACAAGTGCAGGGAACAAAAAATTCACCTTCCTCCAGTGCTACATACACTTACTTGTTGTGGTTTAATTTATGAACGTCTTTCCTTGTAACAGGAAACTATAAAATATCTTTATCTAACCATAAAACATGAACAAAAATTAAACTAAAGTAATAATAATAAAAATACAAATGAAACTAAACGCAAAGATTTTGTTTTACTTTAAACGAAGACATACATACAGTAATGTTTTTAATTTGTTCACTTTCTTTGCGCTGTTTTTTTGTATGGTTGTTTATTTGTTGTTGTTGTTGTTGTTGTGGCACGCAATTTACAAATAAAACAAATAATTTAAAACATAACCCCTCGTGTATTTAATTCATATTGACATCTTGTTTGATGTTGCTAAATTTGAAACGCATGTTTAGTTTTCTGTTATTTTACTTTTTTTTCTTTTCAATTTCAATGAAATTTTGGCTGCAGTAGTAATTGTTAAAGACAAATTTTCCAAAGATATGAAAATGGTAAAAATATTTGCAATTTTACCATAAAAATTTAAACTAGAACAACAACATGTAAAGGAAAATATTATTTTATTTATTTATTTTTGTTTTGATAGTTTTGTTTAAACTATTTCCAAAGTTGTAAGACGGTGTAGAGTAACAAAATAGTTTTTTTTTTCTAGTTACCAAAAATGTGGTATAGTAAGTAACACCATTCAGTAGTGGTTGTATGATTGAACGGACGGACAGATGTAGAGACGGACACTTAAGACCGAGTCGTCTCAGTAATGAATAAAAGACTGTGTTGTTATTTGCAAAAAGCGTGAAGTAATAAATTCACTAATATGGCTGAAATTGAAAAATTATAAAAAAATGCAGCAAAACAAAAATAGAAAAAAACTAACAATAATAACAAAAATGTTACTTTAGCCATAGAGACCAATTGAAAGTGTGTTGGAATTTATTAGTGTAACTGATACTTTAAATATGAAATTGTTATTTAAGAAATTTTGCCAACAAAAGACTTAAGGCACAAATGCTGCTCGTGTTAAAGAAAGCAAATATTTAAAGTATTTGCATTTTGAATTGCAGGCAATAATTTTAATAGGTGTTACAACAATGCGGCATACATACATCAAAATTATCTGGGAAATGGTAGCCAAAATATTTTAAAGATATTAGCATAATAAAGACCAACAGCTTAGTACCCTGAAACTTGCTGCAACTCTAACTCTTTTTACCTTAAGAATTTATAATATTCCATTTACTAATGTAATGTTATGCAGTAGCTGATATAGATTTTCCATTTCTAAACACAATGTAAACACAATACCTCTTTGTATAGAGCTTTTCCATCTAAAGAGTGATGTTTTCACACAAACCTGCCATTATGGCCGCCAAACAATTGCTGCCACAACGATGGCAATTTGACAGTTAACAATGTTTCGCTTGTTGCATGAAATGTACGTGTTTAAATTTTATTTAACAAGATGCGTCGATATCAAAGGAAAATTACAGGCATGTCTTCACGTTTTAAAAGAACATGATTTTTAAATGAATTAAAGGCAAGAAAACCAAACAAATAAAAACCATTAAATGCAAAAAACATTGCAATGTTTTCCTTATCGAGTTAATTAAAGCTAACTACAATAATAACTGGTTGCAGGAGGTGGTGTAGGCAGAGCAGGCGTCTTTAAAAGCAAATAGTAAGAGTGTTTTAAACTCAAGGATTTATAGTATATACATATATTTTAATTAACGTTTTTTAAACTTTAAATAAACTTTAAATAAACCAAGTATTTTGATATTGTCGCATTTTATATAAACTCCAAATAATCTTCATTCTGTCCTTTACACAATACAGTTATCATTTTATCTTTCGCTGAGATTTTATCGGACGTTAGAATGTAAGTACTTGTCATATTTATTGAATAATATAAACATGGCAATGTTTAATATATTGTCGCCTGTCAATTTGCCTAGAATCTATTAATAAATATTTACAAGGAGACTTAAGGCATACTGTGTTGAAAGAAAATAATAAGAACAATTCCATGGTGAAATCACTCTACAAGGTGGTGTTGAAAAGCCGGCTGTTTTTTTTTTTTTTAGTCATGTTCGTTATGTCAATTTTTGTTTTGTTTGTATATATACAGTGGCGAACACACATGGGAGATGTTTTATAACTACCCAATAGACCAAAACCCTGTAGAAAAATTTTATAATAAAGCTTGCGAGCATAAGCCTTAAGCTTTAAAAGGACTTGAGAAACTATAAAAAAAAAACAATTTTAAATTATTGTAGAATATTCCAAAAGTAACCCTCGTGATAATAGTACTGAAATAATTATTTAATAAGCTTATATTCTCAATTTTAGAAAAAGCTTCTCCAAATAATATTTTATTAAAATAAATAAAGATAAGCTTATGCCTACAATTTTAGAATAAGCTTATTTCAACAATTGTAGAATTTGGTTATGCTTGCAAATAAGAAATTCTCATTTTCGGGAATTCAGTGTGATTTAAAAACCACATTAAAAAGTTTCCGCCAAATTTTTTTTTACAAAACTCGGAGCTTTGGCTACCGACGACAAGTCTTTCTCCCTAAAAAACTAAATAAAAAACTTTTAATGGCATTCATAGTTTCTAGGCCACTTGGAGAGGTTTCATATCAAGCTTCTTCCTAATACTATATATGAAGCTTCTTTAAGTTTGTTTTAATTTTAAACACAACACTGAATGTTGGAATCCTTATTATTGCCCGAAATACCAATCTTTGTAATTTAAATTATAAAAGTAATAAATCTTTTATATTGCTCTATTTAAGCTCGAGTTCATTAAATTTAATTTTCATTAAATTATATTTACTGAAGGTAGGAATTGTTACATGAAAATTATTATTAAAATTTTATTGATAATTTTCCTTGGCTTAGGATTCGAACCTGGGTTGTTGGTTGAATTTACATATGTTTCGAAAAACACTACTTTCTCTCATCAGAACTCGAGCCTAAATAAAGAAATATCAAAGATTTAAAGTTAACAGTTCAAATAAAAAATAATTCTTAAAAGTAATAAATGTTGGCCGCGACTACAATGTTGGTTGTCTCTTCGGAAGGACTTTTCGATCACTCGGGAACACCTCAAGGGGTAATTTGTCTTGGTGTAATTCCATCACCTTTACGCTGTTACAATCTTTGGGAGAGATATGGCGAAACCAGTGCCATGAGCTCGCATGAGGTTCAAAATGGATAGAATTTAATTATTCACCCAAATAAACTTGCAGCTGACTAGAGTCTGATCTAGAAATACGGAAAACTGAAAAGTGGTTGAAGTCCTTACGAGGTTCACGTTGTGGATGTTGCTGTATAACCAAAAAACGCGAAAAGATGATTATTGGTATAATGTCTGTTTGCAAATTTCGGACAACCAATTTATCACAGAGATATTGAAAGTAGTTGCGACAATTGGCAATGTTCTCAGCAAATGTTTTAAAAAATGTGGTGGTGGGTTCTCAGCCCTGGACAGGGTGACAAAAGCGGTTTAATAGCCCGCAGTGATCTCCTGTCCTGGCAGTAGTGGTTGGCCAGTGCAATACTAAGCCAACTAGTTTCTGACTGGAGAGATTGTTACGTGTCTAGTAATAGTCCTGGGCTATGTTAATTGGCTAGCTATGGATGGCAGGGATTAGACAGCCCAAGCTCTTTAGCAAGGTGCTCGTTACATTGATGGTTGCAGTCACGTACGAGAAGTTGCTAATTGTATGTTGTTTGCAAGATATTATGCTCTTTGTAAGGCATGTATTGGTGTGTCTCGCTAGACATATGCGAACGTGGCCCGTATGTTCACCAGCGTTAAGAGCATCTTGAATTTCATCCATTTACTTTAAGCACTTGGATTTTAATTTTCATTCCAGTTAGCCTTTCCATGATGAATTGTCAAACAATACTTAAAGAAATATGCTGACAGTATGACACAATTATCGAGTAATCTGAAAAAAAACAAAATGAAATGGTCTTTTTTTTTAAATAATTAACAAACACAAACTGCGAAGCTTTTGGCAGAAAACACCCAGAGTCTTTGGCGGGAATTGAACCCGCAACCCTTTGACTAATAGTCCGGCACTCTATCACCTGGTATGGGGCACTCAATAGAATATGGAGATCCATTATATAACGATGTCCAACATATGCTGGTGTATAACGGTTTCTAATGAATTTTCAAGCTTATAACCAAAAACTTACCTTATGGATTCAACTATACTAAATACGCTACTGTGCCTCTTGTACTTCATGCAATGCCTTACAAACACTTTATGGTCAAATCATTTCCATTGCAGTAATTGTTTCTTGCCACAAACTAAATGATTAGAAATTTATGTTTCCTGCACAAATAAAAGAAGGTCAGCAGTCACACCATAAATATTGGATTTCCTTTTCAAACTGTCAGGAATTTCTAAAGTGCACAAATACTGCCACAGAGACCACAACATTTGCTGATGAGTTGAAAAAGAAAATAGTTTAAGTGAATTTAAAACAAACAACATTTCAGTCACCCGATGTGGCAGTTTGGAGGCAAATAAAATAAATGTCCTCCTCAGTTAAAGAAGAAAATATTTAAAATATCACAAACATACACACACACACACGTATAAACACCAACACGTTCTCGCTAAGCGCAACACAAGCCACAACATCTGTTTGTGCCAACATTGAACAAGAGATTTATGCAAATCTTTATAAAATTTTGTAGTTTTTTTTTTAAATTTTATTGTAAACCAACACCGTTATTTTGATTAAAACAACAATGTGACAGTGTGTCACATTACATTTCAACTCACTATAGTGCTTAGTATTAGTTTGAGTGCCTGAAAGTGTTTTTATACATTATAAAAAAATCAAAATCTTTTATAAAAAAAATGGCACTTCTTTAGATCACATTACAATAGCTGAACATATTTGTGTAACCACCTTGTTTTTGTTATCTCCACGCTCGAGAGCGAAGAAACGATAATAGTGTGAAAATACATGTCATGTTTTTTGCCTACATAAAGTGTCTAAAAAAACAAAACTCTGACATAGGAATACGTACCAAACCAAACCAACAAACTCACAGCCCAGTGAATATAATTTCTCGTCTACACTTCACTATCTTTGAAAGAAAACAAACAAGTAAAGTGCGTTGGTTTTTCTTTACATTCAACAACTAGTCAACCAGCCAATAAACGAATCAAACAAAAACATACGTACAAAAAAAAAACAAGCTGCAAAAAAATGTTAAAAAAAAAATTCTAGCAAATGTTCTTGTCTAATGTCATGTGTTTCTGGTGGTAAAATTAAGAAAATAAGTTACAGCCGAAATGAAAAAAAAACCATCTCAGTTTCTAATGGACAAAAACATTGAATAAGTTGAAGGAAATGTTTTGATTTTAAATATTAATTGTGTTTGTTGTTTGTTGAGTTTAGCTAAAAATCAGCACAGAAATTAAAAGTTGTTGAACAGCTGTTGGCGAAAACAATAAAGTTTTTGTGTGTAAGTTTTGTTTTGAAGGTGAAATTTTGTATTCACACATATGGAACATTAGCAAAATGATTCAAAATTATTTGTAGGAATATTAAACATTGTTGAATAAAAAGTTTTTGAAATAATTCGGTTTATTTTGGTTTTTTAAAAAATTTATTGTTGATGGTTTTCTCCAGAACAGTTTTTTTTTATATATTTCAAACTACTATTGTGGTTTATCCTATTAAAGTATTTTTTAATAATTGTTTTTATTAAAACTTTTAAAACTTGTTCCAAAATTACTATTTCTAGAAGAACTCTAAACGGAACCTCATGAGATTCTTTGATAGGTTGCATACAACTATTGTTGTCGTCAGAAAATTTCAAGAAATTACATTTCTGGGGAAAATCCTTCCATGAACTGGTTGTTTACTAGTTGTATATAACTTGTATGATATTGGGTGTATAGTTTAAAAATGCGGTACTCATAACAAAAGGCGTATTTTTTAAAAACGTGTAATGTCTTTAGTAACTTATATGTCAGTAACTTTGTAACATAAAGGTACATATCAGTCCTTTATTCTCAGTTATTCAACATTATAGTGTAAACAACAATATTTTTCTTTGCTTCCAAAATAACGAATTTTGCTTTAAAAAACATTCATAAGTTTTACTTTTTGCTTCTGCTTTACTTTCTTAATTTGATATAAATTGCGGATCAAAACTCCGATTACTCAACAAGAGCTTGCAAAATCATTGGAAACTACTCAAGTAGCAATTTCCTAACATCTGTATGCAGCAAAATCCATTCAAATGCAGGAAAATTGGGTACCCTTTGAATTGGAATCAAAAGAGCTTGAAAAACTATTTTGCATGTCCTAAATGCTTCTTAAGCGTTATAAAAGGGAAGCATTTTTTCACCGAGTAAAAAATGGATCCGATAACTGATACGTTTGAAGCAAATATTGGCTGAAAAACTCACCGTAATAATATTCGATCATAACAACTTTTGACCACATGTTGCACAATTTTTTAAAAACTATTTAGAAGAAATGTTTAGGAAGCTTTGCCTCGTCCGCCTTATAGTCCAGATCTTGCCCTGTCCGACTATAATTGCTATAGTCTCTAATTAGCACTGAACCCGTTTCCGTTCCCAACTGATCAGAAATTCTCAATCGGATTACTTGCCACTGCTTCAAAAGAAAATTCTGCTCACGAAGTCATTCTTTTACGATTTTAGAAGTACGTTTTATGTCACCATACAGCTGAAAAGTAACTTCATACACATGATAGCCGCTCTTATCTACGAATCGGAAAGATCGTCATTATTTTTTCGATTCTTTACAGTAGTTCGAGGTGCCAACATGTAAATCACGTTCCTTCCACCATGTTTTCATTGTTTTCTTTAAATGGCGACTTTGAATTCTGTGGGCTGTTTGAAGCCAGTAGCCATCTTATTGAAACGATTAAATGAAAACCAATCTAATAAAAAAAGTTTGTGCGGATCGGTCCATAATTGACCATAGCTCCCATATAAGACCCATTGCCGCATATCACTTTACAAAGCAGAACTCTCTTAAAAATATTGCTATACAAATCATATTCAACATAAGCCTGTTTCATAGGGCCCAAATTGAAAAAAAAAATTAAAAAAAAAATATTTAAAAAAAAATTAAAAAAAAAAATTTAAAAATTAAAAAAAAATATTTTTGAAATGATTGAAGAAATTTTTGCTAGGACCAAGAGGTAAAAAGTTACACTCATTTAAAAAAAACCCTGTATGACCAAAATGTCCATCTTTGACCCCCCCCCTAACTCCGGCACTTCTGGACTGATAGTGCTGAAAATTTGTCTCTGGCCTACTATCCTATACTAACGTTGGTGCAAATTTCATCCAAATCGGAAGACATATATTTTTTAAAATTGAGTCACTTGACGTGAAATTCACCATATACAAGAATCATTTGCCTCAATTTCATAATGATTGGTCCATAATTAGTCATAGGTCCCATATAAAAAACACTTCCCAAAATCCCTTTAATAACCATAAATGTCTTAATAATGATAGTATCCAAATAAAATTGCACACAAATAAGTTTGATATATACAGAAATCATGACAATTAATTTTATAACGGCCAAATCATAATGAGTCATAGCTCCCATATAAGATCCCCTTCGAAAATCACTTTAACATCTATATAATAATCTATAAAAGTGTTTATATCAAAATATAAAATTTAACACAAACAATATTTATATGCACAGAAGTCATGCTACTACATTTTTGGATGATCGGATGATTTTTTTTCGATAACAAGTCATATATAAAGCCCATTTGTGAAAATTGTTCAGGCTTGACCGACACATACAAATCTAATGGTAAACTTCGATCTTTTTGTACATTTGTTCAAAATTTTGTACATGCAAGTTTCTTGTTTAAATGTTTGGTTAACAAATTAACATGTAAGAAAATTAATAATGCATTTTTTAAATCTCAGTGCGTTACTTATTATTTGTATGTTGTGCGGGAGTAGATTCCAAAGCCGGATTGCATTAAGAAAAAATTGCCAATCAGAAGTTAAACTATGATGTCTAAACAATAAGATTCGCTTTCCTCTATTAGAACCCGATAGGGTTAAGCGGTTATAGAGATGTTGTGGTTGTTGGGTATACACGATTTTGTGCATGAACAAATGTGTTCAAGTTTAACATGAAGCACCTGCCAAAATGGCTTATCTTCACGGCGCACTCAAACGCAGGACGGACTCGGCCCGTCAACCGCATTGTGTGTCCTACCAAAACACAGGAATAGCCTCATAGGAGGACTTTTTCACGCCATATACATAGCGCACAATACTTTTGTAAACTGAGTTTAGTTTTCCTGTACTTGCCGTATCGCATTTAGCAAATAATTCGCATCCATACATCAGAACTGACAATAAATAGGTTTTTGCAAGAAGTACTCTTATTTTGACAGTTGTGCAATACTGCGTTTCATTTTAAAGTATTGATAGATCACGAGTGTATGCTACATGTTCAATATTTATCGCGTCGCTATTTATGTTTATGAATGTCGCGAGAAAACCAAAAAAAAACCTGTTTAGCTATTTTGCTTGCTTTTTCATTGAAGAAAAAATTGTAAAGAACAATTTGGAGCAAAAAGTGGTTGCAGGATCGGAAAAAATATACGCACTTAAGTTTAATGGATACAATTATTATTATTTATCACTTTTTACTGAAAATGCTACACGTTCAATATTTATCACGAGATCCACGATCCGCGATTCATATTTTATTCCATTTTGCGATATGGGTCTCGATCCATCAATATTGCATGCTACATGTTCAATAAATTTCGTGATGCTAGAAATATCACGATATTTATTGATACGTGTAGCAGTGCCCTAAACCTAAAATTAATGACAAAAACATTTTACTAATTTTATATTCCAAAAAATGGGAAGCGCACCAGGTACAAGCATGTAATCCTTTGTGCTACCCACTGTATATGTATGTGTATAAAATTATCACCGAAAGTATTTAAAAAAAAATGTTTAGAAATCATTTGCTAGGTTAAGAATTCAACAAGATAAATAATAATAAACACGTAAACAAATTACTACAAGAGATAAAACAGCAATCTAAATATAGCAAACACTTGAGAATATTTAAATAAAATGAACGTGTTTATTCTCCACTTATATGCCAATAAAATCATACAAATAAACTTTAATTTAAATTTGTCTTAAACAAATCATTTTATTAACTGTATTTTCAATAAATGTATGTACGATCGATGGATAAAAAAATTAATTGTAATAAAAATATTAGATTCAATTTTAACTGATCAAAAGTTCACATAAGTGTGTGGCCACTCCCACATTTACATTAATTGCGAATGTATGCATGTATTTATATTAGTGGTTTGTTAATATTTTTATTACAATTCTCTAAATTGGTTTAATGGCGCATTGATTTTTATGATACGACAAAATATTTTTATTTAATTTATTTCAATTTAAATGTGCAGCAATTAGCGTTATTATGACAGTAACAAATTGTGTTCAAGAATAATATAACAAAAAAAAAACTATAACACTAACATAGATAATTATCATATTATTTGTAATAAAAAGAAAATTAATGTTTAAAAAGCGATTGCGGCTAATTAATTTAATTAAAATATTAAAAGCAACTAAAGACAGTAAAACCAGAGAAAACAACTGGTTTATATTGTTTATTAATTTAAATAATTTTATAAAACATAATTGTACAAAGTAGTTAATGTAAATTGTTTGAAATATGCCCAGATCTTTTATTGTCTCAAGGCGATTGGAAATTGAATTAATATGAATCATACGCCCCAGTGATTCATATCGAATAAAAATGGAATTGAAAAAGTTCTATTGTGAAAGAGATGACGCATAGATCTTGGAGTGTATAAGAATTATACAATAAGTCCTGCCAATAATACATATTTCCTATTATTTTCATATAAAATTTTAAATCTCTTTTTACAATAAAAACATTTTTTAATAAAGTACCACATCATTTATCCCCTTCATATTAACACTATAAATTTTTCTAATTGCTTGCCATTTATTTAACTGCTTATCAAATCTTTTAACAAAATATGGGTATTTTCAGCAAATTAGTTAACTCTCTATTTCCATATTACGATAAACACTACACAACAAACCTCGCAAACTTCATATTTATACATCTACCCCTTAAAAAAAAAGTGTTTTATCATTTCAATTACAACCAAACGTATAAAACACCAGCACAACAAGTATTAATTGTGTATTAAAAAACGGCACACACACACAAAATCTCACTCAATTCGACCAGCCGTATTTGGACCAAAAAATATCATCTGAAATAATGTTAGTAATTTAACTATAATTATCACATAATTTGTTGTAAATTTATTTGAATATATTTGTAATGAAAATCACAAACTACTGCTTTGGTATACGTAGACTTGGTAATGCAAACTATTTACATCAACCAGTGTCACCTCCTCCAACTTTGTTTAGTTGGTTTAGTTGTGTGATTTTTTGAGAAAAACTATTTTGAAAACGGCAAAACATAGAAAATATAAACTAAGCAATGCTACAACTAAATATTTCCAACTTGCCACTTAAATGGCGTACTAACAACAAATACATCGTATCAACATGATTGTGGGCAGCTGCCGAATCAACACTCATCTGAACTGAACTGATGCCAATTTAACAGTGACTTTGTGGCAAACGTAACCAAATAGCAAATGTGTGGGATAGTAGGAGCGCGGCTTGATGTGAACGTTAGAAAATTATTGAATAATTAAAGGAAGTCTATATATAATATATCATAATATTAAAGCATGCTAAAAGGAATTTCAGAGGAACTATTGAATTCTATACCTGGTGTTTATAACGTCCCAACATAACCTACTTAAACGGTACCAATGTGCCCAGGATCAATCGAATAATCAAACTACAGGTCGCAATTTTAAAGACTTACAATAAATGTTTAACAAAACCGTCTAATTAAGACTGGAACTTGTGTAAAACACAGCTACCGATTGTACGAGTATGTTGCGGAGAACGAGGGGATCCTTTTACGAACATAAATCTCAAAAAATGTTGCCAGCCGAGTAAAATTAAACACAAATATTCATAAATGAAAATGTCATTTCACGTAATTTTTTAACGATCGGCGCATAATTAATCATAGCTCCCATATAACCCGCTCCTATATAAACCTTTAACATAAATAAATTGTTTACAAGTGATTACATCAAGATATATCACTAATTAATGTAAAACTGTTTTTCCACATATACTGGGTGTAAGATATTAAATGGTCGGGCTGGACCGATTATACTCTCCTTTTTGTTTTAAATTACGTTATATTTTGTTATAATACTTTCAAAAACTATTTGCAAATCCGGCCTTTATTTTTCTCAACAGCCTTGAAAAATTATTTGAAATTTTTCTTATAATTTCTCTATTTGTACCAAGAATTAAATGCAATATATAATAAATCTAGACTCTAAAACTAGAAACTGTCTCAGCACAAATCTTTGGTTCATAGTAGAATTTTTCTATCTTAGTTTCTTTTCGAAACACTTAAAACAAACAGGGGGCTAATTCTGGCAGTCGTGATCGAAATTGTTTTCGAATCGAAATTTATTTCGACAGTGCAAAATTGTATAATGATGGTACTCGATACGAATCGACTTATTGCTTCAGTGTTGTAAAAACTTAGTACGTATTACAACACTGAATAAAATAAAATAAAATGTAAACAAAAATGGTTCTGAAAAAATAACACAATTCAAAGTGAAATGTTTTAAAGAAATTATTTTAAATTAAAAATTGATCCAGTTATGTTTTTTACTCGTCATCTTTTGATTCTGATGAGATTGAAAACATTAATGACATAAGGAAACAAATAAGATACACCCCTTAACCCTTGGACAAACAATGAGTAAGTATAATTAAGTACATACATACATACATATGTATGTGTTTTTCTAGACTTAAAAGACGTTTTAGGCTCACAAAGCAAGCATAGGTAAATTTTATTTTTGATATTTTTGACCTAAAAGTAATAAAATTATTAATATTATGATATTTTTTTAAAGTAAGTAACACATTTTTTTACTAACATTTTCTTTTTTTTCTTCTGTTTGCTAAAAAAAAACGTTATTTCGAATGATTTTTTGCTTACGAGTAAAAACTCGCAATGTTGCGTTCGAATAATCATTCGTTACCGAATGCCATCATTAGAAATTTCGATACATTTTATTCGATATCGAATGAGAGAACACCAAATGTTAAAAAATTCGAAAGTTCGAATGAAAATTTACTCGCATACGAATGCGAGAATTAGCCCCCCGGATTTTTTCATGTACTTTGACATTTGTTATTGCATTTATTTATAATCAATTAATGATATTACAAATTTCAATGCAATCGTTAACATTTTTAACAGTAATTTCTTTAGAGCTAACATTATAATTAGTATTATTTGCTATGGAATATTTATGTCATTCAGTGTGACTGCTGGACATTCACCCCTTCTCAGAGTAAATGTAGTAAATGTATCCATCCAACCATACCACCACTCGTTTGAAATAATTGGCTAGTTTCATAGAAGTTATCATCGGATTTGTGTGGAAAGTAAGTCCTACAACACTTTTCTGTGGAACACCAGCTTTTATTTCATAATTTTCTGTCATGTCACTCCAAATACTCGGCCTGGTATACATACACGATTGCAACAATCCATGCATGTCGATACCTAATGGCAGCAGTTATTTAATTTTGTGTATCAACACCGTGTGCAATATCTTGTTAAAAGCTTAAAGCGTTATCCAAAAATAAAGCAGAGCAGTATTTTTTTTTATTGTAAAAAGTTATTCTTATCACTCCAGTTTATCAATTAACTCAATGGTTTCATGAAATATGGTAATATTCATGTCATTCAATTGAAGTGTACATTTACAATGCAAAACTCTCACAAATAACTTTCATAGGCATGGCTTGTAGGTCTATATGGCATCGTTAAATCTTTTCCTCGCCTAGGTATCATTATCTCAGGATAGCCTCTGCGCAGGTTGTCTATTATGTTGCCACTATCTTCTGAGATTTCTCTTTTCAAGATTTTAGCTTTTATTTAAAGATGGGGATCTTTAAATAATCCAGAGTAATTACAGGCGTGAATTCATTGACACATTAGTTTATCTCTCCCTCACAATGTACATTTAGATTTTTGTGGTTATGGATACTGATGTATTTCCTGTATGTACTCCAGTTTGTTTTGTAAAACAGATAATTTGTGCGCGATTTTGTTTTATTTTAACCATAATAAGTGACTATTACACGCGAATGTTCAGATGCTGAGTTTCTATCTACATTTGTGGATATGGCAAAGTCTATGTCAGGTATTTACGTAGGATCTGTAGGTATGTTTGTTGACAAGGGGATATTATCCAGGTCATTCTTACTGTCTACCAGGACCTTGTAAAGCTGTCTACCAGAAGTAGCTGTAGTTAGCACAAGCTAGGAACCTAGTGTCTCAAACAATTCTTTAAACTTTTCCTTAGTCTTCGAAAATCGTGGTGCGTCACCACTGTAAAAGCTCCAAATAAACAATTTAGTCGAATGGAAGTTGCCTGCATATAGTCGTATATTATTTTGAGAATGCATCTAGGGCATAAAGTATTAAACGGCTTCTAATTAAAATGCCAGTGCTAGTATTTTCTTTAAAATTTAATCTATTTGTTAGATGAGTCTCAGAATTTAACATAACGTGGATGTCATTATTCGTCATAAAATTATAAAGCTCAGATTTGTGCTGGTTCAAAATATTTGTTTTAAATCCAAAAATATATATGAAACTTATTGGGCTATTGTCAAATTAAAATTGTATTTATTTCCACAACATTTCAATTTCATAATCATAAAGAAATTTTATAAAATAGGCTTTAAAAGATAGGCACTTTATTAAAATATATAGGGCTATATGTGAATGAAACAATGATCTTAACCCTAGAACACACACCCGGGTACAAATGTATTTACATGGAAATTTTTTGTCTATTCCATGCCCATGACCTTTTCTGCACATATCTCTTGAACTAGGTAAAACATTATTAAATGAAACAAAAACTAAAACAGGTCAAACGTAAAAACTGCGTTCTATTATCAAAACACAATTCAAGACATGACTTCAAAATAAAATAATGTTCGTGCACACCCTTTATTTGTTTGTTTGTTTGTCTGCCTAATTTGAATATGTATGTGTAAAAATATTTAGTTGCCAGTTTGTTGATGGTGCCTGGTTTGTTTGGTTTTCGCGCTGTTTTATTTAAAATGTTTAGTTTTTATCACCAACAAACAATTAATGCAACGTAATCGTTATTTTTTAAAAACCCCAAAGCTGCTGCTATAAAATAACAAAGTGTACAAAAAGCTTTAAAGATAGCTAGCGTTCGGTCGTCGGTCCATTCTTTGATTTAAGCCATTTTTATTGACTTCTTTTTTTTATTGAGTTGATTTCTCGTCGATAGTTTTCTTTACGTTTAAACGTATTTCTTTGTTTTTTTCCTGGTTGTCATTAAATTTATATGCAGATATAATAAAACAAGTGTTTTCATTTGTTTGCAGCATCAGGATGAGGAAAATGTGAATGGAATCTGTGAGGTTTTTCTGTTGGTTTGTGTTGGTATTAATTAAAATTGAAACATTTGTTTGGATTTGTGCGGGAACATGGAATAATTGCTGAAATAAATTTATTGTAAAGAAATAATATTTTATTGAAAAGCATGTATGGGGGAATTTTTATTGTTAAGATGGGTTTTCAAGTGGAAAGAATGATTGGCACAATCATGCAAAGGGAATTGTGGCAAAAATTTAACACGCTAATTTGTTTTTAGGAGTTCTCAAATTTAACAGACGACTTTACTTAAAATAATAATTGCCTGCTAACTCAATCGTTTATCTCTGGGAACTTATTTCTAGTTTAAAGTTCATCATAGAGCAAATGTTTGCAATGTAAACACACATTGAAATGGGCTTAAACAACTAATAACAATAAATAAAAATATTAAGATTAAAATCGGTTTAATTGAAAATGTTTAAAGTCATTTAACACCATTTGACATACAAAATACATGTAAACTGAAAAAAAGAACAACCAAGCGTCCGCTACACCGCAAAATGTGAGAAAATAATCACTTGCAAAGTAACCGACATTTAGGAAAATTTTATAGATCTAAAACGGTTTAAAATTTTTTTTCTGAGTTAGTGCTGGTGGCATTAAAACAACACGACCAACAAACTTTAAACAAACGCATGTTGCAAACAAAAAAGAGAAAAAAAATTGCTCATATATTCTCTAATGTAATCTAAACAATATCATTTATAAACTATAAATCATAAAAGTTGTTGCTGCAAAATTGTTTCCATAATATTTTACCTTATAAGCACGCAATAAATATATTTTGAACAAAAACTAAAAATGCGTGTTGTAGAAAAACACAACAAATTTTTAATATATATGTATATATATTTTTCATTTTTACACATAAACTTTGAATGTTAACATAATGTTTATTAAAATTTTTTAACATAAAAACATAAATTTTTTAATGTACGAAAATTTTGGCCACAAAAAACTAAATATTTTTTATGTGTTTTTTTCTAATTTTTATTATTAAGTTATAAATTTAATAGCAACTAAATATATATGTATATATTTCAAGCAAGCAGGGGCCAGGGTGGTTGATGTTGAATGTCTCGGCAGCAGTGAATACCGACATGAGGTTTATTAATAGTTAAGAAAAATTCACCAATGGTATGTATGTTTTATTAGTTATCAGTCACTTCAGCCAGCCAGTTAGCTATTTCGTCAGCCAGTCAGTCATTTATTTAGTGCGTTTATCTAGTCATAGCAAAGTGTCTTGTTGTTATTGTTGCAGTTTGTGTTGGCTTTTAAAAATCTTAATTGCATTTCATGTCAATTTTCTGTTTGTTGCATTTGTTTGCCAGTTTCGTGTGTGTTTCTTGGCTTTGCGTGTGTTTTTTTCTTCTCATAAAAGGCCGAATGGACGGACAGACAGACATTATTTTCTTCTTAGAACAATTCATTTTGATGTTAATGTCTAGATAATATTCAAATTGAAAATCAACAAATGTCCTGTATTTTAAATTGAACAGAAAATGTCGACTTTGCATTTAAATAAACTTGTTGATCTTGTTTTACTCATTTCTTTTTCATCTTATGCATCCTACGCTGAGCATGATGTTGTGTTGATGCTTGTGTATGAAAAATATTGTAATGTTTGAACTTACAAATGTTTACTATTCCAGCAAAGCAAACTTGGCTATAACATGCAATTACTGACTAACTTACTTTTCAATTAATTATAACTTAATATATATAACGTATATAACTTAAAATTGCGTGAATTTTTTTTGAAATTTTAGCTTTTATTTTGAAACATTTGTACACTATAAATGTTAAAGCTTATCTCGCAGAGAGCGTTCCACGTTGACAGAAACAAATAGTTGTCGGACGGTAAAAGGTCTGGAGAGGTGAAACTTTCAATCACTTTTTTCAAAATAGTTTTTAGCAGATATTGTAACGTATGGTTGAGATTTGTCATTTGACGTTACAAAATGTCCAATGACAAAGCTCGACCATATCTCTCCGTATTTTCTGAGAGTTTTTTGATCTCTTCAAACGAATCAGTTGCATTCGGTTGAGGTTTCCTGTAATGATCTGGTCAAATTTCAGCAGCTCATAAATGATATGACTTGCAAAAGGCTGACAATAGGTGACGCAATCTTACAATGCAACACACAGTACGCATCTTGTGAATAGAAAACGAAAGGACGATTGGTAAAGGTGGCTATACACTACGTGTTTTTTACATTGTATATGTCAAATTTTACATAAGGAATAAAAACATATAGTTGGTGACCTCATAAACTTTGCTTGTGTAAAATACATGTGGAAATACATATGTAATTTTTTCGATTAGAACACGCTCTATTTTCTTATGTTCAAACACATGTTTTCAAATGTATATGCCATACGAAAAGATTTGTCGACGGTTAAATATCTGCGCTATCATTAGCCGGCCGTATGAAGAATTTGCATAAGTGATAAATTAAATATTTTTTTTATCTCATTTTGTTAATTTAATAACAATGATATAAATTATTTAAACATTTTTGATACAATTTTTGATAAATAATCATGGCGATGTCACGTGTAATTGTACATACAAGTTGGTGACCAAAAATTAAAACCCTTATGTAAAATAACCAATTTTGACAGACATAAAGAAAAACATGTGGGTTGTAAACTTAAAAATACATAAGCAAAAACACGTAGTGTATAGCCACCTTAAGCATGCAAGCAGACTCAGACTTTCATTCAATAATCACTGCCGCAGTTGCCCGACTCTACATAATTCAAGGCAGTAATTTTTCAACTCTCATATGCTAAACAATCTGGCAGAGACATCAAGTATGAAATGGTTCGATTTTATCGGATACCTGAACGCCACAGGCTAGAAAAAGTACTCTCTACCCAGTAAAAAAAAAATGCTGCAGAAGGAGCAGGTTTTATGTATGAATTCATACCTCAAATCGCTTCAAACCTGCTGATGGGACGCATAATTTTTGTATGAGGTGTTCCCGGTTTGGAGGACTACTTTCTGCTGACAATAAGCGCTTCTTTTAACCTAATCAAACATTCCTAAAGTGTTTTTTTTAATTCTATCTGAATGTTTTTGCTTAAGATTATATTTCAATGCTTGCACGTAACGGTCACCCACGTAAACCAAACATATTAAGATAGTACCCTTTTGCGTCCACCAAATATGGAGTATGATTGAAGCGCCATGGTTGGTTGACCGGGTGTCACATACTATCTCTTAGCCTTTGGGTTAACGTAATAGATCCAGTTTTCATGCAAAGTAATGCTTTGGTGCAAAAATTATTGACTCTTATGGCGTTGAAACGGCATTTCGAAGATGCAAAATCGTTTTTGAAGGTCACTCGGCTTCAATCCAATTTAATTGCTTTCGGATAAATCTTGCTGCTCGAAAATGATTTGAAATTACTGCTTGAGTATATTTTAATGATTTTTTAAGCTCTTGTTGAGTTTGATAACAAACTTCATGGAATAATGCTTCCAATACCTGGTCTTCTAAATTTTTAGTAAAGCAAACCTTCCCTCAATGGTACTCTCTGGCAAGCTTAAATACTGGTTGTCGCATTTTTCTCTAGTTTCATGACATCCAGTTTATTTATACATGTATAGTTTATTATATATGTGAATCTGTTTGTAATGGTATATGTATGCTGTTTCTGTTCTAATTTCAGCAATTGTTATATTTAATATTATTTATTTGATATCCTTAAACTGAGATTTGAACACTTCTATTATCATTGTTCAAAATTATGAAACGTAAAAGCTATATTGCACTTCATGGGAAAAAGAATGAGTTCCGTTTATGCAAGTCCCTGTAGCCTAGCTCATTTTGTCCTTTATACTGAATTAAGGGTCATATTCCAAAAATAGTCCCCAGAAGACACCAGCCTATGCTGTTGCTTCATTGAAAAAGCTAGTAGCTTTAGAAGAACGATTTTTTTATTCACTAGAGCAGTCTCAGTTTATACTCCACTGTTATATGCATTCGAATTCGAAGATAACAGCCATCACATTCCTTTCCAAAGTTTTCATAAGAAAATATTATCGCTAAACTTCTTCGCTTTTTGAGAAAAAAATCCAAATTTTCCATAATTTGCGAAAAAGATCTAATATATAATCCATACAGTTGTAGGGTATTATATAGTCGAGCATGCCCATTAACAATATCTTTCTTTACTTGTTGTTTTTTGTTTGTATCCTTCACATGTAATTCTTACATGTTGAACTTGGTGTTTAGTTTGTTTCCATTTATTTGTTTCTGTTTGTTGTCTTCTGTTCTTATTTCGAACAATATTTTGTCTATTTGTTTGTCCGAGTAAAAAATATAAACTGACATTATATTTCAAGCACTTGTTATTGTCATTGTTGTAGAGCTGTGTTCTTCTGATCCAGACAATGCCACTACAGCAGCAACCATAATAAAATAAAGAAGCTTCTTATTAAAAGCAAAATGAAAAAGAATCACATAGCTGCGTCTTAAAAATGGCATAATTTATCTTTTCAGCGCTTGGATTTATAACAATCCTTGTTTAATACTCTTACAATTTTTTTTTAATGTTACGGATTTAAATCAGTTCACAGTTGGAGAGAATTTTTTGTTTTTCCTTGAAAAGAATTTACTTATTATTTGTACGGTGCATGTATTGTAATGTTAAGTGAATTAAATCAACATCGTAGATATTCTAGAGTAAAAATGATATCAAGTAGAATTTAACATGTAGTCATCTATATTTTTAATACCAGTAGGAAATTGTCTTTTACGAGAAAATTTAAATTATAATTATTATATATTGAAAATTTCATTAAAGTTGTATCTTATTAATACTTTTAGAGCAGTAGTATTAATATGTTATCTAAGACATTATTAGACTTTACAGATGGTATGGGACAAGTTCCTATAATTTAACTATTTCTGCTTCTTTTCAGCTTCTTCATTATTACTTTACTGTCGGCCTTAGGTAAAAGGATGAAGATTGTTATAAAGGGGGACGAAGAGGCGATAGCAGTGTTACTTGGTTGTGATACTTTTTAAATTGTGGCGTTATTGTTGGGTGGGGCGAGCTGTATAGTCTTTGAACGATCAGACAACATATTATTTATTATTTATATACGATTTATTATTCACTGTGATTAACATGTTTCCATTAGATATGCATACCTGGTGTTAGTAAAATGTATGAGACTACGGATATGCCAGAGTTCTAAGTTGCTTTGGGAAAGTTCATGGCAATATCGACTACTGCTCATTAAGATCCGAGTTATCACAGTGTACCCTGAAGGATCCTCAAGTCCTTCACCAATAAACCACAATGCCAATGATTACAGATATTAGAATCGGGTCATTCATCCAAAATAGATTTTTGGTATAAACTAAATGTACCCACATTACATATTCTACATCACTGTAATGATTTGGAAATATCTAATTAACAATATGACAGGTCATATCTAATATATAATAATATCTAATAAACAATATCACAAGTCACAACTAAGGATAGTTAATTAGGTAATCACGGAAATTTTTCCCATACAATAACTCTTGCATAAGTTATTCGAATGATTAAGAAGACACGGAAAAACGTTTTCTGCAAACAAAAATTCTAGAATATTTAAAAATCTGCTCTTTCCTACCATTTACCAGTGCCACTGCTGGGGTAACATAATAGAAGTGTATTGTGAAACGAAGCCAAGTTAGTTTACGGGAGGGGTGGCTGCTAATAGAACTTAACCTAATTTTACAATAAAATAAAACACCTTTAAAGCAGTTACATTCATTTTACAGTCAATTGTAATATTGGAAGATTATGCTTTAACAGAATAGGATGGCCTATATATCAGTGATATGTGGTTACAATCATTGACATTGCATGCAATCCACATCAAACTGGTTTAAGGATGCAATGAAATAACTTGAAGAACTTATCAGTTGTTGACTGTTATATTCTGAAAATGATTTTTCGCTGAAATTTAGAATTTTCTTCGTAGTAGTATTTCTAAGTCAATCGTTAAAGTTTAGGTGCTTCAAAATATTGAGATACTCAGTGCTTGCTGTTAAATATCTGATAAATTTTAAAATAAAAACAAGTAAGAAAGTATATGTATAAAACAGTTTTCCAGAAATAGGCGCTATATGGGAGATATGACCTATTATATACCGATCATCCACTATGATGGTGTAGGGTATAATAATATTTGTTGTGTCTTGTTCTAAATATATTTTATTTAGTGGCTACGTCTTTTCCGGCAAATATTTGCTATGTGTGACCGTACCTGACAGAATTAACATTGACGGAATTATAGATATAATGTCATCGGTTCATATCCTGAATCTATGTTGTACTGCGTAATGTACTGTCATCCCGAAAGGTTGGCGTAATGGTATTAGATGTAGAAGGTGAAATATCAGTGTTTATCGTTTAATAAAGTTTTGAACTAGCTGTGATCAATGTCGTAAACACAACTGCCGTAAATAGTTACTTGTTTTGATAGTCAAATCGTCGTCATGTAATGGAATATTGTATATACAATGATCATGGAACTGTTAGAGAAGAAGAACGTTAAATTCTCATTATGCCACTGACCTGCGTTTGTCCCCCTAATCTTTTTAGGCCTTGATGTTATTACATTCTATCTTAAAAATCTTTAAAGGATCAATTTGCAATACGTTGCGAAATTGCTGATGTTTGACATTGGTACATACGTTGGCTAACCAAAAGTACTGTTGACATCCAAAAGTGCAGCCTCGTGAGCTCCATAGTGATTCTTGTTAAGATAGGTAACGCCAATAGTCACCACTTCTATTGGTACTTACATCAGAGCAATGCTGATTTATTGGATTGGAGGGATACATGTAGGCAGGTAACTGAGATAAGCATAGATATTGTTCTTCTTGTGATCCTTGAAAGGCAACCTGTATTATGGAAAGGTTAGTCCACTCATTGATAATCGTTTAGTAGCTTCTGAACTATGCTAATTAGATAAGCAGCTTTGTTGTAGAAGATTTTATTGCTCAGACACTTTAGAGAGCTGTTTTTGCATTGTCTTATGTATTAAATTTTTCCGTCTGTATGATACTTTTTACAAAACCTGGGTGATGACTCATTGGTAATTTCATTGTGTGGTGGTGTCTTAATAGCGGACAATTTGTCAGCATTGATGCGGGAACGATCATCATAGTATTGACTATTTTTAATGAACCGTCTGACTATTATATGACATATAACTGAAGGCCATTATTATCTTTATAACAATCAATGTTACTATGGTGAAATCCTACTTGAGCTGAGCTCCGTGGTAATACAATGAACCAATATCTCCAACTGTGTTAGATTTGACTCTGACAAAAATCCTTATCCAACCTAACCTACGAATGAGAGATGATCGATAGCTGATCATGTGATTATTAAATACAGTTCTTAATATTTAACAATTACATGATCATGAGTGTAGCGACAGTGGGGAGTATAAGTGAAAACTATACTGAATTTTCTGTTACAAAATTCGTAAAACTGAAATCGATGAGAGAAGTAAAGTTTTAATTTTTAATATGAATTCACATCCTCATATAGGAGATTTAATTCAACATTGCATAATTTCTTTAAAAAATTTATTTCATTATTTAAAACCAAAACTTTAAAATTTATGCAACTTTGTAGCATGTTATAAAAACGAAACGAATTACTAAGAAATCACAAACAAGTTTTAACAATATTTTCAAGTATTGCCTCAAAACTTTATCATCAAACATTTAAATAACGATCAATAGCATGTTACATTTTTGTTTAAATGACAGAACCTACGATACAAACAGGCGATAAAATATAAAAATATCCTCAATAAACACACATACTACACATATAATACACCTGAATATTTAGAAAGAACCCCAACAGAATTGAACACAAAACTTGAACTTCAATGCTAAATGCTGCAAATGCAACAAGTGTACGAGTATTTGTTTGTGGTAAACATGCAACAGTTTGTTCTTTATTTTTTGTTTGCTGTTCTGTTGTGTAAAGAATAAATAGAATGTAAACTGCTTTGATATGAATAGGAGAGTATTGAGCTCTGTTTGTTGTAAATAGTTCTGTGGAAGTTTTGTGGACGTGTGTGTTTAAACTGCAAACGTCACAATATTTAAAAATCTTAAAGATAAAAATAAAGTCATTTAACAATTTGAATTACTACTCGACAACCATAGAGTGTACGACTGCAAATGAAAGTAGACTGAAAGAAATATCCCGCTGTCAATAGGAAGAGCTAGTTAAAAAAAACAAACTTTAACAAACTGCTCTTGAATAGCCAATTCGAAAAGGGATTATAGGGGAAAAACACCATTGCCAGTAAAGTGAAAGAAAAGAGACTTTAATCAGGTAATAAGTTGTAGCATGTTTGAATGCTTTCATCTTAAATAACCACAAGCTCACAAATTGCACTCGTTTCAACATTAAAGACCCATTGTCACACTCAACAGCCAGGTATTGGTTAATGCTTTTTGTCTCAAATAAAAAATCAAATTTTTTTAAAATGGTTTTACATATTCCTTTATATGTAACTTATTTCAGGCTGAATGAATACTGCTCATTTTTAATACCAAACTTCTTAGGGCAATAATAAATATTCCATCATGTTTGTATTCATTTCTGTGTGGTATTTCTGATGTGAACGTGATTTACACATACAGATACGTGGACATAGCTACATATCTTATCAGTTGTAGGCTGCCAGGTGAATATTTCTAAGTTCTATAGATGGCAGCACCAGCTTTCTCCAATTAATAGGTTATACAGGTTATAAATAACTGCTTCAAACACTTAGTTTCTAAGGAAGTCTTATAAAAATGTCCGTTAGAAATGGTGTAGACTGCACGTAGTTTTTTGATTAGCTTCAATTAACAAAAGAAAATAAAATGAAAATCAACTGGTGAAGCAATGCGAAAGTAAAAAAGAAACCAGCACACAAAACATAACCCTTTTTATAGTTAAGAAAAGTACTAGTTAGTCACTTGTTGTCCTCTCTACTTCACTTAACACACCACTAACAAAAAGACAATGGGGGTTTTTTTTACTTCTTTTTTGAAAAGATGTTTTATATTCTAAATGATATAGAGAAGAAACCCGAGAAAAACATGAATTCTTTATAAGATTAAATAAGATTTCTATCACAGACCATTCAACCATCCAACAAAACAGCAAACAGCTAGAAAAATTAATGGATTCTAAACAATATCGCTTTCTATGATCTATAACATAAATACAGCACAAAATATTTAGACCAGTGTTCTACGAGCAAATATTACCAAGAATTTTAATTAATAATAAAAATTGTTTTAATTGGTTTGGAGTTTGTCTATTTGCCATTAAACGCAAAGTGTCTCAAAGTGTGGCTGGTTTGTTAAAATGAAATAAATAAAGCAAAAATAAACCGCATTTTTTCCAAAACAACTGCTAAATAGTTGTATGTAGGCGTAACAAACATAAATATTTTGAACATTTAATAATCGCTGCAATGAGTGGCTTAATTTTTTCTTACTTGTTTCTTTTTTTCTAATAAACTACCAACCAAAATGCTGATACATATTTTTTACTCATTAAAATGGAGTATTTGACGTTGACTTATGCATGCGTTTTTTTTTTAGTTGCTATTGGGTCGGATGGTATGATACACTTAGAGAAAAACAATTAAATGCAAACTAATTATGTGAAGTTAAAAGCCTTTGCCAATAAGTTAGCTACGATTCAATACTTGGAAGCTAACAATACTCGCATAATTTGCCGGTAGCAATGTCGAAAAGAGTAGTCAAAAATTGGACCTTCCGAAAGTCCCAACTATAGCGTAGTCGCATCCAATATTTGAATCAATTATTTCAGACAATATTAAAGGTTCTATTTTATATAAAAAACCTTAATGAATCAACCATTAGTTGCATTGAAACTTATGTTGTAAAAACAGCGACAAGATCTTCACATTTTCAAGATCCCAGCGGTTGAGGACATGTTCAAACTCCCTATATATTCATTGTGTTATCTTTTTCTAAAAATAATAAAACCCATATATCTATTTTCTTTTCTATTTACATTTATGTGTTTGATTAAATATGTGGTAAAGGAAATGTAAAAAATGCTATAAAGGAAATAGAACGCCTGATCTCTGATTTTAATTTTTAAGTTTATTGGCACTAGCCCATTCAGAGATTGTCTCAATGCCTTGATTAAGAGAACCATTCATATTTTGTGTTACGGCTTTAATCTCCGATTTGCTTGGTCTTTAATTGAACTAACATTAATAGGAAATACTATTGTCATCTGCAAAACGATATAGGGTTGGAAGTCTAGACAAATAACGAATAGGTAAGGAGGAATAACTGAGTCTTGCGGTACTTCCAAATTGTTCTTGAACTCATGTGATAACAACAACTTGTATAGAGCGATCTTTAAAAAAATTCAATATAAATCGCGCAAAGCACTTGTCGATATAGTAAGCAATTAGTTTTGATAAAAGTGCAACATGACACTCCACCATCGAACGCCTTAGAATTATCAAAAGTCACAAGTTAACTTTCAGCAAAAACGGTGAATGTAACGACACCATTTTATCGATATAAAGGCTATCAAGTCTTCCGTAGAGTTTACACAACCAAAGCCATACTGGTCGCCGCTAAGTAAATATTTAACAAGGTGTTAGTTTATATTACTCGGCTTAATTTTAAAAAAGTGCAAAACAAATTGCTGTTGGACTAAAATGTTTCCTTTTTAGGAATTGGCGTGACCTTCCAACAAACGGAAAACTCACCAAAAAGCTTAACTACTGGACTGGAAGTAGCATTGAAGAGTATTGCTTAAAAACAAACACAGGTATACCATCTGACCCAGAAAACTTATTCAACGTTTATCAGACGTGTCAGACGTTTATCAATTTGTATGTATACTGGCAATCAGTTGTGCATTTAATGTATTCTATGGCAGAAATATTTAACTATATATTTCTATATCAATTTTTGTCGGACAGTAGAAGGTGGAAATACCTACACACTTCCGTTTATATTGCATTACTCTTGATGAGATTCCTTTGAATAGACACAGATGAGCCAGCCAGATCTGGGTCTAATTGAAAAACATCAGTTTCAAAATAACGTGGGACAAAAATTAAATTAGACACATTTTTTAAAATCAGACAGGTATTTTAAGACTGAGTCATTCTTTCCTTCACTATGTAATTAGCACAAATATTGCCCTTGATCTGTCAGTATTTCAGTTTAAAAACTCTATTTTCAAAAGTCATGACTAAAATTTAACGTGGTAGTAAAAAATGATTAACGACAGAAATGTAGCTCTTACAGAGCCATGAACACCGGTATACAAAATGTTATGATCGGACTAAAAATAGCAACACAGTAAACAAAATACTAAAAGAGCGGTATTTGTAGGCGTGGCAAAAAAGTAAAAAAATTATTTCTGGAATTGTTTTTACATTATCTTTAATCGTAGGGGGTGAGTGACACAACTTTTTGTTGTATGGAAGGCGAAGCACTCTGAGCAGCTTATTGATCTTAATCGGAAAGACATTTAAAGAAATCAGAGTTCTTATGCATATATTCAAACTCCCTTTAAATAATTGTTATCACAGCTGGGATACTGTGACAGTAGAAACATTATTTCTTTTTACCTGTGTTAGGCTCCTTATAAATGCAGAAATAGCTTTTAAGACTATCTCTACTATCTCTACCAAAGTTTGAAGAAATGGACTGGACAGTCCATATTAGGTAACTTATCTCTACTATCTCTACCAAAGTTTGAAGAAATGGACTGGACAGTCCATATTAGGTAACTTAATGACACAAGTTGGTTTGGTTGCTATTCAACTAGTATCTACTCTTGATTTGATAAAATAATAACTAACGAGTTCAGCAATTCCAAACAACCGACTCTACAATGTTAAACTGCGAACCAAATGCATATAAAATTGTTGAGTCAATTAGAAATATTTGTAACACCAGACAAATTATTCGATACATTAAATTTAAACATAATCGGCCTGCTATACATTTTTATATAGTTTCTTCCTTTTATTATAAAGTTCCAGCTAATTTTTTTATTTTTGTTTTATATTATTATTGAGGTTTTTGTTTTTCCTCACGGGCTATTTGATCAACAATTCTTCCTTTTTCTTCTAACGTTTCGTTCACTTTTTTCGAACTTCATTTTTTTTCTCATTTCAACAAATTGCCCCAATAATTTCTCTCTGTTTCAGCAACACCAAACGACATCATACTCGATAACCCTCCCCACTGTGTTTGCGACAAATGTGTTCATTAGTTCAAAACAAGTGCAACATTTGGTTTCACAAATATTTTTTCCGTAAAGCTTTTAGCAAATACGAGTGTAAATAAATAAAATATTTCGTAAATAAGAAATAAAACAAAAAATAACAAATATTGAAACGTTTTGTAAGTTTAAATATTTCGCGCTGCTGTCTTCCAACAAAATGTCATAAATTGCCATGATTTATGCGAAATTCGCTGAGACACACGTTACCACTTTGCCAGCAGAGAAACAAATGCTTTATATCGATTTCGTACGAAATGTAGCAGTTTGTTTTTTGTTTCTAAATTTTCACATTTAGTTTCCTGTGGTTAATAGCAATAACAACAAATAATGATAATTTTTGCATGTTTATAAGTGTTTGATCTCTTTTTGTAGGAACTGGCGGTGGCCCAGTGAAAAAGCCAGAGGGAGATTTTATCTTTAAAAACACTGTGTAACAAGCCGTTAAAAGTATGATGCTTATAGTTAATAATCTAATGGATCAATTGAATTGTCAGGTAATACCAGCTGTTAAAAATTTGTATCCGAATACTTTAACATTTCATTATATAATTACTTGTAAGAGGTACAAAGGTTATAAACAAATATTTCAAATACATATTTACTAATAAGTTTTTTTTTAAACATTTATTACGACCTAACCCATCTTTTTGTTAAATAAGCATTCATATAAAACTATTTACTCGCATGAACAATTCGACCTTTCTCTTTTCCAGTTTTTTTTTTCTTTAATTTTAACTTATAAAAGGAAGATAGACAGACAAGTTGATCGGACCACACAATTGCCAACAATGTATATATTTTGAATTAAAAACCCATAATGACAAACATCAAAAAATTCCAAATCATTTTTCCTTTAAATACAAAAAAAACATTATATTGTTTGCTCCAACCAAACAATAACAGCCAGAAGCTAAATGATGAAAACTTTAAATTGTTATTACAGTCTGAAGCTAAAGAAAAAAAGTTAAATAAAAATTAAATCAATAGAAATTATAGTGATAGATATTGTTTACAGATAATAAAAGAATAAGCAATAGAAATCAACTCAACAACAAACAAAAGACACTCCCCAAATAATGAAAATATTAGAAGCAAACACTAACAAAAAATTTATTAAGGAACTGTTAAAATGATTAATTTGAAAATCACAGACAAATTTTATTTTGTTTTTTGTTTGATGGAATTAAATAAGAAAAACTCTTACAATTATAAATTTATTTATTAATGTGCAGCATACATTAGGGATGATACAAAAAAAAAGAGAAACTGTTATACTGTACAAAATGTTACCAGGGCTTTCAGATATGGCGATTTCTCGCCAAACGTGGCGATTTTGAAACGTGTTTGGCGTCGAGATTTTCCGTTTGGCGACATGGCGACTTTTTGGCGATTTTTGATATCACTGGCGATTTTCTTGGCGATTTTCACCAAAACATCTATAATAAATTATGTGATGAAAAAAATCGTCTTTTATAAATCCAATTGTCAACGAAATGAATCATCTGAATTTGGAATTTCAATCTTACAGCATGGATGCAGGAAGCATCTTATGTTTTCAACAAGTTTTCAAACCTTCTGTTTTATATAATACTGAAAACAATGAAAAATTTTTCACTGATTTACATGCAGCTATTGATAATTCAAATTCATGTTTGCCTCTAAATGCAATTGATTTTGGAGCAGAGTTTGAAACAGAATTAGGAAATGCGAAATTGAGCGAAGTAGAAATAATCGTACTTAAAGAAAACTGTTTTGTGTATTTAAAAAAACTTTTAAAAGAGATGATAAGCAGATTACCAAAAAATATGAACTTTTTTAAAGCTTTTGGACAATTTTCTATTTCAAAGTGTGCGAATACATTATCTCAAACTAAATTTGGCGTTGTTCAAGAAACATTAAGACCATTTATGGATCCAAATGTAGCAATAGGCGTGTATGAAACTCAATAGGGAAAACTTCCGTTCATAAATTGAAATAATTATTTTAATAACGAAATTCCAACAAATTTACTTGAATTTTGGCCAAAAGTGTTTGATTATCACGATACAGCAGGTACGTACCATTTTAAGGAAATATCTTTGGCCGTTCTTACTATATTGATAGTTCCAACCAGTAATGTCTGCGTTGAAAGGGTCTCTTCAATAATGAATTGTATAAAAAGCTCGACTAAGTAATAAAATTCAATATGAGCTTTGAGACGCTCTATTGAGAATAATTAATCATATGAACGTAAACAAATTATGCTGCAATTCGTTTACACCGACTAATGAAATGATAAAAAAATTCAACTCAACTATGTATGAAAGTCAAGACTCTAGTAATGAAATCGCTGAGGATGAAGTTTACGAACTCTTAGACTTATCTACTTAATTTTACTTTTTTTTTTTTAATATGATCTCCATTTTTATGTAATTTAAAACTCTCTTTTAACAAAGTTTTAAAATTTTTTAAATAGTAAAAAATACAAAAACAGATATAAATGTGTATATGTTTTACTAAAATATTGTTTAATAAGTAACAATTAATGAATTAAATAAAAAAAATGTCACAAAAACTAACAAAAATTTATTTTTGGCGATTTTTTTGGTTTTTTCTCAATTTTTGGCGATTTTTGACTTAAAAATTGAACTAGGTTTTTTTGTGTAAACAAAATTTATTTCTTTTAAATAATAAAAAAAAATTAAAAACTGAACAAAATCGGATTTTGGCGAATTTTGGCGATTTTTTACATCCGTTTTGGCGACGAAGATCAAAAAAATCTGACAACCCTGAGTGTTACATATATAATTTTATTACTAAAAAACCATTTCCAATTATATTCAAGTTTTTTTATTTAATTTTATAGCTACCCCCCAAAAGGTTTACTAATTTTTATAAATTCGTTTGTAACAAAATATTGGTTGTAGATCTATATATACTGTGAGCGTCAATATACAGTAAACACCTAATATTATTAAAAAAATGCTTTAAAATAACATTCTAAAATTTTCATTTTAACATATTTTTATTAAATTAAATAAATTATTCAATTAATTCTTTTTCACATTGTCAATGAAATTCTTCATTATAAAATTAACCTGCAGACAAGGTGTTGTACTATTAATGCCCTTAAATGGATTAACAATTTTATCGCCCGTCAAGTCGTCCTCGGCCAAATGCCAGGCCATTTGATAAGGACAGCGGCCCTTTACAAGGCTAGTATCTTCATTATCACAGGGTGCACAGAAATCATGGCCAGCCAAACAGTTTTCAATCAGTCCATTTACCTCACCCATGGCAGTGAATGTCTGATAAACATTCACCGAATAACAATCGAAAGCTTCATCGATCTTGGTATTTGAGCTGCATTTGGCCGTAGTCATTTGAGTGTAAAATGTATTGGTGTAGGTATTGAAATAAGAGGTAGTAGTTTTGATCTAAAAAGAATAAAATTGAATTTTATTATTAAAACTGTTTTTTAAAAACACAAACGAAACAGATTCGCTGTTGTAACCAAATTTGTTGAGCATTTTATAATTGGTTTGTATAAAAAGATTTTTATTGAAACATACAAATTTCTCAACCAGGGGCTAAATTACCGCATTCGATATCGAGTAAAATTTATCGTAATTTTCTTATTTGAGATTATGGCATACGATATCGAGCAAGAAACTTAGTACAATTTATTATATTTTCGATATCGAAATCATTTTTCGATACGATAGCTCATTCGATCGCGAATGCGGTAATTTCACTCCAGATCTGAAAAATTCTGCTTTTTGGTTGACACAACAAAACTGTATTCAATGTACCGTATTTACATACATACACATGTTCATGAAATACTTACAGCATTGGCACCACAAGTTTTATATTTCGTTTCGTCTTTTTCATGTTTCTTTTTGCAATCTCTGATGGCATTTGTAAATGGACCATTATAATGATTTCGTATATTTTTCAAGGTATTTTCCGGATTGTTAAGCAGCGATGAAAATGCTTTATTAGCATTATTGATACACGTTTTCAGATTAACTTTTAAAACATTTTCAGCTGGTATCTTGCCACGATACTTTTCCACACACATATCATTGACATCACCCAACATTTCCAATGGATCCAGTTTATCCTTCATGTCGCGCAATTTTACTTCAACAACCTCATCATAATATTCGATAACTTCTAAACGCAATTCAAATTGTTTACGAAAATCCTCCAAATATTTATCCAATGAGCGCATTTGTTCTTCGAATTGTCGTTGATGTTGTAAAATGTAATTGTCCACTTTGGCATTGGGACTTGAATTTGTGTACATGGCCTCGGGCATTAAAACAATGTTGCTGTGTACTCCTGTGCCCCACGCCATTACTGCCACAAAGATTAATGCAAATTTCATGTTGGCTGGCTGGCTTTCCGCTTTCCAATACTATTTTGTTGGCAAAAACTTATTGAAATGTTCGTTTTGTATTTAAGCTCAACTCTCTTATATGCAAAATTTTTCAAGTTCAATTTCAAGGGATTTTTCTATTCATACTTACTTATATTTATTAATAATGTTTTCTTTCCTTCACTCATCATAATGCATTTTTTCTATGGCGATAAGCTTGGCTTCTATATTTTTATAAATACTCAAACTATGTATTTACATTTTATAAATTATTATTACATTTATTTCCGAGTTTGTTTTCAAATTCTTATCACAGTTGAGACTTGTGAAAACATTTGGTTTGAAAAAAAAACATGAAAGTGAATCATTTGATTATCATAGATTCTAAAGAGAAGAAAGCTTAACCGAAGTCTATCACAGTAAAAGAAACTTTGGTAAAGTCATACATACCAAATATTTGAAAGCTTAATATCAAACGTTAGTCCGAGAATAAAATATGTATTAATATTTGTAGATATAAGTTGGTCTTATTTATTTATTAAATAAAGCACTTAAAATAGAACTCGACGTCGGAGTTTTTATTATTATTCGAAAGAACATTTTATTCAAATGTTGGCTGCGACTACGCTATTGTTTGTGCATTCGAAAGTTGTAATTTTCAAACACTCTTTTTAGAGAATTACGACTCTTTCCAGCATTGGTATCGGTACTATATCAATTATTGCCTTGATTGCAAACAAAGTTTCCCGATCGTGAAACTCAGCTGTTAATTGGCCGCAAGATCATCATTATTGGATTAGTTTTTGTGGGACTATATTAAAAATAGAATCTAAACAAATCCTAATGAATCGATTATAGCCTTAAAACTTAAAATCCGTGACGTGATTAAGGAATTAAACCCACTGTTTTGCCAAGATGTAATAGATAAATTTTATAAAATTCATGTTTATGATCTTGTCGCAAAAGAGCGATATTTAAATAAACTAAAGCGACAATGCATTTTAAATTTACAGTGGGGTGCACAAATGAGTACATGTTAGTGCTTTGTTTTTGCATAAAAATAAAATTAATAAAGAAAATTAGAAAACGTGTTTCATCATTTATTTTTAATATTTAACAATATAATTTATAAATGAAAACTAAAAGTATCAAGTTTTAAGAAAAAAAAAAACAACAAACAAAACTAAAACAACTTGCATGTACTCAATTTTGCACCATACAGAAACTTTAGTTATTGTGTAAAACACCAATTTTTCATTCATTCGCATTGAACTTAGTGCAAAAATTCGTCCAATATCTCCTCACGACTGACCACAAATTCTAAACCGAATTGAGATCGAGACTTTTTGCTGGCTACTGCATGAAAGGAAAATTTCTTCTCTCTAAGTCATGCTTTCACAGTTTTGGAAATTCGCCTTGAGTCAAACAGCTGAAAAGTAACTTTATCCACATCTACAAAATCGGATAAATGAGTTTTTTTCGTTCGATGTTTTGCAACTTGTAAATCAATTCCATGTCATGACGTTCCACCGTCCTTTACTGTTTCCTTAACATGGTGCATTTGAATTCTCTGCTGTTCGGCTATTCAGCGCTAGTAATATTGTTCGCCTTTGGATGGAATACGATTAAACTTGAATTCCTTCTTATCAGATTACACGTTTTCAGTCATCTACTATGAAGTTTCTGACTTTCTAGCAAACCTTACCTGTTCCTTAAAATTTTTTCTTTTCATCGATAATGCAAGTTTTAATTTGTCTACTGCTGAGATGTAACCAATATCGTCTAGCTGTCAATCGACTAACGTGTTTACATGTGTTAAACATTTGTGTCTTTTATCATGAGATGGGCGTCCGCACACGTTAATAGCTTTTTACCACCTCTGATTTGTGGTTTGGGAACAATAGAACGCCTGTATTGAACTCCTATGACTACTAATTGACTTACTCTAAGTTGTTTAGCTCTTACTTGCGTAGAATAACTACTATCTGGCATTGCTAATATATTTTGCACAATGGAAATTGACAGTTTCTTCAGTATTTAATATAATTTGATTTGTGTTAGATAATTTGCAAAAACTGTTTACCACATGCAAATAAATTAATATCACTCTAATAACGCAATTCACGATCTTGTGCAAATGGTATTGTATCATTGCATTTGCAAAAAGGTTTAGCATATTTTTGCTCTTGCTGTGTATTTATACCCTACACCACCATAGTACCCTCCATATTGGATTTGTGCTGATGTTTGTAATGCCCAGAAATATTGGTTCAACATCCACCATAAAGTTAACCGATCGACTCAGAATCACTTTCTGAGGCGATTTAACATTGACCGTCGGCCGTTCTGGCTGGCTGGCTGTCCATGTAAACTTTGTGTGCAGATTACAGGTCGCAATATTGAAGATATTTCGATAAAATTTGGTACGTGATACTTTTCGGCCCAAGGATGGATGGGATTAAAACTGGTGGAAATCGGTCCATTATTTCACCTGGACCCCATACAAATGTCCTCCCGAAATTGGGGTTTACCGATCATAAATGTTAGAATTATGCAATTATCCAGCCAAATTTCATCACAAATGAATCATTTACCATTCAACTGACATTAGGGGCCTCGCAAAATTTATAGCATTTTCTGATAGGAGGATTACTTGAATAAAAGAAATTATAGAATTATGAAAAATTACAACTGCACAAGCCACAAACATGTATTGATTTTTGCTCCCCACTGTATATTCTTTCAATTATCAATAATCTTTCATCTGATTACAGAAACTACATATGAATTCAAATTAAAAAGAAAACATGCTAAAACGCTAAATGTAAGAAGAAAAGAAAGAAGAAATCATTCCTTTAAATTTTACTTAATACACATAAATTTCTTATTATTTTAATATTAGAATAATCACACTTATCATCTCTACAGAACTCCATGAACTAATACAATTTTATTAATAAACAATTGATAGACTCATTGCGACCATAAAATGGATTTGTCATTGAAAAATTCTTATGATCGACATGAGCTTGTCGCATATAAAAGACATCCGAACAAAAGTCTTCACTATTATTGAGATTCTCCAAACATTTATTGATCAAAGTATTGGCCTCGGCTATCAAGGATAAAGTGCGATTTTGAGCTAGGAAACTGCAATCAATGGCATTATTAATGTGGGTATTTGCAGTACAAAGAGAGGCTTCGATTTGGGTTTTAAATGTCTTCTGATTACTTAGAGTAACAACATTGACAGTTGAAATCTAATTGAAAGGCAATTAATTAATTAGTTTATAATAACAATAAATTAGCAAACACTCTTACCAGGTTTGTTAAACAGCTGGTATAATTAAACGACATCATATTGGCATGTTTGGTGGCACAATTCTTAATCTCTTTCTCAAAATTATTGCGATAGTAATTTTGTAAATTGTTTCTAGTGGTTAGAGGTGTGTTAACCAAATTGTTTAATTGGTTTTTGGCAACGGTAACACATGCCTGCATGGTAGTTTTACTGGTTTCAATTGTTGGTATTTTGGAGCGATATTTGGTAACACAATGTTTACTGAAATCACTTAGTATTTCCATGGGATTCAGAAGTTCATCATTAATTTTTAAACTATTTATTAACATCTCTAATTGGGTGTCGAGTGTGCTTAGACGACCATTAAAAAGTTGTTTAAAGATTTCTATTTGATGATCAAAGTCTTTAATCGTTCTCTCATATTGTCTTTTATTTATGTTAACATAATCATCGCTACGAAATGAAGAGTTGTAATTGTTGCTGCTGGTAAATACTTCGCCATTATTCAACTAATAAATGAATTTTATATATTTTTAATAAATTTAATTTAGGTTGTAAAATTTATTAATTTAAATTTTTATTTTACCTTTAAAATTGCAAACACAGCGCAACATACTAGAATTATTTTATAATGCAGCATTTTTACTTAAATGTTAATTAATACTTGTCTTGCCTTTAAATATTTAATTAAAACTGAATGATTTTTTAGACTTGAATACTACAAATAATATTTTTTATAAAGAACATAAAAATCCCCTTAAATTATTTTGTTATCTGCCACCAGACGTGATGAGAGTGATCTTTTAAATACTCAATTCTCCCTAAAATGCGTTCTTATCAGTTTTTAATAAAAGCGAAAATTCTGAATGAATTTACAAATTGGGAATTCACTATAAATGTTGCTAATACTTTTTTTTTTTAACTTGTCGAAATATTTAGTTGTATTTAAATAGCGTTTAACTAGAATACATGTATATTTTAGAGATTTGGTCTAATCATAAACAGAATGTATTTATTTACAAACACTTTACAACTTAAATTTTGAAAAGTTATACATTATTTATTTAGTTGGTAATGTCTGAGAAAAAACCATACATTTGGAACCACATTTTTTAAATGTTCTTAAATTTATCAAGTTCAGCTTTAGTATTTTTAATCTACTAAAGGAAAATATTTACTCAAAAAATGCGTAACTACTTGTTTTAGCACAAATTTATTTGACGTTATTTACTCTGACAAGAGTTTTACAAGATCAAACAGCATCAAAAAAAAATAAGAATAAATGTTATGTCTTTTTTAAGATTTCTTAAAGTAAATAAACGAGTTCAAGAATATTTTCTTAGGTTACGTCTTTTTTTTTGGCAAATATTTGCGAATTGTGACGGTACCTTAACATTACCCGCTTGTTTTTAGTTCTGCACCATTTTCAGATCACATTTACCTTGCAAATTAATTTAAAAGCAAATTCAACAACCAAATGTCTAGTTAAACTTTTTGTTTTACCATTTGCGCCACCTATATGTGATATTCATTACAATTAGTTCAGCCAACTGATTAACACACTTTTAATACCGCTAAACAGAGATGAACAAGTTGAGACGATCGTTATTTTGATACCCAAAACTAAAAAGAAAAAATTAGAGATTTAGCGATTTTGTCATTCATTGGTCATTGGTCACAGGTAATAGACCCACCATAATATACATATATTGGGTTTTTATTGAATTGTAGATAATCTAGAATTCTGCCCATCATCATTTTGATGGAATATTCTAGGACGCGAAATTTTTCCCAACATGTAATTTTTTGTTATTCAGAAATGTTTGTTATTGAATTCTGATAAAAATAACAAAAGTTCAAAAGAAATAAAGCAACTCCCAAAAAGTTAAACGAAAGTCGAAAAAAGAATCTTTTTAAAATTAAACAAAACCCCGGTATTTACATGCCAAATGTACCTTATTTCGTGTCACAAAGCTCCGCCCCTGAATAGTTTGTGTAATCTTCTCTCAAATTTATACTCAAACACACCTTGGATACGCCCATATACAATTTTATCTCGAACGGACTAGCCGCTAAGAAATGTTAGAATTATTTTAAAGATAAAATTTACACAGAGCCAATCGAATCGGAATAGATGATTTGTGTGCGTGGTTGTTGAAAAAGTATAATTCATGCCGCGTAACCACTTGTTTTAGCACAATTTTGTTTGACGTTCTTTACGTTTTTTTTTTTTAAAATAAATAAAAGAGTTCAAATATATTTTACATCTTTTTCGGCAAATATTTGCCGTACCTTAAAATTGTTTGTAAATTGTTTGGTAGATATATAATATAATCGAATAATTGACTAAAAACTCAATTATTATTTTAATGAAAACTCATTTTGCAATTAGTTTATTAAGTAGAAATTAAAATTCCAAATGAATTTTTCTAATTATTTATTATATTCAACATTAAACAAGTTGTAGCATCATAACGTTTATAAAATGGATTATTCATGGTTTTACTGTTGTAGTCTATTTCAGAACGATAGATGTATTTAACTGCTGAACAAGTATTGAATGCAGAACATTGTCGGCAATCATCTTGACCCAATTTACACTTATTGATCAAAGTATTGGCCTCTGCGATGGCAGATATTGTTTCAGTTTCAGTGGTATAACTGCAATCTAAAGCTTCTTTTATATAGGCATTATAGGAACAATGGGATGCATCCATTTGCTCATTGAAAGTCTTTTGATTTTTGATGGTATAAGTGTCTGCGGCAGATACCTATAATAATCTGGCATTATTAAAAAAGTTAAATATTTGAATACTTGCAACTTTAACTTACCACTTCTATAACACACATGGTGTAATTCAGTGTTAAATTGTTGCATGTTTTTTGGCAAGCATTAAGGCCTGTTTCAAAATTATTCCTGTAATAGCTGTCCAAGTAATCTCTGGTGTACCGAGGATTAGATAACAAGTTATTAAGTTTGTTTGTGGCTGTAGTAAAGCAATTGTTGATTTTGATTTTAGTAGCGCTAATTGTGGGTATTAAAGAACGATATTTGTTGACACATTGTTTACTTAAGTCACTTAAAAATTCTAAAGCTTTTAATTTATTGTCATTTTCAACCAGACTATCGACCAACATATCTAACTGTATGATGATGGTATTAAGACTGGAGATATAAGTTTCTTGCGTAATATCCAACTGATTATCTAAATCCTGGATAACTTTAGTATGTTGTTGTCTATTGATATTTATATAGTTGTTGGGGCGTAGAGTAGAATTGTTGTTGACAACTTGCTAAAGTTTTACGGGAAAAGCAAAGAGTTTATTATAAATGAATAGTTTTTGTAGTATTCCCTTAACTTACCTGTCCATTTGCTACAACAGCCAGTGCTATTAACGATAGTAACGAATTTAATTTGTACATTTTTAGGGAAACTTCCGTTTAAAATGTTATAATATTGTTTATACTTTTCGAGTGTCGTTAAACAACTAGACTACCTTGGCAGTAGTTCGTTAGGGTTTTATATTCAAAAAATATTAAACAAAATATATTTTTTTAGATTACTTATCATTGATATCAGTATGAGCAAAAGTCTTAGATTATATTAGAATTTCCAGTGAAAATTGTGTTTTAGTTTTTGGCATTATGTTATGTTTCTCAAGAATTCAATTAATTATTTCAGCTATGTTGTCGTATTTGATGCATTGCTAATTTTAAATTGTGATTGATTAATCTATGCTTAATGAGTGTTATTGTTAAAATTAGAACACTTATAACAGGCAACTGTTAAGTGTGTTGCGATTTATGGATATTTAGCTATTAATTGATAAAACAATAAATTTCCACTTACATTCAATTATGTGGAACTAGAACGGTGTTTTTTTTTATAACATTATAGGATACTTACTTGTAACAACAATAAGTTACTTATTTATAGTTAAAGTAATTGCTTGAGTTCTTATGTATCTTATGTATGTATTCTGTCACATACAACATTATCAGACTGTGGAATGTTCACAGCTGGGAAATTTTTTCTCGAAAGCGTAAAAGTAATGTGTTTACTTTTGGTATTATTTACACGTGTTTTCCTCATATTAATGAAATATCATCTACACGTCTGAGATAATTATCCTGTGAGAACTGTCTGTCTCCACATGTATTTTAAGTATATTAAGTAAATTATTGGTCGGAGAACACTCTCATTTAGTTCTAATTTCGTAGTCACTTGTCACATAATCGCTATATTTAACTCTGAACAAGCAGTTCCATAGATAAAACTCTAGTAATCTTTGAGCACTAGGCGGCAGTAACCATTTAAACTTATGTACTAGACCTTTGCCAAAGCATGTGCGACATATAAAAAGATAGCCGATCGCATTAAATATTACTGTTAGCACCACAATAGCTGCAATAGGTAGGTTTGTTATTAGACTATAGACCCCATGAAGGGGTTCAATTGAAATACAAGATGTTATCCTTTGTAGTTCGTGCCTATTAATAAATAAAATAAAGATAAAATTATATTAATTTAACATATTATGATAAAGTACTATCATAATATGTTTACTTTAGATTATATCATAATATGATTAATTTAGAACATTAAATTATTACTTTATATCATATTATGATTACTTTAAACTATAATATGGTTACCTTGACTTTATATTATGATCATGTATGACAATTTTAGGTTATAATATGATGTTATAATATCAAATTATGATTAACAAGGAAATAATATGATGAAATATTACGATGATAATTGATCGTAATATGATATTTCATGGCACTTTGACTGAAATCATAAATCTTATTTATCATAATATGTTGATCTTAGATTATGTTTACCATAACCATGTTTTTTCTCTGTGTGTATTTCTTGCTGCCTTTTAAAGGGAGACATTTTTGATCGTACGAATAGTATTTTAACAAATTTTAGTGAGAGTTAATTTTCTGCGACAATCTTTTGAAAGAAGGGCCCTTTTATATTAATACTCTAAACCACCATAGTGAGGAGGGTATATTTGTACTGATGTTTTTAACGGTCATAAATATTAATCAATCAAACCTTAAAGTATACTAACGTCTGGCTGACTGGCTGTCCATGTAAAGTTTGTGCGCAGTGTACAGGTCGTAATTTTGAAGACATTTCGATAAAATTTGGTACATGATATTTTTCGGTCAAGGGACGGTTGGGATTGAAATTGGTTAAAATCGGTCCATTATTTCATCTAGCCCCCATACAAATATCTTACCAAAAAAGGGTTTACCTGTGAAAAATGTTTAAATTATGCAAGTAACCAAATAAATTTCACCATACATGAATTTCACGTCTACAAATTTTGTTCGGACCTGTCCATAATTGACTACAGCTCCCATATAACTCTCTTAAAAAAGAAGGTATGCAAATAATATTGAACACAAATATATTTCGTATATATACAAATAAATTGGTACAATTTTATGATGGTCTGTGCATAATTACTGGTAGTTCCCATATAAGGCCCAATTCCGAAAATCACTTTAACGACCATAAATATCTTAACAGTTTTGGTATCCAAATAAAATTTAACATAAATAAGTTTCATACGAGTACAGATGACACCTAATTTTATAATGATCGGTCATAATTAGTTGAAACTCCTATATAAGACCCTCTCCGTAATTCACTTTAACTTCCATATTTATTTATTTAGTATTTATATCGAGATAAAGTTTAACACACATAATATTTATATACACAGAAGTCATGGCACTAAATTTTTGTATGATCGGTGTATAATATGTCATAGCTCCCATATAGTGCCCATTTCTGAAAAACTGTTTGATACATATACAGGGTGTAGGATGTCGGGCTTTTCAGACTATACTTTCTTACTTGTTTTTACTTGCAGCGGACAACCTCTGTCTTACAGCAGGTGATCTGTTTTGTTGCAATTCTCTTCTAAGTTCCTCTTTCAAGGAGAGGCTTTTCAATATCTCAGTTAGAAATGCGATAAATATCTTCATTTCTATGGTATAAAACATCAAAGACGTGACGACACTGCTATAATAATCGATATCTTCCTCACACTGTATGTATTGATCTGTGTGCATATGATTGCTGATATATTTTTTATATTTCACATCAATAAGTCTAGAAAATGATGTTTCTTTATACGAATTTTGGCTGTTATATTTTCCGTAATTGTTTATAATCACGGAAGAACGGTCAGAAGATAGATCGAATGATAATTTCGTAGAGTCAACTTAATCGATACAGCCTTATAACTCAAAATGCGTAACATAATTAAGGAAATAGTATCACCATTTTAAGAAAATGTGATTAAAACTTTTGATAAAAGAATCACCATCTATATGTATGCGTGGTCGTAGTGGACAACTGTTGGATATAATTTTTTATTTATAATTGTAAAACCTCCAATAAAATACATTTTGTATGATTTTATTATAAATTCTTTGGTTTATTTTATTTTGAAAAACGAAGTTCTTGTTGAAAACCTTATAATAATCAAATCATAATAATAAACTAATTAGAGTAACTTTTTAAAAATATTTTTTGTATGTACAAACGAGTGTCTATCATTTAAAACAGAATTTAAAATATAATAATTCAAGCAAAATAAACCTTGTTAAAGTTTTCAAAATATTAAATTAGTCGCATCAAAAACAAAGACCCATAAATTTTAGATTTACAAATATATTAATTTATTTCTTTTTACTTTTTTGTTCATAACACAAATATTATGTACGAGTATGTATGTAATGCAATCTTGTTAACATGTAATTCTCTAATTAACAATTTTCACCAATAAACAGTTAGTCACATCATTATTACCATAGAAAACATTTTTCATTAAAAGACTGTTATAATCGACTTCGGAACGCTGCACATAGGTAATGATTGAACATGAGTAACCTTGAGTACATTGTTGGCATTCATCTTGGCCCTGCATACATCTGTTGGCCAAAACATTGACCTCAGCTATTGAAGTGGTGTTTTTATTTTGTGTCGAATAATTGCACTGTAAAGCCGTTTTGATATTTCCATCAGCCCTAGTACTGGCAGCTAACATTTGCGTGTAAAATGTCCTTTGATTGGAGAGGGTGTACGTATTGGCGCTGGATATCTGTAAGTTTTAAATTCGAAACATGTTAAAATACAATTTACGAGTACACAAGAGAATTGCTTTTCTAAACTTACCGTATTTATTACACATGTATTGTAATCACCAGTTTGTACTTTACAATTTTGTACATTACGCTCGAAGGTATTTTTGTAGTAGCTGTCCAGGTTGTTTCTAGTGATAAGGGGTTGATTTACCAAACTATCAATTTGGATGCTGGCAGTATTGAAACAAGCATTAATTGCTTGTTTGGTAGTAATCGCATTGGGTAGTTTCGAACGATATTTTTTGATACAATTTTTTGTGGAATCACTTAAAATTTCCAAGGTATTTAAACGTTTCTCTGCCTGTACAATACTATTGACTAAAAAGTCAAGACGTTGGGGGATGACCTGTAGACTGGAGGTATAGTTTTGTTTGAGGGATTCAATTTGTTTATCATAATCACGTATATTTTTGGCATACTGTTGCCTATTCTGTTCTATAAATTCATCGATGCCATTGTTTTTATTATCTTGTTGCACCTTTAAGAAATATTTTAAAGAGTTTTTTACTATTTAGAGTTTTTATTTTAATTTACCTGACCGCTCGCTACAGCTATAATCAGGGATAAGAGGCCCAATAATTTGTACATAATTTCAAGACAAATCGTTAATACTTTGTTTGTTCTTTGCAATGGTTTTTTAACTACTAAACGTAATAAAAACTAGTTTCAGCACTTTATACAAAAAACTTATTAAATAAATTGTTTCTATTGGTTCATAATTGTTATCTTTATCATGAATTTCATATTTTCCAGTGAAATTTGTTTACCTTGTCTTATCAGTGAAACATTTAAATTTGTATTCATTATTTATTTATTTGTACTAATTTTATAACATGTGTTTTAGAATTTCGTAAAAACACATTTTAGAATTTTTTGTTTATACATATTTATTATATAAATAAATTTAAACAGAATAATAACAAATGATCGATTGAAAGTTTCTTTAACTTTAAAATGATATCATTCTTAATAAATTATAAATGTAAAGTTTATAAAACCATTTTGGTAATTTTTAATTAGGACTTATCTATCAAATCTAAAATAATAGTTGAAATTGATAACTTGTATATCTAAAACTTTTTTAAGAACTAATAACTTTCAAAAAAAAAATCATTTTTTTTTTGCAGCAGTACTTTTTTTGTAATTGCCTGAGAGACTAATTTACTTTTAACACACTTTAATGCGCATCAAGGTACCTGGGTATCTGTACGTTATATACGTTTTATATGAGAAAGCGGCCATTGCAAGTATATTATTTAAAGTTGTTAGTCTGTATAAATTATAAACAAAAACAATTTATTACATCTTATTTAGAAACAGAATCATAAAAATGTAAATGAAAATAAGTAATGAAAACAAAAGAAATAAAATTTTTGCGCAAATTTATCGAGCAGTTTGTACATATTGCGTAACTAATCGAGTGTTGATTGCAGATTGGCTTGGAGCAGCCAGTACAAGCTTTCCAAGGCTTTCTCTGCTTCATACGTAGCTGCGAGCCAGTGTTGTCAGATAATGTTTTTTCTTCCCCCCAAACAAATTTAGAAACCTACTAGATTCTACACTTTTTTTTAAAAAACCCCCTAAAGTTTCATCATTCATATCTCTATTAAATTTGAATTGAGGTACTATCATTCTTATATAATATACTCTACTAATTATTAAAAAAAAAACATTTGAATTATTCTTCGCTTACATTTGTATGAACTTACGTAAGGTGAACTATTAGGAATACAATTTATACACATATAAACATCTAGATGGTTAGTTTTATTAAAATCAGGTTTCTCCAAAAATTTCAAAAGTTGAAAAGTCTACTTCACTAGCTGTGTACATATCATTCGAATTGAAAAGTTTAAGCATTTCAGGTGTTGGAATAAAATCTTGACATTTATTGTTTAACTTGACTCTTAAAATACTTTCAACTGTTGAAATATTCATTCTGTTTCGTAGCTTATTTTTTTACCACATTAAACATAGAGAAAGATCTTTCAACTGATGCATTGGAATAAGGTAGTAGTAATAAAGTTTACTAATGCTGCAAAATTTTGGGTTATTGCCAGCATCCCTCTTTTGTCCAACTTCATACCAAAATTTTTCTAAAGAGGTCGTAAAACTCCACGATATAAAGTGCAAGTTGTTCCACTCACTAAGAGTTGCATCGATATTTTCACAAATGTTTTTGAAATAAACAACGATACTGGTAATAATATCTGAAAGTCGCTTTTTTATTTGAAAACATATTTCCAAAGTAAAAGTTGTGCAATTTTCTTTACTGAACATAATGTCTTCTATTTGCATCGAAAAATGTTTTAATGTTTGTAGTTGCCAGATTACTTTCTAAAGCGGCATTTGGTTACAATATTTTCGACATGCTCGAATTCGAAAATCCACTAAAAATCCCCTAAATAAAATTTTCTTACCCCCAAATTTCCCCCTAAATAATACCAACCCCTAAATCTGACCCTAAATAGAAAAAACCCTCTAAATCTAGGGGGAAACCCCCTAATCTGACAACACTGTTTCTAGCACGCGTAACAAGTTCCTACTACTAGAATGCGTTCGCTTGTGTCTTTTGACACATATGAAAAAATTTGTATTGCAAATGATGTCGATGACTGTGAATTTATTTTTCTATTTTTAGCCCGATGCTCAATATTTTCCTGACACAAACCGATGCTTAAATCTGATGTTATATATAATATAGGATGCTAGTGCTGATATATCAATAGCATTAAAAAATAGTGACAACGGCCATCGACTTGTTCTCCGTTTGCACGTGTATTCACCTAACAGTTTATCGGTATTATCTACTCCCCCTTTAGTATTATTATTTTATTTTATCTGTTAACTAAGCTGCAACAATATATTTAGTGTGAAAATGCTTTTTCTCTACTTAACTTTCGTATAGGTACCCAGGTACCTTGCAGCACATTAGATGGTGTTTTTATTGCCGCACACATAAGGTAGGTGCGCTGATCAATAGAAAATCCAAATACAAAAACAATTCTACACAAATTTCTTAAAAATCCAACACTTCGAGTTCCATAGTTGTGATAATGCCAAACCTTCTAAAAAAGTAAAGGGCTTTACAACAAGAACTTTTATTATCAAAGGAAAATAAAACTAAGAATTTTTATAAAAATCATTTTAATTTATATTGTATTAAAAAGTGTAAGCTATCGGACAGTTGTCCATCACGACCACTCAAACTGATGTTCAATCTTTTTTTTAACACATTTTCAATCACATTTTAGCGAAATTATAGGCCTGTTTCGTTAATCACTTTATGGATTTTGAGTTTGATTGGTTTTGTATAGACTTTTGCCCTTATTCATAAAACTTACAATTTTGTATGGAAATTTGCTTTATAAACCTGTTATAAACCTGTTGTAAGTTTTTATGAATAAGGGGGTATATATTTAACATCTCATGACCGGGGCGACGCTTGATTTCATGAATTTTGTGATCGTTAAATTTGTTTGCAGGAAATTCTTTGTTTCAACCTGGAACATACCGTATACATTAGGCCGGGTCGATTTGTGGAGAGGCAAAAAAATCGCCCATGGCTCAGTGAAAATCGTATTCTAGGATATTATTTTTTAAAAATAAATAAAATAATAAAAATAAATAAAAAATAATAAAATAAAGTGCCAAAATGGTGATTTTTTTAAATGTTTGTACGGGACAAAAGTCAACAGTTGGGGTATGGTTCTTTCGGCATAGTTTCTTATTTTGATCCCTAGAATACGATTTTCACTGAGCCATGGGCGATTATTAAATCGACCCGCCCTAGTATACATATATCAAATATATTAATTTTATTTTATATTTTTATATCTTCTCAGGTAAACACGTGTTATGTGTGTTTTATAAATAAATAAGCATTATTTTATCAAATTTTCAATGATCATTTCTTGTTAGACAGTGTTCTAAAATCATCAACTTTAAATGCGTAAAAACAAAAATCTCGCACTGAACTAAAAAAAATCCTGGAAGGTTTTTTTTACGGATAATGTCAACCTTCAAGTTTGAATTTTTATCACTATGTAATAGGTCAAAATTTAGTTGAGTGATCCATTTGACGTAACTGCATTTCTAGCTGAATTTTCGAATGAAAATGGCCCATTTACTTGCACTAATAAAGCAAATTAAAAAATTTTATTTGTTATTTATTGGAGGTTTAGGTATTTAACAAACAAATTTATAAATCAAAACTAACAGTATCAAATTCTAGGAAAACGAAATGAAAACAAAAGTAAAACAACTGGCACGTACTTTATTTTGCACCATACATAAACTCTAGGGAATGATAATATTTTGTCAAACACTTTTTACACGTTTTGACATACTCTTCAACAATTTTTCAATTAATTTCTTTAGTTTACTATCCCATTCGCGCTAAACCCGCTGCGAAGTTCATCAAAATGGTTCAGAGTTAATCGATATTATCCCAACTGTCTCTCCACGATTGACGGATTGGGATCACAACTTTTTACCGGCCACTACAAATTAAGAAAATTCCGCCATTCTGTTACGATTTTGGAAGTGTGGTTTGGGTCAGTATCCATAACGTCATGAGTTTGAAAAATAAGTAAAGTAAAGAATATCGTGGTTTTTGACAAAGTTGTAAAGAAAACTCAAAAAACGACTGGCAAAGCCGAGTTTTGGAAAAAATTCGACTTGTGCGACCTTAAAACCTTTTCTTGAAAATCTGAAAAAAAATCTCAAAAATACTTTACCCAATAAGTCCCCGTTTACACAGTCGAACATTTGGAAGAACAACAGTTAGCTTGCTAGAAAATTACGGGTGGGGAAGAGAGAATTAATTTTGTGTTCGGTACTCGGTGAACATGCTTTGTTGACGTTTTCTTTGCTGGAATTTACTACAAATTATTACACAGCATGAGTAAGAGAAATGTAAAAAAAGCAAATAATAATGAAGTGTATGTGTCTGACAACATTGTTCGACAGTGTGACCGCGAATGAAAAAACAAAAGAGAATTCCAGATGTTTTTCTTCCAAATGTTCGACTGTGTAAATTGGGACTAATCTTTCAAAATAAAAAATAAAAATTTTTTTTTGGGACAACCTACTGAATATGAAGAGTTGTAGTTGGTATGAGTGTTAATGAGGGTAACAAGTTGCTCCGTTAAATAATAATTACAAACAATTTTAAGTGTTTTTATTTATTATTTAATTGTGCTATAATTTACCTCTGCCTTTACCATAGCCGCAGTTACAATTATTAATAATAACGGGTCCATGGTGTAACTATACAAGGTGAGTGCAAATCGGCAAGAAATAGAACACAATACAGAAATAATAGGCATTTTGTTTGTGTAAAATTATGTACTACTGTCAAAAACACTTGAAGAAGTATTTGACATAAGTAAATTGTAAACAAAGTCAGTCAGCTGTGCTACTGCACTCACCTTGTATAGTTACACCGTGAACGAGACTATTTTGTACATTTTTAAATTTTGTTATGCTTTCTGCAAATGTCAAATGCTAACTTGGCATTAGATTGCTATTTTTTTATATTAAAATTATTTAACAAAATATTTTCTATTGGAATTTACATCAGCGATAAAGCTGTCTTTTAAATAAATTTTTCGGTGAAAATTGTGTTGAATAATGGCTTGTTGTCAATTTAATATTTTAGTTGTTGACATTATTGAGAGTGTTACCAATATTTGGTCTGTTCGTTTGTTTTCTAGTTTTGCTAGTTCTACTAGCACCAAAAATTGTCAAAAGAAAATGTAAGCAAGATATTGTGTAATAGTTAAATATCTGTAGTATGTGAAATGTCTAATTAAATACTTAATAAATTATTGAAAAAAAGTTGAGATTGATGTAAACACCGCAAGCAGAGTCTAAATACAGATAAATTTAATGCCTCAGTTGTCTAATAGAATTGGGATCTGTTTTTGTAATGCCAGAAAATTGTTGATGGTTTAATCAGTAGAAGTAAAAGCTGGGGCCAAATTACCGCATTCGATATCGAGTAAAATTGATCGTAATTTTCTTATTTGAGATTATGGCATACGACATCGAGCAAGAAATTTAGTACATTTTATCATAATTTCGATATCGAAATCATTTTTCGATACGATAGCTCATTCGATCACGAATGCGGTAATTTGGCCCCTGACCTTATAACAGCAAAAATTCACTAAGAATGCTTAATTTTAATAATCAATTATAAGCACCATTGAGCCAAATTCCCCATCAAATACTAGCGGAATATATTTAGAAACAGTTAGAAGGATTAGTGTCATCAAATTAAAATAAGGTACTAGACAAACACGCCACTATCTTCGTCTTAAAAGGGCCAAACTAAAGTAGAACGACAATTGAAAAACTACAACTAAGCTCTGGGGAGTGACGAAGTCACGAAGTAAAAGAAGAATTGATCAACGAAAGGGAATTTGAAATGAATTGAACTATACTGAAATACTTCATAGATAGATTATGCCTCAATTATAGAAAACTTAACCACATCATCAAGAAGAATTGGAAAATTGGAAAACATGAAATAAATTCTGAAGAAGCGAGGCAACAAAATAGAAAAACAGAAGTAAAACGAAATGAATAAACTGATCAACGAAAGAGAAATGAAATGTAATAATGGAAAAATCCTCAAACACTAGATTATGGGCATCACCAAGAAGATCAAGCTACAAGTAACATAGTCTTCATGCAAACTTGTCGATCACTCAGTGACCAGTTAGCACTGAAATAAAACTCGATATGCCCTTCCTGTTCCTAGTCAGGAGCTGTATACTGCGTATATCATTGTCATTTGACTACAAATTTCTGGCAGTATTACGTGTTTCCATTTTGCTCTATCTATTGAAAGCCTGCTAAAGGTAGTTTTACAACTTTTGGCTTTTAATTATGCCAAACGTTATTGCAACAGATACTGTATTTAGGAATTTGAAACGAATAATACTCTGGCCCGTCCGCATAACTAATCATTACCATACAGAATAATATCAGTTACACTGGCTCAAAATTCTAGCTGGTCTCCATTCCTTTCTAACAATCCATTCCTAATATTAAACATGTTACTAAAGTGCGTAAAAGGCGCTGTGTATTCAGAGGTTTGGTATTTAATGTATTTCAGACATTAAAATCGAAACCTTCGGCCATGTCGTCTACCTGCTTAATACAGTAGTACTAAGTTTGCTCAGACACCCAAACTGCAATGTTTCAGTTAGACGATTATCCATTCCCTACTGAAGGGATTTTTTTAAACATCTTGCAAAAGTCCATGAGGGGCTTTATGAAGTCAGATGTTTGGTGTATAGAGAGAGAAATGGATCTCCAGCATCTACATGTAGATAGTCTTACTGCACTAAAAATCTGTTTAAATCTTTCCTTTAGAAAATAGCCCAATATTGTCTATGCTTCATATATATTTTTCCATTACGTTGACCTCATTTCTTCAACACCAATCCATTTCAGTATTTGAAATAAATCTTTATAATTTTGAATGTAAAACGTTTTGAATGTGAAGCAAATTTGCTGTGAAGCATATTATAATTATAAATTTGTTTCATTTATTTTCAACATTAAACAATCTGTAATTTCAGGTCGTCCATAAAATGGATTAGGCATTAATTCACTGTTAATATCTATTTGAGAACGTTCTATGTAATAGACATTTGAACATGAATATTCCGGGCATGGTTCACAATGATCTACGCTCGCCATACAATCATCAATTGAAGTAGTGGCCTCAGAAATTGTACTTATTGTATATTTTTCGATTTCGTAGGTACACTCTATAGCGTCTTGTATACTGACTAAGGACAAACAATCAGCTACACTTAGTTTGTGATTAAACTTTCGTTTATTAGCCGCCGTATAGGCGTCAGCATCAGATACCTAAGGGAAAGATGTGTAATTTTGTATTTTATATTTTATTTATTTTGCAAAACCTAAACTTACCGCATTCGTAACACACTTGGTATAGTTTGCAGATGTTATGGCAAAATCCCTTTCGCAGCTTATAATGGCGCTTTCAAATGAGTCCATGTAATAGTTTTCCAAGTTGTTTCTGATATCAATAACATCAGCCAACAAAGTAGGCACTTCGTTAATGGCAACATTAATACAATTTTTTATCTTATCAGTGGTAGAAGGGACAGAGGGTATCCCAGGACGATACTGGTTAACACATAATTTGCTTGCTTCACTTATAACTACTAAAGGATTCAATTGTGTTTCAGTTTGTTGAATGGTATTATCCAGCAATTCTATTTTCTTATCAATGACTTTAAGACTAGAGGCAAAATTTTGTTTAAACATTTCAATTTTTTTATCGTAATCTTCTATGTACAATGCATGTTGTTGTCTATTCAGATTGATATAAGCGTCGTAATGAGGTTCAGATGAGTTGATTTTAGAAGATCTGCTAAACACTGGTACAAGATGGTACTTAAAAAAAGAAAAATAGTTGAACAGAATTTAGCATGAACAACTAAACATTTTTCAAATATAGGCATGTTCAAAGGATTTCCAAACAAATGTCCGTCACCAAATTTTCCTATGTTTAATATAGTAATAGTGTAATATATTTTTTTCATTGCCTTTGTTTTAAATTTTTCGAAAAACTGTACTATTTACCGATCCTTTTGCCACAGGTGCAGCTAAAATGAAATATAAAGCTGTCACTATTTTATGCATTCTTTTAAGCAGAAGTTCTTAATATTTTCAGTTCCCTTAAGAATTTTTTAAACAACTAAACAGCTTTCAATGTGGATCACCACTCTTTTAGAATTATTGCACTGAATATTGTCCAGTAGTTTTCTTATATATTACACATTTAAAGTTTTTTTTTCTGTGAAAATTTAATTTTTCGCTTGGCTTTTTGATTCAAAATGTATTTAATTTGCCATTAGCTTCTGTTTTGCTATTTATACATTTGTTCATGGCAATTAATGTTAAATTAAACTATTTGATACCGAGGTTTCTTTAAAGCAACATTATTAAACAAATACTTTCCTTCAATTTTTAAATTCATTAATTAATTCTTATAGTTAAGGTGGTCGATTTAACAATATTCATTTGTCAGTTGAAATCGACTTTTCGAAGCAGCCTTATAATATATGAAGATTTAGCTAATATCTATTTAATACTTTTGAACCAGAAATTAACCCTTAAACGCCTAAGACCGTCTATAGACGGTCATCAGTTGAGTATTAAAAAAACCGGCTTTTTCCGTTTAGCTACTAAGACCGTCTACAGACTGTCTTCCTTGTTTTTGTCCTGGAGCTTTCCAGGAGCATTTTTTTCGGAATCGGAACTAAAATTCGTAATTTGCAGATGAAATACATGTTAGAACAAAAATTTCTTTCTGCAATAGGAACGTATTTTCAATTTCAGGTATTCAAGGGTTAATATATTGCATCTTATAGAAATTCGTATTTTTTTTTATTTATCAGTTGGATCAACCTGTTCATTTACATGGTAGGAATTATGTCGATACCATTGCAGCTTTTGAATCATGACAGACAGCACTATTTTAAGTTTGACAACCAGCATCTATGTTTAAGGGTTGCTTTGATCTTATTATAACATAATTAACAGTAAAATTTTAAAGCTTTAGATTATTAGCAAACATAGATCCCAAGAATGTTGTCACTGTTACTGTAAATTATAATTTTTTTTTTGCCCAAAATGGAAAATCTGGACTTGGCTGACATGTGGTTTTAACCAGACGGTACCACATGCCACACCATACGCCAAACAATAGCCCAATTAAGAGGTGAGTTCGGTGAACAGTTTATTTCATGTTAGGTTAATTCGTCCGCCTAGATCGTGCACTTTAACGCCTTTAGACTATTTTTTGGGGTTTATATTAAGGCTTACATATATCTACAGAGATAAATCCGCATCGATTGACGCACTGGAAGCTAATATTGAAGAATTTATTCGGCCGATATGTATTGCATATGGAACTAGCGTATAAACCATTTGAGGCCTAGCTGCTCTCAACATTTAAATGAAATTATTATTTAACATACCTATAAATCGTCCTATCTACTCAAATATAAATTTCATACTTTTTTCAAAATTTTCACGTGTTTTTTTTTTTAAATAAAATCCGAAAGCACTTAAAAAATCAATATTTAGATTGCTATTCTCCAACACTACGTTTAGTACTTTTAGTAACTGAATTTTTAAAGTTCACTAAACCACAAGTTTGTTGTTTTGTAAGTGTTCTGTTCACATAAATGTTATAAGCGATTAAATACCACAAATTTATTTTATTTTTTAATTTTTCGATTCAAGAAAAAAATTACATTTTATTACTTAACTACTAATCATACGAAGCCATTGCGGCTTGTCTGTAGGTAAATTAACAAATAAAATGTTATCCTCTAGAATTTAAATTTATGAAAATATTAAAATATTAAAAACTAATTAAAATGAAAATAAATTCAAATGTTAAAAAACAAATTACAAATTAATTTTTGATTTGATATAGAATAATCTTTTAGAGAAAAAGAAAAAAAACAAAATTTTTTTTTATTATATTGATGTTTACTATTTAAAGTTTACTGTAAAGTGTTACGACATTCATGGTTGATTAATAAAAAAGTTTTTAAACATTTTATTTCTATTATATTTGTTGGCTGTATTCAGTATTTCAAGGGACAGTGTGTTTAGTATTGTATTGGCAGCATTACGGATAAAGTTGTTTTTGTGTATATGTACCCGGTATCTACCTTTAACGTTCATACGAGTCTGATGTTTGTGGTCTATTTTTTTTAGAAACCTGGAATTGACGTTTAATTTTCTCGAGATATGCACAAAATTCTTTGGAAAAAACATTGATGACTTTTTTATGATGACTTGCATATCTCGAGCAAATTTGTGCAATTCATACCTTTACTTAATTGTGAATAAAAGCGAAACGCGTTAATCGATTTTCATGATTTATGTCTCATTTTGTTTAAAGGTTATGTGACTTTACGTGAAAGTAATAAGACTTGACACTTTTTTTTACCGTTTTGGATTTTTTATGAATTAAAAATAAAAAATTCAAAACTGTTGCTTCTGTAGCGAAACGTTGTATGAACAGATTAAAGGAATTGTAATTCCTAATTTTTTTTAAATTTGTTTCAGCAAAATCGGACTAGTTATGTCAAAAAACGACCACCAAAGGTGACAATTTCCCCTATATGATAGTTACTAACTTCAAATCGATATATCTCGATTCCTAGACGTGACCCAGCGAAACGCCGGGACACGTATGTTATTAAACCATGATCGTGACACCATCGTACAGCAGTATCAAGCTGATGTTGCATTATTATTCTTGCGGTATCTATATTTTTATGGGCAACTACTATCTATAGCAATGTCGTCTGCATATGCAAATGTTTGGCTTGTTTTTTATGTATTAATAAGTTCGTTGGAATATATTAAGTAGAGTATGGGAGCTAATTTTGAGCCTTGTGGTACCACAAAATCCGAATTTGTTTGTTCACTTAAGTTGTTTTTCACTTTTACATAATATGTTCTGAGTGTCACCACTCTAAACATCTATCACGTATTCCAATCCTTTCTAACATTAATATAAGCTTGCTATGTGATAGGGTATCGAAAGTTTTGCCTTAATCGAAAAATAATGTTAGGCATTGCATTTGTTTACTTAGTTGTTCATTAATATAATTTGCAAAGTTACCATGGAGTTTATTTATATTTTTTTCCTTTTTTGAACCCATATTGCTTTGATGAAATTATCGCTCTTGGTCGGTAATTATTAACATCTGATTTTATAGCGTTTTTTAAAAATTGGACTAACAACAGATACTTTAAGTATCTCAGGTATGTTGGCATTGTACAATATCATATTTGTTAGTTTGGTTATAATTGGTGTCATTACACCGGCATTGTTTTTTAAATCAATTGGTCTGATTCCCGCACTTTTTTTTTTTGGTGTTGAGAGAAAGTAGAATATTTAAGATTTCCTCTTCATTTGTATAGGACAGGTATAAAGAATTTTGAAGTGATTGGATTGACTTATTAGTTGTTTGAATATCACAATTGTGTAAAATATTTTTGATATTTTGCTTAAAGTTTGTTGCAAAGTTGTTGCAGATTTCGGTTATGTTCATACTTTCATCTAAATTATTCGATTTTCTTCCAATTATTTCGTTTATAGTTTGCCACGTTAGGCGGATATTTTATCTATTTTCAAAAAACTTATTTTTATAATACAAATTTAATGCATTATTCAGTCTTTTATTTAAGGTATTTCTATATTTTTAATATTCAGTTTCATTATTTTTATTGTTTTTATTTGATAGCCATTTTTTATAAAGAAATTAAAATTAAATTTCTCTAATAGAAATTGTTGTTTTTTGTTTCGATTTTCTGTAAACTTTTTCTAAATCGCTAATATTTTCAATTGTCAAGAACCCTAAGATATTCTTTAGAAAATAGCCTAATATTGTCTAAGTGACCCTAACTGGGGTCCCTAATAATCCCCAGTTTCATATAATTCTCTATTACTTTCACCTGATTTCTTCAACACCAATCCATTTCAGTTTTAGAAATAAAACTTTATATTACTTTTTATAATTGTTTAAACAATATTCAACATTACACAATCTTTAATGTCATATAGTTCATAAAATGGATTAGACATAAATTTACTGTTAATATCTATTTCTGAACGTTCTATGTAATAAACATCTGAACATGAATATTCCGGACATGGTTTGCAATAATTAACGCCCAGCATACAATTATTAACTGAAGTAGTGGCCTCAGAAATTGTACTTATTGTATATTTTTCGATTTCGTAGGTACACTCTATAGCGTCTTGTATACTGACTAAGGACAAACAATCAGCTACACTTAGTTTGTGATTAAACTTTCGTTCATTAGCCGCCGTATAGGCGTCAGCATCAGATACCTAAGGGAAAGTATTTGTTAAGTATATATTTTATTTATTTTGCAAAACCTAAACTTACCGCATTCGTAACACACTTGGTATAGTTTGCAGATGTTATGGCAAAATCCCTTTCGCAGCTTATAATGGCGCTTTCAAATGAGTCCATGTAATAGTTTTCCAAGTTGTTTCTGATATCAATAACATCAGCCAACAAAGAAGGCAGCTCGTCAGTAGCAACATCAACACAATTTTGTATCTTATCAGTGGTAGAAGGGACAGAGGGTATCCCAGGACGATACTGGTTAACACATACTTTGCTTGCTTCACTTATAACTACTAAAGGATTCAATTGTGCTTCAGTTTGTTGAATGGTATTATCCAGCAATTCTATTTTTTTATGAATGACTTTAAGACTAGAGACAAAATTTTGTTTAAACATTTCTATTTTTTTATCGTAATCTTCTATATACAATGCATGTTGTTGTCTATTCAGATTGATATAAGCGTCGAAATGAGATTCAGATGAGTTGATTTTAGAAGCTGTGCTAAGATGGTACTTCAAAAAAGAAAAATAATTAAATAGAAATTAGCATGAACAACTAAACATTTTTCAAATATGCATGTTCAAAGGATTTCCAAACAAATGTCCTTCACCAAATATATATTTTTTTCATTGCCTTTGTTTTAAGTTTTTCGAAAAACTGCACTATTTACCGATCCTTTTGCCACAGGTGCAGCTAAAATGAAATATAAAGCTGCCACTATTTTAAGCATTCTTTTAAGCAGAAGTTCTTAATATTGTCAGTTCCCTTTAGAATTTTTTAAAAAGCTAAACAGCTTTCAATGTAGATCACCACTCTTTTAGAATTATTGCACTGAATATTGTCCAGTAGTTTTCTTATATATTACACATTTAAAGTTTTTTTTCTGTGAAAATTTAATTTTTCGCTTGGCTTTTCGATTTAAAATTTATTCAATTTGACATTGGCTTCTGTTTTGCCCATGAAACATTTCTTCATGGTAATTAAAGTTAAATTAAACTGTTTGATACCGAGGTTTCTTTAAAGCAACATTATTAAACAAATACTTTCCTTCGAATTTTAAAATTAATAAATTTACTAGATAATTCAATTCTTAAGTATTTATATATATGTCCCAAATTTTTTTTTGTCAGAGGCTCAAGCATAATTTGAAAGATTATAGGGTCCAGTATTTTTGATTTTTAGAAAGAGGTTTAGAGGTCGCGCAAATCAAGTCTTTGTTAAAAAGCTGGTTTTCGTCCTTTTTTTCATACAGGGTTTTTTAAAATGAGTGTAACTTTTCACCTATTGGTCCTATCAAAAATTGTCCAAAAGACTTAAGATAGCTATTTCATCAATAATTCCAAAAATATTTCTTTTTAATTTTAAAACTAATTTTTTTTTAATTTTTTTTTAAAAATAATTTTTTTTAATTTTTTTTTAAAAATAATTTTTTTTTTTAAATTTTTTTCAATTTGAGCCCTTTTTTCCTCAAAAGAAAGCTTATACAATTTCCTTTAATGCCTTTATAATCGCTTAATGGGATGCGAGTGGGATATCTATCAAAAAAAATATTTTTTAACTCAAGAATAGGATTTTTCAATATTTGGCACATGTATCATTTTCATTTTCCCCCATTCCACGCTGCTGTAACAATTGATGGCACATCTCAATACCATGCTTTTATACCACTTATCGATGGAAGACTCCAGTTGAAAAAGTTTTCTGCATCTACTCAATGCGATTTCTTTCCAAAGCCAAAAAAGACAACAGCAGCGAAATCAGCAGCTGAACCTAGTAACTCCAAGAAAGGATTGCTAAAAATAAAGGCAATAAATAAGAATAAATAATAAGTCTTCCAAATCAGAAGACATCGATTTTAAAAGTTGGGTCACTTGACGCGAAATTGCCCAAATACACTTTAAACTCCTGTATCGTCACATTATGATTATTTCCATAGTATTTATATGGAATGTTTGCAGTCACATTCATTTAAATCAGGGAAAGGCAAAACATGGGCGCCGCGTTTTTCATTTACTCTTCTCTTACGTACGTGTGCACACGCATTGTAGAGAAATAAACAAAGTTTAATGAGCATTCAAACAGACAGGTTGTGTAATTTAAAAATCAGTGTTGCCAGAAAAAAAAATTTTCCCAACTTTTTTAAAAATGTGTGATGAATATGAAATGAATTTTTTATTTTCTTTAAATTATTATTATGAAAAAGTTCTTTCTTTTACTGATAAGAGTAAGCTTTCCTCTGTATGCAGTGATGGTGCCAATGTAATGTTGGGTAAAAAAGAAGGTTTTGCTGGACATTTGAACATTTAATACGCATAAAATGTTGCCCATATGAAATAAATGTTGAAGATGTAATGCAATTTCCTGACTGATTTTCTAATTTTTCGCAAATAATAAAATAGATATTTTTGGAGATTTTAAATTTTTAATTGGGGATAAGTGACGAAAGTTTTCTGGCAATACCGGTTTGTGTTGAGAGCGAAGAGAGTATATTACTAATACAATTGCAAAATGTAATAGTATAGGTTGCCTTTCCCTGATTTAAATTATAACAATCTGATTTTTTCGATTTTTGTCCAACTAAATTGGGCAAATGTCGCACTGTGCACTGCATTGTCGGAGACACACGGATTTTACTTTATTAAACTTAGTACTTTCAATGTCAGTTTCTGGTCTCTTTGAATAACATTTTTGCTTATTAGCAAACAACGCAAACATTTTGATTTTCCATTACTATTTATTGCTTTTAAAGGCATCATAAAACAGTTAAGTTCAATTGAAATCAAAAATCAATTTTTCACAAAAAATTGGTAAAGTTTTCATTACAAAAACTAGACCACTCGTAAAATGTTCCTAATATTTTTATGTTGAATACTTGTTCAGATATTTTAAAGGTATGTTCCCATTGTTTGAATATTTGACCACTAAAAAAAACTGATGTTTCTCTTTATGAAACCAGTCTTAGTTTAGAAAATATCACTTTAGATAATCATTATTAAATGGTGTGACATTGTTTATACTTCTAAAAGCTATCGAAAATCAGAATTGATGAAAATAGTGTTTTTTTAATATTATTTTAAATTTTAAATTTAAGATAAGATTCGTTACAATAAAACTAAGACTCCAACACTTAATCATTTGACTAATATTCCAATTTTCATTGAGATCATAAAACAGTTTACATTTCTAATATAAAAAGTACATTAAAGTAATAAATAATTTTAATTTAATTCAAGTGCTTCACTGTCACACACTTAAATAGTCTAATGACTAATATGTTTTTAAATATGTTTGAAAATAATAAACAATCCACAAACGATAGCAATCGACATAATCGAAAGTTTAATAAAAATAATAATGCTGATAACGATATAAATGTTACTTACTACTGGTATTGATGGAATCCCCTATTGATAAAATGTGAAATTTCAAACAACACATTTTAAAGTTTTAAACTGAAATGCATGGTGTAACTATACAAGGTGAGTGCAGTAGCACAGCTGACTGACTTTGTTTTGCAATTTACTTATGTCAAAAGTACATAGTACATAATTTTACACAAACAAAATGTCTGTGAGTTTGTATGATGTTGTATTTGTTGCCGATTTGCACTCACCTTGTATAATTACGCCATGCTCAAATGTTTGCTAATCAAATTAGACAGAGTCTAAAATATATACCTATGAGTTTGTGACTTCTTATTGGTGATGGCGTTATGATTCTATTAGGCCAAATTAATCTTTCTATTAACTTAACTTAAAAAAACAAACAAACAAACAAGTGTATAGCAGAGTCATAGCAATAAATCAGTAAATTAGTTTTGTGTAGTCCCTGATTTGTCCGGATATGAATATCTTAATTGCATTCATATACATACACTTTATTACGGAAACAACATTTTCAGGTTTTCTTTACTTTATTTATTCATTCGATAGATTTTTAAAAATGTTAAAAATGTGTTTCGATGAATCGAAACGTTAATCGATTAGTTGCTAAAATAATCGGAAGTAAACGTAAAAGCAAAATAATATTGACATCTCTAATATCATTACATTTTTCGCACAAAAAAGAGCTTGCTGTGGACGCTTTCTAACAATTTCTAAATTTTTTAACAAAACTATAACTCCAACTCAAAGCAAAGTGTGGAAATTTTATTCCAAAATTAATGACAAGGAAGTGCAGTGCCGGTTGTGTGAGAAAAAAATAAAATAAAAATGGTGCAAGAATACTATGAACATGCTCCAGCACACTAGGTTAAAACATCCAAAAGATGCTGAATCCCTCAAAGTGCGTGTAAGCTTCAATTACAATTAAATTCATTTAAAATTTTATTGCAATGAAGACTCTGAGAGTGATGAGGAAAGCATAGCAGTCACAAGCACAAGCCGAAAAGCATATTCATATTCAGTGAAAAATAGTCAGCCCAATATTCAAGCTGCTTTTTTAAACGTAAAGAGTTACGCATCAGGTGGCTCCAAGCACCACAAATTAACCAAATCAATTGTTGAAATGATTGTCGCTACTGTTATCTTTTAGGCACTTTGGTACCAGCAGAGCGCCTCTTTTCAAAGGCAGATGCTACTGCCACTGAAAAAAGGAATAGGCTGACGACCTCGCGCCTGTCAAAACTATTGTTCCTAAACTCTGTAATGAAAAAATATTTTATTTTAATTGATATGTACTTTCATTTATTAATTCTTTGTTATTGTTATTGCAAGGCATTTGCATTACAATTCACATATCAACAAACCACATAATTACACGGTTTAGTTAAAATATTAAAAAAATCATTTGATTATTCGATTATTTTAATTTTCCTTCGATTAATTGCAATTAATAATCGCTCGGTTTCAATTAATCATATGATTCATTAATCGATTAAAGAATTTTTTTCCCATCACTCTTCGTCGGTAATAATTCAACTTTCCTTTCTAATATTTTTCCAGAAAATAATGTGGACTTATTGCTAATAGGTTATTTTTTGCAATATTAATTAAATGAATTCAGAGTAACAAACATATTCCATCAGTCTTCAGAAATATATAATGTTATGCACGAGTAAATACCCAACTACGTTGAATTATGAGATGGAATATGTTGCTATTGTAGCAGAAGATTCCCATGCATTATCAGACCAAGGGACGAAACTATGTGCACAACACTGTGCTCAATTTTGACACTTTCTTTTACCGACAAACCGGGCACCTAGTGGGTAAAGCTAAATCGAGTACGCTGAATCCAGTGGTGCCAACCGTTTTTTAGATTAGTTTAGTTTTTGAGATATAGCGTTATTTAAAAAATTGAGTAGTTTCTTGAATTAAATAAAAAAACGAAATTCGGCAACAAAATTATCTTTAAGTAGGACTAAATTCTATTTTAATCCGAGCAGTCATTTTGGAACACTTTATTTTTGCACACTTTATTTTTATTATAGAAGGACAAGTCATGTTGAAAATGGTCGTAATCGGTTCATGATTTCTCATAGCCCTCATACAAATGCCTTCCCGGAATATGGCTTTATGGTACATAAATATCTTTAGAAAGGTCGTATGTACACAAAATTCTGCAATACTAAGTTTCATGCAAAGTGAAATCTTAAAATTTTGACATAGCCCCATACAAAGACCACTTTCGAAGTCACTTAAATGAACATAAATCTTTTTTTAAAAATGACTATCTGGCTGAAATTCGGCCAAATTTCATGATGATCTTTCCATGTTTGACCGCAGTCCCCATATAAAGTCTAGTTCCGAAAATCACTTAAATACGCATAAATCTCTTATAAATCCCCATAATAGGTGATTTGGTGGTGGGTATATAAGATTCGGCACAGCCGAATATAAACTCTTACTTGTTAATATTTACTTTTATGCTGCTGCTGATCTAAAAATTGTGAATGTTAAGTCAAATTTTGAAAATGAGTTTGTGCTGAAGAGTTTTCTTTTGCTTTAAACGTGGATTTTCTCCAGTTTTCATACTCCTATTGATTTAGAATGTATTTCAATCGATTCAGCGCATGAGTATTTTTGCGGGTTTTTATATCGAACTTTAAAGTAAGATACCAATCCTAAGGTTAAAACCGTTGTATAATTTTTATAGGCTTTGAAAAAGTATTTAAACGCACGAAGTTCGTAGATACTCGCTTCCAGTCCATTTTCTAAAAGTGTATTAACCTTATCTAGTGCTTATATATAAAGGAGAGAATACTGCCGTATCCTGGATGAAAACCAGCATATACATATGTTACCAATATATACGAAACTTATGTGGGAGTCATCAAATCTTCAATATAAACAAATATGGCGGCCATGAAACCCTATTTGTGTACAATTTCAGGTACTTACAAAAGGAATAACTTATACAACATATGACTGGGCCATACCCTGGGATATTCGTTTTACAATTCTACGGTATTTTCAGCGGGTTTCTTAAAACTCGGCGAATAAAAGATTTAACATCTTAGCAATAAATTCAAAACTTTGCATCAGTGTATGAAAATTCCGTCTATCCATAGATGACAGTGCTATGGAGATTAAAATCAAAAACAAACGAAAATCTTTTAAGGGCATGAATTATCTAGAAAATCAGATTTATAATAATTCATAATATTTATTTAATAAATAAAAGCGATTGTGTGTCTGTATGTATGTTTATTATTATTAGTTTGGGATCTATAGACGGCTGAACCGATTTGCTTGAACTTTTCACAGTATATTTCTGTATATCTGGAAGGAGTTATAGGCTCCTTTTTTTTAAATTTTAAGTGGGCGTGGTACCTCCCATACAAAGTTAATTTTAAAAATCTAATACTTAGGAAACTATAATAGCTATAGTACTCAAATTTTGCATTAGCAATTCCATTGTTTGTTTAAATATTTGCGGAAAAATGGGAGTAGTAGCGACAGGGGGCGTGGCACCTCCCATATAATGATAATTAAAAAAAATCAAATATATGGTATACAATAAGTGATATTATTCTACCAGCAATATTAATATTTAGGACAAGAATAGGCGGACTATCAATAGTGGGCGTGGAACCTCCCATAGATATGATGACAAATTATATATAGGGAAAGCTATATCAGCTATCAATATTAATATTTAGGACACCAATGCGCTGACTAGCAACAATATTAAGTAAATGTTAAAATTTGTATACATTTTAAACCCTTATCTATATATAAAAGTGAATATGTGTTTGTATATTGTAAAACATAATAAGATAATATAACAAGAATGAATTTAAAAGGAAAACTGCAGATTTTAATAACTTAATTATTATATTTATTTAACTCTAAACTTTTTATTTCATTACGATACGGGTAGCGAAGCACACCGGGTTTTAGCTAGTATTTAATAAAAGTTCAAGCTATTGTTGCCAGGTAATGAATGATGGGAATTTCAGTTACTAACTGACCAAATGTTGTCGTTTTCCGATAAAGGTTAAATGTCTTTTTTAAATTTAAACATTGAATATTACATTTAACCAGACAACTTTGAGAACCCTTTATAACTATTATTTACTAAAGAGTTGCTGTTCGTTGATGCCGAATGTTGATGTATTCCTCTTCAGAAACCAACAATAGTTGCAATTTTAGACAAGAATCCATATGGGGCGTACTGTAACAATATTTGTAGGCTTATGAAATTCGATTTTCTGAACCATCCGTATCCTTCACATTTTATTTGGTGTCCAAAATTAACCTAAAATCTCACGTCTCTAATATGTCACGCATTGTGCATAAAGCGTAACACCACTGTTTAGCACTCAATTCCCTTAATTTACTTGAGAGAGAAAACCTCATTAACCCAGTAAATAGTGGAACTTCAGTATGTATTAATTTAAAATAGTTAGTCCTAAAAGTTAAAAACTCAAGACATGTGAATTGCTTTATGTTATTTTATTTACTTATTAATTTTATTTTATTTAGGACACAATTTTCATTAACAAGCATTCTGTAATATCGTTACGTCCAAAGAATGGATTTTCCATAGTTTTACTGTTATAACTGATTTCCGAACGTTGCTTGTAATATACTTTAGAGCATGCATCATCTTGATTCAACACACACTTGCTAATTAAAGTATTGGCCTCAGCAACTGCAGAAATGGTCTTATTTTGAACAGCAAAACTGCAATCCAAAGCTGTATTGATATTTGCGGTAGCAGAACACTGGGCGGCATCCATTTGTGTGACAAACATTTTTTGATTGTTAATTGTATAAGTGTTGGAGGTGGTTGTCTAGAAATATTATTAATTGAATATATAAATTAGTTTGTTTTTTTAATTCCAAAAACAAGAAAAACTTACCACACTTGTTATACACATTGTGTAATTTAGGGGTAATGAACTATATGTTCTTTGACAGGCAGCAATATCCTTTTCAAAGTTATTTTTGTAATAGCTATCCAAGTAATTTCTGGTGTTTAAATTATTATTTAGCATACTATTAAGTTGGTTGTTGGCATTGGTAACACAATTATTAATTAATGATTTAGTAACAGCCACCGTTGGTATGGAATCACGATATTTTGTAACACATTTGTGACTTAAATCGCTTAGAATTTCTAAAGAAGTTAGTTTATCATCTGTTTGAACTAGAATATCGACCAGCATCTTCAGCTGTATGTTAATGGTATCAATACTTGATGCAAACGATTGTTTAAATATTTCCATTTGGTTGTCATAATCCTGAATATTTCTGACATGTTGTAGTCTGTTCCAATTATTATACTCTTCAGTGCGAAGTGAAGAATTGTAGTTTAAATTATTGCTGTATGTATTTACACTTTGTACCTTTAAAAAATTCAGAGTTACACGTTTAATTGTGTGAAGAAATAAAAAAATAATTTGTATATTTCAGTGAGTGCATTGACTAGTTTATATCAAAAAAAAAATAGAATCTGTTTTTCGATTTGCCACAATAAAATTTTTCTTTTCAGTTGGTTTTGTTCAATTATCCACTTTAAACTTACCTCTCCATTGGCCACAGCCCCAAACACTATTAAGAATACAGCCGAAATTATTTTATACATGTTCGAAATCAAAGTTTTTAGTTTGTTTAAATTTTGCTAATAACGTTTGATGTTTGTAAACGTTTTCAAATAACTAAACTACATTTAAAGCATTTCTCAGTGGTTTTATAGTAGAATTGTTTAACAACTTTATTCTATAAAAGTTCTCTTATCACTTATATCAAAATGTCTATGATTAGAGTATTTCTGAAGAACCGTATATTTTAACTGAGGCGATTTTCTTGTCTTATCTCTCAAACATAATATTTTTGGACTTGTATTCAGTAATGTGCCTGAGTTTTATTGATTATTTTATTTTTAAAGAATATTGCTATTTCTAATTAACACTAAATGATTTAATAATAGTTAGATAAATAAATTAGCAGTTTCAGAAATTTTATTATTAACAATCTTTAAAAATAGAATCGACTTTTGAAATTTGCTTCATACGAATCCGCTTAAAGTTTAACTTTTTAAACATACTTTTAGCCACATATTTTTAAATACCGGAAACCAGAAATATATTTAAGAAAATATATGAAATGCGAAGTGTTGAGTTTAATTCTTCACGGCAAAGTACACAAATCCGTCGCACACTGTGTCCACTGCGGCAATAAATCAATTTGCACCTGTTCTCCGATTTTGATGATTTTTGCACAGATGGTTTAAAATTATCTAAAGGTCATGTGTGGAAAATTTCATGCAAATATCTCCATTGGTTTTCTGTCCCGAGCAGCGCAAAGTTGAAGTATGTGAACAAGTCTCAAATGTTATGGTTTTCTATGTCATAATTAAAAACCTTGTTACTTATAAACTATACACCGAATGTACCTTATAAGTATTTTTTCACTTAAAATATACATTAAGCATTATGTAAATTAACCTCCTGGCCCACGATGTCGAACGATAACGTTCGCTTAGATAAGACTTAAGACACAAACTTTTTATCGTATCTATTTTTTACTCAACCAATTTTGTTTATTCCACAATCAAGTTTGTGTCTTAAGTCTTATCTAAGCGAACGTTATCGTTCAAAGTCGTGGGTCAGGGGGTAAAAAAAAAATTAAAAATTTGAAAAAAAAAAATTCCTTTGACAATATATTTTGAGCCTAAAAAAATAAACATTTATGATTTTCCGTTAGACTTTTAGTTGTGTGCAGTGCAATGCGACACATGGAGTCTTATACCAAATAAAAGCTGAGAGTCTCAGCTAACAGACTAAAAAAAACCTGCGCCAATTTGCGCGCATCCGAAAAAACAATGAAAAACCAAAAAATTACAGTAAATAATATTCGTTATGCGTTATTTTACGCGTGCAAAAACAACTGCGCATTCTTTCCTTCTTTGCTATTCGTACACGTAGCCGGTGCCAATTTGGGAGCGATAAATACGAAAATTTCATTGCATGTCTGCTATATAGAAAAAACAAATATACACAAAAGTGTTTATCAAAGCAATATCGGTACCTACATTGTTTATGTAGAGTGAAACTGAAAAAATTTTTGTATCGGAGCTGTATGGGGGTGGGTGTTACAGTGGGCGGATTGTCTTCATATTTTCAAAAAAGCATTTAATAGATGTTATATGCATTTTTGCGAAAAATAAACATTCCAATTACAAATTTACAGAAGATATCGCATTTTTGAAATATCATTTGTATGGGAGGTGGGCGTAAAAATAGGTGGATTAAGTTAATATTTTCAGAAGCTCATTCTACAATTATAATATTCACGTTTTGTGAAAATTGAGTTGATATATTTAAAATCATGGAAGTTATGCCACATTTTCTATTTAAGTTGTATGGGAGGTGGGCGTAAAAGTGGGCGTATGTAAAAAAAAAAATTAAAATTCTTAAAAAATTTAAAATAAATGTGTGTAAAATTTCATGACGCTCCGCAACCTCCTTGATTTATGACCATTCAATACGCTACACGGCCACTGTGTGCGTCGTGGGCTGCCCTGTAGGTTCTTAAATTAGTGCACCACAGACATGTGAACTTTTATTATTTTATAATAGGATTTCCAAAGGCGTCTGTAGGCTTGATTGTGGAATTTTTTTTAGAAAATGTATGAATGGATGAATGGATCTGGCCGATATTATTTTTCATTTTAATTGTCAAATCTTTCCAAATCAATAAAAATCTGAACGATTTTCATATAAATTTTGTTTCTTAAATTAAAGTTCTTTTTGAAAAATCCGTTATATTATGACCCATAACTGCTAGCAGAAGCAAACTCTTAATCAGTTCAATTCGATTTAAAGTAGCCAAGAGTATTTACAGTTCAATGCTCCAATACTTATTGGTTGTTGTCATTATTAGCTTTTGCATATTACTACATTTGACCCAAACATTTTGGTTTCCCAAGCTTTGGATTTCGAAAGTCTAAAGAGTTGCCGATTTGAGACAAGACATGAACGTTAAAATCTTCATATGCTTAGAGGTGGAATTAGATTTCCAAATGGCGCGTAAAATTCCAAGCCACAAATCCTTGATGAGAAAACAGATTCGTATGTTAACATTTTTTCTTAAAAGTACAAATCTTAGCCAACAACATACATTATCTCATTTTAGGCTACATTTACCCCCTGGCCCACGATGTCGAAAGATAACGTTCGCTTAGATAAGACTTAAGACACAAACTTGATTGTGGAATAAACAAACTTGATTGAGTAAAAAAAAGATACGATAAAAAGTTTGTGTCTTAAGCGAACATTATCGTTCGACATCGTGGGTCAGGGGGTTAATGTGTACTAAACTGTTACACGTATTTAATGACATTTTGTTTCTAATTTAATATGTGTTTGGCAAAACTGGACAGTTTAAGGAATGGGTTATTACCAATAGCATTATTTCGATATTATTAGATTAACCCATTTTGAGCCGCTGTTCGACTAGTCGAACAGCAAAATTCTCTTTTTTCACCTCCATTTTTTATGTGTTTAAGTGTTCCCGACACACAAAAAAGTGATACCGTATTATATGAAATTTAATTGTCTTTCAGAAAAAGTATATAACAATTATCCCCCACTTCTCTGCTCCGCTCCAAGGGAGGGTTGAAAAATACCTTGCATATAGACACTTTTTGTTTGGATAAAATGGAAAATATATATAAATTTTAATTTTATAAAAGTACTTTATTATTATTCGCAAAGGTCTAAAATAGTCGATCAGTAAGTTTTTCCCGAGTTTTAGAATCCCCAGGTATATTTAGAGACCCGCCAAATTCACTGTTCGACTAGTCGAACAGTGGCCGTAGGCCACAACTTTATTATTGTATTTCGTCGTTGAGCATTTTATGCAGAAAAAATAAACTTATACATATATATAAACTCGTTTGTTTTACTAAGCAGAGTTTATTACAATAATAAAGCTAGTGAAAGTAATTTTGTTGGCAAATATTTGTAATTGTTTTTTAACAATTTATCAGTTCATAATGGATAAGTGTTTGAATTCAAATCGTATGGGTGCTTAGACAATTCGCCGGCGTAAAGCACTTTGTGTGCAGGAAATTCTTGATGAGTTGGCGATGAGTGACATTGATGATGAGTTAGAGACTATTGCAGCAATTCCACCTGAGATGTTTGATGGAATTACTGATGAGGAAGATATTGACGACCAATTCTTGACGGGCGAGGAACCTCTGGCAAAGGATATAGCCGGAACATTCGAGATTGAAACTATTAAAGACCGCAAAGGTTTGTCTGCCTTTGCAGATGAAGCACCTGCAACCAAAGATAATGTTCGAAAGTCAAGTCGCAATGCTTTTGCTGTTTACAATGATGAGCAACTTTCAACATCGGCTGAAAGTGGTCATATACAAAAAAAAAAACATATTATGGAAAACACTTGGTGCAGAAAGACGAGCTATATTTGGGGAAAACAGTGATCGAGATAAATACGGTGAATTAGACGTTGTTGGACCGTTGCCAAAGTACAAACTGCCTTCGGCGTTAAAGTTCGTTCAATTTTTGATGTTATAAACAAAAAATTTATGCAGTTCGGTGTCTTTGAAGAGCATTTGTCAATCGACGAACAAATGTTACCATATTTTGGACGTCACAGCTGTAAGATGTACTTGAAAAACAAGCCAATAAAATTTGGCTACAAGGCTTGGTGCATGGCTACTGCTACTGGATATGTCTTCAACATGATGCCGTACGGTGGAGTTAGTGACAAATATGATAAAAATATAGTCCTGGGCGCTTCTGTGGCCATAGATATGGCTTGTAAATTGGAACATCCTTCCCGTTATCAACTTTATTTCCATAACTTCTTTACTTCTCATTATTTGATGTGGCTAGTAGATTAGATCAACTATCAATCAAATCTAATCAAAAATAATCAAGAAATTTAATCAATTATTTTTTGGATTAGTTTTGATTAGATTTGATTAAAAATGCTAATCGTCACTAATTGTTATTAGATTTTTGATTATTTATAATCTAATCAATTAGTAATCTGAAATGTTTATCAAAATTTAATTCTAATGATTAGATTATTTTATTTCTCTAATCGTAATTATTTCTAATTCTAATCGAAATTACCCAGCTATGCTTGTTACTAACGCCTAAAGAGAACAACGACGAAGATATTGTGAAGGATGACATTAATAAAGATACATCATTTAAGATTCGCCCGCACCCTCGTGTGTCAGCTCATCACCAAATCATAACACAACCTGAAAAACATGCCAGGCGTTGCAATGTTTGTCATAAGCCTACACAGAGAATGTGCTCTAAGTGCCAAGTCCATTTGCACGAAAATAAGTGTTTTGCTGCTTACCATAAATGGGAGCAAGAGTAATGAAAATTACAAAAAGTACATTTAATTACATTATATATAATAAATATTTAAAAAAATAAACATTACAATCGTGTTTTTGTTCCACATATGATTTTTTTTGCCGATATCTGAAAATTATTTTTGTATAGTAGTATAAATTTTTTTGTCGCCTACGGCCGTTGTTCGACTAGTCGAACAGTCGTTTGTGGGGAAACGGTGGGAGATACAAAATTTCTGATAACGGTTTTGTATGGTAATTGCGGCCTAATTAGATCAAAAAACTACTTTTTAGTTTACAATTCGAACATTTTTGCATTCCGGCTCAAAATGGGTTAAAGGAAGAAAAAGTACAAAAAAAACTGAAATGTAGCCATATCAAGCAAAAAGTAATAACGGGCTAAAAGGGCTAAAAGATAATTGTAAAACGTAAAACGTGCTAGATTTTAGGGCCAATTTTGTTTTTTCGCGTTTTGAGTGACTAAAATCGGGCTAAATCTAGCCCCAAAAGGGCTAAGCTGGTTTCACTGAACCCAGTAAATAGTGGAACTTCAGTATGTATTTATTTAAAAGAGTTAGTCCTAAAAGTTAAAAACTCAAGACATGTGAATTGCTTTATGTTATTTTATTTACTTATTAATTTTATTTTATTTAGGACACAATTTTCATTAACAAGCATTCTGTAATATCGTTACGTCCATAGAATGGATTTTCCATAGTTTTACTGTTATAACTGATTTCCGAACGTTGCTTGTAATATACTTTAGAGCATGCATCATCTTGATTCAACACACACTTGCTAATTAAAGTATTCGCCTCAGCAACTGCAGAAATGGTCTTATTTTGAACAGCAAAACTGCAATCCAAAGCTTTCTTGATAGTGGCAGTAGCCGTGCACTGGGCGGCATCCATTTGTGTGACAAACATTTTTTGATTGTTAATTGTATAAGTGTTGGAGGTGGTTGTCTAGAAATATTATTAATTCAATATATAAATAAGTTTGTTTTTTTAATTCCAAAAACAAGAAAAACTTACCACACTTGTTATACACATTGTGTAATTTAGGGGTAATGAACTATATGTTCTTTGACAGGCAGCAATATCCTTTTCAAAGTTATTTTTGTAATAGCTATCCAAGTAATTTCTGGTGTTTAAATTATTATTTAGCATACTATTAAGTTGGTTGTTGGCATTGGTAACACAATTATTAATTAATGATTTAGTAACAGCCACCGTTGGTATGGAATCACGATATTTTGTAACACATTTGTGACTTAAATCGCTTAGAATTTCTAAAGAAGTTAGTTTATCATCTGTTTGAACTAGAATATCGACCAGCATCTTCAGCTGTATGTTAATGGTATCAATACTTGATGCAAACGATTGTTTAAATATTTCCATTTGGTTGTCATAATCCTGAATATTTCTGTCATGTTGTAATCTGTTCCAATTGTTATACTCATCAGTGCGAAGTGAAGAGTTATAGTTTGAATTATAGCTGTATGTGTCTACATTTTGTACCTTTAAAAAATTCATAGTAAAAATTTTGTAATTGTTATAATTGTTATGAATGTTTCAGCTTGTTTAGTTACAAATTTTAAACTTACCTCTCCATTGGCCACAATCCCAAACACTATTAATAATACAATCGAAATTATTTTATACATGTTCAAAATTAAATATTAGTTTGTTTAAGATTTGTTTGCTGTTTGCAAAAGTTTTCAAATAACTAAACTAATTTTGCAGCATTTACCAATGGTTTTATATTAAAATTATTTAACAACTTCACGTTATAACGGTTCTCTTATCACTGTTTTCAATATCTATGATTAGAGTATTTCTAAAGAACCGTTTTTTTAACTGGGGTGATTTTCTTGTCTTATCAGTCAAATATTGTATTGTTTGGCTTGTATTAATATTGTGACGAATAAGTAGATAATTTCGTGGTAAAAGAAAGTGTTATTAATTTGATATTATTAATATAGTGGCACATATTTCATTGGAAAAATACTATTAATGTATTTGTTATTAATAAGGATTCAAATAATATTACTGCAATAAATCATTGAGATTTTGATTTAGCTTTAAGCGAGTTAGTAAGTATTTGATAAAGAAATTAGTAGTTAAAAAATATCATTATCAACAATTTTTGAAAATGGAGTCGACGTCTGAAATTTCTTTCATAGGAATCCCCTAAAACCTCAACCATTGCAAAATATTTTTAAACTAATTTTTTTAAAATACCGGAAATATCGGACTACAAATATTAAGCCAATATGTTGACTACGGCCTGTTGATTGATTTGGTAAAAATTGATTACAATATTTCGGAAGAAGTACACGTATTTTTGTTATTTGTTTAGGTATAGTTTTGACATGTGCTGATTTGATTAAAATGATTCAGTACGATAACACGGGACAATTAACATTAATAGAAAAAGTAAGCTAAACTGAACTTATTTTCATCTTTTCGTAAACATGTTTTTGTTTGTCTGTTCATGAACGATCGTGCAAAAATACTTCGTTATATTATATAAAACATGGTTTACACAATTATGTCAATAATTAATCCACATTCAGAGTGAAAATTTAACAATTTTTATTTGTTGAATAAATTGCTCCATCAATTGACAGTGTTTTAGGCACTACCTTATAAATAGACAATCTATATTTAAAACAACTGCCGAAAATGAAGAGGTTAAACAGATAATTGACATATCTTAGTAATAGCTGTGTTTAACACGAATCATTTTCATGATGATATCAAAGATTATGTTCCAGAGGAAGATTGTTTTAATGTTATTTATTTATTATATATTCATTAAAAACGTACTAACAATAAGTATTTCAAATATTATATCTAATGAATTTTAATTATTTAGTCCAACCGGTGCCGGACGAAAATTGTTTATCCATTGATATAAATATTAGAACATGATTCTGTACGCAATTTACGGGTTATGGGTATGCATTTCCTCTCATTAACTTTCATCCTCCAACTAAGCATTTTTTTAAATTCAAATATATGTATGAGGAGATGAGAAGCAAAACTCGTTCGTTCCATGTTTACAAATTTTTGGTAAAAAGCTAAGAACTTGCTACAGCTTAGTAAATAAGCCAAATAAGTTGAAGGCTACTAATTCATAAATACACGGTGGCGTAAAAGTAATCCTCCTATCAGAAAATGCTATAAATTTTGCGATTGGTCCCTAATGTTAGTTCTGTTTTGACATTTGTGTAGTAAACACATGCGAAATACACGTTAATAAACAATGTTATACTATGTTTCCACGACGACTTGAATCACCTGCTTCGCCCTCTGAATCATGTTTATGAATCATGCTGTTTACATGACTAATAAACTTGATTCGATTTGACAGTTGTCTTTAATAAACAAACAGAATAAAAAAAAAAACAGAATTTACAATTTGTGGAAAATAATTTTTTTTAATGGACAAACAAAAGTGAGTGGAAATTAGTTAGGTTATTTGAAAAAAAGAACACATTCGTACGTATTTACTTTCTTTACTTCTAGCAACAAGAAAATAATTTGCTTTGTTTACAATAATATTAAATTTTTACAGCTAGTGCAGATAAACTTGCGATAAAAATTAGAGAAGAGTGCAATTTTTCGTGCTTCGCAAGTAGATTCAATATGAATCTACTTGATGTGCTCTTAAAATTTTGTATGGTGAAGCAAATTGTTTTGCACATGATTGGGGTGTGAAGCTTGAATAGAGAGCGAAGCATGTACCGTGGAAACATAGTATTACGCTACACTGCTCCAGAACGCAGAATATTGACAGAACTGACATTAGGGGCCACGCAAAATTTATAGCATTTTCTGATAGGAGGATTACTTTTGCGCCACCTTGTATTAGGATATTTTTTATTAAAGCCATAAAATTTACAAAATCTTGTTAAAAAATTAAAATAAAATATATGAATTTTTTAAACAGACAAAGAAAGTACTTCATCTTCAGTATACTTCTGGTTGTTTTCATCAACGTTATGACCTGCATTGTCGTTGTCCAACATCGAAGCATAAAATTCCAAAGTTTTGTTTTGCCTCCAATTTGCTCCAAAGTGCTGGGATAAAAGGACTTCAACATCTTTTTTCTTTTCAAGTTTAATCGCCACATTTATGAAAATTAGTTTTGGAATAATATCTTTGATTTTCTTTCCTCGCCTCATGAATGGTTCAGGATCGCAGGGATTCATTCTATAATTAATTTCCCCTTGCAAAGTTATCTGACCATTTTAATGGTTGTTGTATTTCTAATAAATCACAATAATGATCTTAATAATTGCGAGTAATAATCTTAACAATTATAGTAAAATAAGAAAAAATTAATACATAAAAATATTTGGAATTTCACCACACATGGTAGTACATTGTTAATTGGAACGAAACAGTTTTGCTACGAACTGCAATTTTAGGATATAAAAAAAACATAAGAAATGATATTCTCTATTCTCTATATATATAAAATTCAATGTATGTATGTATGTATGTATGTATGTATGTATGTATGTAACGTATAGACTCCAAAACGGCTGAGCCGATTTTGATGAAATTTTCACAGCATGTTACTGTGACTCTGGAAGAAATAATAGGGTACTTTTTTTTTACCACGCCCACTTTTACGCCCACTTTTTTAAAATATTGTAATTGAAGACCAAACCTTTGGACCGATATTTTTGAAATTTTCACAGCATTTAACTGGGACTCTGGTATGATTAATAGGGTACTTTTTTTTGGCCACGCCCATTTTTACGCCCACTTTTTAAAAATTATGTAATTGCTCCCATATAGTTTTTAACAGATTTACTTCAAATTGTATACACATTATATACTCCAGGCGAGGTAAAAATAAAGATTTCTTAAGCCACGCCCCTTTCACGCCCCTTTTCACGCCAAATTTTTGAAAGTTTTATACTTTTTGTTCTCTATACAAATTTGTTCATTCCAACGTATTTTTTTTATTTGGTAGTATATTGCTCTTAATACTGTCGCCATATAACTATGAACCACGCCTACTTCATCGCCCCCTTTTTTAATTCAGATACTTTCGTATACCACTAACAATGTTTGCTATACAAAATACTTTTTTTGTAATATGTATTTACCTAAAGTTTTATATACTTTTTAACTACATACATTTTTTTATTACCAAATCCCCATTTTTCGCCCCATTTCACATTAAATTATATTGCTTTTAATCTATATATATATATAAATGAATGTGTGTCTGTATGTTTGTGCTTAATAGGAGGCCAAACCCTTGGACCAATCTGAAATTTTTACAGCATGTTACTGTGACTCTGGAAGGAATAATAGGCTATATGAAGTTTTGATTGTACAAACGGGGGTGGCACCGCCCATATACCCCACAAATTTAACCCGCCATATTTTGGGCATTTTTTGACGTACGTCGGTGATATTTGGTACATATGGTATTGCCATAATTAGGAATACGTACCAGGAGAAAAGTGAGTGGGACCACGCCCCTTTTTAGGAAAATTAAACATCGTAATATAGTCTTAACTACTGGACCGATCGTCATTAAATTTTCACAACAGGATATTCTTACGAAATAATAAATTCTTGATTATGTAAGTGGACAAAGGGGCATGGTCTCGCCTAAAGCATTGCAATAAATACATTAAAATTAAATAAATAAATGTTTGTAAATATATAAATACGTTTTATTTTATGACGAGGGGGGGGTAGCAAAGCACACCGGGTTTAGCTAGTTAGCTGATAAAATCAGTATATTTATCTTATGAAGTAGCAAAAGAACTATCAGCATCCATTTTATCTCGTTTCTTGAGGGTTTTCATGAATGCTTCGAATAGAAGTATCATCCGCAAATGTTGATGTGTGAGTACGATTGGTTGTTGGCATATCAGATGTATATATCACGTATAAGATACTTCCTTGCAGTACTTCTGCTTCAATCGGTTGTACGATTTAAGCTTAAATGTTCTACCAGTGAGGCAGCTTTCAAATAGCAAAGGAAGAGAGATGATAATGATTGTGCGTCTGACGTGCATATAATTTCTGAAACTTTCTGTTAACTAACTGTTTAAGTACAAATTTTTAGACCCTGTCCTCTTCTCAGATACTGTGGTTTCCCGGTTTAACGAATTATATATTGTCAGGCCCATTCGTTATATTGAAAAATTCTTTAAATCCGGCAGTTTATTAAATATGTTTTATTAAATAAAAAAATCATGTTTATTTATTCTAATTCATAACAAAAACAAAAAAAAATAATAATTAGTTCATATCACATTCAATTAAATAATTAGTTCAAACACTTTGTAACGTATAAATTTTGATTTTGGTAAGCGAAAAATTTCTTTACATATAAATTAATTTTTCTCTTAATCAATTTTTTTCGTACAGCGTCTCTTATAACATTGTACAAATGTAATTGCAATTACTTTCGTTTGATTTCATTTATTTTTTTTTTACTTTTTGCAAAAATTCGTTAAACCGAGTACATGACATTTTCATTTGTTCGTAATATAAGGTACTCAATGGAAAGAATATGACTGTTCGTTAAATCGCGAATTCGAGTACATGACATTTTCATTTGTTCGTAATATAAGGTACTCAATGGAAAGAATATGACTGTTCGTTAAATCGCGAAACCGGGAAAACACTGTACATATATGCGATAAAAATCCAACAGATAGGGTCCTGATTGCCAGAAATATAGTATAATATACACCATTTTTATTTTAATTTTTCTACAAAATATATCTGGAAATTACGGCGTCAGAGATAGACAGCATTAATTGAAAATAACTAAGTTTTACTCATCCTCTACATGACCATTCGACATTTTAAATGACGTTTAATTTCAGTTCATTGTTAAACAAAATTGTTAAATTAATTACATATACATATATGTATATGTATGTATACCAGAGACCTGCAACGAGTACTAAATTTTCGGGTATACTTAATCATGCACATTGATTTTTATGATTTAATCGTTTTTGTTCAAATGCACAAAGCGCTCGTTTACGCAACCGTTCGTTTCAAACATTCAGTTTTATTCACTGGTTGTTTTTTGCTAACATGAATATTCTGACTGTGTCGTTAAATGTATGAAGCTCGTTTTACATCAAAGCCAACGTGTTGTTAGCCGAACATGTGTTTTATTCATTTGTTGTTTTGTGCGAACATGAATGTTCGACTGTGTCGTTAAATGTATGAAGCAGCTCATTTTACATTTTTTCTTTAATTTTTTTTGCTGTGCAAAGATATATTTGAAAAACTGTACATATTACAAATTTTATCATTGCTTTGTCAAATAAGTTTTCTTTTCGACGAAATAATGTTAAATAGGTAGTAAATGCACATTTTTTATGTTTTCATATTTTTCTGCCAGCCGCTTTTTACTTATAAGTGGCTCGTGTGTTTTTAGTTCAATTCCAATCAGATCATGCACAACAAAGCCGACATGCAAAAAACAAACTGTGTATAAACAAGAATTTTTGTTTTCAAACATTGCAGTTCGAACCAAGTGTTGGAAATGATTTATACTCGTTGCTGAATTTTCTGTGTGTGCATAAAAAGTGAATAAGCATAAAATTGAATCATACTTTTTTGTATTGTTCTTAAAATTCAACGTTAGTGAATAAGTCGGCTCGTTCATACTTGTTGCAGGTCTCTGATGTATACAAAGTTATAATAATTTGTCTGCTTCCATGCTGAAACAAATTTGCTAGCATTTTGAATTTAGCGTTAAAAAGATCAATTATTTTAACGGTTGTCACTTGTACGGTGCTGACCACTGCATATCAGATACAAACTATTCTCGTAACGAAGACAACAACCAGGTATTAAATACGATCAAGTGCTGCCACCTACATTTTATATTTTTTAATATTTTAGCTACTTAAAACTAAAGGATGCGATGTAAAAACTCGCATTTTCTAAGTACTTCTCACAAAATACTGTTAACATAACTTACCCACCTGCATCTATCACATTTTTTTTTTGTAATGCCCAAAAATATTAGTCTTAAGGTACGGTCACATTTGGCAAATATTTACTCAAACAAGCGTAACCACTTGTTTTGTTACAAATTTGTATGACTTTGTTTCCTCTTACAAGAGTTTTGCAAGATCAAACAGCATCAAATAAATTAAAACTAAATATTTGTTGTGCTTTGGCATAAATAAGAAAAGTTTTTTTTTAAATAAATGAACAAATTCAAATATGTATATGCTATTTATTCCTGAAAATCATGCATGAATCTTTTACAAGTGCTATTGTCGAGTTAAGATTTACCACAAATTTTATGATCGCTCATTTCTGCTCATATACACTTTGAGCATATAATACCCTAATGTACGCGCTTGTCTGACTATACTTTCTTACTTGTTTAATATTGTCTAATGTCATTTGTGGAGGAAATATTGCCTATATAAGCATCTTACGTTGTGTAGGACAATAAAGTATGTGGAGATTGGTATAATTCACGATTGTGTTGAATATGTTTACATTTAGAATCTGTAGGTAGTGGAATTAGTTGCATTATTTTAAACTACATTGACTAGAGGGCGAATGCCATTAAAATTAGTGCTAAAATAAACTCACTTGTCACTTGTCACTTGATCATATTATATTTAAATGTTTCTACAATTTTAAAGATTTGTTACACTTTTCTGCTATTTACAATACATTTGTTTATTAGTTTTATAATTTAATATAATTAATATTTTAGTAATTGTTCAAGCTTAAGATCTCAACACTAACATCTTTAACATCAATACTTTGGCTTTGATGTCTCATCAGTTTAAAACAGGAGTGCCCAAGCCCTATACTCTTGGTGCTCTTTTGTATTTGTAAAAACTCTTAGCTATAGGCTGTGTGTTTTGTATACTCATTACAGTTAAGCAGGTCTTATTGCTTGTGTTGTTTTTATACCCTACATCACCATAGTGGGGTGGGTATATCACTTCCTGAGTCGATTTAACGATGTTCGTCCGTCCGTCCGATATTTGTTTTGATTTCAGTTTCAATTTTATTTGTAACTAGCTAAACCAATTGTTCGAAGCTCTATCGTACCTTGAACAGACGGATGGACATGACTAGATCTTCTTATAATCGTATAAGTACCCAGAATATATATAATTTTATATGACTCTACGACCAATATTTCGATGTGTTACAAACGGAATGACAAACTTAGTACACCCCAATCGATATGGTGGTGGGTATAAAAATCGTATGGTTTGTGGTCCTTTAAATGTAGGTTAATACTGGAATGCTGATATTGATATCAAATTCCATAAAACCCAAACTTTTGAAGCAATTAACTTTCACTAATTAATTTAAACTTAAATTTGCACCACAAAATATTGTCTAAACACTTAAAACTAATTATACACTTATGTATATTTGTGTAAGGTTTGTGTTTTTATGTGTTTATCAATTATTACAAGCTTATACAAATTTGAAACCCACACTTGAAACACAAGCAGGAAAAAAATAATAACAATTTCCTAATATTTAAATTTAAATTTAAATAAACAAAATTAATTGTTATATTTATTACATAATATATAAATAGTATTATTAAAAATTTGTTGCGTTTTTTTTTTTTGTATAATTTAAACATTAAAAAAATAAATAATTTGTCTTAAAACTACGTCATGTTAGATGAAAACCTAATAATAATCTAATGATTTATGTGTTAATAAAAACAAATTTAAAGAATTCCTTAGAATAGTAGCCGTAGTTGTTTGTTGTTTTTATGAAATTGTGAGGAAATTTGTTTTTTAACTGCATTTAGCATCATTTCGCCAGCATAATTAATTAATACGCTTAAAACGATGAGCTTCAGCATAATCACGAACATCAGAGAAATTCCGCTCGGGCAAAATGCGCACATCATTGGGATCTAGCTGGAATTCACCATTCCACGAGGTGGGCAGAATGGTGGGCTCGGTATTGTATTGAAAGAATTTCGAGTCATCCGAACGATTACGTTCCTGTTGCATTAAAACTTCGCCACTTTTCTGGAAGGTGCCATCCCACACGGGTGGCAAAATAGTGGGTTCATTGTTGTAGCCATAAAAGCTTTGGGTATCGGTAATGTTTTGATTGTAACGGCGTACTTTGGACACATTATTAGTGGAACCGGGTGGATAGAGGAATTTACCATTCCAGCCCTCACACTTAATTGGTATGTAATCGTCTTTCTTTTTCAAAGGCATTTTGTGTCGTCTTAATTTTGTTAATGTTTGTTAATTTAACACTAAATATTATTTTAATTCCGCTGTTTATATTTTTATTACAAAATAATTTTATTCAACCGTTTCGTTTGCGTTTCAAATGTAGACTGTTATTTTGCAAGTTGTGTTTCAGAGTATTAAAATTTTATGAAATTTTGTTTTCTTAATAAAATAGGAATAGTGGTTTAACTACTTTTTCTGTTTTGTAAAAATATAGAGAAAGAAATATAATAATAATATTAATTTGTATCAGACAATATAGAGAATATAATGATGACGTTATGTTCGCGTCCCCCCTTCATTAACATTTTGCTTTGCTTTGTTGTTTGTTATTTTGTTTACTTTTTACTATTTACAGTAAGTAAGTAAATCTTGTTGAATTTAACACTGGCAGTGGCACTGATTGCCACCTACATTCATTTCCGAATCTTGAAACCACTTCAAGACAGCTTCGAATGCGGAGAATATTGTGACTGAAATTTCCTTTTATGTTCAACAATTATTTAAAATGTAAAAAAATAAAATAGAAAACAACGTTTATTTTTAAAATTTTGTATAAAATTGTTTACAAATACATACTCGTATATGTGTATGAAAACATATCCGAAAGCTGTAGTCTGTTTTTGTACCCTACAACTCTATTATGTATTACCTAACTACTTCTTCGGTAGCTGTAAGAAAAGTTTTATTTATAACAGGGGTGAGGGAAAGGGACAGATATTGTGAAAATTCACTGGTAGAGGGACCGAATAATGGATTTAGGGTTGGACCAGGACGATCAGGGACAGGACGGAACGTGGTTATAAAAGACTGACTGACAAAATAAGGGCCCAAAACAGACAAATTATTTTTATATAATTTTATAGCACTTTAGTTTAAATTTGCACGAAGAAATCTTTATTTAAAAAAATTGATAGCATTTTATTCTTGAAATTTTTTCGGTGTCTGAACACCGAACAAAATTCTAATTGCTTAAATTCGTATTTTCTCAAAAATATTAAAAAAAAATTAAAAAAATTTTTTTTTAAAAATTAAAAAAAATATTTTTGAAATGATTGAAGAATAGCTATCTACAGTCCTTTGGACAATTTTTGCTAGGACCAATAGGTGAAAAGTTACACTCATTTAAAAAAAACCCTGTATGACCAAAATTGAGCAAAATGTCCAACTTTGACCCCCTCTAACTCCGACACTTCTGGACTGATAGAGCTGAATATTTGTCTCTGCCTACTATCCAATAGTACTAAGCTTGGTGTCAATCCAAATCGGAAGACATCGATTTTTAAAATTGGGTCACTTGACGTGAAATTCACCATATATAGAGTGAGTTAGTAAGTTTGAAAAAGTTAAAATTTCGGTTTACATAAAAATTGGTTTAAGTTTTCGAGCAATTGCAAAAAAACAAGTAAGAAAGTATTATCGGTCAAGCCAGCCCATATAGTACCCTACACGCAGTATATGTGTAAAACAGTTTTACTGAAATGGGCGCCATTGGGAGCTATTATCTATTGTGAACCAATTCTATAAATATAAATATTTCGTGTGTTAAATTTTCTTTCGATATAAAAACTTTTAAAATATTTATACACGTTAAAGTGATTTTTGAAGGGAGATATGACTAATTATTCTATGGAACAGATTAACCCAAGTAAAGACGTTGTCTAATTGTAGAACGTAAGATCGAAGTAAATAGGCTTAACAACAATTTAAACACGGTTCTACTTTCTGCTCAAAAATGCTGAAACACTTATTATTGTTTTTGTGTTAACTGTTTCCAGTTTCATCTCCACCATTAGATCCTATTAATCTTTGTGACTGATTTGGAAACATATTTCTAATTGTACTTACAATCATTTAAATTTCCGGAGATTTTTAAAAGTTTTTTTTAATTTCAAGCAAACAAAAAAACAACAGCTATTTAATTACGATTGCAGACCATCGTTTACTCTTTATTGAATTATACAAAAAATGGTATCAATCTATTGTATTTTCAACATTAAGCAATCTTTCACGTTTTGACGTCCATAGAAGGGATTACGCATTGTTTCATTTTTGTAATCAATTTCTTTAGCAGAAATATTATAAACATCTGAACAAGTATCATTGCATGGTTTGCAAACATCCTCACCAGCCACACATTTATTTATCAATGTATTAGCCTCTGCTATTAGGGAAGTTGTGCTTTGCTGAACATTATAACTACAATCCAAAGCTGTCTTAATATTGGCATTGGACAAACAGTCGCCGGCATCCATTTGAATGACAAAGATCTTTTGATTGCCAACGGTAACACTATTTGTGGTGGTGGTCTAAAAATTACAAATTTTATGAAAGAATAAACAAGAAAAAAACAAGTAAAAAAATCTCACCACAGTGGTAACACAACTAGTGTAATTGGCCGTGGTAATGGCGAACTTCTTGGCACAGTTTTTAACCTCTGCTTCGAAATAGGTGTTGTAGTAGTTTTGTAAAGAGTTTCTGGTGTTTACGGGATTAGTTAACATAATATCGACCTGGTTTTTGGCTGTGGTAACGCAACTCGTGATCAAAGATTTAGTATAAGCTACGGTAGGTATTGAAGAGCGATATTTTGTGACACATCCCTTGCTGAAGTCACTTAAAAGTTCTAAAGGATTCAAACGTTCTTCGGTTTGAACCAGAACATTGGTCAGCATATCTTGGTTTATAATAATTCCATCTAAACGTCCATAATAATGTTGTCTAAATTTAAGCATTTGATTATCATAATCCTGTATAGTTTTTGCATACTGTTGACGGTTTAGTTTGATATAATCATCGGTGCGTGCTACAGAGCTGCTGTCATAATTATTGCTTAAGCTGATGGCATTTTGAAGCTGTAAGAAGGAATGTTATAAAGTTAAGTTAGCCTGTTTTTGTAACCTCTAGTGAGAGCACCTTAAATAAGGACTATCAAATGACTCACCTCACTCCTTGCCAAAGTTGCAATCAACAATAATACAGCAAATTCTTTGTACATTTTAAAAGCTACTATTAAATCCACTTGCCTTTAAATCACTAACGATATCTTATATTTTCCAGCTTTTTATATCTCAGCTAAAACTATTTCTTATCATTTGATTTCTTTAAGTTCATATATATATATTTTTCTGGTAAAAATTTCATAAATTAATTTGGGTACTTTTTCTTCGATGCTTCTTTGTCTGTGTGTCTGTTGTCTTATCAGTTTAATATATTTTACTGTTTGGCATAAATTAAATTTAATAGTTTACATATCTTTTGTTCCTACTTGCAATTAATAAAAACACAAGAGTTTAATTGTTTAAATTTTGATCTAATATTTATTTACTACTTATGTATATGGTTTTATTGTGAGATGTCACTGCTGCCTTTGCTAGTATAGAGAAGGATTCATTAAAAATGGGTTTGGCAATAAATGAAGATAAAACCAAGTTGATGGTTTCAACGAACAGGGAATCCACTAGATTAGCCAAATCTGTGAGAGTAGAGAACTACAACTTCGAGGTAGTAGATGAATTTATATACCTCGGTTTCGCCATAAATAAAACGAACGACATCAGTTTGGAAATAAAACGAAGAATTGTACTTGGTAGTAGATGCTATTTTGGGCTAAGCAGACAATTTAAGAGCAAGACCCTCTCTCGGCAGACAAAGCTTACAATCTACATAAAGCTTATCGTACCTGTGTTAATATATGGCGCAGAGGCATGGGTGCTTACTCAACAAGATGAAGCGGCGCTTGGTGTGTTCGAGAAAAAAATATCTTCGAAAGATATATGGACCAAACTGCGTAAGTGGAGAATATCGATATCGTACCAACCGAGAGCTGTATGAACTGTACGCCGACATTGATATAGTAAAACGTAAATACAAAGACTTCGTTGGATAGGAGAAGCAAAAAAGGTGTTCGAATATGATCCTGTAGGCAGGCGAAAAAAGGGACGACCGAAACTCCGCTGAAAGGATCAAGTCCAGGAAGGCATTTCCAAACTCAATGTTAGAAATAGGAGAAGAAGCGCAGACGACCGAAGCGCCTGGAAAACTATTTTACCCACAACGGTTGTTATAAAAGGCCAGTTAATGTAATTTTTATTGTCTTATATATGTATATTGTACATATATTTGTGTATATGATTAAAAATACTTATCAGCTTAACAGTTGAATAGTAGAGAAGGTTTAAGAGAAGGTTTTATAAGCCTCGATTTACTTGGTTGTCATGATGTTTAGTTAATTAAGTTTGCTACAAAATTTGCACACTTTGTTTCATAACTGCTATAATGAAAGAAAAGTCTTATATATAATAGAGAACAGACAATCAAAAATAAAAGTTCAACTTTGTTTACTTTAATTGAAAAATATATTTAATACATAAAAACTGGACAAATTGCGAAAATAAAAAAATGCAAATTGTTCATTTTCTAGAATATCTATGGCATATTTATTGCATCGTAACGACAATAGATATGACAAAGCTAACATATAACATTAAAAACTGATCTGCCACATTAAATTGTCAAACTAGAATGCAATATAACATTAATAGTTGATACATTAACTAACTTAATTTGGCCTCTTAAAAATGTTGATGAATATTTTCAGAAAGCTTTAAAGAATTTGTTAATATAAAAGTTAAAAAATTACGCATTTCTTTAATTAAAAATTAATAAACTTTTGTCACCCATGTTTGCGATATTTGTTTTGAATTCAGTTTCAATTTTATTTTTGTAACTAGCTAAACCCGGTGTGCTTCTCTACCCCCCATCGTTATAAAATAAAATAAAACGTATTTATATATTTACAAACATTTATTTATTTAATTTTAATGTATTTATTGCAATGCTTTAGGTTTAGTTTGCCCATCAGGAGCATACACATATACACGGGATATTAACCTTGAGCTTTGTTAACAGTCATCGCAAACGCTAAGCAAACAGGAAAAATTGTTTAAATTCGAATCATAAATCTGTTGGTAGCATTGTAATGCGTGGCAAAAGTACATCTGTACCTTTATATTTTCCTGTTATAATGGTCGCTTCTACTAAAATATTTCTCAGTTTTTTACTTTAAGTCGAGTGCCATTGCAAAGCCGTGGTGATCGATATTACGCAGTAAAATAATTGACACTCCAATTTTAAGTTGTAGCGCATGTGGTGGAAAGCCTGCCACATCGAGCGAATTTAAGAACTCAACAGGATAATTAACGGCCTTACGGATTGCTTGATTGATTTGACGCATTTCAAAGTGATATCCATCTTCTCCATACGGAAAAATAATAGAATACTGAAGCGCGTCATATGAGCGATGCATTTCAGTGGGCGAGGACATGCTCCTTTGTCCACTTACATAGTCAAGAGTTTATTATTTCGTTAAAATATCCTATTGTGAAAATTTAATGCCGATCGGTCCAGTAGTTAAGACTATATTACGATTTTTCATTTTCCTAAAAAGGGGCATGGTCCACACTTTTCTCCTTTTACGTATTCCTAATTATGCCAATACCATATGTACCACATATCATTGAGAAAGGTCAAAAAAATTCCCAAAATATGGCGATTTAAATTTTTGGGTTATATGGCGGTGCCACCCCCGTTTGTACAATCAAAACTTCATATAGCATATTATTCCTTCCAGAGTCACAGTAACATCATCAAAATCGGCTCAGCCGATACATTCATACATTAATTTTTATATATATAGAAGATAGATATAATATGAATTCATATATACATATTTGATTTATACACCCACTTGCAAATGACACATTTCTTTCGTTTCTATTGGTCAAATTGGTCTATTAAACGTTTATTGTTCAATAAATAAAAATGTTATATTTATATATTTTATATAAATATTTGCAGGTTACAAATAACAAAGAAAACACACTGTGCTACAAAATAAAAAAGCAACTTAGTGGTTTTAAATTTTAAAATACACCAAAAATTGATTTTGGTTAATCTGATTTCAATAGTATGGGTCTTTTAAAAGCGTCAGAATGCTCTGGAAGTGTTTAAAATGTAGATATTAAAGGCTGGTTAATTCTGAAAGTGATAATCTATCTATTAAAGCAAACTATTACTAATAAAATGTACAGTGGCTCACAGCTTAATTTATGCTGTGAATTTTTTGATTTCAAAGCTCCATAAAAAAACTAATAGGAAATTAAAAATAATAGATGCTAATAGACGAATTTTTTCCATTTTCAATACAAATCATTTCGTTGTAATTAAGAATGTTCGGTAAAAATTTCATTGTTCTAAGTCATTTTTTCAAAGCTTATTCGTGCCTTCAACAGACAGCCAGATGGACGGATATAACTATATCGCCTTAGAATCGTATAAGTACCCAGAACATATATAATTTTCTATGGCTCTACGACCAATAATTCGATGTATTACAAACGGAATGACAAACTTAGCACACCCCCATTTTTATGGTGGTGGGTAAAAAAATCGTATGGTTTGTGGTCCTTTAAATGTAGGTTAATACTGGAATGCTGATATTGATATAAAATTCCATAAAACCCAAACTTTTGAAGCAATTAACTTTCACTAATTAATTTAAACTTAAATTTGCACCACAAAATATTGTCTAAACACTTAAAACTAATTATACACTTATATTTGTGTAATGTAAGGTTTGTGTTTTTTATGTGTTTATCAATTATTACAAGCTTATACAAACTTGAAACCCACACTTGAAACACAAGCAGGAAAAAAATAATAACAATTTCCTGATATTTAAATTTAAATAAACAAAATTATTGTTATATATATAAATAGTATTATTAAACATTTGTTGCGTTTTTTTTTTTTTTGTATAATTTAAACATTAAAAAAATAAATAATTTGTCTTAAAACTACGTCATGTTAGTTGAAAATCTAATAATAATCTAATGATTTATGTGTTAATAAAAACAAATTTAAAGAATTCCTTAGTATAGTAGCCGTAGTTGTTTGTTGTTTTTATGAAATTGTGAGGAAATTTGTTTTTTAACTGCATTTAGCATCATTTCGCCAGCATAATTAATTAATACGCTTAAAACGATGAGCTTCAGCATAATCACGAACATCAGAGAAATTCCGCTCGGGCAAAATGCGCACATCATTGGGATCTAGCTGGAATTCACCATTCCACGAGGTGGGCAGAATGGTGGGCTCGGTATTGTATTGAAAGAATTTCGAGTCATCCGAACGATTACGTTCCTGTTGCATTAAAACTTCGCCACTTTTCTGGAAGGTGCCATCCCACACGGGTGGCAAAATAGTGGGTTCATTGTTGTAGCCATAAAAGCTTTGGGTATCGGTAATGTTTTGATTGTAACGGCGTACTTTGGACACATTATTAGTGGAACCGGGTGGATAGAGGAATTTACCATTCCAGCCCTCACACTTAATTGGTATGTAATCGTCTTTCTTTTTTAAAGGCATTTTGTGTCGTCTTAATTTTGTTAATGTTTGTTAATTTAACACTAAATATTATTTCAACCGTTTCGTTTGCGTTTCAAATGTAGACTGTTATTTTGCAAGTTGTGTTTCAGAGTATTAAAATTTTATGAAATTTTGTTTTCTTAATAAAATAGGAATAGTGGTTTAACTACTTTTTCTGTTTTGTAAAAATTTAGAAAAAAAATTATAATAATATTTATTTGTATCAGACAATATAGAGAATATAATGATGACGTTATGTTCGCGTCCCCCCTTCATTAAAATTTTGCTTTGCTGTGTTCTTTGTTATTTTATTTACTTTTTACTATTTACAGTAAGTAAGTAAATCTTGTTGAATTTAACACTGGCAGTGGCACTGATTGCCACCTACATTCATTTCCGAATCTTGAAACCACTTCAGGACAGCTTCGAATGCGGAGAATATTGTGACTGAAATTTCCTTTTATGTTCAACAATTATTTAAAATGTAAAAAAATAAAATAGAAAACTACGTTTATTTTTTAAATTTTGTATAAAATTGTTTACAAATACATACTCGCGTATGTGTATGAAAACATATCCAAAAGCTGTAGTCTGTTTTTGTACCCTACAACTCTATTATGTATTACCTAACTACTTCTTCGGAAGCTGTAAGAAAAATTTTAGTTTTTAAAGAAATATTTTCAAAATAACTTGAAATTCAAGATAAATTGTTTGATTTCATTATTAAAATTAAAAAAATATATATACTCGTATATGTATGTGGGAACGGGACAGTAAACGACGTATGACAGTGGTGAATGGTCAGATACTGTTACGATCACTGGTAGATAATTCCTGAATTCAGATCTGCTGTTTGTTTTGCCGCTTAGCGGAAAATGAACACCGACGGTTTGTTCTTGTTAATACAAAACGAGTGCTCGTCCAGACGTGAGCTTAAGAGCAAAAAACAAAAATTTGTTGCATAATGTCCAGGCCTATCTCTAATGTAAGTACAGCAAGAAGAATAAGTGTGGACGACGGTTTTCGGACACAGGCGGCTGAAGCAAATCTTTCCAACTACTTCTTTTTAAATAGTTTTACTGTGATGGTATGGAAAGATTTCAGCAGCTCATAGGAACCGCTTGGTCCCCCCAAATACACAGCATTACCTTAGCGCTATATGTATTTGACTTTGGTGTCGATTCTGCTGGTTTGGCAGGCTAGATTCTATTTATATGATATCAAATTTCCCTGCTTTTGGATAATCCTGTTAGTCGTAAATATTTTGAAATTGCTGATGGAGTAGCGTCCAATGATATTGCAAGTTCTTGTTGAGTTTTACAACAATCTTCATGGAGTAACGCCTACAAATCTTGGCGGTAAAGTAAAGCGCGTTATAAAATAAATAAACACTTTTGCTGCCTATTATTAGACATCAGGACTCTTTATTAGTAAATCTTTGACTGGATTTAGCTTACATTAATTTTTAAAAAGCTACAATAGATTGATATCAGGTCGACATTTAGGCAATTGTCTCCAGCTTCACTTAATTGAACTTTATTAGACAACTATTCAAGGAGAGTCAAAGCTTTACAGTAGTTCTACACATTTTCAATTTGGAATTGAGAAAAAACAAAATTTTTATTAAATAATTTTTAAGCTTGAGGTCATTTTTTTGTTTTTTATAACTCGATATTTCGATTTCCTTTGGAAATCTTCTTCAGGAGTTATTTTAATATTATAATAAATTTTCTATGTGTAAAAAATTGTTGATATAAGTTTGAAAGGTGTTGACAAAATTGAAAATATGTTTTACAGAAAAATAATAATTCTTTGATATTTCTTTTTATTTCGGCTCGAGTTCATTAAATTTAATTTTCATTAAATTATTTTTACTGAAGGTAGGAATTGTTATATGAAAATTATTATTAAAATTTATTGATAATTTTTCTTGGCTTAGGATTCTTGAAAAATAATAATTTTAAATTTTCGATAATAACATTGAACAGTAAATAATTTTAACAGAAATATAGTAACATTTTAAATAATAACATTTTGGAATGATAACATTTTTTAAATACATAAATTGTGTTAATTTCTCCTATTATTAATATTTATATTTTTTTTCAATAGGTGTCTGTAATTTTGAGCTAAGTTTTCTGTGTCTTTTTTAAAATTTATCCTTTTTTCTGATGGTACATTATTGATATGTAACATTTCTAACATGTATCTTCGTTTTGTATGATTTTCTGTGTTCAATATAGATGTGTTATCGAAATCTGGATAGTGGTTAAAACCTCTACAATGGGTTGATAAAGCTGTTTTTTGTGTTGAATTATAATTTCTAAATTTCTGGTCATGTCTATGTCCTGCTAATCTAGTTTTAAGTTTTGTCCCTGCTGTTCCTATATATATAAAGACAAAATTGAAATTCAGAAATAAAAATTTATATTGGCAAAAAGCAAATTGAAATTCAGAAAAGCAAACTGATATGTTTTCCGGTATAGGCTTTTCTGGTATAAGCTACATATCCTAGTGATGTTAGATTTCCAAATTTCATGACCGCTCCTATATTTCGTGCATTATCGCAAACAACAAATTAAATTCGTTGAAACACAAGACCTTCTTCAATTATATTATATAGAAGACATGTCACTGGAATCAAGTTCATTATGGATTTATCAATTTGTTTTCATATAGTACGATTTACTTTTGTTCATCAATTCATTAAGTGTTATTAACTGGATTTATTTTTCGTTATTTTTCTTTCATGTGTTTCTTTTTTTCATGTGCAGTTTTTTAAGCCTGTAACAGTTTTAAGTTTGAGGCTCCACACTTTCTAAAGATAACAATTTGGAGCACTACATGCACTTGGCCGTTGGGCATATTAGGTCGATTTTTGGGCTAATCCGAAACTCGACAGAATACTCGTTCGATCTCTACAAGTTTCTTAGGTATGTATTTCCATATCCCACTCTAAGGTCGTCTTACATTTAATTGTTTTCCATACAACAGTTTTGGTTTTTTTAACACCCAACCAACACACTATTAAATATACAAATAAATATTTTGCGATCTTTCCTATCTTGCAATATTTTATCTTCGTGCTGTGTGTGATTCACATTATTAATTTGTCTACAAATGAACGAAATTTCATTTTATGCGTAAAACACGACAAATTAATAAAAATATCATCAAAAGTCATTAACACTTGTTAAAACCCATATTTCAAAAGATAACACAATTTAGAATATGTTTGTTCTTTCTTAACAAGAATTAAATAATATTTGTACAAGATGGAAACATTGTTTCTTCCTGGTAAAGTATTGACTTTTTTAAATAAATACTTATAATTTTTTGCCAAATAAAGATAAATATAATTAAGCCTTTATTATTAAGGCTTATACAATTATTTGGTTCTAAAAAACATACACAGATTAACTGTCTACTTAGTAACAGCCTATACTTTTAATTTAATTCGAAGAATAGACAGCTCGCATGTTATTTTAGTTAATTAAATAAAAAACAAGTAAGAAAGTATAGTCGGTCAAGGCCGACCATATAATACCCTACACCCAGTATATGTATGTCATGATTTCTGTGAATATAAATATTATGTATGCTCAACTTTATCTCGCTATAAATACTTTTAAAAGATTTATGAAGGTTAAAGTTGATTACGGGGAGGGTCTTATTTGGGAGTTTCGACTAATTATGGGCCGACCATTATAAAATTACGTGTCATAATTTCTGTATATTATTTGTGTCGAATTTTATTTTATTAACAACATTCTTAAAAAATGTATGCTCTTTAAAGTGATTTTCAGAAGTGGGCCTTATATGGGAGCTACGAGTAATTATGGACCGATCTGCACAAAATTTTTAGATGTGATTTTGCTTTCTTGCGTAATTCAAACATTTATGATCTTTAAACCCTAATTTCGGGAGTGCATTTGTATGGGGGCCAGGTGAAATAATGACCGATTTGCACCAGTTTCAATCCCATCCGTCCTTGGGCCGAAAAAATATCAATCACCAAATTTTATCAAAATATCTTCAAAATTGCGACCTGTACTCTGCGCACAATCTTTACATGGACAGTCAGCCAGCCAGCTGGACGGACGGACGGACATTGTTAAATCGACTCCGAAAATGATTGCGATTCGATTAGTATACTTTGTTGGGCGTTACAAACATCAGCTCAAATCCAATATACCTTCCCCACTAAGGTGGTGTAGTGTATAATTATTCTTTTTCTTCGATGTTTCTTTTTCTGACAGTTGTCTTATCAGGTCTAAACTATTTTATGGTTGAACATGAATTAAATTTAATGATTAATGTCTGGTGACATGATTATTTTCATAAACATCTAATAGCTTTCCCATTATTAAATTCGCAAGTGTTTAATTGTTTAAGTCAGCCATATATTTATTTAATGTATGTAAATAAGTTTGTATTGTCTTGTTTAGATACAAATTGTTATATATAAAGATGACAGTGATCTGAAAAGCTAAAAATGTTGCAGGTAAAACGGAAATATTCATACATGCAAGTTTTTTTTTTTTGTTAATAAAATATCGATGTAGATAAAAGCATCAATCTGTTTTAAATTTGAGAAAAACAGTTTTTGAAAACTCAAGGTTTTTAATCAAACGACGACAAGGTCCAATTATAACTGTCTCAAAACTATCGATTACGAAATGTACTAGCAGTGATCGCAGGCCACTGTGTGATTGCTATTCATGCTAGGAATATAAATCTCATCTCCAAACCAAAGACTGGATAGCCTGGGTGGGTGACTTTTACCAGCAAGATTTAACAAATTTATGATGGATGTCGAAAGAATAATTAAGCAAAGTTATGATAATTTCTGGGAATATCCTTTTCTCTTAAGTTTTCTTTCCAGGTATCACAACGGGACCCATGGAGATTGTGTAATACTATATGGTAATAGTTTTCACATATTACTGTGAGAAAGTTTTTCGTGCTCTTCAAGAAACAATCAGCCCAATCATTAATAAAAATTCCGCGGGAGTTTTCTCCCTTTTCCCATTTTTCCTATACAAATTCAATGCTATAAAAATAAAAAGGGAAGAAACTTCCCCGGATTTTTTATTCATGATTGGGCCGAATGGCTTTTACTTTGAATTCATTTTGTTGAACAGCTAATTTCGAGTTCTGATCTGTCAACCGGTCGTCTTCGTCGACGTGAAAACCGGCATTGCTCGCAAAATTACTTATTTTTAGAGTTTGGGGTTATTAACTTCTTACAACATACACAGCTAGAAGATTGCACTTAATGCTAGAAAGACAACTGGGACGAACCACGAATTTTTGTGCTTCATGCGACGAATTTACATAACGAATTATCACAAGCTAATTTGAAGTATTGGGTGAAATTCCTCGTTCGTTTTTGTGTTCCTACCATAAACCTTATGACTATTTACTAGGATATTGGAATATTAACCTTTTGCGAACCTCTTTATTTCTGGAATAACTAACTTACGAAAGATTTATAAATTTATTCTATGGAATAGAATAACCCAAGTAAAGATGTTCTCTAATTGTAGACCGTAATCCCAAAGTAAATAGGCTAAACAACAATTTAAAACGATTCTACTTTCTGCTCAAACACTTATTATCATTTTCGTGGTAACTGTTTCCTATTAATCTTTGTGACTGATTTGGAAACATATTTCATACTTACTATCATATAAATTTCCGGCGATTTTCAAAAGTATTTTAATTTCAAGAAAACAAAAAAACAACAGCCATTATATTTAGCTATTTAATTACGATTGCAGACCATCGTTTACTCTTTATTGAATGATAAAAAAAATGGTATCAATCTATTGTATTTTCAACATTAAACAATCTTTCACCTTTTCATGTTCATAGAAGGGATTACGCATTGTTTCACTTTTGTAATCAATTTCTTTAGCAGAAATATTATACACATCTGAACAAGTATTTTCGCATGGTTTGCAAACATCCTCACCAGTCAGACACCTATTTATCAATACATTGGACTCTGCTATTTGGGAAAGTGTACGTTGCTGAATAATATAACTACAATCCAAAGCTGTCTTAATATTGGCATTGGACAAACAGTCGGCGGCATCCATTTGAATGCCAAAGGTCTTTTGATTGCCAATGGTAACACTATTTGTGGTGGTGGTCTAAAAATTACAAATTTTATGAAAAAAAAACAAACAAAAAAAACAAGTAAAAAAACTCACCACAGTGGCAACACAACTAGTGTAATTGGTCGTGGTACTGGTGAATTTCTTTTCACAGTTTTTAACCTCTGCTTCGAAATAGGTGTTGTAGTAGTTATATAAAGAATTTCTGGTGTTTACGGGATTAGTTAACATAGTATCGACCTGGTTTTTGGCTGTATTAACGCAACTCGTGATCGAAGATTTAGTATAAGCTACGGTAGGTATTGAAGAACGATATTTTGTGACACATCCCTTGTTGAAGTCACTTAAAAGTTCTAAAGGATTCAAACGTTCTTCGGTTTGAACCAGAGCATTGGTCAGCATATCTTGGTTTATAATAATTCCATCTAAACGTCCATAATAATGTTGTCTAAATTTAAGCATTTGATTATCATAATCCTCTATAGTTTTTGCATATTGTTGACGGTTCAGTTTGATATAATCATCGGTGCGTGCTACAGAGCTGCTGTCATAATTATTGCTTAAGCTGATGGCATTTTGAAGCTGTAAGAAGGAATGTTATAAAGTTAAGTTAGCCTGTTTTTGTAACCTCTAGTGAGAGCACCTTAAATAAGGACTAGCAAATGACTCACCTCACTCTTTGCCAAAGTTGCAATCAACAATAATACAGCAAATACTTTGTACATTTTAAAAGCTGCTGTACAATCCACTTGCCTTTAAATCACTAACGATATATTATATTTTTTCGGCTTTTTATATCTTAATTAAGTTCAATTATGTTTTTCTGGTAAAACTTTCTTAAACTAATTTGGGTACATTTTCTTTTTGTTTCTGTTGACATAGCTTTAGTTCTCACTTCCAGTTAATAAATACACAAGTGTTTAATTGTTTAAATTTGGATCTAATATTTATTTAATAATAATATGTTTTTGCTGTCTTATATAAACAGCAATTGTGTTTAACGTTTGTTAGTTTAGTGCCCGTTTAAGAGAAGGTTTTATAAGCCTCGGTTTACTTGGTTGTCATGATGTTTAGTTAATTAAGTTTGCTAAAAAAAATTGCACACTTTGTCTCGTAACTGCTATAATGAAGTGTCTTGTATAGAATAGAGAACAGACAATCAAAAATAAAAGTTCAACGTTATTCACTTTAATTGAAAAATATATTTAATACATAAAACTGGAAAATTTTCGAAAATAAAAAAATACAAATTGTTCGTTTCTTAGAATATCTATGGAATATTTATTGTATCGTAACGATAATAGATATGACAAAGCTTACATATAACATTAGAACCACAATGGACCACAAGGTCTCCGGGTGGAAGTGCACTTTATGCACTACCCTTCTATCCTACATATAACATTAAAAACTGATCTGCCACATTTAATTGTCAAACTAGAATGCAATATAAAGCGAAGTATACGCGATATGTTGAATCAGCATATTTAGGCTGAAAAATTTGTTACAAGTGCTTACATATCGTGTAAACGCAAAAGTTTTTCAGCATACTGTATGTTTAACAACATTTGCTAACACTTTGTTAAGGTGGCTATACACTACGTGTTTTTGCTTATGTATTTTTAAGTTTACAACCCACATGTTTCTTTTTATGTCTGTCAAAATTGGTTATTTTACATAAGGGTTTTAATTTTTGGTCACCAACTTGTATGTACAATTACACGTGACATCGCCATAATTATTTACAAATAAATTTCCATATCGTTTCTTTGAAAAATGCGTTAAAGCCGCTGCAAAAATTTTTGCTGGCGTCACTAAAATGCCGGCGTCAAAAATATTGATTTAAGGTTTTTCGTCTTTTAATATACAATATGTGGAGCTTGTATCAAAAATGTTTAAATAATTTATATCATTGTTATTAAATTAACAAAATGAGATAAAAAAAATATTTAATTTATTACTTATGCAAATTCTTCATACGGCCGGCTAATGAAAGCGCAGATATTTAACCGTCGACAAATCTTTTCGCATGGCATATACATTTGAAAACATGTGTTTGAACATAAGAAAATAGAGCGTGTTTTAATCGAAAAAATTACATATGTATTTCCACATGTATTTTACACAAGCAAAGTTTATGAGGCCACCAACTACATGTTTTTACTTCGTTATGTAAAATTTGACATATACAATGTAGAAAACACGTAGTGTATAGCCACCTTTAACAATGCAAACAAACGTATGTTGGTAATTTTAGCATATCGTGTAAACAGCATATTAATAGTAATTGACAAATTTGCTGCGTATGTTATTTGTTGAAAAGCGTATGCAAGCTTTTCAGCATATGACAAATTCGTATGCATATGCTTAAGCTCAGCCGCCGATAGTTTTTTTTTTATGTAAATCAGTGGTAGGCAAAGCGTAAAATGAGGTTGTGTGTGTGAGCGAACTACCCAGCAAACATAAACATAATTATAAAAATTATACAAAACAACTTAGATAGGAAACATACACTCACAATATATTTTCCGTAACATATAAGAAATTAACAATGAGATTGATACATAAATGGAACTTCTAATACTTCAAAAGCTGATTACATGCATCTTACCAAATGCATTATCAATCATAAAATATTTTTCGTAATTCATTATTAATTTGTAATGTTTGTTGGGAAGTATTTCTGAAAAAAATATAAAAGCATCCGCCGCATGTGCACACATTGCTGTCTCAATGACGACTGAATCGAAGAGAATAAGTGTATGTGTGAAGTGCTCAGCGTTGTCAGTTAGGGGATTTATCCCCAAATTGGGGATTTTTTGTCGTGATTTGGGATAAAAATTTCATCTTGGAGATCCGGGGATTTGTTGGAGATGACAACACAATTTTAAGAAATTTTTGGGTATATTTTTTTAAAAGTAATGGTAACAAGAATAATTTTGGAGCTAAAAAATGTGCGTCTGGCAAGTCTAAAAATGTGTGTTATTATTTATAGTGTATGGTTTCTAATAAAAAAGAAGTATGTAAATATTTAAAAAAAAGTATATTTTTACCATTTAAAATGGCTGCAAATACTAATGTTATTAACAAAAATCATAATGCTTCTTGGGAACGCGAAGATTGGACAAAAGGTTTGAAATATACATATACGAGTATATTTTTAAAGGGTAACGCTTGCGTTGAACGCGTTTTTTCAATAATGAATACAAAACAAAAATACGTAACAAAATGCAATATGAATTATTGGAAACACTTCTCAGAATAAACACATACTTTAAAAATAATTAAATTTGTTTTGAGAAATTTAATCCATCTGCTAAAATGCTAAAGCTTTTTAATACAAGCAATATGTACAACAAAATTTCTGAGGCTGATGAATCAGAAGATTTTGATTCTGAAGTTTTTGAAATGCTAAACTCTGGTAAATAATTTTTTATACTTCTATATTTAAATTATATGTAATTTTTTCTTTACAAGATTTATAATTACGAGTCTAATTAGTTTGAATACTAATATATGTATGTAGCTATCGGTAAAAATGAATTTTTATTATCATTTTTATATTATTTTTTAAATAAAAAAAATTTTTGAATCAAAAAAATCAGTTTGGGGATTTTTGGGGATGACAAATCAAAAATTGGGGATAAGCTCTAAAAAAATACTGGCAGCACTGGAATGTGCTCTCTGCACTATTGTGCTATAGGATCAGCGTTGCCATATATTTTTTTAACAAAACTTTTTATTTCTAAAAAAAACTTTTTTTTAGAAAAAAAACTTTTTTAAGTAGTAAAATTTCAAAACCCAATTTTATTGAAAACAAAACAACTTTTATTTTTACATATTTACTTGAGTACTCCTTAAGTACATATGTATGTACTCGTATGTACAAAATAAAGAGTTTATTTGTGTTATAAACTGTTAACATTTTATAAATATTTTTATGATTAAAAAATCCATTAAATTACTAACGCAGTGCAGCATAGTAGAAAAACATTATTTTGTTAATTGTGAAAATAACTTGTTTTATAAACCAAATTAAACTTATAAATAAATTATAAATTACAATTATTGTTTTTTTAGTTAAACTGTTAATTTTTAAATTTTTGATAATTTTTAGTTAGGCTTAAATAATAATTTAAGGAAAATTAAATTTAATGTACTCAAGCCTAACTAAAAATTATCAAAAATTATAAATTTTCAAAAAACTTTTTTTTTTAGAATAAAACTTAAAAACTTTTTGCTTCTCAAAAAACTTGCAAAAAAAGGTAAAACTTGACGAATGGCAACGCTGTATAGGATGCCGACCTATGATGTAAATAAACTTCTTGTTGCATATGTACCAGAGATCAGTTATGAGTACTGAAAAAGTGAGTATATTTGAATCATGACTTATAATTTATTGTACTTATACGTACTCATACTTGTCTCAATATCATCAAACCAATATTCATCTTTAAAGTTTCAAGTACTCATTATATTCAGACTTAATCTCATGTATGATGTTGTTTATTTTGACTCTCCTTAACTCAATGTACGTAGACGATAAAAAAAATAAGTATGACTCGCATACACTCATTCGAGTGTCGTTCATTTTTACAGCCTGCTTATAAAAATTATATAAAATTTATATTTTCCTCAATATGTTTTCCTATAAACTTACTTGTATGTTTTTATATTTCTTTTTTACTTATTTTGTATAAATACCTAACGGAATATGCTGAAATTTTTTTTCAATGACTCAACTGAGTTGAGTACTTTATGAGTATGTGAGTATTTTTCTTAAAATGTAAATCTTAATACCGTTGTTTATGAATCAAACATATTGGGAATGGTATGAGCTCGAAGTCGGCGTTGTACTCATACGTATATCCACCCGCATTTATAAGTCAACGTTGTTGTGAGTTTGAGTAACTCAGAGTAGTTAAATTTTAATGATGTAAAACCACTTATACTTAAAATGTTATGAGTAGCTGTGAATCGTAAAAAAACGATTCATTGCCGATCTCTGATATGTACCTACAAGCATACACACACAAGCACAGAAATCGCAATATAGTTTCCGGCGGCATTGTTTAAATTAATCGACACAGGTCTCTGGAAATAAACAATAAATTATTATAAATGTTTTTCATGTTTTCGTGCATTATTTGCATATTTAGTGTATAATGCTTAGGAAACGTAGAGTCAAAATAAGTCGATCCTTTGCAGTAATGCTTTTGCGCATCACTGTGTCCTGTTTAGTAGTTATTGGTGACACCAAAAAAAAAGCAAATTATTAAACTGATGGATATCCATACGTAAGAAATTTTTGTATAAAGATTGTTCTTCCTCTTCCAATTCATTGAAAAATTTTACACAAAAATCTTCTTCCTCTCATCGTTCTACCCATTTCTTTTGCCAAACTCTACATCTTTTTGCTTTTAATTCCATGTTTTTTTTATTTATATTATTTTTATTATTTAATTTTATTTCAAAAATTACACATAAGTTGAATAATAATTAAAAAATGTTGTCAAACTGACTAATTTCACAAACAAATGTTTATAGGACTCAGCATATGTAGCACCACATAAAATTCAACATATCGTATAAATTTGGCATCTTAAAAAAATTAATAAACTTTTGTCACCCATTTTTGTGATATTTGTTTTGATTTCAATTTCAATTTTATTTGTAATATATAATATGAATTCATATATACATACATACATATGTATTTGATTTATACACCCACTTGCTGCGAATGACTCATTTCTTCCGTTTCTATTGCGTTAAACTACAAATTGGTCCATTAAACGTTTATTATTAAATAAATAAATATATTATATTTATATATAAATATTTGCAGGTTACAAATAACAAAGAAAAACAAGTAAGAAAGTATAGTCGGTCAAGCCCGACCATATAATACCCTACACCCAGTATATGTATAAAACAGTTTTTCAGAAATGTGTGCTATATGGGATATTTGACCTATTATGGACCGACCATCCAAAAATTTAGTGTCATGATTTATGTGAATATAAATATTGTGTATGTTACACGTTATCTCGATATAAATACTTTTAAAAGATCTATGGAGGTTAAAGTGATTTTCGGAAATGGGCCTTATATGGGAGCTACGACTAATTATGCACCGATCACAATAAAATAGTACCCTATTGTTTGTATACATATGAGATATATTTGTGTTAAATATTATTTTGATACCAACATTTTTGAGTGAGTTATGCTCTTTAAAGTGATTTTCGGAAGTGGGCCTTATATTGGACCTACGAGTAATTATGGACCGATCTGCACAAATTTTTTAGATGTGATTGGCTTCATTTACCACTCATTTGTGATGAAATTTGTTTGGTTTCTTGCGTAATTCAAACATTTATGATCTTTAAACCCTAATTTCGGGAGTGCATTTGTATGGGGGCCAGGTGAAATAATGGACCGATTTGCACCAGTTTCAATCCCATTCGTTCTTGGGCCGAAAAAATGTCACTCACCAAATTTTATCAAAATACCTTCAAAATTGCGACCTGTACTCTGCGCACAAGCTTTACATGGACAGTCAGCCAGACGGACGGACATCGTTAAATCGACTCAGAAAGTGATTCTGAGTCGAACGGTATACTTTAAGGTGGGTGTTGGACCAATATTTCTGGGCGTTACAAACATATGCACAAATGCAATATACCCTCCCCACTATGGTGGTATAGGGTATAAACACTGTGCTACAAAATAAAAAAAACAACTTAGTGGTGTTAAATTTTAAAATACACCAAAAATTGATTTTGGCTAATCTGATTTCAATAGTATGGGTCTTTTAAAAGCGTCAGAATGCTCTGGAAGTGTTTAACATGTAGATATTAAAGGCTGGTTAATTCTGAAAGTGATAATCTATCTATTAAAGCAAACTATTACTAATAAAATGTACAGTGGCTCACAGCTTAATTTATGCTGTGAATTTTTTGATTTCAAAGCTCCATAAAAAAACTAATTGGAAATTAAAAATAATAGATGCTAATAGACGAATTTTGTCCATTTTCAATACAAATCATTTCGGTGTAATTAAGAATGTTCGGTAAAAATTTCATTGTTCTAAGTCATTTTTTCAAAGCTTATTCGTGCCTTCAACAGACAGCCAGATGGACGAATATAACTATATCGCCTTAGAATCGTATAAGTACCCAGAACATATATAATTTTCTATGGTTATACGACCAATATTTCGATGTGTTACAAAAGGAATGACAAACTTAGCACACCCCCATTTTTATGGTGGTGGGTAAAAAAATCGTATGGTTTGTCCTTTAAATGTAGGTTAATACTGGAATGCTAATATTGATATAAAATTCCATAAAACTCAAACTTTTGAAGCAATTAACTTTCACAAATTAATTTAAACTTAAATTTGCACCACAAAAAACTAATTATACACTTATATTTGTGTAATGTAAGGTTTGTGTTTTTTATGTGTTTATCAATTATTACAAGCTTATACAAACTTGAAACCCACACCTGAAACACAAGCAGGAAAAAAATAATAACAATTTCCTGATATTTAAATTTAAATAAACAAAATTATTGTTATATATATAAATAGTATTATTAAACATTTGTTGCGTTTTTTTTTTTTTTGTATAATTTAAACATTAAAAAAAATAAATAATTTGTCTTAAAACTACGTCATGTTAGATGAAAATCTAATAATAATCTAATGATTTATGTGTTAATAAAAACAAATTTAAAGAATTCCTTAGTATAGTAGCCGTAGTTGTTTGTTGTTTTTATGAAATTGTGAGGAAATTGTATTTTTTAACTTCATTTAGCATCATCTGGCCAGCATAATTAATTAATACGCTTAAAACGATGAGCTTCAGCATAATCACGAACATCAGAGAAATTCCTCTCGGGCAAAATGCGCACATCATTGGGATCTAGCTGGAATTCACCATTCCACGAGGTGGGCAGAATGGTGGGCTCGGTATTGTATTGAAAGAATTTCGAGTCATCCGAACGATTACGTTCCTGTTGCATTAAAACTTCGCCACTTTTCTGGAAGGTGCCATCCCACACGGGTGGCAAAATAGTGGGTTCATTGTTGTAGCCATAAAAGCTTTGGGTATCGGTAATGTTTTGATTGTAACGGCGTACTTTGGACACATTATTAGTGGAACCGGGTGGATAGAGGAATTTACCATTCCAGCCCTCACACTTAATTGGTATGTAATCGTCTTTCTTTTTCAAAGGCATTTTGTGTCGTCTTAATTTTGTTAATGTTTGTTAATTTAACACTAAATATTATTTTAATTCCGCTGTTTATATTTTTATTACAAAATAATTTTATTCAACCGTTTCGTTTGCGTTTCAAATGTAGACTGTTATTTTGCAAGCTGTGTTTTAGAGTATTAAAATTTTATGAAATTTTGTTTTCTTATTAAAATAGGAATAGTGGTTTAACTACTTTTTCTGTTTTGTAAAAATTTAGAAAAAAAATTATAATAATATTTATTTGTATCAGACAATATAGAGAATATAATGATGACGTTATGTTCGCGTCCGCTCTTCATTAAAATTTTGCTTTGCTGTGTTCTTTGTTATTTTATTTACTTTTTACTATTTACAGTAAGTAAGTAAATCTTGTTGAATTTAACACTGGCAGTGGCACTGATTGCCACCTACATTCATTTCCGAATCTTGAAACCACTTCAGGACAGCTTCGAATGCGGAGAATATTGTGACTGAAATTTCCTTTTATGTTCAACAATTATTTAAAATGTAAAAAAATAAAATAGAAAACTACGTTTATTTTTTAAATTTTGTATAAAATTGTTTACAAATACATACTCGCGTATGTGTATGAAAACATATCCGAAATCTGTAGTCTGTTTTTGTACCCTACAACTCTATTATGTATTACCTAACTACTTCTTCGGAAGCTGTAAGAAAAATTTTAGTTTTTAAAGAAATATTTTCAAAATAACTTGAAATTCAAGATAAATTGTTTGATTTCATTATTAACCCCCTGGCCCACGATGTCGAACGATAACGTTCGCTTAGATAAGACTTAAGACACAAACTTTATTGTGGAATAAACAAACTTGATTGAGTAAAAAAAAAGATACGATAAAAAGTTTGTGTCTTAAGTCTTATCTAAGCGAACATTATCGTTCGACATCGTGGGCCATGCGGTTAAATTAAAAAAAAATATATACTCGTATATGTATGTGGGAACGGGACAGTAAACAAAGTATGACAGGGGTGAAGGGACAGATACTGTTACGATCACTGGTAGATAATTCCTGAACTCAGATCTGCTGCCGACGATTTGTACTTGTTAATACAAAACGATTGCTCGTCCAGACGTGGGCTTAAGAGCAAAAAACAAAAATTTGTTGCATAATGTCCAGGCCTATCTCTAATGTAAGTACAGCAAGAAGTATAAGTGTGGACGACGGTTTTCGGACACAGGCGGCTGAAGCAAATCTTGCCAACTACTTCTTTTTAAATAGTTTTACTGTGATGGTATGGAAAGATTTCAGCAGCTCATAGGAACCGCTTGGTCCCCCCAAATACACAGCATTACCTTAGCGCTATATGTATTTGACTTTGGTGTCGATTCTGCTGGTTTGGCAGGCTAGATTCTATTTATATAATATCAAATTTCCCTGCTTTAGGATAATTCTATTAGTCGTAAATATTTTGAAATTGCTGATGCGTTCAATGAGTAACGCCTACAATTCTTGGTGATCGTTGTTTTCCGTATCAAGGTGAAACATTGCAGTATCCCATATGTTACTGATTTGAATAACCAGGAAAAAAATGGGCGGGATCGGACCAGTAGAAGTGGCAGCTCCCATACAAAGTAAATATTTACCCCCTTATTCATAAAACTTGTCAAAGTTTTATAACAGACTTATAAAACAAATTTTGTATGGATATTTGCTTTATAAGCCTGTTCTAAACCATAGATAAGTTTTTATGAATTAGATTGTTAATCTATATATACTATAGTATATAAAAATGAATGTACATATGTATGTATGTCCTTTATAGAATCGTAAACTATGCATTTGGTCATGTGATGATCTTCGGCAAAGTTATTGTGAATGAGTCCGGAAAGATTTCTCAGTTGGTACGACCACGCCTACTCTAACGCCCACTTTTTTAAATTGATTAATTTCTTCTGCAGATTTACTTCAAACTATTTGTATACACATCTTACTGAAGGCGAGGTAAAAATAAAAATTGTATGTGCCAACGGTTCTTATTTCTTTCGACCACTCCTACTTTTTTAAATTGTGTAATTGATTCTACTCCGATTTTAACATATTTACTTCAAATCGAATACACATGGCCTAGGTGAGGCCAAACCTTTGGACCCATCTTCCTGAAATTTTGACAGCATGTTACTGTGACTTTGGAAGGAATAATAGGCTATATGACCCATATAACCCAAAAATTTAAATCGCAATATTTTGGGAATTTTTTGACGTACGTCGATGATATTTGGTGCATATGGTATTGGCATAATTAGGAATACGTACCAGAAGAAAAGTAGGTGGGACCACACCCCTTTTTAGGCAAACTAAAAATCGTAATATAGTCTTAACTACTGGACCGATCGTCATAAAATTTTCAGAATAGGATATTCTTAGGAACATTCTTGACTATATAAAGTTGTAAGTGGACAAAGGGGCATGGCCTCACCCACTGAAATGCATTGCTCATATGACGCTCTTCAGTATCCTATTATTTTTCCATATGGAGAAGATGGATATTGCTTTGAAATGCGTCAAAGCAATCAAAAAAAACAACAACCTTTATATTTAGCTATTTAATTCGTTCGTTTACTCTTTACTGAATTATAAAAAAATGTTATCAATCTATTGTATTTTCAACAATAAACAATCTTTCACCTTTTCATGTTCATAGAAGGGATTACGCATTGTTTCACTTTTGTAATCAATTTCTTTAGCAGAAATATTATACACATCTGAACAAGTATTATCGCATGGTTTGCAAACATCCTCACCAGTCAGACACCTATTTATCAATACATTGGACTCTGCTATTTGGGAAAGTGTACGTTGCTGAATAATATAACTACAATCCAAAGCTGTCTTAATATTGGCATTGGACAGACAGTCGGCGGCATCCATTTGAATGCCAAAGGTCTTTTGATTGCCAATGGTAACACTATTTGTGGTGGTGGTCTAAAAATTACAAATTTTATGAAAAAAAAAACAAACAAAAAAAAAACAAGTAAAAAAACTCACCACAGTGGCAACACAACTAGTGTAATTGGTCGTGGTACTGGTGAATTTCTTTTCACAGTTTTTAACCTCTGCTTCGAAATAGGTGTTGTAGTAGTTATATAAAGAATTTCTGGTGTTTACGGGGTTAGTTAACATAGTATCGACCTGGTTTTTGGCTGTAGTAACGCAACTCGTGATCGAAGATTTAGTATTAGCTACGGTAGGTATTGAAGAACGATATTTTGTGACACATCCCTTGTTGAAGTCACTTAAAAGTTCTAAAGGATTCAAACGTTCTTCGGTTTGAACCAGAGCATTGGTCAGCATATCTTGGTTTATAATAATTCCATCTAAACGTCCATAATAATGTTGTCTAAATTTAAGCATTTGATTATCATAATCCTGTATAGTTTTTGCATATTGTTGACGGTTCAGTTTGATATAATCATCGGTGCGTGCTACAGAGCTGCTGTCATAATTATTGCTTAAGCTGATGGCATTTTGAAGCTGTAAGAAGGAATGTTTTAAAGTTAAGTTAGCCTGTTTTTGTAACCTCTAGTGAGAGCACCTTAAATAAGGACTAGCAAATGACTCACCTCACTCCTTGCCAAAGTTGCAATCAACAATAATACTGCAAATTCTTTGTACATTTTAAAAGCTAATATTCAATCCACTTGCCTTAAAATCACTAACGATATCTTATATTTTTTCGGCTTTTTATATCTTAATTAAGTTCAATTATGTTTTTCTGGTAAAACTTTCTTAAACTAATTTGGGTACATTTTCTTTTTGCTTCTGTTTACATAGCTTTAGTTCTCACACAAGTGTTTAATTGTTTAAATTTGGATCTAATATTTATTTAATAATAATAACTTTTGTTCGTTTAGTGCCCGTTTAAGAGAAGGTTTTATAAGCCTCGGTTTACTTGGTTGTCATGATATTTAGTTAATTAAGTTTGCTAAAAAAAAAATTCCACACTTTGTCTCGTAACTACAATAATGAAGTGTCTTGAATAGAATAGAGAGAGAACAGACAATCAAAAATAAAAGTTCAACGTGATTTACTTTAATTGAAAAATATATTTCATACATAACCCTAGTTTTTAGCATGATAATATTTTGGTTCGGGAATAGTTATTTAACCCTGCTACTACGTTTAGGGTCTTTTGATGACCCATTCGTATTTAACATTGCATAACTTGCAAAAAAAACGTGTTTGTCTGTCAGACCGACACACAATCACTCTAACGACGATATATTGCATTGATCACAAGCCATATTTTCGAAATGTACAAATTTTAATTTTCTCAATAAAAAAATGTGGGGTCAAAATATGACCCAAACATAACATGTGTATTTTTTTTCTAACATAGTAGCAGGGTTAAGGAAAACCCAAGAAGAATTAGAAAGACAGCAATTCTGCCACCTAGAAGCACATCAGCACCAAAAAAATGAATGTATCTAAAGATTGTTTTAATATTATATACCAAAATGTTCGTGGCTTAAACACTAAATTCTCAACTCTTCTGGTTAATAGCTATAATTTTACCTTTGATGTCATTTTGCTTACTGAAACATGTCTTAATGATGGTGTATTTAATGCGGATATCCTTTGTGATAACGAGTGACTCAAATTTTTCGCCCAAATGAGTACAAAAATCAGTTTTGGGGTTCTATAACACTAGTGTCAATTCTCTTGAGTAAAAACGTAAGACTATCTTTTTTTATGGTTTCTACATTGAAATTTCAATTGTCCTACTGTCAAAAACAGACGAGTAGAAATAAGTGCTTGTGTGCATCACAAAACAATATTTTATATATTATTTCGTATATTTCTACAGCATAAACCTTAACTTTCAATTTCAATGTTAATTGTGATAAATTGAAACATTTTTCATTCAATTTATTACAAAATTAAAAAATTGATAGCAATTTCAATTCACATAAATTATTTTTGTATTGTAAATAATTATTAATTATTATTAATTATTTTGGTTTCTAGGGTTGCCCCTATAATATTAAAATATTGAATAATAACATGGAAAAAAGTAAACAAAATATTTAATTAAATAATTTGGTTATAATGCAATATAACAACTCAATATCACCAAGGTAACTGACGTAAGTCAGACGAGTGTATTACAGAAACTCATTTGTTTACGTATTCGCCCGTGTACCACTCGTTCGCCTGAGAATACACTCGTTATACAGAACTATGCTATAAGATATTATTAAAATATTACACAAGTTGTGTTTATTATTATATTTTTTGTGATTTCTTATTTAAAAAGTTAAAATTTATGTACATACGTATTTTGATATGCATTGTACAAGAGACTATAGAAACTTGAATTTTTTTGTTTTCGTTTAAATAAAAGTTTCAAAATGCTATTAGAAATAGTGACTTTTTATTTTCCGATTTTTTTGACGATTTTTAAAATTGTAAATGACGATTTTTTCTTTTTTATTGAGATTTTGACGATTTTTTCCGAAATTCATCTGGCAGCCCTAATCCGCACCAATTTTGGCGGTCGCCGCCCATTTTTTTGTTGTTTTTCTCTCTCTTTCTATTTTCCCTTTTTTTCTTCCGGGCGTACGGTTGGTTGCCTTTGCTGGTTGGTTTGTTTTGTTGATAGTTCGTGGTATAAATGCGAACTTTGAAAAAATGCTCTCTCAGTTGGCAACATTACGGTTTGTGTCTTTGATATACACATACCTACATTTATAAACGCTAGTTGGCGCTGTGCTCGTCAACAGTTAATGGAAGTGTTCGGTAAATATTGATAAGAAATTAAATGACAATCAAAACAAAAACACCAACAATAACAACGTCAGTCACTGTGATGAAATGTCAAAATATAATCAAAATAAAAATAATAAAAACCTGCTGTAAAAAATAAGCATCATATTTTGCCTAAAGACAGAAAATAGGAGAAAATATTTTAAACGTTGTCTATTTAATTATTTCTTTCATACATATAAAGTTAATAAACTTTACGCATGAAATTGCCGTGTAGAAGAAAAAAGCAGCAGACAGCCGTTTGATGTTTATTTAAGCGTAATAATAAGTCGGGTCACGGATACAATAAAAACGCGGAATACTATTTAAATTTCGAGGAGTTGTGCGATAAACGGGGATTTTTTTATAGTTTTAAGGACATAAATAAAAAGCTGACTGCCAAAAATTCAAGTGAAAGTGTTTGTGTGTTAACAACAAGAAAGGAGTTCCTCAGTTTAAATTAGCTTCAATTTAAACAAAATCATAAAATTATAAAGCTTAACAACAATTACAATAATGGGCAATGAAGATCCAGAATGGCGTCAGAATTTAATGCAACGTTTGCGTGAGCGTAATCGTAGGGATGTGGTGCCCTTTAAAGAAATCATACAACAAAGTGAGTATTGACAACAATTGTCTTGGTATTATTCATTACTACATATTGGTTTTGTTGTTGTCACAATCTTGGCAAACAGATGTTGAATTAAGTTGGCTAAATCTAATCTTGGAGCAGTTTGTTAAATAAAAATACCAAAACAGAACGAAATTCAGAAACAAATGTGTGAAGAGTGGGGGTCAAGGTCGTTTGTTTATATTGTGTGTATTTTTATGTTTGTTTTTGTTTTTATTTTTTATTCTTGCTTTAGTTTTGCTTTTGTTTATTTTTATTACTTTTTTTTAACTTTTCAATGATATTTAAATTTTTTTTATATTGCAGACAACCGGCTGATGGACAATGTGGCCCAATTGAAATCAGACAATTTAAAACTTTCCGTTGAAAATGAACAATTACGCACGGCCATTACAACAGGTGGCGGTCTGGGTGGCAAAGATAGCACTGCCGCCCAATTGGCAATTGCTGCTATGGAGAAGAAACTGCTGGCCCAACAGGAAGAGCTGACGGATTTGCATAAACGAAAGGGAGAAAATTCTCAGTTAATTGTAGATCTTAATATAAAAATGGAAAAACAGCAACAGATGATTGCAGAAAAAGAACATAGGTATTGTTTTTACATACCTATATTGTTGGTGGAGTCATTGAATATTTTTATATTTAAAAAACAAAGTAAAAATGTTATTTTTATTTAAAAAAATAATTATTTCCTGTTTTAGTCTTGCTGACCAGCAAACTGTCAATAATTCCTTAAAAGCTGAAGTTCAAATGCTTAAAAGCAGTCTAGAAGAATTGAAAAATCTCAATACTACATTAAGAGATGAATATACTGCATTGCAGTTGGCATTTAGTGCTCTCGAAGATAAATTAAGAGGGGTTCAGGTGAGTGTTGTTGAATAAAGATGATGTGTTTAAATTGATTTCTAATAATATAGAAAAAAATATAACTTTCAAATATAACTACAATCAAATAATGTTCCGCCCTAACTAAAAATGTCAAAAGTCATATTTTTAACAAATTTATAATATTTATAAAACAAATTGGACCAATTTTGCATCAATTAATAAACATTGTTGAACATATTTTCAATGTTTCAAGATTTTTTTCTAACGTGTTAATATATATTTTTTAAATATACTTTTTATATTTCTATAATGGTTTTTTTACTTGAAATCATTATTATCGAAACAATTTGTGCGATTCTCTCGGCTCTAGCTGCATGAAATTTTAACAAGTATGAAATTTTCAACTTTTTTATTTAAATTTACTTGGAAGATGTCTTTGAAACAGTAAAATTGCACATGTTTAATCTGATTTTAATTCGTACATTTATGCTATAAGCAAACGTTTTAACCAAAATATAAAACTAAATTTAATTATTAGCTAAAACCAGAGAATTTAAATCTCATTTTGTAATTCATAAAATTTTTTCAACAAAATAAACTTTTTATTCAAACATTCGTTTCCTTTAAATGATTCGATAAATTTAACATAATTTATTTTCCATAAAAAATACGACAACTCTAGATAAAATATGTCAAAAAGTAGTCAATATTTTTTCGTTAACAAATTTTAAAATCCCAAAATTACTTACAATTTGTAAAAAAATTTAAAATTCTTCGTAAACTATATTACATATATTGTGAGCAAATTTTAAATATTTCCAAAATCAAAATAGTGAACAATTTAGTAAGTTAATACAGTTGTACATTCAAAATGTAATAGGTGTTAAGTAAATTTCCGCTTATACCAGTTACAATAGAGAGGTTTAGTATTCGTTATTTATTTCCTATACGGAAACTATGTAATATTTTGTTAATCATTGCTTTGGATGTAATTGTACGAAGCGTTATAACTCACTATCCCTTCTTACTTACATGGATTCTATTCAATCTTTAAAAATAATTTGAATTTTTGAAAAACAATAGCACAGCTGACTGTCGTTGTTTACAATTTACTTAATGTGTGAAAAGTAATACACCATGCGAAATACGTAACTGAAATACAATTGGTAATGGTGTATTTGTTGTATTATTGTTTTCTTTTAAAGATTTCGCATTTGCTACTTTAGATTTATATTGAAAAGTTTCGTAACAAGATCAAATGAGTTTTTTGTTTATAGATTTTATAAAAATTGACAATATATTTTATAAATTTAACCGATATGGATTAATTTTAGGGTTTAGATTTCATATCTCATAAAAAAGACAACTACAGTGTAAAGATAGTACCCATATACCGGAGCTATAACATATACTAGCTGTATTTGTTTTTAGTTCTTAACAGTTAAAACTACAAGTTTTTAGTACGGAGGCAATTTCTTGTCTACTTAAGGTTGTGTTACATTACTCTGTGATATCCTTCGTTACGTTGCGTAAGTAGTGTTCTGAGGCTACTTGCTTGCAGCCTGTCACAGTTCTTAAGATAGCATTCTGACAACTTTGACAATTTCTCTACTGGGTATAACGCAATAACGTACGTTGTCCCCAGATCTTCTATATCCATATCTCAACGGCATTTCTCCATGCCTCAGAGATTCTTGAAAATTGTGCGTGATTGCGTGGCTTGAACTTAGAGGTTCATAAATGCTGTCAAACACGACCCTAACATTTTTGGTTAATTTACAATCGGAATTTGTAATAGATTGAATACAAAGCCAAGATTTAGCTTTACCTTCTTTGTCGAAGTGGAGAAAAACTGTTAATTTCAATGTTGATGTTGTAGATTGTGAAGACTGTGAAGAAGTTGTGTATTACTTCAAGATATCAATTGACAGAACCAAAAAGCTTATTAATACTATCCAACACCTATTTTCAATTATGTTAAATTTGTACAGAAAATGTTTTGAGGTTATTAAATTTAATTAGAGAAAAGTTTCATTTGGCTTGAGTTCATTAATTTAATAATTCAAAGAATACCATTGTAAAATAATATATTTTTTAGATAATTGACACATTGGAAAGAATTTACTGCCCTGCCAAGGGCGTCATCAGCAATGTTTGTTGTATAAGATCTGCTTGTAAATATCATCCACATACATACATACATATGTATGTATTTAACTCACCATTATTGAGAAATAGATTTTGGGAATTATATATGTATATGTATGTATGTATGTATGTAGGTATAATTTCTTTTTACATATTCTGAGTTTGGACGAAATTTACATACGTTTGTGTATTGTTCTTATTATTATTACAAATTTCTATTCCTACAAATTTGTTATTGTTTTTATTGCTGTATCTACGTTTTTTATACAGTTTTTTTGATTGACAATATCAGCAGTGTATGTATGTTATTGTTGTCATTTCTCCTATATTGTAGATTCTGTTTTTTTGCAACTACGAAACACCGGAGATGGGATGACAACTATTTTATTTATTTTTTTTTTATTTTTTTATTTTTATTTTTTTTTTTTATTTTTTTTTATGCCGCAAGCCCATGGGGCCAATACTGGTGTTTTTTTTTTGTTAATTTTTAGAGTTTTCTGTTTTTTTTTTCTTAATGGAAAATGGTTCAACTTTTGATATTTATTATTAGAGAAAAATTTTTACATATTAATAGGTATTGAATTTTGTTACTTTTTGATAAATTCTTTGGATTACTATGAAATTGAATGCAACTATGACATCTTATATCTATTGTATAAATAAATAAGTGAATGCTAGTTAAATGGGGGATTAAATGTTCGAAAGAATTAATTCATAATTTTTTTTGGTTTTCAAAATCAAATGAACATGACGAACTAAACTAGAGTTTCAATTATGTACATAGAATTGGTTAGTCGTAAAATCTATTAAAGTGCCATAATACGGGCACACATTCTTTGTCACTAAGTTTTAACAAAATTCAGTAACTGTTGTATTGTAAGTGATGTAACATATTTTAAAGAAAAATTTAACTATCGGGACCAAAGTTTTATTCTGAAGCGCAAACGGATACCTAATCGATAAGTTTGGTAAAATGGTTTGGCAAGCAACTTGCAGTGTTGGTTGGTGTGCTGCCTCTCACTAAATGTTGCTACTTCTCAGTTAAGTTTTGCTACAATTGTTACATTAATTTTGTGCAGAAATATCTAAAATATTTGTTGCCATCCAGACTTTAAGGTGGGCTGGAGGTTCAATTTTAAAAAACCGATTTATCTAAACATTAAGAAAAATTTTTCAAAAAATGCTTAATGGGTTAATGTGTTTGCCAACTAGAAATAGTTTTATTTATTCATAATACAATAATAATGGTGCAGAATGACGGTAAGGTGGAGAAAACAATTTATTTTTACACACCTGGCAAACCAACTTTAGCTTATCACATTTATATCATTTATAGCCATGTTGTTTAATAAATCCAAATAATAAATCTTTTTAATAAATTTTCTACTATCAGTCCTCTATCACAATCATTTACAAATTTATGATTTTAATGTACGATGTTCCAATTGGTGACTTATCGATATCAGACACAAAACAAAATAATAAAAAGAAAATGCAATATGCTTTTGTGTCAATTTTATTGTTTATCAATACACATTTGATGATTGAATGATCTTAGGCGCCCTCCTCTAGAAATAATAAAAAATCTATCTATATACAATAGAAGCAGGCACAATCATATTCAAATGATCTAAAATGTTTTTTATTTACACAGCGTTTAACAATTTGATTGTAGATTGTAGAACAGACTGTTGCTAATGAAATTATTATCAATTTGAAAACTTAATTAGAATACACACATATTTCTAAATATAATTACGATTGTTTATTTTTATTTCTATAAAAAAGCTGTTTTTGCTAGAATACAATTAAATTGTTTCTATTACTATTTCTATTCACACAATATCATCAATAAGATCATTCGTCATCACAGTCGTAGTCAGTCAATATGCTATTAATTCTTCATTAACTTTATGTATTAATGTTGCCTTACTTGTACAATTTGCAAAATACTTTCCGTTTTGGAATTTTGTAAAAAGAATTTTTATTCTAAAATGCTTAAAAATCATGTTTTGAAAAATTTATTATATTTGTTTGCTTATTAATATTTGTGTTAAGCGAATATAATTAATAACAATAACAACAACATCAACAGAAATGAAATCTAAGAACTATAATTATTTTTGGCTTTCAGCCAGCATGTTTCAGCCGATAGTAAATGATTGAGGGTAAGATATGTTAGTAAAATAAAGCGTATGCACACATTTACGCTGTCATAAAAAGAAACAAATTTTTATATGATTGAAGCGACCAGATGTTTGTTTTGGCTATTAGACATGATGTTTAAATTTAGATTTTTTTTATTTGGAAAATGTAACTAGATACTATTCAATAAATGGCATATAAAATCTTTCATAATTTACATTTTACTGCAAAAATATTTTTCAACTTTTGCCGAATATTTTCCTGCAATTTATATTTTCTAGTAATCTGGTGACAATACTCTTTCCTATAAGCTTTATAAGGCTTATAATAAAGCTGATTCAGCTGATCAGATATCAAATAAATTATCGAAGTGCTATTATTTTTGCCGACACTGTATGTGTATACAAATGTGTGTATACTCTTAAATACAAACACGAGCAATTTAAGCAATACTAATTGTGCTGTGCGAACACCGAATAAATTTCAAGGAAAAAATTTGTATCAATCTTTGCAATAAAAATTGCTTCGTGTAAATTGAGACTAATTGTATTATAAAGGCACGGTCACACTTAACAAATAGTTGCCGAAAAAGACGTAACCACTGAATAAAATATTTTTAAACTCGTTTATTTATTAAAAAAAACATTATTGCAAAACTCTTGTAAGATTAAGCAACGTCAAACAAATTTGTTCTAAAACAAGTGGTTACGCTTTTTTGAGTAAATACTTGCGTAATATTATTTATGTTTTTATTAGAAACTAGCTGATCCGGCAAACGTTGTTGTGCCTTCAGGTTAGGGGTATGTTTTATTTAAATATATGCAATTTAAATGAATGGTGTTTTAGGTGTTTTATTTACATTTTGATAAAATGATATTTAGGTAAATAATTGAAATAAATATATAAATACTTCTCTTTTATAGCTTTGCTGTGCTATCGTAATATTGTTCATTGCAATGCTTTTGGCATTTGTTGTTTTGTCGCTGATGGTTTTCCGACACGGGAAACAGTCGACATATAATTTACCATGGGAGAAGTATGCATTTTCAAGACAACAAAATAATATGTAGCTCCTATTGTTAGTTATCGTAGAGAGCGCATACAAAAGTTAATATTTTTACAAACTTTTTAAATTTGGAACTTCTTTTGAAACACTTATTTTTGATATTTCTTTTATTTCGGCTCTAGTTCATTAAATTTAATTTTTCATTAAATTATTTTTACTGAAGGTAGGAATTGTTACATGCAAATTATTATTAAAATTTATTGATAATTTTTCTTGGCTTGGGATTCGAACCTGGGTTGTTGGTTGAATTTACATATGTTTCGAGAAACAGCACTTTCTCTCATCAGAATTCTTTACGTTCTCACCCTCTGCACCACTTTTATTTTTCTTACCCTATTTTGCGTGGACATTCAAACTTGTACATAAAGTTAAATTTTTTCCTTAAAAACTTTAAAGTGGATTACTACGAACAATTAATAAAATTGCAGAAAAATTTAAAAAGTAGGCGCAAAAGTGGGCGTGGTCAGTTTTTCTTTTCATAAAAACCTAAGACGGGTTATGACGAACATTAAAATAAAAAAAAATTAGCCAAATCGCGGCCGCTCTCATGTGATGCAATTATCATGAACGACATTTGATTTTTATTTATGTATAAATATAATGATCGAAAAAAAGAAGAATCGATAGTGCATTAAAAATTGCAAATTGCTTTAATTCAAAACTTCTTCACGACCAACAAATAACTAATAATAATACTTATGTTTATTAGGTATGCCGATAATATGGACGTAAAAATGGAGGTGCTCAATTAAACTTGAACTTTTCAAATTTTTCTTTACATAAACCACACATTAAAAAAAATATATTAGCGTAATCGTTCAAGCCGTTCTCAACTTTCATTTTTATTTATATAGATTTATATTTTTGTATGAAAACTTTACAAAAGGCTCTACAGAAATTAGAAAATTGGTACAGTGGTTTACGCAAAAATACAAAAAATTACATCTGTACAAATTTTTGATATTCATACCTTTACTTAATTTTGAATAAAAGCGAAACGCGTTCATCGATTTTCATGATTTATGTCTCATTGTGTTCATAGGTTATGCGACTTTACGTGAAAGTAATGGGACTTGACACTTTTTTTTACCGTTTTGGATTTTTTATAAATTGAAAATAAAAAAATTCAATTTTTTAGGCAAAAAATAGTTTTTTTCTTTATACATTTATTTATAACTGCGAAACTGTTGCTTATGTAGAGAAACTTTGTATGAACCGATTAAAGGAATTATAATTCTTAATTTTTTGTTTTAGCTTATTCCGACTAGTGGTTCTCGAGTTATGACAAACAGAAGAGCCTTAAACGTAACAAATTCCCTATACGATACTTGCTAACTTCAAATTAGTTTTTAAATTATTATTTGATGTAACATGATCAAATGAATGATGCAGAAGCTCTTCTTTTTGGGGCTACTTGCATAAACATTTATCAGAATTGAGTCCCGAAATCATGTGTTGTACTGTGTTATTTTGTGCTTATAATGTTCATCAAAACGCAATATACATATAAAAATGTAAACGTATATATATTGGGATGTGAACAGAATGAAAATCTATGAGAGTTCAGCAAAGTATTTATGGTCACCTTATAATATAAATATCCTCCTTTTACATGTTTCTTTTAACTAAAAACCTTGACCAAAATTCTATCAACTCAATTAAACTCAATTATTATAAATAAGTTACATATAAGTTACATTTATGGTTATTTTGTTCATATTGCTGAATTAATATTACTAACAGTTGTCTTGCAAATTTTTACAACTTTTTTTCAAAATACTATTATTTGTACGCAGTGGAATAAATAATGGAATACAAGTATGATTTATGTTTATGTCAAAATTTTTAATTGCTTTTAATTGTTGCTTCGAGCAACATTGACCCTCAATTTTCAATTTTTTTGAAACTTTACTTGTGTTGCTAATTTGTTTGCGTTTTAAAATCTATAAAAATATGGAATTGTTTCGTATGCATTTTTAAGTAATTTATTTGACAATTATGTGAGATTTTTTTTTGCTCAAGTGGGTGTATTTATTTTGCTTATACATTAATTTCTATATTATATTTATAAATTCTATAAATTCTATGAATTTTTATACAGAGATGGTGGAAGTGTAGTGAATGAACACCGGATTGTATTTGTACGTTAAATGAATTACCAAAATGCTGACAGACTAACTAACTATACTATTTATAAATATGATGGTGTAACAGTGGGAATATTAGTGGAAGACGCCTACGACAATTTCTGATTCGATATAATGATGTCGCTCGACTGGCATTCCATGTTAACTGCTTAAAGTACAGGTCGCCATTTCGATGATATGTACATATATCGATAGAATTTAGGGCGAATCCTATCGGTTCATTATTTCATAAAGGCCTATCTAAATATCCTTTCGAAATTTAACTTTAACGGACAAAAATGTCTAGTGAATGTCTGAATGTGTTCTATCGGTTTTAAAGTGCGGTAGATGGTTTGTGCGGTTCAGATCTGTTGAAGAGAAAAATCGTTTAAAGCAAGTTCGCAAATTCATCGGATGTTACTCAAACTGCAATTTCAAAATGTTTGTGAGCAGCAGGATTCAACCAAAAGCAGTGAATTTCATGTGAAAATCACATGAATTGCAGCCGAGAGACCTTGAAAGACGATTTTGCATGTCCGAAATGTAAAAGTGTAAAGCTATAAAAGCAAATCTTTACTTACGACAATCCAAAGCGTTATAGTTTGTATATGAAGCGCAGTCAGTCAGCCAAATTGATATCCACGGCGCTAAGGTAAAGGGTCCTATATAATATTAAATGTTGAAATCTGGCCACACTATCATAGAGAAGCTGTACCGAATTAAACTGATTCGTTGGGAGCGAGCATTAGCCGAAAAACAACCAGAATATACAGCTATCATGACAACGCTTGATCACATGTTACAATAGCATGTTAAAAAAACTATATAGAAGGAAGTGGTGGTTAATATTTTCCTCATCCGCATTATCCAGACCTTACTCCGTCCGGTCGAGAGCAGAACGCTCTCTTTGGGATACACATCGGGTATGACTTCACCATCAGGTAGGCGAAATCAATTCAATTTTTGGCCTCTAAAGATTAGCAGTTCTTTCAATGTCGCGAGATTTGAAAAGGTCATAAATAACTGACAATGGCCAATTCTTTGAATAAGTTTATATTGTATAAAAATAAAACATAAACATTTTTAAGTTATAAATCCAATATTTTCTTCATAATTATTTATAACTTCCTATCAATCTACCTTTATTTCACAGATAATATTAATATTTATTGGAACCTCCATTAATTTTTAACACTTCTTTGCATCTAGAATTCATAGATTGAACGGGATATATGGAATTTCTTTCCTTTTCCCACATATCGGGTTGTTTATACGTTTACATTCCTCTATTTTCTTTTTGAGGACACAACAGTTTTTCTTAGGGTTTAAGTCCAGGGGATTGTGACGTCCATTCCATAACTTGGACTTTGGTTTGCTTAAATCCAGACTTAACTAGTTTGGATATGTGCTATAGAAGCGGTCCTTCTCGTGCAATGTTTCTATGAGCCCGATTATCGTTCACAACACAACAAATGTTGCGTTGACTCGACTACAACACAACATGAATTTTTCGTACGATTAAGCCGATAAGTGTTGTGAATCGTAATCGTAGTTTACAACATACAACATCAAAATACTTGGTGTTGTGAACGGTAATCGGGGCCTACGTTTACCACAACTCACATTTTCCCATGTGTATCATTAACGAACCTCATGCTTCACTGTTTTTTGGGTATACATACCTGGGTTCGAATTCTTTATTTTGTGGCATTCGAAATAAGGTTTTGCCATTAGAATAAAACAAATTTATCTTCGTTTCATCTGACCAAAGAACATTTCCCCAATTTTCCCGGTATATATGTTTTTAACCATAAGAATTCTATTTTTAACGTTCTGTTTGCATAATAAAGGCATCTTCATCGGATTACGGGGTTGTAATGCAGACTTCTGAAGCATATTTTTATTTGTGCAATTTGTAATTGTATAACAGATGCTCATAAATATATTTTGAGCACTTCAGATGCCCAAAATGTGTTAGGCTAGATTTACACGATTGAAATTTTCTTCAAAATGCTTCAAACTCGTGTAAACAGCAAAATTTCTTCAAAATTTTTTTATTTAATAACTATTAATAACTAGGGCTAAGATTTTCATTGATTTCAAAAATCTTTGAATTTTTTTTTTATTTTTTGAAATCCTTCATTTTTTGCAAAATGCTTTGGATTTTTGTTTTAATTTGTTGAGCTTTTCTTCCGTTCACATTGTTAATTTTACTTTCTGCAATATTAATTAATTTGATTTGAGTATTAAGTGAACCAAATCCCTCCAATTTAGTTATTGTCTCCTCAATATATTCGTAATTGGAAAATACAAATACTAATTGACTTTTGATGTCATTTAAATTTAATATTTCTTTTACTTTTTGCATACGAATCGGTATCAACAAGCTCGTCAATAACATTCTTAAATTGTTCAAAGTTTTTTGAATAGTATTCCACAGCATCTAGCCAGGTTCCCCATCTTCTTAATACTGGCTGCGGTGGAAGGGGAACCAAGGGATACATTTCTTTAAAAATTGCAACTCGTGAAGAAGCCTTTAAAAATATTTTTTTTCCGTATGAAATCAATAAATCAATACTATCGAATATGCTTCTAATTTCCTCTGCAACGCGGTTTAACCTATGTGCCATGTAACAGTTTTGGATAAAAGAAGTCAGTTTTTCTCAAAAATACGTTGCAAAAAAATGAAAAATTACATTTATGCTTTTATTTGAAAATTGAATGTGAATGTGTTAGTATGCGATATCAAGTTATGTATGAGTATATGCGTCTCCTTCTAATATAAAGTTGTATTTTAAGCAGAGCACTGAAAGAATTTATTGATTTTTTTTTGTTTATTTGGAAATTTTTTGAAAAGTCACTCAAAAATTCCAAAATATGCAAAAATATGTATTAATAAATTTAAAATATGCAAAAAAATATGTATTTTAAACCAAAATATGCATTTTCACTAAAATATGCAAAAACAAATCGATGCCATTTTAACGCAAATTTCTTGATTCTAAAAGATAATTGGTCGACATCGCTCATAGACTATCGACAAAAAACATGCATTTGCATGGAAATCGCAACCCTATTAATAACTATTAAATAAATTATTTTCGAAGAATTTTTGCTGTTTACACGAGTATGAAGCATTTTGAAGAGTAATTTTGAAGAAAATTTCAATCGTGTAAGTCTAGCTTTACTTTTGCTTTAACGTATTAAACACTAATCAAACCGTACCGTTGTTTTTTGCTTCCAACCTCATGACTATTATTTAAACTTTCTGTGAATTGCTTGCAAAACCTTTGCTTTGATAAACCTTTAATAATTCTTTTTTTTTAAATCCCGTATTAACCGTTTTCTAGACTAAAGGCAATTGAAAACATAAGCGAATATGGAAAAATAATAAAAAATAATGTGATATTTGTTGTTTTAACTTTCCAACTCTGTGCTTATATTGTTTCTCCCGCAATTTTCCAAATTTCAATATATGTTCTTTCATAAAGGGTAATTCATTTAGTGTTTTTTTTTTAATTTTAAACAAAAAGAATTGGATGTCGACATTTTTATTATGAACGAAAGAATAATAAAATACCAACGTTGTTGGTGGTCCATTCGGAAGGTCCAATTTTCGAGCAATGTTACCATTATCTCGGGACTTACACTAGTAATGTTGTCTTCTAAAACTTGAAACGTAGCTGGCTTATTGACGAAGTCTTTTGATTTTATATAATCCCAAAGAAAAAAATTCAAATCTCCAGAGAAGGTTGAAAATGCAAACCTTATAACGTTGTTGCGGTTTGAGTCTTTGCATGGTGAATTGTCAAACAATAATGACTACAATTAAGATGACTAAATGAATCTCCCTATATTTGTGCACTTTAGCATTTCTTTCTAAATCATTTAACAATATGAATTATAATGAAATGACAAATACGGTATGGAAAGCCAAAATCAAATATTTGCCACAAACCATATACATTATTTTATAAAATGCATTGGCTAACGTGCAATAAAAGATGCAAACCAAAAAAAAAAAAACTATATATATAAATGAAAATTAATTTTCATTTCAAAATTGCCCTCAATGAAAACAACACGTTAATTGTTTAAAAAATTTTTGATAAAATATAAATATATTTCCATTCATCTGTTTGTATGTATTCCAAAATAAAACGACGTTTTTCTTGTGCTTCTACCCAACAGGACGAAAATCGTTGCCTACTGGAACGACTGATGCGTTACAAATCGAAGGATGCTGATAAATTGAATGAAGAAAACGAAAGCTTTTTAAGGTGAGTTTTTTTTGGTTTTAATTTATATTTCCTGTATGTATGTATGTGTCTCTGTGTTGTTGGCTTCTTTTTAATTTGTTTAAATTGTTTTTATTTATTATTTTCTTTAATTAATTTTGTTTAATTTTTGCTTAATTTGGCTAATTGGTTTGGTTTGATTTAATTTTACTCCCCTTTCATTTTTAATTTCATCCATGTAGTTTTTTTTTTATTAAATATTATTTTTTATTTATTTTATGTAATAGTATTTTAGTGGTGATAATTGGTTTTAGTTTGCATGTATATTTTTTCTTTGGTTTCCAAATTTTCTTATACTGGACACTGACTGGGAATTGTGTGAGACATACTTTATTTACAGTTTGTAAATATAACTGACCACTATTACATTTTTTACTGCAACAACGTTGCCAACATATTTTAAATTTTTTATACTATACATACATCGTATATCATTTGATTAAACGCATTATAATTCTTAGATGTTTTGAAATCTTTGATTAGACTTCTTTAACACGAATTTTGCGTATCGTTATAAGTCAAAATTTGCTTTCAATTCAGATAAAAACTTACAATTGCTGTTTGCCACACCCTCACCCAGAGACCAGTATGGTCCATTGCGATGCCTTAGATTCTCTACCAAAATGTCTGACTGATCTATATATGTCTGACTCGTCTACATATGTCTGACTGGTCTATATATGTCTGACTGGTCTACAAATGTGTGACTTATCTCCATATGTCTGACTGGTCTACCCAGAGTCTTTGGCGGGAATCGAACCCGCAACCCTTTGACTGATAGTCCGGCACTCTATCGCCTAGTCTATTGGGGCGGTTTGCCATTATTCACATAAACTCTAGTCTCACAAACGCTTTAATATTTATGCAACAAAACCCCCGATTTTCATATAACTCTGATCTGATACAAATTCGTAATCAAAGTTATACAGTTCTAAAATTTCTGAAGGAATGGCTTTCCACTCTATAAGGAGTAGATCGAAACCAATTTAAATTTTTTTTTTTAATTTCCATGTGCATTCGCTATTTTAAAAGTCCTGGTAGCTTTAGCACAAGTTTGAATTTTTAAATTTTCATGTGCCTTCTCTCATGTATGTATCTGTCCCAAAATTGAAAAAATGTTGAACCAAAACTATGAAAATCTCGAATCCATGGCTCTAATTTTACGCAAATAATTCTGTACAAGCAGATACCATCGATTGTTCATAAATAAATAAATAAATAAATAAATAAATAAATATTTTTTTATTTAATGAATACACGTTCATTATTTTATATACATATATCATCTCAATGATCCGTAATGGTATTTTTTCTTAGTTTTTAATAATAAAATGATAACTGAACCGAAAAAATGCAGCTCTGTTAAATTAACAGTATTTGGGCATGTTAATTTATACATTAGCATAGGTAATGTTAAAAATTAAGCTAATGTGTGTAAAACATTTTCCATTCACCTGCGCTGCTTACTTATTTTTAGACTTATTTTATTGTCAAGAATTACAGTAACAACCCGCTTTAACTTTCCTTTGATAATAGTCGAATATTGTTCAATTGGTTTACGTAAATATTTCTATTACGTCGTTCTGGCTTCTACAATACCAATCCATTGCAGTTTTTGTTATACATACTACACCACAATAGTGGAGTTTAACGATCATAAATGTTTGAATTATGAAAGTATCCAAACAAATTTCACCATGAGTTATAAATGAAGATAAATCACATCCATATCAGTCCATAATTAGTCGTAGCTCCCATATAATGATGACACCTAATTATATAATATTTCTTAAGGTAGAATTAGCCGGGACGTAGACGCCGTACTGTATTGTAACGAAACACCTGATCCCGTTTTGTTATTTGAAATCAATGCAAATGCTTACCGAATATTAATATCACGTTGACGGAACGTCTCAACCTGTATAAAATAGAATTTCCTAACGTTCTTACGTGACATTTGTATAGCAGTGATGGCCTGTTTACATGCTAAATTGTATTGGAGTAATTTCGCCCTATTTTTTGGTACTTTTTTTTTAATAATGTTTGTTGAAATTGAGCAACACGATTTAATATAATACATATCTACATACATATATGAATATGTTTATATGTATAAAATAAATAAAAAATCACATACAATATAAATATAACCAAATAAATGCATACGAGTACATACGCATACTACATACATACTATGTATTATAAATATTGCAAATTGAATAAATATTGAAATAAATTACATTGATAATGTAAATAACTATTAAAGTGCTAGATTACACGGTGCGACAATCCAAATTATTTGGGACCCGATATTATTTTTCTTGTAGGGCTTGTCGAGCAAAAGAAGATTCCAATAGTGAAATATGCCGGACACCTACAAAATCCGGTTTTACGATTAACAAACCGGTTTTTGTACCTTTGCGCACTATAAGCCTGTAATTTTGTTGACAATGCTCCGATTTTCAATTTCTTTCTAGATTTAAAAAGAAGAAACTGAGATCTTTCGAATGATATATATATTATCTAAAATAATTTGAGAAATTTTGGTGTTATTGTGGAGCAAACACAATTTGCTATAACACAATTTTCTCGACAATAACACAATAATTTTGCTATTAAAATAACTATAAAATAGCTTTTGGTACTTTTTCAAGCAAATATGTACGAAATGAAACGTTTCAATGTCCATCACTGTTTCGAACAGCTGATTGTTTATTTATTGTGTTTTGTTTTTTTTTTCTTGAAAATTTTTAGTAATTTTAGAAACATTAAATAAGTAAATAAATCCTCCGAATCCATTATAATTGAGAATAGTTGAGTTTTAAAATACATACATACATATATAATTTAAACTGAAGTAGAAAACAAACAATTAAACACAAGCACAATATCGTTGTACTATGTGTTTGTTTTTACTTTTTTGTTTAACGTATGGCACGTTTTTAAATTTTCTATAAGTACACAAACGTACTTATAGTACGGTACGTTACAGTACGGATACGTGGACGTTCGGCTAATTCTACCTTAAGAAATATTATATAATTAGGTGTCATCATTATATGGGAGCTACGACTAATTATGGACTGATATGGATGTGATTTATCTTCATTTATAACTCATGGTGTATTTGACCTTTTTTATTAAGATTTTTGGTAATTATTAAAGCTTAAGGTCTTTTTTATAAAATATTTAAATTTTATTTCAATATTTCGCTACTCTTTGAGTAGCTTCTTCAGGATAAAAATTTTATAATTTTATAAATTTCAAAAAATATTTGTCGTAGGAAAAAAAGGATATGAAAACTTCAACATAACAAAATATTAAAACAATTTATAACAAGTAGAAAATATTACTAATTATACAATATTTGTAAGTTGTGTTATTTTTTATGCATTAAATGTCTGATTTACAGTGCTACATTTTCAGTATTTGCTTTGTAGTTGATCCTTTTAGTTGTAGGTACATTAATTATCTGTAACATCTCTAACATGTAACGACGTTTGTAGTTATTTTCAGTGTTTAATACCGAAACATTTTCAAAGTTTGGATAGTGATTTAATTTACTACAATGAGAAGATAAAACAGGGGGGGTTATTGCGTATTTCGAATCGAAATACGCAGTAACCCCCCAGTTTTTTGTAAAGTAATATTGTCTCTATGTCTTTGGTCTGATTTATGTCCAGTAATTCTGGTTTTTAGTTTATTTTTCGTGGTACCTGTATATACTTTATTACAATTTTCTTTAATATTTCCGTCACAAGGTATCTTATATACAACGTTTGACATGTTAAGTAAAACATTATTTAGTAAAACAAAAGATAAAACAGGAAATGGAACATTAATTAGGTCTATTTTAACATACGGATGCCAAATATGGTTTAACATTTCTTCATCATATATGGAAAAATGCGTGTTTTCGAAAGAAAATGTATTAGAGCTTGCATATCGATGTATAGATCTAAGGAAAGTGAATATACTAAATACATCTCAAACAAACAATTGTACAACGCTTCAAAAATTAGTAGAATAGATAATTGGATTATACATCTTATTAGAAATCATATTGCGAATTTACCACAAATTTACTTTATCGAAAATTCGATATATCTTATAGCAACATTATTGCGTTAATTGTCGCGATTATCTAAAAATATTCTTATTTATGAAGTATCGAGTCATTTTCGAAAAGTTAACCTTGGTAAATGTATATATTTCCAAAATAACTATAACAAAATCTGACGATTTTGAAATCCTGATTAACTACATTTTAAGCTTTAGTTTTTGAATTCAGCCTCATAATCATTTAATGTAAATTAATATGTCAAAGACTCATATTGTTCGATAATTCAACCAAAAATTTATTGTAATAATCATCTTATAGATGCATATTTAAACATCAAATTAATATCAGTTCCAAAATGTTCATGAAATTAAATAAAATCTCTTTTGCTTGCACTATTACACAAATAGTAACTTATATGATATATAACCATGTCACAGAATTTAATTCCGTTCGGAAGTGGAATTAATTCCATTTTTGCTTCTATAGAAAAAGCAAAACGAAAAATTTGTTCGGAGTGAAACCAATTCGTTTTACTTTTTCTTTAGAAGCAAAATACGGAAAAAACTCCCGTTTTAATTTTTACCCCTTGACATATTTTTTTTAATACAAATATTGAAGTATTTTTTTTCGCATTTTTTTTTGGTTACATCAAAGTATGTACATATATTGCATTTTAATAAAAAAAAGGTTATATTTATTTATGAAAAATAATAATGAAATACATCAAATTGCGATCAATTTGGGGTCACAATAATGCTCTAAAAGAGTCAACTGTAAAGAGATTAATGGATAAATTTGCCGAAACTGGGTCTGTTAGTGATGTAAAAACAACAACGCGCCTTCGACCAGGTCAATCGACCGAAAATGTCGCAGTTGTACGTGATCCACTATGCAGCGAATTGAAACGAAAGATTTGCATCTTCATGTATACAAAGTTCAATTGATTCAGATACTGAAGCCAGCTGACCATGGACAGCGAAGGGAGTTTGTTAATTGGGTATTAGAGAGACAACATGAGAATGCTGATTTTGCCGATAAAATCATCTTCAGTGACGAGGTCCAAACAGTTAATGGTGTTAGGTATCGTGAACTGATAACCAGTTTTTTCTTGCCTAGAATTAAAGAAATGAATGTGGAGGGCATGTGGTTTCAACAAGACGGCGCCACATGTCATACAGCCAGAGAAACAATTCAATTGCTGCATCAGTCATTTCCCGGTCGTGTTATTTCGCGTTTTGGAGACCAGAATTGGCCGCCTAGATCGTGCGATTTAACACCTTTAGATTTTTTTCTTTGGAATTTTTTGAAGTCGATGGTTTACGCGAATAAGCCGACGACGACTCAAGCCTTAAAAGAGGAAATTGGACGCTGCATTAATGAAATACCGCAGCATTTATGCAAAAAGGTCTTTAAAAATTTCATTAAATGATCGCGTGTGTGCCAGCAAAGCCGCGGCGGCCATCTGCACGATATCTTGTTCCATACATAACCTCACAAGTGATGTTGTAGAGTCGTAGGAGTTGTACGTCGTCTGAATTTATAATAGTTGTTGTTGGTAATTTCTGTATAAATATTTTGTACAACACAAATTTAAAATAAGAAAATAAAATTAATAAACAAAAAATTTCAATAATGGATATTGCTGAAAATACTACGGTATGTTTTAATTTTGAAAAATATTAAACAATTATATTTTATTTTTCGAAAATATTCATATTGTATATTTTGTAATTTGTTTTTAAAATATTTTTCTTTAGTCATTTTGAAGGTCTGACATACGATTTTGCTCAAAATTGTTTTCACAATCAAATAGTTGTATCATACAATCTACAACATACAACATTACTAGTAAATTGAATAATTGTCAGCAGAATTTTAAAATTTTTTTAAATAAAACAATTTGTCTTAATGGCCAAGAGCAATTGTTATTTAGGTAGTTTCGCCTTTAAACTAACGGATATCGTTATATCGATTGTTAAATAATTCAACTCCATAAAGTATAAAACTTATTTTAGTAAGCTAATTTCCCTTGAATGCAAATAATTAGCAGATAGTCAAGTGAGTTTATCTATTGAAGAATTGAAACATTCATACATATATATAATAATTTAACTTTGAGTCTCTTAAAATAATATTTTACTTAAAACATTTCCCTTAAAGCGAAATAAGTTTTTCGTAAATTCATGAATTGGTAAGAATATCTTTGTATTCAATTTCCACATAAAAACACTTTAACGCGACATCTAATAGCAAATATTTTTAATCACATTGCATATCATGAGATAACTGTTTTGCATATTTGAAAACATTAAATGCATGCTAAATTCATTGTTGAAGGAACAATCTCAATTGAGTTCCTTTTTTTTTTTGACTGGATAAAATTAATCATAGATAACAAATTTAAATTCTCATTTTCATGCATATAAAATAAGCAACAATATACTAAATATCACTCATTTGTTTTCTAAAAAAACATACTACAAATTCAAAAACCCAGTCTAAAATAAAATATATGTAAATTACAAAAAAAAAAAAAAAAAACAACGCTTAATTAAAGAAAAAAGTTTTTTTTAAAGTTCTATTACTCGACAAAGAAACAAACAAAAACCAAAACTATTTTTCTTTCTTCTTTTTTTCTTCTTTTTTTATTTATTTTTTTTTTTTATTATTGTGTGTCTATAAATGTTGACGAATATTGAATATTGTAATAATTATCATTAAAAAAACAACACAAACAAAAACAAACTGACCCCTCTCCCTGTATATCAAAACAAATGTCAATATATCCTTCACAAATACACTCAATAAAACAAACAAAAAAAAAACATGCCAACTGTTTACAAAATCTAGAAAAAGACTGCCGTCAATTTTCAGAAAACGTTCGGATAAACTTAAACGAGATCTCGAAGACGCTGTCCGTGAACCGAATTCACCCTTTACACACCATCATCGCAACTCCTCGAGTGCCTCGTTTCAAGGTGCAGGAGGCGGTGGCGAACCATATGACGACGACGATCGTGATACCAGCAGTGGTGATCATTGTGTAGAGGCCGGCAGTGATGCTGATATGTATGGCCCACAAACAGATCAGTTTGGTGTTATGGGTGGCAGTAATATAGGTGGTTATGGCTATTACAAAAGTGCCTGTCCCACCACCATTCATATGAAGTTTGAAGCTCATGAAACAGAATCACATGCTGTACGTTGGAGTCCAATTGAACGTGTCATAGCAACGGGTGGTGCTGATCGCAAGGTCAAGTTGTGGGATGTGGGGAAGGGTGAGTTTGACACAGTTTTTTTTTTTTTTTTTTTTTTTTTGACTTTAATAGCATTGATTGTATATTTTAATATTTGTTTTAGGTTCTTCTGAACCCCGTGCAGTTTTGGGTGGCAGCAGTGCTGGTATTAATTCCGTTGATTTTGATTCCACTGGTAGCTATGTAATAGGTACCTCAAATGATTATGGCGCTCGTATTTGGACCACAGGAGATAATAGATTAAGGGTAAGTTCTAGTGAAAATAAGCTTAAAAAATAAGATTTGAATAACGTTATGTTGAAATCATGTTTAGTTGTATAATGAGTCATTATTTATAATGCTAGGAAGGCAATACATTTTAAATTCTTTAATTTTTAATTAATTTTTTTAAATTTTACAGAACAAAAATATATGTTCAATTTACAAGCGATGTTGTAGTGGCGTAGGAGTTGTACGTCGTCTGAATTTAAAATAGTTGTACAAATGTTGTATGGAAGTTTAAGTGTTGCCAAAAGTTAAAATAAAAATAACCACGCGGTCACATAAAAAAATAAGAAAACAAAATTAATAAACAAAAAATTTTTAATAATGGATATTGCTGAAAATACTTTAATTTGGAAAATATTCATATAACATACGACTTTGCTCAAAATTGTGTTTACAATCAGATAGTTTTATCATACAATGTACAACATACAACGTCACTTGTGAATTAAACAATAATTTATATTTTAACATTAGTTTAGAGTATTTTTTGTATTAGTGCACCTGTTAAAATTAGACTCATAAATCGTATTTTTTTTTGCAAAAATAATTTTTGGGGATTATGCGTCACAACCACTTGTTTCTAAAATTTAGCTAGCAATTAAATTGTAATAAACAACATAATTTAGAAATTGTATAATATGGAAAACGTGTTTTGTAATTTTTGATTCGATACCAAAAAATAAAAAAATACTTTTTTGTTAGCAGATGCTGCTGGTCACGTGCTATTAATGGCACAGTTTTACTGTTTGCAAATTACAGCATTTCATTGTAACTTTATTTAACGAGTATTGTAATGCAGGAAGTCGTCAACATTCAGACTGATAGACTAGTTCATTACCAACTAGTTAGAAACAATTTTAGAACTTGATCTAAAATCGATAGTTCATATAATGTTTTTTGTTGAGTTCTGTACTTGGTTTCCGCCAAACACACGACATGCCATCCGAATATGTTTAACAAAAAAGACGTAACCACTAAGTAAAGTATCAGGCATGTGATGGAAATCCAAATCGAAAACGAATAAGTTTTGGAAATACATTTTAATGCATTTATAATCTAATTTTTAAAATTTTCGTTTTAAGATTCTCTTTAGTAGCCCAATATCTTTATATTTTATGTGATAAAAGTTTTTCAATACAGAAAAAATTGACTTCTAAAACTCATTCGTTTTCGTTTTCGATTTCCATCACATGCCTGTATATTTTAATTCTTTAATTTCTTTCAAAAACTTATTTTATTTAGGACAAGTCACACAATAAAATTGTTTTATTTTATTTTATTTAAAATGCTGTTGTATCTTACAAAAGACTTTTAAGATCAAATAGCGTCAAACAAATGTGTGCTAAAAAATGGGGTTACGTTTTTTTGAGTAAATATTTGTCGTGTGTGACTATACCTTTAGCTTTATTGGCGAAGAAAACCGAATTCCAAAATGCAGATTCTTTGCAAACATGTTATTTAGCCTGCACAGTCTGTTTTTCGGGTTTATAAACGGTTTCTTGCGTGCAAATTGGCCATTAAAGTCATGCTGGCGCAAGACGACGAACAGTTTTCACGCCACATTCTTTGCCCAGGTCAGCTTCAACTTCGAAGGCTAGTTGTGAAGCTGAAAGCCTAGGATTTGCCCTTATTTTTCTTAAAATGTGAAGCTCATCATGCTCATTGTAAAATTAGTTTGGTGCCTTTCTGCCTTTTTTCGTCGATTAAGCGCTCAATGTTTTTTTTTGGACTGTGAACGTTTTAATGTTAACTATTTCTAACCATATTAATTATTTTGGAAATGGTTTAAAACCAATTCTCGTTGTTCTATCGTTGTACGCAGACTCATTCGAACTATATACAGTAGAAATTGACTGCATATAATAAGCTGTGACGTAATAAGTCAAGCATTTTTTTGTTTTTTTTTTTAGCTATAATATATTAACATTATTACATTTTTGCAATAAATGTTTTTGTTTATATGTTTCATCAGTAGTTGTTTTAAACTCAGCATCCACACGTATTCTTTTTGCTGTACTTTCACTGTGGTTGCGTTTTTTTGTTTAGGAGTACAGTACTTTTTGGAAGCTTTGGCTAATTTGCAATCATTAAATATCGGATTTTTATATCAATTTTGATTATCTACTACAGTAAAAACCGGATAAGTGCAACACGCATAAATGCAAAAAACGCTTAAGTGCAACGTGTTTCGAAGCCATTCGCCTCTTTTATACTTTATCATGTAAAAATGCACGGACAAGTGCAACACGGATTAATGCAAAAAATGCATAAGTGCATAATAATTTTAAGCCTCAAGAGACATTTTTAGTACAATTTTGTATGCATAAATGCACAACTAAAAAATAACTGATTTTTTAGGTTTTGGTATTTGCACTCTTGATCACAGAAACAAATGTATGTGTAAATAGTTTATCGTTGCATACCAAAGTTTACACGTTAACGCTTTTTTCGAAAATTATGGTAAGGCTATGGATCGCTAGATTTACTTATCCCGATTTACCGGATATTAGCCAAGTTCAACGAAACGAAATAGTGGCAAAGATGCCCCAAACAGAAGAACTCCCGGGAACATCTCGATCAGCAAGTTACATAAACTCTAATATAAACTTCTCCAAATACAACATGGGATAGAAATTAATTTTGTTATTTGTATTCAACTGTATTATAATTTTATTTTTTAATTTTCTGAATTGTATGGAATTATTCTATTATTTTCTTTTTAAAAAAATATAAAAAATAATATATAAAAATATATATTTTAACTCCTTCTTTGTGTTTATGCATCAATTGTCAAATTTTGAATGGTGTCCATATTAGCGCCTAGTAAAATCAATGGTCAAATGGACAAATATAAACTCTTTTAAAAATTCTTTGATTTATTTTTATGTAACTTTATGTAAATGCAAAAAATTTACATTTACCCAATAATTGTATAATTGCAATATTTGTGCACTTATCCGAGGTTAGTATAAATGCAAAGAATGGATAAGTGAACAAAAAGTCGGGCGAAAATCGATGTGCATTTATCCGTACTTTATTGTATTAAGCACTCGAACAAATATAATCTGACTGATTACATTTTTTTAGAGAATAACTACGACTATAGCTACGAGTATGTTTAAAAAACAAATCATTGAAAAATTCTCAAGTGTTGGATTTTATGTCAACAATACTTTAGGTAGTTTCTATTGAACATGTATTTTACAACTTAAGAAAAGCACTAGAATACATTTTATGTGGCAAAAATGTTTGGGGTGCAATTTTTTTCACCCAAGATACCTATATTGAAAATGTTACAACATGGATTTTTAAAATATACATTGCGCTGTGAAAATTCGTCGTATAAAGCACAATAACGGCGAAAAAATAATGTTTTTGTTTTCGCACAACAGCTGATAGATAGTGTGATCATATAAAACAAAATTTCGGGACAACATTTGTATGGTGGCTAGATTAAATGATGGACCGATTTCAACCAATTTCAATCTCAACCGTCCTTGGGCCAAAAAAAAATATTATATACTAAGTTTTATGAAAATATCTTCAAAATTGCGACCAATACTCTGCGCACATGCTTTACATGTACAGCTAGCCAACCAGCCAGATAGACGGACGGACGGACAACGTTAAATCGAATCAGGAATTGATTCCGAGTCAGTCGGTATACTATAAACTGGGTGTTGGCGTTAGAAACCTATATACCCTAGGTGCAGGGTATAAATATCTTTTAAATACGAATAAAAAAACCATTAAAATTATATTATTATAATTATAGTTTATTTACCAAATAAAAAAAAAAAGTATAGAGTACAAAAATTTATTTTCATCTTTTACTATTTGAATAAAAAGAGAAAAGAAAATTTCATATCATTTTAAACATATTAACTTAATGAGACTAAAATTTTACTATTCTCTATATAATTACGAGTACAATATTTTTAATTAATCAAATTTTGACAGATTTGCCGAATTTTTTTTTAAATTTTTCTTTTAAAATAAAACTTAAAACATAAATTAATATTCAATATTATATTATTCAGAATTAAATTCCAAAAATAGATACACATAAATATATAAAGAAAATTTTAATAAAATAAACATAGAAAAAAGGACAAGTGAAAAATAAGAAATTTGAAGAGATTAAAAAAAAACTGTATGTTAAGGTGTATGTGTGGAAATTTGCTTATAATATTAATTATACAATAAAATTTTAACTAAATTATATTGCGAAATATGCTAAAATATTAAAAATGAGAGTTTATATAAAAAAATTAATGTAATTTATGTGATAAAATGGAAATTTACTTTTATAGGCTTTAAATTAGTAAAAATTTAAGTTCTTTTTTAAAATTTGAATATAAATGCTTTTAATTGTTTATGATAAATTACTGTTAATTAAATTACTTATTATGTTATTTCTTAAATTTTATTATTTGTTCTCTTTTTATCAAAGAAATTAATAATAAAATAAAATCTATATGTATTTTTATTTAATATTTTTAATCAGTCGTCCTTTTTTCCAATCGTTTTTGTTTTCTTATATATTTTTTTCTTTAAAGAAAATTTGCTTATTATCTATTTTTGTTTAGACTATATTTTTTTAAGTGTTTTTTTCTTTCAATTTAAAGCAATTTTCTTTTAACATTGCTTTAAAAATTATAAATATTTTTGTTTTGTTTTTAATGAGTTTTATCTAATTTAATTTTATGTAAAAAATATTAAAATAATAATAAATATTGCCCTCAAGTTTTTTTACTTTATTATATTTTTTTTTTGCTTATCCGGCACCATTAAGTATGTTACTTTGATTCTGTCTTTTGCTTTTTTTCATTTTTTAAATGGCTTTTGTTAATAATAATTTAAATGAAATCATTACTACTCAAATATCTTTAGCTTGAGTTTTAGTTTTTATGATATTTTTTTTACTTGCTGGATATTTTTGTGTCTTTGTTTTAATTCAAAAAACATAGATTTCTATTTATTGTTGTTTGTGGCAAGCTTTTGTTTAGTTGTATTGAGTTTCTTCCATTTTTCTAAGGTGGTTTCCTTTAATGTTTGTTTATGTGTTAATCTTAACATTTTGAAATACTATTTGCTTTGTTTTTGTTTTAATTCGTCCCTATTTACTTAAAATTGACGTCCATGCCTTGCTGCAAAACCACCCTCGTATAATTTACATAATGACTCTGATCTCGCATTTGGTATATTACCACCCTGCATAGTTGAAGCGGTCGATGTAGTGTGTGAACCGTAGCTGGAGGCACTGCTTATGCCCTCATTGCTGTAGGGTTGTAGCTTTCGGCGTCTTTGATATAGATAAGTCCAGATGGCAATAACGGCTAGTTGGGCCAATAAGAAGACGGTGGCGGCAACAATGAGACCTAGTTATGGAAAAAAGGAATTTACTTAATTATAAACATTATTTCTCAAAGTTGTACATTTCTAGGGCAAATTATGTTCCCTCTTGCACTGATACTCTTAAACTAAGTGTCCACGATCTTAATCAACATTTCTTCCCCTTTTCTGGATTTGGAAGATTGTTTGGATTGTAGAGTTTTCGAATTCTTATGCGTGGTTGGAACTAAATCCAGAATGAATTTTGAAAATTTCACAATGGGTGGTATTATTGATTCCGCACGAAAAGGAAAAGTAAACAGAGAGAAATATCGATCGATATGTAAAATGTAATTATTCATACCTGCGGCATATCGCAACACTGTCTATGTAGAGATGATACTACAAAAAGGAAAAATACCGCAGCAACACAATGAATAATTCCAAATTATGCTTACGCACAAAAAATTGATTTCTGTAATCTCGGATCGGAATGAATAATTCGACCCTATATCTAATCAGGAAGTTCTGCATGCAGATCAAGTCAAAGGAATTGTGCTACGTTAACAGCATGAGTTCATAAATCATCTGAACGGCTAGTTAAATATGGCATGAGAAATCTGACCACAAGCATAAGTTGGGGAAACACAGTCTGTGTGAAATCATAATTATGCTTCGTCATAATCTTAGTGGAGTTAGAACGACTGAACGACTGTCAGAGTTTTCTCGGCATTTGCTAAAGGCTGAGATTCATACAGTATCCTGTTACAGCGGAATTTATGATCTCTTTATAGATGTTATTAAAAGCTGTAATATACTAGCTGCAATCAAACGGATCCTGCGTGAGAATTTTTAAAATAGGCTTTACATAAGTGTTCTTGTTATATATAAGTTTGTTGTTAACTTTATATTTATAATGAATGTAATGTCCGAATTTATCATAAGAAAAAAAAAAGTTTGATGTTAAATTAGATGTATAATAAATTTATAACTATCCCCCATGCTCTGAAAAACGCAAAACGCTTAAAATTTCAAATCGAAAACGACAAAAGAGGTGTTGAGACAAACGTAAACGCTAGAAATTTGTCGTTTTCAAACCGCTAGTGTATACTGAAGCGATCTGGCTTATTTTATTGAAACTGCACTTTAAACACAAAATGAAATGATGCACAATTTAAATTTAATATGTTTTTTACATAAAAAGCTTGTAACATTTTTCCACGATTTTAATTAAAAATATGCAATTTAAAAATTTTCTTTAAGTTTGTCAATTGTCTGTTTCAATTGTTTACTTTTGAACTAGCGACTTGTGCAAACAGCTGATCAACTTGATCTTCGAAAAGTAATATAATGCATTTTAATTTGAAATTTATTTATTTGTTTACGTTATTTTATGACAAAATATCTGTTTTTATTGTTCGAACATAGCTTCGAAAAATAGCAAAACGCTAGCAAATCGTAGCGATTTCAGAACAGGTCAAAATGCGTTTTGCGTTTTTAAAACTGTATGCGATTTAAAAACGCTGCGTTTTTCAGAACATGGGCGTATATAAAAATCCCCCATACACCACCACCGCACACAAGCACGATTTGTATAATACACATCAAATTTATTATATAAATTTAACATCGAACTTATATATAATAAGAACACTTATGCAACGCCTATTTTAGAATTTCTTACACAGTATCCGTTTGATTGCAGCTACTATATAACCTCTAATGACATCTCAGCGAAACTGTAGTGCCAACATGACGTTGTGATCGATAGAACCTATGATATTTGAAGGTTATTTGATGTATCACTCAATGAAGTTCACCACTATAGATCAGCATAGTTGATTACTGACCGATAAATTGTCTTGTAAGTATCTTGCTAGGTTCTTCAGCACTACCCTAAGTTCTGTCGTCTAATGCCTTGAGGACCTTGTTCCTAATTCGAAATTTTTGCGTGATTGCGGTGCTTAGGAGGTTAAAAATGTTATCAAATGTGTTACCCAAGTTGTTCGGGTGATTCACTATCGGTATTCAATTCAATTTCAAAATTGATACTGACATTAAAATATCGTCATGTGACTTATGGTGACAATGGAGTCATGCTATCTCTTTGTTCCATTCGCATGCATTTACTTTTGCTTTCATCTTGAAGAATAATGCTACGGAAGCAAATTGAACTGCATTTAACAGCTATCACGTGTCTTTTCTAATCAAAACCTTAAATTACTTTAATGAACTCTTCATTCACGCAGATCAAAAATAAATTATAAAATTAATATTTTTTGATTTTTAAAGAAACGGTTGATATTTTTACTGCACATATTTTGCAGTTCATTTGGTTCAAATTGATATATTGAGAGTTTCTAACAGAACTATATAGACTTTTAATGGTTTTGGGTTTATTTTCATGAACAACTTTAAATAATATTGAACTTTGTAAGACCCTGAATACTTGGCGGATTAATAACGCCTTCCTACGTACGCTAAATATCAATATTTTCTCTTTTAGTAAGAATTGATAATGTATGAATTCTAATAAAATTATAAATTATGCAATTGGAGTTCATTTAATAGTGTAAGCAATATTCATATATTGCATTAAATTCTATAATAAGATGAAACATTTTAAAAAAGATGACTTTTTAAGCAAACTATTCCGGGTCATTTTTCATAATAAAAATCAGATTGGCTCTTGTAATCTGAGGCTAATTGATACTCCTGGATAAATTTTGATTATTTCGATAACCTGTGACATATCTAAAGTGACACATAATATTGTTTGAGTTTCATGAATATAAGTATCATAATTGATCTAAGTTAATGTTGAAGTACAATATAAATTAAGAATTATGTTGGCATGAGAGACAATTGACAAATGTAAATTAGTTACATGGTTTCATGCTCTATGCAACAAACATTTTCTATACTGATCTTTAAGACACTTATTTTGTATACGTTTTAATATGTTTCTTTTGCCAGTCAATATTTCGAATATTTCCTACTACCTGTAGTAGGCGTGATATTTCACTTCTCTTCTTTTAGTTGAATTATTGATGCTTGCTCCTTTTTTTAAGGGAGTGTTCTAATCTCAATTAAATTCCTTTATTTCAATATTATAACATCATGCTTAATCTAGCTTATTATAGCAGCCAAACTAAACCTACAACAAATTTTCCCACATTAAACTTATTTCCAAGCACCCAAAAAAATAATAAAACCCTACTACACAAAGTACACTTGTCGTTAATTTTTTTTTTGCTGTTTTCCACCAAACAACAAAAGTCTATAAAGTTTTTGTTGTTTTTCGTTTTTGAAGTCATTAAATTTTACAATCATAGATCAAATATACACTTAAATTATAACAAAAACAATTACGTCAAAGCTTAACGCCTGATTGCACACCTTTCTCTTCTTAATACTACTTGGAACTCTGCATCAAAACTTAATACAAACAACAACACACAACTATGGTGGCTGCTCTCAACCAACATTGTAAACAATTCTGATATCAGATGAATGAAATAGAAAGAAGAAAAAACAAAAAACAAAAAACAAAAAACAAAAAACAAAGAACAACCTTAAACCTTAATCGTCTAGGCACGTTTAGGATTGGGTTAGAAAATAGACAGAAAAGAAGAAATCAACAAGAAAACATTGTCTCTAAAACATGATGAGGACCATAATAATGTTTAATACCTTTTTTCCTATCTAAAACTCAACTAAGTAGATTTGCTCTATGTAGTTAGTGTCAGTGTGTCTGTCTGGCTGTTTGTCTATTTGTGAAAAGCAAAGCAATGAGAAGAAGTTTGTAACTTACCAATGGCATTAACACAGAATCCTTGTGTTGTTACATCACTAGCAATGAATACAGTTTCACTTGTATCGTAACCACTGCCTTTCGATTGTTGTTGCTGTTGTTTATCGAAGCCAAATTTGTCAGTGATCTGAATTGATTGTACCAAAAGCATATCTTCTTGACTAGGTTTCTTCGTTGTTTCACGACGTTGTCTGCTGAGCTGATGTTGCTGGTGATGATGTTCTTGATTGCCAGCATCTGCAACACCATTACCGAAGGAAGCTGGAAAAATGAAGAAAAAGAGTCAACCAAACATTGAAATGAAGCGATAAAATAAAATGTTATCATTAAACAAACAACAAACAGCTGAATCGCTCCTGCAGCAATTACAACTGCTGCTGGTGGTTGTGGATTCTGTTGCTGCTGACACTGATAGTGATCATCATCAGCTGAACATTATTTTGTTTGTTTGTTTTTTGATTAAGGAAATTAATGTCATTGTTAGAATTGAATTTGATACTAAGAGTGTTACAAACTACTCACCTGTAACATTAAGAGATCTACGTTTACGGCCATACGATAGCAAAGACTTGAATTCACCACTGATGTCCTCTTGGTCACACTGTACCGGCTCACAGGTTGGCATGCAGGGTGTTACCAAAGCTCTAAATTGTACCACTTCCGATGAGGGGAATTTGAAGGCATCAAAGTGTGACAATAGAATCTTGCCGGACAAACTGCTCTTGTAGATGGCACCCATAATGAAATGATCGGTAGGACAGCCATTCGAATCGATCAAAGTAATTTCAGCAGTATCACCGCCATCCATAGCGACCAATTCACGTACAAAGATTTCATAGGGACTGGATTCATCCAAAATCTCGAATTTCAAGGCCAGAGGATCGCCTACTTCAGCAGAGCGCATAATATCGGAACCATCACGTGAGGTAATTTTCATGATTACATTAGGTGAATCAACAATCACTTCTTCAGACAAGGCCGGTTCAATGTCACCCTTAACACCCAAGTCCACTTCGTTCGATATCGATTTATTGGTCAAATCAAATTGACAAGTCACCGCCAAACCCAAATCGGATGATGTAACAATAGTATCATGATGCTGTATAACCACATCATTCATATAACGTCCAGAGCCCTGTTGTCTCACATTACATTCCAAATCGGAATAACCCATTTTCAATTCAAATTCCAAAGAGTTTTTCACATCCATCGAACACGATTTGGGCGAGCCCTTGGCATACACTTTGCCATCGAACAGTTTGGAGGTGCGTATGCGTGCCACCATATCACTGGCTCCACATTCGATGGTGACATTGTAACAGGATGATAATTCATAGGTGGCTGCTTCGGGTACTTCTAAGTAGGGATCTTGTACATCGGACAAAGTGGCACGACTGTGATGAGATAAACGACAGACCATATCGCCGGTATCGCCAAAGTCATAAGAGTGACATCTGGAAAGGGGAAGTTAGTTGAATTGTTATTTTTTTAAATTCTATATGAAAATTGAAGGTCCTAAATAAATAAAAATAGTCTTATCATGCCCCTATAGTGGGGACTTAAATTATTTTCTCACTACACTTTTTGCCGATTCTTAATTCATTAATAAAAATATCTTGAACAAGATCGAAGAAAATGAAAGACTGAAAATCTAAGTTTCGAAGTTCCTTAGTAAGAATTCATTCTATCGTTTTATTCAGTTATCATATACAATATATATAATACAGAAATCGAGGTCTTTCCAAAAGCTAACAAAATCTCAATTATTTGGACTAAATGTATCACAACATTCTTGATGGCAAATTGTAATACATACCATATTAGTATTGTTCTGTTTTTCATAGAATACGAAATTTTGGAATACGAATTTAGCATTGGGTTAGAAAATACACAGAAAATATTAAAACCATCAAGAAAACATTATTTTCAAAACATGGTAAGGACGATAATAATGTTTAATTGAGATATATCTCTTGAGAAATTGAAATGTAATCATTACAAGAGTCCAACGATCTTGGGAAATGTATGGATGATAAGCTCGCAATAGTGGGAACTTAGTGCGACATAATATAATCTGGGGCCAAATTACCGCATTCGTGATCGAATGAGCTATCGTATCGAAAAATGATTTCGATATCGAAGTTATGATAAAATGTACTAAATTTCTTGCTCGATATCGAATACCATAATCTCAAATGAGAAAATTACGATCAATTTTACTCTATATCAAATGCGGTAAATTGGCCCCTGGTTTAATTTCTGTAAGAAATTTGTAACAATTTTTTAGTAAATAGTTTCCTTTAAGAGATACTCAGAGAACGTAAAGGGAGATCAAAGATGAGTTACATACATCTTCTTAATTTAATTTAAAGTACGAACGATTAAAGCAATTCTACTACTACTCAAATTAGGATTGAAACTCAATCTTTAATAATAAAACTTGCCTATCAGTCTGAAAGTATCGTGTGTTTACGTAAAAGACTTACTTAGGTGGAAGACTTCTTTTAACCTTATTTAACTCAAAAACTACATCTAAAAAAAAAACGTCCTACATATTGGTTTGTGCAAATATTGCACGAATTAGACTATGGTGCTTTAAAAGACATATTTAATAAAAATAGTCAAATCGACTGATGGATATCTATACTTTTATTACTCTTGAAGCAAACAGCGGTCAATTACATTGATCACTCGAAGAAATTGGAATGCTGCTTTCTTTTTCGAGATCTAATTAGAATGATACAACAACAATGGGTTATTAGATGTCTGGTGAAATAGCTTTATAGACTTTATTTAATACGTTTCCTTGTAAAATATTTCAATAACTTGATATTTAATGATTTCTGATATGAAATTTTTCTTAAATTGTGTAAATCATTCTGTTGGCATAAATATGAAATAATTTTTCTCTTAGTTGTTGAAATGATTTCGATATTCCAAACTTTGACTGGAGATCCTGAAAGTTCGTAGGTTTCTACTTTTTCTTGCTAATGTTTTCTTAGCCTGTATTACGGTGCAAACGTTCTTGCTTAATTTTGTTGTGTAATCTATTAACTTCATTTGATAAGTTATTTATAACTTTCTTTCCTTGTGCTTTTGTGAACTTAGTCCCAATTTACACGATGTAAATTTTATTGAAAAGGTTGATACAATTTTTTCTTTGAAATTTCTTCGGTGTTCACACAACACAATGGCTTAAATCGCTCGTATCTTTATTTGAGCATAGACTCACATTTGTATACACATACATATGTATGTAATACGAATAAGAGAGTAACACGAATTGCTAGTACAACTCGTACTCGTCTTATCTTCTCCCAATGTCTAAAAGATAATCAGCTTAGCTTAAGGAATTGCTTCGTGTAAATTGCCAGCATTATGACTGACGCCTTGTTGGGTTTTAAGTTAATGTTTACATTTATTGTTTAAATGAATATTTAGATATGTATAATATCAATTTCTTTTCATTCCTTTCATTACTTGTCCATAATTAGTTTCCGCATGTCCAAATTGATTTTATGTCCGATTCCGGAGTCAAGGCGTGCATTAAGTTTTAAATGAAGCGTATTGGCTTCTATATGGCTAAGAAAGATACCTTTTTGTGTAAATTCTAAGTTATGTGTCTTAATCGGACTGTGGGATATCCAAATTGTTGACTGCGAAAGATGGGGAAAATTTCAAGTTCATATTCTCACATTTACCAGTTTTTAAAGTTCGCCACTTTCTTTCTTTTTCTCATAAATTTTTGATAAATTTATTAAATACTAAAAACCAGACTTTGTCTCGAAGTTGTGGAGTACTTTTGTAATTAGTATTTTCACCGAAACTAAACACTGCGTAACTGGCCCATAAGTAATCTCTTTAAAATCGCTGTAGTTGTAAACTTTAGGCCAGAAATCTAGTAAGTTTGTTGGTATTTCTACTTTAAAATTATCTTTCCAATTAATAAAAACCAATTTTGACCACTGAAGTTTATATTCGCCTAACAACGCTTTGGATCTTGAAAAAGTTTAAAAGAATTTTGTATTAATGAAAATTTAGCCTGTGCCAAGGGATTTCCATATTTTATGCTTTAAAAAGTCTCATATTTTCCGGCAAATGATTCAACATTTCTTTTAAAAGTCTCTTTAGATATATAAAACAATTTTGTTTTAAAATGTTTACTGAGTCCATTTCTATAACTATGTTATTTAATTCAGTTTCAAACTCAGCTCCACAATCAATTTATGTCGCCATAAGCACAAAAAAAAAATCGCCACGTTTGGCGAAAAGTCGCCATATCTGACAGCCCTGGTTACAACTTCTGCGGCTATGAATGGCATACTTATTTGAACAATAACTGCCGTATTTATAAGAAAGTGTGCTTTTAGACAAAATTTTCTTAAAGTACACACGAAGTCTACTTTAATTTTTTATAAATATGACAGTAAATGTTTTAACTGAAAAAATACATTTCTTCTATCGCTGATTGCTACCTTTTGTGGCCTTATAATTACTAGACCACCATTTATTTCCAAATTAAATTTTCTGTCAATATTTAGTTTTTTTTCAAAAACCATTAATAACTATCATTGTCCTCTAGCGTTTGAATTAAATTTTATTTAAAATAATATTTTTTACCCAGAACTTAGACTATTTCACGCCTGTCAAACAACTTAAATTTAAACTTATCAAAGTCATTGCCCATCTTTACATCATAAACTCTGAGCGTAAAATAATTTCTGACATAACAATAAAATAAAATGGCTCATATTACATCACACAAAGTCCCCTACAACACTACACTGCAGCGTTTCCAATAGTTTTTGCCATATAAACACTGTCATAAACTCTCATCTTCGCATCTTTACTTTCCGTTAACTTTGCAAACGATTACGAGATTACCACACTCGTAAATACGTAATATATTAGATTATAAAATGGTATAAAGTAAAGTAAAAATAAAATACTACTCGTCTCAAATAACTTTAAACATAATCGCTTCGTACTTAAATTTCAAATTCATGGTAACGCAAATCTAAACGTTTCAAATACAATCGCAAACATAAAAAATGAGAACACCTTAGAGCATAATAAATTTTATGAACAAAACGCAAAGAAAAGAATGAACAAACAAAAAAGTGCAGCAAGTTACTGAAAAAAAAGCTGAAGAAACAAAAAAAGTTTACTCAATAAGCCAAATTATAAATAACTTAACAATTTGACCATTATAGAGTGGATTTTGGAGTGTGTTGTTCAGTGTGTAGTGCTTAGTGTAGTGTAGAAAATAAAATAAACATTAAACAGCATGTAACCTGTTTCAACTTCTTACTTTTTCATCCACACCATGGCCACAAACACTAATTCTTCCTGTAAAGAGTTCTCTAACCTGCCCCGCTCCTCTTAATGTTCTTTTCTTATTTTTTTTACTAAAGCCATAATTTCAAATCTCTCTTTACAAGTTTATAGTTAGATGATTGTTGTCGTTATAGTATGTACGAGCATTAGCCAGGCAGCAGCCTTGGCTTAAATTCTTGGTTTATTTTGTCTTACCTGTATGGCGAATTTATACACAAATCACGGCACTCATCAATACTGCCAACATCCTGATATACTGAATCTACTGTTTTCAATATTCTGCCCGATAAACGTTTAAATTCACATAATTTATTTGGTTCTTCGGCGCAATTGTTTTCAAGATAATCGATGCCATCATGAGCCTGGAATGCACTTGTACCCGCCAATGTAATACGATCCATTTCAGACAATTCACAAATATTTGTGGCACGATAATAATTGGCTGATCTGCAAAGAGACACAAAAAGAGAAGACAATGTATTAGAGTTATAGTAGTAGTAAATATATTGTTTTTTTTTGTATTGCTTTGGTTTCAAATTATAAAATGTTTTATTTTTATATTTGTTTTGTTTGTTTGTTTTATTGTTACCAAGTAATTTTTTGTTAAAAGAAATGGTTACATCCTAAACTAAAAACATTTTGACCTAAAAAAAATATTTTAATAGGAGCTGCTGTAGAGTTAGGAAACGTTGGAAGTGTTATTTTGACTTTAAGGTAAAGAATTGTATTGAAATTTAACTTTCTTAAATGGGGTTGGAGCCAAGCTAACAGCAGTTTGTTGCTTTAAATCTATATAGGAATTGAATTTTTGTTAATTATTGTAATTATTGAAGTGCATTTGTAAAAAAACCAGGTGGGTTACTCTCTATTGCGATGTGAAAGCAAATTCGATGCGTAAGAGTATCAATTTGTACGCTTATCGCATCGAATTTGCTTTCGCATCGCAGTAGAGAGTAACCCCCCAGAGAAATCCTTTTGATTTTTAAACCTACTTTTCTACAGCATCTGTTTTGATTTTTAATGAAATGGGGAGAATCGAAAATACTTAACATTTTAATTTTGCAAGAATATTTTTAAAAATAATGTCACATGTACCCCTCGGTAAACAATTGCAAAAAACTATATTTTTGTCCACTTTCTCTTTACAAGTTCATTTATATTTAATAATATAAACTTAAAATAAGAAACAAATCATTAAAAAATAGTAATAGATTTTGTTCCTCTAATACAGAAGGCATAATTGAGCTGGATGTAAAACTATCCTATGAAATTTTAAGAATCTGGAGAAGAACGTATACACTTATCTCGTGATTAGCACCCCAAACGACTGGGTGTCTAATTATATTATTCGGAAAAATGCAAATGCGGTCTAATAGAAAAACTGGTTAGAGAATATTTCCTCATGATCTTGAACTCTCGACATTTCTTTTGGATAATTGAGCTGGATGTAAAACTATCCTATGAAATTTTAAGAATCTAGAGAAGAACGTATACCCTTATCTCGTGATTAGCACCCCAAACGACTGGGTGTCTAATTATATTATTCGGAAAAATGCAAACGCGGTCTTATAGAAAAACTGGTTAGAGAATATTCCCTCATGATCTTGAACTCTCGACATTTATTTTAGATTCGCCCAATGAACTGTATTCCAAGCTCTATCAAGAAACTTGTTTCAGCAGCGTCAACCAATGACATTTTTTGGTGGCACATTTACTGTGATTAGGACTCACAATTTATGATTTAATTTCGGATATTATACCAGTTTGCACGAAATTTTTATCGGTGTTTTCTCTGATGACCTTGAACGTATGATATCTCTCAGATTTCCCTACAATTGTAAATGGTGGTTAAATTTTAAGGGCCGATGTTGATTTTGAATAAAATACAAATTATTTAGGAAATACATACATATTGTCATTTCTTATTATAATGATAATATGGTTCAATTATGTATGGAAAAAAATATCGACCAAATGGTCACCGCGACCTTGACAGCACACCTCTATCCGATGATCCATATTTTCGATGACTCTGAATCATAATTGAGGTTCTATGCCGTTAATGTGCCGAATTATCTTATACTTTAGCTCTTGAGTTTGAGTTTGAGCTTATAACCCCAAAGAACTAAGTCGGTGTCTAATCACATGATGCTCAAATTTTTGCACGATCCTTCAGATTGCACGCACATTTGAACGATTAAATTGACTGAACAAATAACGAAGTGCACAATTATCCATTTTAATTTGAACGCCCATTTTCATAATAAGCCTGAATAACTTTAACGCTTGATTGTGTATCTTTCCATTGTTCAAATTGAGTTAGTCTGAAATTGAGAATTGTCAAATGAAATGCGGAAAAAAACTTGACGTTTAGGTGTGGTTTACATTCAATATCGTCCCTTAAAATTTAACCACCCTTTACAATATTCTTGGCACTTTAGTGTAAGTGATGTTTTGTGTGTGAAATTTACTTTTTTCGGCCGTTTTTGCAAACATGTGATGTTTTTAAAGGAAGATTTTAGTAAAAAGATGAAATACATAGTGATAACTTGCTCATATCTCGGTCATTTCAAAACTAATTTGCCTGATTTTCAATAGAAACATTCTTGGAAATTTATATAATATACAGTAGAAACACCTAAGCCTCTAAATTAAATGGTTAGTTTCGAGAATTGATTTCAACTAACAAACGAATAGACATTTTTTCTTCATTTCTGAAAAAATTTCTACTACGCACAAAACTTTATCTACAACTCAAAACCAAATCAATTTTTACCAACCACTTCCTTTTAGGTCCATCAACTTTCCAACTAATTTAATTCCTAAACAAACAATCAATAATCAATTTAAAGTTTAAACTGCAAAACAACTTTGTGTATACAGCCAGCAACATGCCATAAACTTAATCTAACATCTGTAACCAAAAATAAACAAAGACAAAACAAACTAAAAGACTCCAAAAAAAAAAAAATATTGAATAACCAAAACAATATAAAAGCAGTTGTATGCCAGTATATATTACATTAAATACAATAAAAACGGTTTTTAACGTCCTTGTCCATTAAACACATAAAAACAGCTACAAAAAAAACTAAACCAAATATTTTTGTTTTCTGCACCGCTTGCCAACATTAACAAGAGAAATTCTGACTAGAAAAAAAACCAACTAAATACAATTGACATTTTGTTAACAAACGCAACAGAAAAAAGCCACTATATAACAGTCTTGTAAGGAATCAATACTGGTATCAGTGTATGGCAGGAATAGTTTAAAAAATATGCCTATCAATGCTGTAATATCATGACAACTGTTGAAAATATACAAACAAAAACGCCTTAAATAGCCCGTTGTTGTGCTATTGCAAGTAGTGGTAAATATGCTTTGGTAGCTACTATAATTTAGTTTGTTTTTATTCCAGCTAAGGGTACAGGAGGGAAAGAGAACAAATAAGCGCAAAACAAACAAAGATTGTCAATAACATTTATTTCTGTCAATTAAAAATGGCAATAACAGCACATCTCTGTTGGGTTTTTGTTCTTGTTATTGGTACACACAAATAAATATAACGCAAGCCTATCAAAAATCTACGAGGGTGGAGATGAAAGGAAGCATGTACGCATAATATTTTTAAATTAAAATTAGTAGAAAATATAGGTTTTTTTTTTGGAAACAAATCTTTTTAAAAATGAAACGTTAAGCTGTTTTTAAAGCTTTTAGTAAAAAACTTAAGTTTTGGAAACAGCTTTTTGGTGAGACTTTGCGTACAAAAACTTTCGTATTTTTTCTTTTCTCTAAGCTTTATTGAATTTTGTAAAGATTCTTTAACATCCTCATTTTTTATAGGCACGAGCATTTTGTTTAAATGTTTCAAAGCTGTTTTAGAATTTTTTTTTATTAGTCTTCAACAATTCAGCAGCAATTTTTCTTCTTTTTTGTGCTGTACGAATGAAATGAATTGTAGAATTCAATTCTAGATTTCATTTGGTTTTGTTTGTTATTGCGTTCTTATCAAAGAACCCATTATTTTCTTGACTTCCTTTTTATATTTATTTTTCTATATTTTATTTTTTTTTTCTACAACTACTCACATCAAAATATTTAGAATTTTCTTTTTTACTAAATAAATAAACTATATCTATATAACAATTTCCACATCATTCTCTAAAGCTTTAGTTACAAAACTAAAATGACTTCTGTGTGGTCTGGATTTGGTCGTACTTTTAATACGATTAACAACAACAATTTCTCTTGAATTTCTGTTTTAAGTAACTATTGATTTTTATCATGTGATGTTGCATGCCAAACGCTTTTTTATACAAACATACATACGAGTATATATATATTTTTGGTAGCACAAGCACAAAATGTTCTTGCAGACAAACACCATATAGCAACACTTAAGTCGTTTAGAACTTGTAGTTTTTTAACTATTTAACGAACGCCTACATTCCACCTTAGCAAGTACCTACTGTTTGTTCTTTATTACATTTTCCATTATTTAAAGATGTTAGATTTTAAAGAATTTTGTTGGCAAATATTTGAATATAGGGGTTTTGTGGAGTAAATAAAAGAAAACAAAGAAAATGAAATTTATATGATATTGATTTAGAGTAAAAAAGCTTATTATTGTTAAATGTTTACTGTGGTCTATTGAATTTAATGAGTTCTTTAGAAGAATTTTAACAGGTTTAAGAGAAAATAATACAAACACGCTATTTCACTATAAACTTATGTCTAACAGTCTAAATTGTTGTCTAAAAACTTAGAACATTTGTCTAGTTGAATTTCAAAATCTGCCTAAAATCATCTGAGATACACAGATTAAGTTTAAACTCTTTAGTTTCGTCTTTTATGAATCAACTGAAGTTTTTTATAAATAGTAAAAGTAGCTTGACTAGGAAAAAGCAGAGTTGCAAATAATTCATTCTTTTTTGATTTCAATTCATTACGAATTAGCTAAATTTGAATTAATTCTTTTCAACAAAAAAAAAAAAAAAAAAAAAAAAAAAAAAAAAAAAAGAATTGAATTAAATTTGAATCAATTCATTTGAATTTAGCGAACATGAATTGCAATTCATTTCCAGTTCAAATGAATTGGGTAAAATGAGTTGCAATTCATTTGAATTAGGCAAAATGAATTGCAATTCATTTTTTAATTCAAAATTTGAATTAGGCAAAATGAATTGCAATTCATTTTTTAATTCAAAAGAATTGGTAAAATGAATCGGAATTCATTTCTAATTCATTTGAAATGAAATGATTTGGAATTAATTCAAATGAATTACAAAAGTAACTTGTAATTCAAATTTATCAAATCAAAAATGAACTGCATTCAATTGAAGTAAACTTGGTGTTTGGAGTTTGGTTCTTCAAGTACTACTTATTTCGCTTTTGATATACGCTGAATAACAAGACATTCAGTATTTAAAACCTATTAATAATTAATGAAATTTTGTGACCCACGAACATTAAAGGACAAACACTTTAGTAATACTTATGTATGTAATATTTCTTTAATATTTAAGTAATATTTATTTAACAAAATGTAATTATATTTTACAAATAAAGATGAAATTAGGAAGAATTATAGGCATCAACTAATTTTTCTATAATTTTAATTATAAAATAAATGCTAATTAGATTAAATTAGAATGCATCGTTCACTTTCAGCAATAATAATTTTTCACTTACTGAAGCCATTTTTACACACAATAAACGTTAAACAAAACAAAATTGACTTTTTGATCAAACACAAGAAGCTTTAAACAAAACACTATTCACTTTCAATAAAATATACTTGGAAAAGGGTGATGCTTTTGTATTAGTCTTTTTTTCAGAATCAATTCAATTCAAATAAATTGGAAATGTATAACAAATTCATTTTTCGAGTTAATTCAAATGAATTGGTAAAATGAATTGCAAATGAATTGTAATTCATGTTCGCTAAATTCAAATGAATTGATTCAAATTTAATTCAATTCGTTTTTTGGAGAAAAGAATTAATTCAAAATTTTACCAATTCATTGCATGAATGATTCGCGAATTAATTCAAAAATGAATGATTCGTTTACAACTCTGGGAAAAAGTCACTCTCTCAAACGTTTAAAATTGCTGAAGTAAATAAATTTGAGACACACAAAATATATTTTCCACAAAAAGTAGAGATCATTGCTTCTTTTAATATATGTGTTTTCAATATTTTTTGTAGAATATCCCCTTTGAGGGCTAACATTTTACACTAAAAAGCTATATTACAAAAAAGCTTCTTTTACAAGAAAACTTGTGTTTCTTACAAAGTTTTTTTTTTTGTCAAAAACTTGTTCAAATACAATAAAATTATAAAAGAAATTTCTTCCTGATATTTTTCTTTAGTAAACACTTGTTGTCTGTTTCTTAGGTTGATTTTTAATGCATTTTGAAAAAATCTGCCGAGATCTTCGCGCGTTGAGTTGTAACACTAATTTGAAGACGTTCTCGTGGCCCATAAAAAATTATGATTAAAATTACCAAAGTAAGGTGTACGTATATCTGTTTTCCTTACAAATATTAATAAGATATTTATATTACAAAAAAAGTGTAGAATTTGCTTCTTTACAAAGCTTTTTAAAGCTCCCCGAAGGCCGTTGCCATTATTTGATAGAAAGATCAACTTTGGATCACTTTGCATTTCGCAATTCCATAATTTCTTAAACATTTGCTACCTTTCCCTAAAAGGATATTAGTTTAGACATTGATTGCCTATTTTAAGGCGCTACTGGTTTACTTGTTTGCCATCTAAAGAGTTCTTAACATTTGCTTCCTCCTTATATTTATCATAAATAGGGAGTGTATTCAAAGTTTAAGGTACAGGTCAAATAATGAGTAGAGCAAGCAACAAATACAAAAAACACAAATATTATTCTTACCGCCTGATTGTAATCATTTGCAACATTGTTGCACAAATGCCATAACTAAGCACACCTTGCCAATGAAGCATAAAAACTACAACCCTGCAGCAACTACAACTATTTTGTCCAAAGTTTATTTATTAAAAAAAAATTCATGAAGTGTACTTACTTACTTACTTGACTTATTATTGAAATTCTTTTTATTTGTAGAACATAAAGAGACTACAATACTTTCCGTATGAATAAGCATCATTACTATTAAGTCCTTTAACATAAAAATAAGCATAAACAATACACTTGTAAGTTAATCGTAGAATTACAATAAGAACAAAACAAAAAGAACGATTTTATATAAAAATTCTTATTGATTTCAACACTCTTACTCACTCCCTCTGATTTTCCCTTAGACCAGTGCAACACACGTTCTGGGCAGTTGTAATTTATATTTATTTTAACAACTGAACACACGTACAGTATAGTTAGTTCTCCTTCTAGAGTACACGTACATATTGGTATATTTAAAGTTAAATTGGCAATTGTAAAAGCAGACGGACTTGCTAAGGAGAAGGAGTCAAGTATCTACATACTGTGAGCGTCAATATAAAGTAAACAAACAACTTATATTGTTTAAAAATTGTTTTATTACAAGTACAAATTTAAAACAAAATATAAATATTAATAAGTAACAAGCAAAATATAACTCATTAACAAAAACTAGAAAACTAAGGAACATAAAAGAATCAGTATCAGATTTTTCGCGTGAAAATAAAGTAAACATTTATTTTAAAATGTTGTAAAACATTGTATTTAATATTTTGTTTGTAGTTCTTATGCTTTTATACCAATTGACAATGTGTCCTAGAATCAACGAGTTATTTAGTGAAATCTGACGAAATTTTGTTCCATTCATCCTGTATTACTACCTTTAGTTATCCTTGCAAGAAATATTTCTTTGTCTAAATTTTTTTGGTCAGTTATTCCCACAGGTGCTAATGTGTATGATCTAACGTTTTTGGACAGTGATTGAGCAACCGCACTTTCACAATTTTGGAGGTGTGCTTGGGATCATAGATCACAGAACTAAAATAACTCGTCCATATAATAAAAAATGAAAATTGTGATTTATGTTTTGTTGTTTTTTTAAATACATCACTCATAATAACTGTTATTAAATGATTTTTGTTTACATTGTTTGGTATGACCTTTATTAGTTTTTGTTGTTTTTTAATGCATTGGTGAGAGACAAACTATTTCAATTGTGGTTGATCTTAATAACTTAGTGGATACTGGATTTAGAAGCTATCAGTCCATAATTGGTCCATTTCTTCTATGCCACCCATAAATCTTTTGTAAATAATGTTATTGAGATCAAATTCAAACAAAATGCTGATGAGGCTGATGAGATGAGGTGTCTTATATCTTATCCTTTTTTATTTATACTCTGTTTCTTAACTTGTTGTGAATATGGAAAAATGTTATTTTAATTTTATAAATTGTTAAATTACAATCAAGATTACTATGAAAATCAAACAAAATCTGCAAATTATAGTAAGAATCGGTAATTACATCAATTATAAATGGTCAAAATTAGTTAGCATTTAAAAACATTTCAAATAAATTATGTTGGTCGTAAAATTGTCTTTCAAACAATATATAAAATAGTAATAAAATTTGCACTAAGAGTGAATAAAAAACACGGAATAAGGATAATCTAGTCCTATAACCAGTATAGCTTTTGTATTAATTATTATGTTTAGGTGGGTGGTATTAAAGATTCGGCACAGCCGAATATTGCACTCTAAATTGTTTGAATTCAATTCTACTTAATTGACTAAAAAATAATATGTAGTGTTGACTTTATTTGGACTCTCACAGTACGTATGTGTATGTTTTGTATGTGAAAAAAACAAGTGCCCTACAAGTCCCAATACAATTGGCCAGATGATAAGATGAGTTTTTTGTTTTTGTAAAAATATAGTGTTGAAATGATTTATTTAATAAAAGTGTTTTGAGTACTAGATTTTTTTAAGGACCTAAAGGTAATAATTATCAATGCCAATTCCCCATAGTCATAAATTATGGCCCTAAAATGGGTGATACAAGTTATGCAGTACATTTTAATACATTTAATTAAATTTCATTGCCACTTAAATGATTTATTTCTCCTTGAGAAAATATAGATATTATAAAGTTAGGCAGGCTGTTTTGTAAGAGTTTTTAATAAATGCCTCTAAATTGCAAACAACTAATAGGGAAATTAAAGAAATCTAATAACATAAGTTTTATAGACAATTTTCGTTTTTTTTTTTTTTAATAAAGAAATTACATTTCTCTGCAATTCAATAGAAACCTCAATAACTCACAATGCCATACAATCAGCTGTTAATACATGAGAACTTGCAACAATGTTGCTAGATGTTGCTGGTTGCTGAAAAAATAGTCAGTTACTTTAAAAATTCCACCTAAATAAGATTTATTATTCATTGTTTGTGGCTCAGAAAAACATTATTATTTCTGTAATTTATGTAAGTGGAATAAACAGCCACTTGCAATACTACCTACTCATTTCATATTGTTTGTAAACCATTGTATGTATTTGAAATAGAAAAATCATTTAAATTTAATTTAATTATAAATTATTATAACAGTTTTCTGCACATATTCCTACAATCATACACTAAGAATAAACAAAAAAATAACCTGTTCAAATACCAAACACTCATTCACTCACTACATTACAGCTCGCACACTTTGGCAAAAATTATCTAGCCACTGTGTTTAACAAGTGTGGCAAAAGAATGCTAATATTGGTTATATGCAAGGCAGCCCAGCCGCCTGCATTACGGCACTGCATAAACGTACGTATGAATGAGTGAATGAATGAATGAATGCGGTCAATTATAATGCGTTATTCGCAGCTTACAATGAAGCGCAAACGCCTTCTTGCCGTTGTTTGTTGCTGGTGTTCAGTAAACTTCCTTATGATTTTAAGCATGCAAACATGCAACAAAAAACTGCCAGAACAATAATAACAACCACCACCTAACGGATGTGCTTTTTTCTGTAGGTGTTGTTCATTCTTAAGTATAGACCAAAATTACAACGTTACAAAAAATAGTAACACTAAAGACCGCAACGTTTGCTCTTTTTAACATTTAAAATCAAATACGATCAGAATTGTAATTGGAGCACATTATAGTGAGATTTCAACAGAATTAAACTCTTAGTGGTTAGAGTGGGGCCTACGAGCCTGTGATATATAACAAAGTTTTTATTTTAAATTGTTAAAATCACATAGTTTTCTTTATAAAAAAAATATATTTTTGTAAAAATAACGGAGCTTATGTTAAATTTTATGACCAAAAAGCTTTAAGCAAAAAGAAAGTTTTCACTCTCTTTTTTGTTAAAATAGATTTTTTAAAAGCTGCAAACCAGTGGGCTTGTGCAAAATTAACTCGCTAAAAGAAAAATGCAGAAAACTTATTCTATTGTGAAAAATTATTTATTTAAAATAAAAACCATGTATTTATTGTAAACGATTTGTTGAAAGGTGTATTCTGTGCACCGGCACAAGCTTTTTCGAAAAATGTGTGTAAAAGCTATTTTTTATGAAATTTCAGAAAATGGTTTTTGGCTTTCATTAATGTTTTATTATAATTTAATGAGTAACAACTAATCATGCAATCTTGAATCAAAACAACCGATGTTGGCGAATATAGAATTTAAAAATACTTTGATCTGGCATAAAACTTTATCAAATAGAAGTCCCCTCTCCGTGAGTTAATATTTAAGGTAGGGTACCTTTAGTTTGATTTTAAAAAATCTGTAATATTAGTTAAACGCAAGTACCTGCTTTAAATAAGCAAATCTAACAAATATTGCTGTTTTTTTTTGATCACAGTTCTTACAGTGGCTACAAGCTGTCAGTTTATTGTTGTATACATTTTTTTTTATCTGTCGGATTGTTTGTTTGTCCATCTGTCTGTCCTTCTAACTAAAACAAGCTACAAACAAAATGTTTCTTTACTTTTTCTTGTTTAAGTATACCTATAGTATGTATATAGATGGCCTTAGAGCTGCTGTACAGAATGAAAAAAAAAACAAAGTTTGTGTTGAAAATTTACTATTATAACGCACCATCAACATCACCGTCATCATCAGCAGCATCATCAGTATAAATATTATGCATTAAAAGAATATGTTGTATGCAGTTATAAGGATAGATGTCTAGCTCTAGATGCTACATTTATATATATATTTTTTTATACATACGCATGTCAGTTGGCGTTGCTGACCATTTAAAGCGCTTTATATCAAACGTGATTTGTAAAAAAAGAGACGCACGAATTTGTTAGCCAAATAGGTTAACTGATTTTACTAGCTATTGTAAAAAAAATATAAAATCTAGTAAATGCTTTGGTTTTGTATACATCTTAGTTTGTATTTGTTAGTTAATCTTTAATATACCTATGTAGACTCTTTCTTACTGTTTTTATTTCCTTCTGCTTGTTTAGTTTGTGTAGCTTTTTATTTGTGGTACATGTTCTTAACATTTATTTTTGTTCTGTTTTGTTGAATTGGCACCCTATACAACTAGCACTACTGTGTGCGATTTTTTTTTGTTTCCTTCAGCGCAGGTTTAACTAATTTATTCTTAGAATTTATAGTGTTGAATTATATTTTAGCATGTTAACATGTTGTTGTATAATTATTAAAACTCTTAAAGGTTAATTTAGGGTTAGTTTTTTTATACAAATTCTCAGCAATGTTTAAGCAGAAGTATGCAACAAATTATAAGCCCAAGAGTAGGCTTGCTTTTTTACTTATTTAAAAATTTAAGTCATAACTTGGTTATGAAGTTACATCTTCATTTGTTTCCTTTGGATTTTTGGGCATAGTGCAAATTTATCATCAAGTTCTTTAAAATCAAAATAAATATTGCGACTTTTAAAAACACTGAGTAACATTTTCAATCCAACTAAACCCACAAAAAATTCTTTAATTTATATTTGTTCTCCCAAAAACATGCGTTCGTTCTACTTTCTGCTTGAAAACAAGAAACAACCATTAATTACGTTTTTACAATTCCCTTAACTTTCTTATTTTGGGCTTAAGCTTTGCAAACAAATAAAAATATTATCCTTTTCGCTGCTTATGTTTGGTGCGTTTTTGTGATTTGTTTTTTTTTGTGATTTTCATAAGAAATGGAATTTTTAAGAATTAACTTTTTTGGCCATACAATTTGGCAAAACTTGAATAACCACTCTTTAATGGCCACATTAAAAATAACGGCTTGCAATTGTAATGAATTTTTCGGCACTTTATCAACAACACGTTTGTGGCTTAAATCTTTCGTTTTGTGTATTTGCCTGATTGATCATGTTGTTCTCAAAAGGAGTTTCTTTTGCATAAAATATAAGAATGTTTTTGCGCATGAAGCCAAATTCTATGGAATGAAATCTGTGCTGTGTAATTTAAGGAATTTTTTCTTTGAGTAAAAATATAACTGTTGTAATTAGTAAGAAATTTGCTGCGATTTATTTAAAGTTTTTGGGGGTTTTTTGCAGAAACTTTAATATTGAAATGTGTCTTTTTATGTGCTTAAATTTTACTAAGTTATTTATTATTATTATATATCATATGTTAAGCCATATATTACTAGAATTTGACGTGGTAGTAAAAAATGCTTAAGGACAGAAATGTAGCCCTTACAGAGCCATGAACACCGGTATACAAAATGTTATGATCGGACTAAAAACAGCAATATAGTGAACAAAATATTAAAAGGGCGGTATTTGTAGGCGTGGAAACAAAATAAAAAAAAAATATTTCTGAAATTGTTTTTATATTATCTTTAATCCTGATGACTCAACTTTTTATTTTTTTTTATCGAAGGCGAATTACTCATTTATGAAGTTTAGTTGTAATTTGCAAAGTTTATTAAACAACTATATTGAGGCTAGGTAATGCCATCTTGCACAATATATCTGTTTTTTGATCAATGAATAACCAGGTACTTGGTAACCATAATTTTCTTGCAGTAAACTGACCACCCACTAAACTAAACAAAAAATCTCCTTTTTTTTGGAAATGTTTTCCCCCACTTTACTTTTTGTTTTAATTTTAATTAAAAACTGTTTGTTTTGCTTTATTAGACAATGAAAATGATATTAATCTTAAAAATGTAACGCAAACCTTAAGAAAAATTATATAAGACATTATTAGAACCACCCACTAGCAACTAAATGATTTTGAAAGAAAATGAACAACAAAAAAACTATTAAAGCAACTCAATTTATATTGGAATACTCAATTCATTTTTGGCAGTTGTTAGATACATAAAACATCATTAAGCTTATACTACTAGGAGCTTGAAAGAACATTTAACAAGAAATCAATTGAAATTTTTAAATGATTTTTGGCTTTTTCTATTTAAACTGTTAGCGAAAGTACAACCAACTACTACAAGGAAATAAAATGAAATGAGAAAGCATCAAAAAAAAAAAATACATTAAATTTGCACCAAAAAAAAGTTAACAAACTAAACAACACACAATTCAACAAACACTTCCTGATCAAGATGAAGCAATGAAGATGAAATGAGCCTGAATGTTTTTTTTTTTTTTTTTTTTTGTTAATTTTTTTTATTTTGCCCAATTTTTACCAACAGTCACGTTTTTTCGCACGAAACTGTTTTAAGAACTTTGTTGTCTTTAAGTTGCGGTTTCTGTTCAAAATCTTTAAACACAAATTGTGTAATGATTTTTTTGTGGTTTTGTTAGTGTACCATGATTTTATAAAATTTTAGATAATTTTGAAGATATTTTTTGTGGTTTTTTTTTGGAATATTTTAAAAGTCTTAATAACAAGCATAAAGCAAATTATTTGTTCTTACTATAATATTACAATCAAACGTTTTTTTGTAAAATAAAACAAGAAAACAAATAAACATTTATTTTTTTAAAAGTATATACAATCTTTATTACGAAATAAAAGAAATAATTGGTGGTTCTTACAAATTTTATTTCATTTTGTGACCTCAGAGAAATATATATTAAAATAATTAAGTTAAAGTTTGTTTACATTAGCTGATTTTTGTAGTGAAGCAGAAATGTGAGTTTTAAGCATTTAAATATATTGTTACCAGTGTAAAATTATTATAAGTAAGAGTAGTAGTATTTTTAATAACAGGTGAAAATAATAAAACACTCTACATCAAATTAAGGACTAGAATTTCCTTGGTCAACTTTAAAAGATTTCTATATTAAATATTAAGTAATTTTAACTGAAACTCTGTGCATCACCTAAACAACTACCTTGTAATACATATAGTAACATGTTTATATCCCAACTGAGATTGTTCTTTCGGGTACAAGGTAGACAGTAATTAGCACCTTATTCAAATACAGCAGCTAGATTCTCATACATGTTTAAAACTGAGGTGGTTTTTCTATATTTACACAACATGTTGGAACATTGTTTAATGCATTACATTAAACTTTAGTGAATTAACATTTTTTTGTATTTCTTTTATAAATTAAGTATTTTTTAAACTCTCTGCATTTTATTACACAAAATTATACGCTATAAAATTTAAGAATGTTAAACATAAACATTTAGAATTATCGTGTATATAATTATCTGTGTATCCCATTGTTTGTATAATTATTTAGAGGTTTTTGGAAACTTTAACAAAATTCTGTGAAAATTATTAAAAATATAACAACGAAACCAAAATTAAGAAATACATTATTAACAGAATAAAGAAAAACTGAACTGTTTTGCTTATTAAAAAGTTGTTAGCTTTGTGATTCTTTTAAAGTATCTGCGAATAATTGGTTAAATATTGTATTGATTACAATTTGTTTGTTCTTGTGGCTAAAGGTTATGAAAAAGATAATTAAGCAAATATTCAGTTTTTATAAAGAAATACAAAACTTCTGTAAGATAAAATATAAATCGTTTATATTGCAGAAGATTAATTTAATTTGTTTTAATCAAGACATACTAATTGCTTAAAAATTTTGAATAATTTGTTTCTTTTAACAATGCTACAACAAATATTGAGGTACTTCTTACCAAAACATATTTTCCTTTCTCTTAAAGTGAAAATAGCTACTTATTTTAATGTTCTTTAGAAGTCGGTCAAGGTCCGTTAAGAAAAACACAATCCTATTTTTCATCATATTTTTTGCTTTAGATGTGAAACCAATCAACGAAAACAATCGTGATACTAGAAATATCTCGATATTTATTGAACGTGTAGCAGTGCTTTATGATACCAAAGCATTTTTTCTTGTCGGTCTTACAACCAATTCTGACAATATTGGTTTCTATGACACCCCTGATTATTTCATCACATTAGGGAGTGGGTTGATAAAATACACTTTGCTACTAGTAGTGAAGGTACACATATAAAAGTTTGTTATTCCGTTCATAATTTCTATCTTGATCCTTATGATCCTTAGATGGAAAAGTAAAAACAATGATATCCGAATGTTAGTTGAAATCAAATTTCTGAAGGTTACAGATATGCGACGGAGCCAAAACTGGTATCAGTATATAGAATATACTTTTAAGAATTTTGGTATTAAATATTAAAATTGGTCCACAAATGACTAAACACCTTATTCAAAAACGATTATTAAATAAAGAGGTAAGGCATGACAAAAGAACATGACTACCTAGATTTCAGAAATATTTTTAAATATATCTCAGTTACTATGTTTTGTATTGGAACATTTTTTGAAACATTTGTGCAATATAAATTTATTTAAAGTAGTAGACATTGTTAGCTCTGATGTTAGCCTTATCTTTCTGCCAGCACATGGTTTATGCGCCAAAAGAACTGGTCAGAACTGGTTTGAGGCAGTTTTCGATGTCCTGTTTTGAGGTGAAGCATATTCCAGAGATCGAAACAAATAACAGTAGGATGGCCCATGGTCCAGACTTAATTCGGATGAGGCAAAATCCAAACACTTCTTTGTAAATATTTTTTTAACAGGTATTGCAACATGTGGCTGAGCCTTGTAGTAATATAATGTTACGCTTTCATGTCTAGCCGCATATTTTAGGCGGTTTGCGGTCATTTCGCGCTTCAAACGAATCAGTTGTGTGACTGCGATGATTTATGGCCAACAAATATACAGAACATTAAATTAGTGTCAGGAATATTTGAATTTTCTAAACCGCACAAACCATTTCTTGCATTTTGAAACCGTTGAAACACATTTTTGTTCTTTAAATTAATGAAGTAAAATTTGATTAAATCACTAACTAAGTGAGAAATGGCAGATAGCTTTAAAATGATATACGTCACAAGATACGTTATCTGTTATGAATCCAACAAACCAATAAATCCAAAATATAGAAAATGTATATGGCAAATTAATGGTACTTCAAAGGCATTCCCAAAACGATTGCCCTGTTCCTTACACGCTCCACAATACAAGCTGGAAGACTTTTGATTATTAACTTGCTTTTTAACTGTTTGTGCTATTTAGTTTTAAAATGTTCCTTGATCTCCTTAGGTTTGAGTTATTCAATATAATGATGGTCCTTCTGCTGACTATAGACTTTTTTCAGGTCTCATATATACTTATTCATTTTAAAATTTGTATAGGATATACTAGAGCTGTGTCGTTCATGAAAGAACGGTTTAAAATGAACGGATCACTTCATTGAACGGAATGATCCGGTCATTTAACTACCCGCATTAACTCAAAGTTTTTGAAATTGGGCTATGATTCATTCGAGTCTCAAATTGAATTCCGAAATCTTTAATTTTGAAATTGTCATTAAATTACTTTCTTCCAGTTCATAATCATTAAGAATTTTCCAATTTTCACGTTCAACAAAGTCAGCAAGGTGAATATGAGTTTCATAATTTAGGATGATTTTCCACAAAACTGTGTCGGCCAAACTGTCGTTGTTTTTAAAATATTGGTCAACCATAAGAACGCGTTATTCTTTATTTTTACTAACTCAGAAACTGTTTGCTATTCAACTGGTTTTTCATAGAAATCTAGCATGAATTTTAATACACCCTATGCCCCAAATTTGATATAAGATTTAAGTGTAATCCTTTAAGTACCTAAAATACGATTCAACGTAACATCACGCAGTAGAAATCATTTTTCTTGGCATAATGCAACATGCAGAATTTGCAAGTATGTGATTTATTTGTATGAGAAAACACCAGAAAGAGCAATTTGTCTGCCTGACACATTAAGTTTTCATTTCATTACTATTCACAACCTACTGATGTTGTGCTACAGACATTTAGCTCATTGCCTAAGAAATTCAGTCAGGGTCAACAGGTTTCTTATATAGAAAAAAGCTGAAAAGCTGAAAAAGCAGAATTTTTCAAATAGCTTTGTTACCATTTCCTGTGTTCAAAATGGCTATGATCTTAATTACTTTCAAACTAATACATAAAATCAGCAGAAATTTCTAAATTTATATGCAAAATTCTTGCATGATTAACACTTGAAAGCATTCTTGAGTAATTAACCTTAAATAAATTTCACTTGCTAATCTAGCGAGTCTGCTAAAAACATACTTAAACACTTGACTGCTTGAAAATTTACATATCCTTCTGTCCACAGCATTCAAATATACAGCCATAAAAGAAAAACTAAATCTTGTTTGGCAAGTTTAAACAAATTGACAAATGATTTGAGAAGAAAATAAAGCCTTAGCAGCATGCTGCGTCAGCTGTCAGTCATTAAACAACATTAGTAACAATTGCTAAAGAAAGAATGGACCACAAAAATTCACTCATTCATTCAGTTGTTCTATCACACACTTTACTTCACTAGTTGAATTGGTCCCTGCCTTCCTCTTCTACGTCATTTAGTTATGAGTTTCATTTCAGAAAATGTTGATGTTGTTATATGATGTTGTTAGAAATTTCAATCATAATCAGGCTGAGTGTTTCTGAGAATGTTGTATGTAGGTTGTAGGGTTAAGGCTAAGGCTTAATGTTGTTGTTTTAGGAGTTTCCTTTTTTTTGTTCTAGCAATCTAGTAAAAATCTAACAAGTGCATGAAACTAATAAAGTTAATTAAATTTTAATATAGGCTTGTTTTTTTTAAAGTTTACAAAAACAGTTTAGTTTTTCTTTCTAGACTTTAAGGTCTTTAGCAAAATGACATTGGACGTGTGCCAATGATTGTTAAATTTAATGTTGCTAGAATAGCTGGGCAACATGTAGCCAAACAAGGCAGCTAGCTATGTTTGTTTATCTTTAGTAAGCAAAAAAAAAAAGGATTTTTCTTGTTATTTTATTTTCTGTAACTTCTTTTAAACTGAGGCAACAGCCAATTATGTCCAAGTTGCTTTTATTCCTACAGTTTTTTTTTTAGAATAGAAAACAATGTAATTGATCTAAGAGCAGTACAGACTTTAATCATGCAAACAGTTTTTGCTTAAAACCTCTTTAGCAAAAAAAAAAAAAAAATAAAAAAAAGTGGAGAAACTTGTTAAGTTTTACGTTGACGTTGTCTTGTTATGGTTAAGGGCCTGTTTATGTCTATCATTTTATTATTTATGTTTTAATTATTTTTTAATGCTTTAAAGAAAAACTCCGGTTAGCTAACCGGTCGCATTTAAACACTTCAAGGGTGGTATCAAACATCTATCCTCCCATCAGCACCAATATTTCTTAATATTACTGCACTTAAAAGCCATTAATATAAACGTCCTGAAGTTAAATAAAAAAAACCTAACAAGACATTTATCAATTGTTTAATAAAACAAAAACTCCAACATCTCTATATGTTTACCTAACAAGCGTCTCAAATTTCCAACATTTATTTTCCTGGAAATATGATTGTTGCCTTTTTTCACCCTTTTTAATTATGTACATAAATTTCTACTTTGTAACATCAAGCATTTTTTTTTTTCAAAAATTTATCAAAATTCTTTTCCCAAATAAAAGGAGCGAAAAGAACCCAAATCGTCTGTAAATAAAAACATGTTTTATTTCTGTCTGCCTTAAAATACATAAAACCAAAATTATTCATATAATTCCCTTTCCAAAAACAGAACCTGAACACCAAAATCAAAAAACGTGCATTGAACTTTTAGTGTCAAGTGTTGTAAAATATAAAACAGAAAGCATGACTTAAATGCGGAAATGACATTAAAAATTTCACTTAGCAACATCGTTAAATATTTTTTTGTGGTATTTCTTTCTTTCATTTTTGCTCAAAAAGACAGCAGCTTCATTGGTTGTATCATAAAAGGAATATTTTTCCTTTTATTTTTTGCTAAGAGAGTGTAAAAATAAAACTTGAAAAAACTTAAAAAATTTCTCAGACATTATTGCTTAAAATTTTATATGTTTCATTAGTTTAAATGATTTAATTACCAAATATTGGAATTTGAAACGAACAAAACTTCTTAGCAAAAACTTTCTTAACTTCAAAAGGCTCAAATATAAAACTAATATCCAAAAGTTAAGCAAGATCTGTAAAAAAAGAGAAAATACCCAAACAAAAGTTTTAGATTGGTATTGTTATTGAATAATATACATTGGGAAAATAGCTTTGCTGGCCCCTACACTCTCTCCTATCCAAATAATCCATGATCATCCATTTTGTTAAATTTCCATTTTCAATATCATGATTGGTTGTGGGCTTATTGGCAGAAACCTTTAAATTTAAATAATTCTCTACCCCATTAAAAACAAATCAATTGAATCTAACTGACAAATTATGATTACCAAAACAAGATTGTGCTCAAGCTGTAATATTATCGTCAAATTTAGACAAAAAGAATTCTGATATCATATCAGCATTACTAACTGGTACTGCTCGAACAGTATAATTTTCAAAGAATTATTAACCAATGATGGTTTCAGAGCTAAATCCCCACCCAACAGTGGCACGCTGTAAATAATTTTGTTTTTCGGCAATCACATGTGAGAGCTCTGTACATCTGTTGACGTTTAACAAATCCATAAAGGAGAAAATGTGTTTTATCGCTTAGATTAATTTAACTTGAACTGTAAACTTTTTATTTATGAAATATTGTTCTACAGTAAATACGCTCTGATCTCTGTTTTGGTTGACACATTTAATTATTGATTAAATTTTGGGACATTCTCTGCATTGGCATTAACTTGGATAGATGTCCTACTTGGCGTTGCCACAGCGAATCAAACAAACTAAAGCTTCTAATTTGCACTGACTAATCAATGAATTATAGAAATTATGCCTTTCTATACAACCCTATACAATTTGGACATACGAGGGCATATACTAAACTCGAAGGACCATGGAAAGATTTTAAGGAAAATAATAACTGTGAACATCGATAGATCATTATTAATAGGTCATCATTAATAGGTCCATAGATCATTATTAATAGGCCCGATTAGAAAAATTCATAAGAGATACAGCTCAGCTCAACTGACATAACAATGGTTTATGTCCCGTCCTTTATTCCGCATCATCCAAGATCGAAACTTGTTCTCTAGGTTCCTAATAAAAGTTTTCGTGCTACTGATAACAACGTCGGTCCCTACCAGCTATTAGTTAGCATCAAAGCAATTAATTATTAAGGCAACATTAACATCAAAGAGTCAAATACTGGAAGACAATCAAAATGTAGTCATAAGCATGCAATTCTCTTATATAGCAATTCCCTAGTTTCCCACAAGTTTGAACTCGACCATTACGTTCTTCTCTAACTTTTCCAAAACAATCACAAGTTTTGGAAATTGAGTTCCTGATATTCCAAATAGTTTGAAATTTGTTTGAGCATTTGACTTTTGTTTTCTGTGACATTAAAAACTTCTTTTGATATATTATGAAATAATATACCAGGTATCTCCATTGCAATTTATATAAAGATTGATTGCACAAGATTTTTAATAGTTTAAAATTTATTTTGTGGGCTGTCTTTTGAGATTAAAAATTTTAACTCAGGAACAATAAATCTGCTATATTGTTTTAATTTATTTTGAATAAGAAAAATGTCTTAAAATTGCGTCCATTTTTTGAATGTCACACTCCCTAAACTTCTATATACGAGTATATTCTTTAAATAAGAACTTCTGAATATTCGCTCATTGTCAACAAAAAAAAAAAAAAAAAAAGATATGCTTTAAATGAGAATGTATTGGTTTTAACATTTAAATAAAAATGTATTACAATTTTTATTACAGAAAGTGACAAAATAAGCGTTCATTTTAAACCCGTTGTTGATAATCGTGTTGTGTTTGTGTAAAAAGCCGATTCAAGTTCGTGACCTGCGGAGGTGTTTGATTCGCATTCAATTGCATTGTTTACATTATTATATTTGTTCAATTCACAACTAATATTGTAGTGTCGTATGAGCTGTAAGTCGTCTAGATTTACAATTGTTGTAAGTAATTTCTATATAAATGTTTTGTTTTTTGTTTTGTACAGTACATAAGTAATTTTTGCATATGTTTTTCGAATGAAAGTTTGAGTATTGAAAAAATTTATAATTTTAATTAAAACAAGCCAACGGTAATACCCCAATCAAAAGCTGACCCACACATTGTGTATAACTTAAAAATGCGGGATTTAAAAAAAAATTTTTGTTGTTCAAACTACGTATGTAATGTAAATAACTGAGTGAGAATAATTAACAGATATGTATCCTTTAAAATGACATGTAAATTTCTAAAGACAAAAACCACATACAACATACAACATCAGTTATGAATTGAACAATTGTGTAGTACTATTGTAAGATAAAGTGGCAGTAATATGTTTGCCTATTTTTAGGAAGTTATTGAAACCAGCAGCTAAATATTACTTTCAGCATACTCTAAAGAGTTGAGAGTAATCTCTGAATTATGTTTGCAAGCTTGAGGTCATCCCAAACAAACAAATAGCAAGACCTATTCATTTGCCACTAAAAATTACAAAGTGTTTCCTTTCATGTTTGCTTAAGACTTTTAAAGCGTTTTTATGTTTGCATATTAAGAAAATAGTACCTTAAAGGTAGCAACATTAAAGTTTACCGAAGGCTTGAAGCAAAACACTGCTGCCGCTACTGTTGCTTCATTACGGCTATATAGAAATAATCAACTAACTAACTGTCATTGCTTAACAGCAATAACGCCAACATTGTAAAGCGTGATCCATTTCGAGGTTCCCTACTTAAAAAAAACACAGAAAATTCAAATTGAATGGAGAATGTTTATTATCATTTGAAAGAACATTCTTTGGCATTTATTTTTTGAAGATTATGTCTATTAAATGTTGGCCGTTGCTACGTCGCAGATGGTTTATCCGTTGAGTCCAATTTTCGACTGGTAACTGGCGAATGACACGCATGATGTTTTCCTACAAGGCCTGAATCGAAGCGGGTTTGTCCGCATAAACTTTAGATTTTACATATCCCCACAGGAAAAAGTCTAACGGTGTATTTTCATACGATCTTGGAGGGCAAGAGACGGGCCCAAAACGTAAAAGTATGTGCTCACCGAAGTGTTCTCTCAATAAATCCATTGATTTACGAGATATGTGGGAAGTGCCGCCGTCTTGCTGAAAGCAAATGTTGCCGAGATCACCAGCTTCAATTTTAGGCATTAAATAGTCGGTTATCATGGCACGATGATTCCACCGGTGAGGTGTGGTCTATTCGGTCGAATATTATCCAATAATGAATGCTGGGTCTCAAAGTAGGTGATGGTGTTGCGAATAGTACGCTCAGCAGGCCGATTATGTGCACGAAACACATTCCTCAAAATACGTTAATTTTCGTAATAAAGTTGAATGATTTGTAAACGTTGTAAGTCTTTGCATTATGAAATGCCGACTCACACGTGATCTGTCGAAAAAAGGCGATTGAAAAAAGTATCTCTACTTGAATCACCCTTTATAACTTCAAATGCATTAAAATTTAAATTTGAATATGAACAATGAAATTGAATTTGCATTTAACCTAAAAACATTTACCTGGCTGGCTTGGCTGGCTTGGCTGGCTGACTGTTCTAAACATTAACTGTTTTCTAGCAAACATCAGTCATGCTTTTCAGCCGGGTATGTTGTAACTTTGTAGCTAAATACAAATTTCCAAACCAAAGACATTAATTAGACATTTAAGCAAAAATGCTGTTGTTTGCGTTGAACAATTATTGTATGAAATATTCAGTTATAGACACCTCCTCCCCTCAGGCCCCCCACCTTCTTTTCTTACATTTTTGTTGGTGTTTTTTTTTTCTTTTTGTAAGGAATTCTTTTAGACATTTTTCTCAATAACAATATGCCGTTAAATTGATTGATGTTTTTTGTTGTTTTTATCTACAGTTTTTTATGCTTAACAAATATAAAAAAAAAGAAAAATCTTGGAAAATTTGCATGATCAGTTGCAGCCAGCACGCATCGATGTTTTGTGTGTGCAACAAACATTGTTGGCTGCTGCTGCTGCCCAGCCATCAACTAAGTATTCAAGTAAAATGCTTTTTTGGTCATTCATTTATTTTAAATTATCTTCTCTCTTTGTACCCATAATAACATCGATCGATCAACGTGTCTATTAAATTATGATGAAATGTTAGAACGTTTTCGTAAAAATTGTTCCATAGCACTGGCTAAGTCTTGGTCTATTGGTGTATGAGCCATGTAATAATGTTGGTGATATTGTTAAGTTTTTCTTTTCTGTTCGTCGTTTTTTTTTTTGTTGTTGTTGCTATTGTTGTTAGCTATAATTGTTTGTCGTTTTAGCCTGATTGTTTGTCATTCAGTCTGTCTGTCTGCCTGCCTGCCTGTCTATTGGTAGGCTGTCGCACGTCATGTTATACTCGTATCATGATGTTGATGATAATGATCAAGATGAAGGCCAAGCCAAAGACAATGCTACGATGATGATGATGAGGTTGAAAATGGAGATGTATCATTGTTTAGATGTTATTTTTAATAACATTAACCGTTGTTTTTCCTGTACAACGTTGTCGCTGTTTTTGCAGCCTTTGTTTATTGTTGTTGTTTGATATGAAGTTATTATGTAAAAGAGATTTTCTATGTTCTAACCTTTTTTTATTATTAATATTAACAATTTTTTCTTTATTAAATAAAAATTATTGTTTAACTACTGTTAATTGGCAGTTAGATAGTTTTTTTGAGGCACATGACATGAAATATTTTAGATTTTAATGATATTTTTAAGGTTTTATAGAAAAACTTTGGATTACTGTAATATATTTAAATATATCAAACTAATTTTGTTGTCAACTGTTAGAGTTCATAGTCGACAAATAAATTGAACATTTTTTGTCGAAAAAAAAACGACACAAACTTATCGCCACATAGTATTATTTTTATACCCACCACCAAAAAGATGGGGGTTTATTACGTTTGTCATTTCGTTTGTAACACATCGAAATTATAGTCGTAGAGCCAAAAAGTCTATATATTCTGAGTCCTTAGAAGAATCTAAGCCGATCTAGGCATGTCCGTCTGTCTGTCCGTCTGTTGTTGGAACAATAGAGCTTCGAAAAAGTCATAGTCACAATGAAATTTATACCAAACATTCTCTGATCCACCGAAAAGATTGGTATTAAAAACGGACAAAATCGGTCCAGTAGGATCCGAGTTATAGATCAAAGTTTCACACTATCTCGATATTTTTTTGCTGTTTTCTTCAAATATAATGGAATTTTGCACACTTTATTTTTATTATTGAACGACAAGTCCTGTTGAAAATGGTAGGAATCAGTCCAAGATTTATCACAGTCCCATACAAATGTCTTCCCGGAATATGGCTTTATGGTGCATAAATGTCTTTAGAAAAGCCGTATCTAAACAAAATTCTGCAATAATAAGTTTCATGCAAAGAAAAATCTCAAAACGATATTTTGTTTCCATCGGTCCACTTCCGAAAATCACTTAAATGCGCATAAATCTCTTATTAGCATCAACAGCAAGTTTAAATTTGACACAAATAGTGCACAAAAAAGTCTCCGAAAACTCATTAATCTACATAAACATCCATATCGAACCGAAATTTTACACATATTAGTTATATAGCTGTACAAATATAGTATTGAATTTTGTGAAAGTTGGCCCATAATTGACCAAACCTGCCACTGCCGAGAATAACCACAGAGTATACAGAGGTGACAGTTTTGACGTTTCAAAAATGCAAAATCAGTTTCCTACGGCTTTTTGTTACTATATTTATTGTCTGTTAAAGTAAATCGATTTATGTTACATGCTGCAAAAATATAAACAAAGTGCAGTTCGGAAAGAAAGAGACAAACAAGAATTCTTTATTATAACTGGAATATAAATAAAATTCTTATAAATGTAGTTATTGAGATGAAATTCAACTAACACAATCAAATAAATGGAAATTACGGTACAATATTTTATAAAGTTCACCTAATAATAGGTGATTTGGTAGTGGGTATATAAGATTCGGCACAGGCTTCCCAGCAAGCCATATGAGTCCGAAAAGAGTCTTTTCAGACACCTTTTCAGAGCGTTAACGCTCTTTATGAGCCCAAAAAACAATCATAATTGCTCCGAAAATCTTCAGAAAAGAGGGTCATTACATTCGAAAATGGTCCGTCAGAAAGAGCTCTTAGATAATTTCAGAAAAGAGTGTTTTATGAGGGGTTTTTTTTGGGCTCAAAGAGCTCTTAGCTAATGTCAGAAAATAGTCTTTTATGAGGTTGTTTTTGGTCTCTGTGTCATCTTGTTTTTATCATTCTTGTGTGGTACAGCTGTTTTTTTTTTCTTCAAAGGACAACAACGCTTTGGTACACACATAATTAAGTGGAATTTCTGAGTCATACTGCGTGCCGACTCAGGACAGTAACAAGCAAATTTTTCTTTCGCTCCGAAAATGTTCTTTTGTTGGACTCTTTTCTGACTCCTTTTTCGGAGCGCTCCTAGAATGGTATGCTGGGTTGTTACACTTAAGATTGACTTCTTCACGTTCAAACAGTAAAACTAAAGAGGAATGTATGGCCAATACCGCAATAGTGGCTCAAGCTGCTACTCAAAAAGTCTTCAAATCGAAATCTTGTAAAAATTGCTCATGATATTTATTTTAAATCAATACATATATATTTAAATGAAACACAAAAGAGACCTGTTCATGATTACTTCAATCAACTTTTATTTAACTTATTGTTTGAAAGACTCCTCCCTACCTATGGCTAAAATATTATTAACTAAATCAGAATTGTAGAATTGATTATTTGTTTGTAAATTTAAGTGTTTAGTATTATTTTAATAAATAAGTACTTTTAGGAGATAATAAGCAGGCCAGCAATTACACACGGTATGCAGTAGCCATTATATTGTATGTTAGCCTCGTCACTTTATAGTTTCTCTTACCTTTTATATTGTATGCTTAGATTTTTTCGTTCATTATATGTAAATATATACAGCTTTCTGATTAACTCAATTGAACTTATGAATAAATATATTATATGAATATGAAACTAATAATGTTGGTTACTTGCATGTTGCTGTTTTGTTTTTAAAACTTATTGCCATTTCTAGGTTTTCGTTTGTTGTGTTACCTTTCTTCCTGTACTCATCTTAACATTCTTGCAACATGTTTTCTTTTTTTTTGTTTTGCTAAAGATGCCTTAAAACTTTCTCAACATTATTACTAATGTTAAAATCGAATGCATATATGTACATAAATAAATTTTCATATTTGTGAATGTTACAACTCCTCAAACAGCATCATTTTACTACATACATGTGTACAGCGAACAAGACTTATTAGCAAAAGTCATAGATGTTGCATGCATCTAGCATAGAAGACAGAAACGGTGTTCTAATATATATACATATACTATATATATTTGTCTTTCTTGCTTGCTTTTTTTCTGTTTATATTCTTCTATACCGTTAGTAAGGTCATACACATTTTGAAAACAGATATTGCAAAAATATTAGAAATAAAAGAAAAATCAAAGATGAAAAATGAAAATAAATATTAAAGTCAGTCTGTTACTCAGTCATTCAGTCAATATGGTTTGCGGTTTTTATCTTTAACTATGTTTTTTGTATGTTATTTTTCATTTTTCCAAAGCTAATGCTAGCACCTAATAATCTTAACTTGACTTTAAAGACATCTTTAGCATTTGTTTTTCTTTTTGTCTCTTCTTTTTCTGCAATTTCCTTTTACATTGAACAATCCTGTATGATGAACCGGTAGTGGATTGGCCCCCCTTTTCTTATCACTTTAAATACTAAATAAATGAATGATGGATGAGTGCTTAAATCTGAATGCAAAATTGCACAAAGTTGGGTGAAGATTTTTCTATATTTTTACTAATGAGTTTTAACAACTTTTTAGCTTTTTCTTTGTTATTTTTTCTCTCCAAGAAAAATTATTATGAATTGAAAAATTGAAGAGTGCTTAGAATCGTATAAAAGAACATATGAAAAGGGGCGTCCACAAACCAAAAAAAAAAAAAAAAGGAAAAAAAAACTGGCTTTAATTAATGTTAGAAATTCATTAAAACTTGTTAGCTGGTTAGTTTATTTATAGATCGATAATTGATTAACAAATGTTAAGATTTTATCTATTGGTTATTTGTTATTTTAGCACACAACAACTAGAAGTAGGGAAAAATAAAAGATGTAGTTAGTTTATTTCGAAGGCAGGTGCTTTTTATGCGAAATGATTAATGTGATTTTAATTTGTATCTGAAGTGAAAAAAAAATCAATAGATTAATATCGTACGTTTTAGTGTAAGCAATAAAGTGTATTTTAATGCAAATTGCTGTACAGGAAATGTGTTTGTAATCAATTGAACGGCTATCTTTTATTTAAATTTTTGTAAATCTGGCAATTTATTTGTTTAAGACTTTATGTTCTCTGCATTTAAGTTTAAAATCTTTTATAACGGAAAGGTCTGCAATATACAAGTCTGAAAAATGCAATTGTAAGTAGCCCGTAAATTGTTTTAAATTTGGTTTATTTTGACTCTAGAAGCCTTGCTAATTTAAACAAAAAAAAAAAATGTTTTTATAAATCGTAAATATTTAAAACAATATTGGAATAATATTCGCCTTCTGTTTGAATTTGTAAATATACACTTAACGTAAACTTGCAATATGATTGTATAACGAGATATTTATTATGAAACTGCAATTGAAAAATTCTATTTAATCACAAAAATTCTCATTTATTTTACATATAAGTAGTTATGTTTTTATCAGTTTACGATTTGACAGTCGTTATAATCCTTTTGCGAAATTTTAAATTTAAACCAATTTGTCTCCGTTTGTTTCGTGTGTTTATTGGTGAATACTTCTGTAAGTGCTTACCGGCAATGAGTGAGTTATTGTAAACATTACATGTAACTAGTTATTTAATGACATCATAGTAATAACTTATTTCACTGGTTAACATTAAAAGTCTAGCTTATAAAGTGCAAAGAATCATTACAGAGGCCAACACTCAATTTGGTTCTTTGAATTTATCAACTGATTTTAGTTAATTTGGGTGCGCTGCGTTGATCTTGGTGACTAAGATAAACTGTAAATAAAAAATTTTGATGAAAAATTTTTTTAGAAAAAACTGACAGATGGACAGACGGTCATAATTGGAGGTCATAAGTGGAGGATATAAAAAAGCTATATCATGGAAACTAGAGCTGATAGAGACAAACTGATTACAGATTTGAATTCAGCGCACCCAAATTAACTAGAATCACTTGATACATTCAAAGAAGCAAAAATCTTTTTTAATTTTATCGGGCTGTGGTATCAATGATCATTATCAATGATGTTTTTGCATGTTTTTTCCTGCATGTTTTGGCATCTTTTTTTTTTTTTTGACAGCATATTTTTGCAGTTATTAGTGTTTACTAAAACATGGAGCATATTTTGTCTTTTTCTAGTCATATTGTAAATTTTAACTTTAGCATTTTACTCCATTACTTGGCAATAAAAGTTTATGCTGAAATAATTTACTATACGTGGGGAAAGAAATCCAAAATTACAATTTTATTCTTCTACAATTTAAGTAACATTTGCACAAATTAAGATGTTTTTTCTTTGTTTCTTAAATAATGTATTTCAAAGAATTTTAATTAGATATAATGAAAGAAAATCTTTATTAAACATAGCAATAGAAAACACTGCTCTATAAAAAGAATATTTAACAACACTTTAAATGAAAGAACAAGCTGAAGAATAAACAAAAAAACGAAACAATATTAAAGTAAATGCAAAAACTTGCATCAATAAGGAAGCTCTTAAGTGTATAAAATTATTTCCAAGTTCTTTTTCACTATTCTTGTCTATAATGTTGCCGTGAGAGATGATAAGCAACTCAGTCATCATCTATTTTACCATGCCCACATACAGAACATCAGCTGTAAAAGCACATGCACTTTACTTTAAAGCTACCTGCTACACATGTACAAAACTGTTGCAGGCAACAACTATTAGCATTGACTCACTCGCCTGTGGATGCTACTGCTGCTGTTGATGATGATGATGATGTGGCTGACTGGTTAATACATACTTTTACTAATTACATAAAATTTACTGAGTGCAAGGTACAAACAAAAAATTAAAAATAAAGCAACAACAACTAATGTAGGCGCTGTGGCAAATGAGCCTCAAAAAGTGTTTGGTAAAACACCAGCACATAATGTAAACCCTGCATTACATACTCATGCTACATAATGCAGCTGAGTAAAAAAAACTAGAGCAACCACAGCAACTTGTAGAGAAACAATAACAAAAAGCTAAAAAAAAAAGAAAAACCTAATAACAACCTAACAGCGCAGCAAGAAAATAGCTTAAGAAAAAAAACTAGCAAAGTGTGTGTTGCAAACAATTGTTGCATTCTTGCATAATATCACACGTTCTATTCTTAAATAAAAAATCGAAACAGAAAGAAAAATAAAAAAAAAAAAATGGCAGCAACACTGCCAGCCAAGAGATACTACAAGTTAGTACATTACCAACGAGTACATTAGCTTCAAAACATTTTAATTTAATAGATAACTTAACATATTCTTACTCTTCTCTACTTACTAACTAACTACATACATACATACATACATATATGCTAGGAAAGGGCTTTTTATGCAAAAGTCTAGCTGATTGTTGCAATGGCTATTGGTTTGTTGTCTTTTAGGTGGTGGGCCCGGTTTGGTTATATTGCTGTTTAGTTTCGTTAGATATCTAACTAAGCTTTAAAATTCAAACTCCAGAGTGTAAGCTTTCCCCACCACTCACTCCGCTTTCTTAATTTTCCTATCTTTGGCTATAGGGGGGTTGGTTTTCTCCTCAACCTCGTCACACATTAGTTGCAGTAGCTGGTAACTACGTTTACAATCATGTTACAACTTTTCATACAATAGCTTTCAAAGTACAAAACAAAAAAAAAAAATTAAGATCTTGATTTTTCTTTCTTCGTATGTGTCTTTGCTAAGCGAAAAAACACAGCCAGAGTATTGAATTGGTTAAAAACAAAATCATCTAATTAGAATTTTAGTTTCTTTTTTGTTTTTACGATTGTTAAGCATGAAATGAGCAAAAAAAAAAAAAACAAACGAGAAAGTATAAAAATCTCAGGCGTATCAAATGTGAATAAAAATACACCATTTCTGAGGTTAAAACTCGTAAACTTCTCTTGTGGAAAACTAGGAAATGTGTGGAAAAGTTTTCTCTCATAATCAGAAGATTTTATTCTGGCTCTTTTCAAGATATCGAGACGTTTGTAATACCTTAAGAACGGCAGTGATTTTTTTTAAAGATAGTTTTTTGTATATGATATATGTTGGTTAAATGGGAAATCATTTGTATAAAGCTGTTACATACAAAGCTATACATTTAAATAAGTGATTATCACTCAGCTCTAATACTTCTTAAATTTTTTTTATAGATATTACCAATGTTTTAAAATGCTCATAAAACGACTTCTCACAATTTCCGATGAATAGGTTGTAAAATAAATCATTATATTGGTGTCACTAAACTAGCTATTATAATATAATAAATCAATTAAACAATTTTATTTTTCGAGATTAAGGTCAGTTTTTATTTTTTATTTTTTCCAATATTTCGCTACACAATGTGTAGCATCTTCAGGGAAAAAATAAAAAATAGATTTTTACTACAATATAAATTATACAATAATTTATACCTATCTAAATTTTATATTACAGCGTGCAGAAATTAATTTTTGGTCTATATACCAATAGGGATTAATAGATCATCTATTAATATATAAATATTTAATTAATTAATAGATATCTGGTTTCCCTGAAGATGCTACACATTGTGTAATAAAAAATAAAAATAAAAACTGACCTTAATCTCGAAAAATAAAATTGTTTAATTAATAAAAAGGTCGAACAATCAGTTAAATAATCAATAATAAATCAATGCTGCTAAGGACTTCTGGAAAATTTAGTGTGTTTCTACAATAAAATACGGAACAGAATGATAGGAAAATCTAAAATTACCTAATTCATTACAGAAATTACGACTCTTTCGAAATATTCTGCACATCTATCAGGGCTATTACTAAACAACTTCTAAGTAATGACGTATAATTGTCCATTTTCTGTTGGAGTGTTTCAGCAAGTGGATATATTTTGCAGTAATTGAGTAATGTTGGATATTCTTTATTAAAAAAATTGTATTTTTTAAGTTTTTGCATCTGGAGTTCAAATGTCACACCTTATATTTATGTTTTTTATAAGTAAATGTTTATAGCTTTAATCTGTATTAAATATAAACTTTGTTGTAAATCACATTACAATGGAATTATAGCATTTAACCCAATGTGGGAATCTAAAGAATAAAATACAGAGTAATAAAGCGCGCCTTTGCCTCAAAAAGAGTGTAGAGTGTAAAATTTTTTATTGCTGAAATTTAGATAAATCACCTTTAGTGTGCTGAAGCTAGAAGTAGATATAAGCAAAATTAAGATATTTTTAAAATCAAATGGTACATTGAAGGACTGCGTCACTATAAAATGGAACACGTAAAGAGTTATTTAACTGGTCGGTAATTCATTATCTATTAAGATTTTCTATGTGACATAGATTCTGATCAAAACTCATACACACATTATGACTTCATCAACACAGATGTTCAACCAATTAAAAATTTCTCTAAATGTAGCCTAATTTTGTCACAAGTTCATGAAATAAAGTTTCTTTTTTTTTAGTTTTCACTTTCAACGTAAATGGTGCATTTGTATAATTAGTTTTTCCGCTGCTCTTCTAATTAGTTTTATGTAACATGATCAGGTTTTTTGTCTTCAATTTTCTAAAACAGAAACACTTTTTGCTATAATTACCAGTCTCTTTAAAGCAATTTTAGTCGCGTCTGTTTTGTTTTCTTCAGCTTAAACAATTCCCTAGACTGAAAACTGTATAGTACACAGAGATATTATAAATGTGCTTTAAATGTAATGAACCAATTGTTAGTTAACGTTCAAAAATGCCATTAAAAACACTTTGCAGTAGTGCACAAAAAGTTATACAATATTTTTTTTTTGTTCTATTGCATTAGATTCATACAAATGAAATTCTTCTTTTCTTTACACAACGTCTGCATACAGAGGCCACAAAATTGAAATCATTTAACAGCTTTTGGTCATTTTGTTAAATTAGCCAATAATATCCTAACCAACAAACCTTCCATCTCTATAACCAGATATGGTTAAACAAAACCAAAAGGGATTTCCTTAAACAAGCTAATGAATTCATAATAAAAAAGAATCTATAGCAACATTAGAAAAACGTGAAGACCATGAAATTAGATAAATAAGCAAAAGGCGGTGGCTTTGCTGGGTTTCTTTTTGGTAGTAATGAAAAAAAAACAATGGTAGTTTTTTTTTTTTGGTTTAAAACTATTTTAATGATGGTATTTAGCAACAGTTAGATTTAGGTAATTTATACTAAATATTACTTAACGAAATGCCATAAAATATTTTTATTTTATTAATATAAAAAATAGAAAGCGATAAATGGATTTAAAAATAATGATGGAAGGCAATAGCGAACACTTTTTGATACAGAATGAAGATTTTGAATTTTTAAGTTTTCAACCTATGATTTATTTAATGATAAAATGTACTGATTTCCTAAACATTCTACTTAAACATGTTTTTCTAATTTATCCGAGGAAATTAGATTATTTACTCTTTACTCCGCTTAGAACATAAAACATGGATACAGGTTGAAATTGAATCGGCAACTTTTATCATTTAGCTTCGTTGTATGAATCTAAAACATATTTTGTGGATATTTTTTTCAGCTTTACTAAACTTTTATTTTGTATGCTTAGATTTGTTCGCGAATTGCTGATATTTGCTGTTCAATGTCATACTAAATATAATAAAAAAATAAAATAGTAATCACTTTAAAGCTTTTCGACTAAAAAATAATGGCACTTTCAGTAAAAAAAACTTTTAGGAAAAGATTTTTTATTAAAAAAAGTTCTTCGACAAAAACCGCTTGATTCTTAGAAATTTTTTTTTATAAAAATTAAATGGAAAGATTTTGTATAAAAAGTAATTTTCTTAGATTTTTAATTAAAAAGCTCATTGCCAAGAAAGAACTTTATAGGGCACAATTTATTTTATCTTTTATCCTTCACGAAAGCTTTTGAGAAAAGCTAATTTTTTTGGTACTAAGTACTTTTAGTACTAAGTTCTTCTAGTACTCAGTACTTTTAGTACGAAATACTTTTAGTATGAAATACTTTTAGTACTAAGTACTTAGTACTTTTAGTACTAAGTATGTTTAGTACTAAGTAATTTTAGTACTAAGTACTTTTAGTACTTTAGTACTAAGTACTTTTAGTACTAAGTACTTTTAGTACTAATTACTTTTAGTACAAAATCCTTTTAATATTTTTAGTACTAAGTACTTTTAAAGCTATGTAATTTTAGTCTTAGTACCTTTAGTACTCTTAGTACTAATTACCTTAGGTATTTTTAGTACTAAGTACTCTTAGTACTAATTACTTTAGTATTAAGTACTTTAAGTATTTTTATTATTTAAAGTAAGTGCCTTTAGTTTAAAGTACTTTTAGTAAAAAATACTTTTAGTACGAAGTACTTTCAGTACTAATTATTTTTAGTATTAAATACTTTTGACAATTCCTAACCACCTTAACCTGTTCTCTTTGCTGCAATAAAAATAAAATCTCAAAGGCAACAACAAAAATGTTGCAAGCAGCAGGCCTTTTTAATGAAATCTAGCAAATACAAAAAAAAAATAAGCCGCTACTATTAGAGTAATTTCAAAACTATTTAGAAAACAATACATCAAGTGCAATGGCCTTTCGGTAACCGTACTTCAGCAACAACTATAAAAAAAAAAACAACAATATTATTGAACTTTTAAGTTTTTATGGTCCATCAAAAGTAGTCGCCGTATTTATTGTTATTGTTGTTGTATAATAGTTGCACTGTTGTTGTTGTTGTTGTTGTTCTTATTATTCCTGTTCAGTCACACAGCCGGACTGGACTGCCAATAACTGAAGAGGAGTATAAACATAAATCAATCAATTACAATTTTCTTTCAAAAAGCTATAATCTAAACAACAACGGCAGCAGCACCAGCAGCACTGTCGAAACAGTGGCATGTTGCAATATATGCGTAACAGTAGAATAATAATAATAAGTGGCAGAATGAGAAGAGTGGCAGACATCAACAACAAAATGATTATACATGAAATGTTCAACCGGTGTTTTTATTAATAAATAAGAGAAGCAAACAACAAAAAAAACAAGGATTTTTTTTATAGCAGATGATGTTGCTTACGCCTGTTAGATAGATAGAACGAATAGCCAAACTGGTTTAATAATAAAAAGGTGCCTATCATTGAATTTAGATAAAATACAATCACATTTTACCACGCAATAAATTGCCACACGATTAATAATAGAAACGATTTTTTATTGTATTTTCAAAAAACTGTGGTTTTTATTAGTTTAATAATATGTACTAAAATCTAGGTATGATTCAACATTACCAGCAGAAGTGTTTTCCGTTAAATAAATGTTTAACGTTGCTGTGGTTTACGAGTAAGATGCCTTAGTACCTGGTTTGATTGCTTTAATTGTGCGAAAACAAAACAACGTTCTGGGACGTATGACAATTTCGACATAAAACAAAAGATTTAAGACACCACTTATGTTGGCTACCTGTTGGCAGAAATATAAAAATTTTACCATAAATTTTCTATGATTAAAATTCAGAGAAATGTTCGAATATTTTTTCTTGTTTTTGTAGCTTAGGGTCTCGATAAAATGTCTTAATCAATACAATCTGGCTGCATGTGAGTTTGGGTTGGCTTATCTTAAAACAGTCATCATTTTCGAAGTTGTCAATTTCTTTTTTTTATTCTCTTTCATTTGCTTTATGTTAATTTCATTTTAGTTTATAGCTTAAAGACTTTGATATTCTGTATATGTTCTAGCATAAGGAAAAAACACTCTTCCTGCCAAACTCTGTCTATAATAAAGATGACAAAAATGTTTGGCATTATTGAGCTTAGTGTAGAAAGAAGTTTGCAAAAGGTGTCATGCTTTAAATTTATAAACACGACTTTTCTAAGAATTTTCTATGGTTCTTCCTTTCAAAAGGTTTTTCTTTTTTTTGCTAGAATTATTTTAAAACTTTGTTGTTTATCTTAATATCAAGTTGGATCTCTTTAGCACTTTTTCTTTTTTTTTTTTTTTTGCAATTTTCTTTTAGTTTAGAGTTCAAAACTTGCACTTTTTTTGTTATTGCGACTGTTTAGTTTCTTTCATTTTGTTTTTCTTGCTAAATGATCTGAATTTTTTTTGTTTCACTTTTTTCACTTTTTATATATATAATAATGTATTTTGTTGCAATGAGTTGAGTGTGAGTGAGTTTAAACTTACCGGCATGTAAATTCCGTTTCTCCCAAACATAATTCGAAACAATCACGTCTTGATGCCACTGACACTGAACGGTTAGCATGTCCATTAAGTTTATAGTTTTGCACACGATCAACACACCAAGCACGTGCACATGGTCGTACTCCCAAACATGATTTTTGAGCATAAATTGTAAACACCGGGAACTGAGATTTGGTTAAGGCACCTGGAAAAGAAAACAAACAAACAAACAAACATTGAATTATAAATGATTGCAAATAAAAAGAGAGAATTACATAAATTGTGAAGCATTAAAATAAAAATACACTGTACACGAAAAAAGCAAAGCATACAAATTTAATTTATAATTGTCTTTATTAATTAAAATCTTGTGTAAATTTTATGACACTGTTTACTTTGTTTTTGCTTTTTTTTAATACTTTTTGTTTTGTATTTTTTGATTTTTTCCTTAGTGTTTGTTGTTTTTGTTTGTGATGAAAGTGTGACAGAAATTCAGTTCAATTACATTGAATGGAAGGTCTTAAATATATAATGCTAATTGAAAACTACGATAAAATGAGCAAAGCCGTTGAGGGACATTTACCCGATGTGTTGTTTAATACATAACACTATACTGTGTAATTTGTGATGCAATAAAAACAACAATCTAAAGAAATAACAATTTTCTCTATTAAATTTAAATCGTATGTAAATTTTGTGCTTTTCTTAAAATTTTTCGTTTGTATGCTTTGATTTTTTCGTTAGTGTTTTATATTTACAAGTATATTTAAAACAACCAATGAAAGTTTGACTAGAAATAAGTTTGTTTTCAGTTGATTTAATGTCTTAGCGCCCGATTATCGTTCACAACACTAAAATGTTGTGTTGTGAATCGTAATCCCAGATTACAACATACAGCATTAAAATACTTAGTGTTGTGAACGGTATGTATGCTTAGGTTTTTTCGTTTAGTGTATAATATTGTTTTTTATTTTATATATATTCATGTCTATAAAAGAAATCAAGTAAGAAAGTATAGTCGGTCCAGCCCGACCATATAATACCCTACACCAAGTATCAGCAATGGGCGTTATATGGGATATACTATATAGCCTATTGAATTCATTCATTCATTCAAAAATTTAGTGCCATGATGTCTGTGAATATAAATATTATATGTGTTAAACTTTATCTCGATATAAATAAGTACTTTTAAAAGATTTACGGAGCTTAAATTGAATTACGGAGAGGGTTTTATATGGGAGTTTCGAATAATTATAAAATAGTTATAAAATTAGGTGTCATTATTTCCATATATATGAAACTTATTTGTGTTGAATTTTATTTAGATACCAACATTTTTGAGAGAGTTATGTTCTTTAAAGTGATTTTCGGAAGTGGGCCTTATGTGGGAACTACGAATAATTATTTACCGATCTTCACAAAAATTGTAGATGTGATTTAGATACATTTACTACTCATTTGTGGTGAAATTTGTTTGGAAACTTGCATAATTCAAACATTTATGATCAGTAAACTCCTATTTCGGGAGGACATTTGTATGGGGCCAGGTGAAATAATGGACCGATTTCCACCAGTATTAATACCATCCGTCCTTGGGCCGAAAAAATATCACGTATCAAATTTTATTGAAATATCTTTAAAATTGCGACCTGTACTCTGCGCACAAGCTTTACATGGAGAACCAGCCAGCCAGCCAACGGACGGACATGGTTAAATCGACTCAGAAAGTGATTCTAATTCCATCGGTATACTTCTGGACGTTACAAACATCAGTACAAATGCACTATGGTGGTGTAGGATATAACTAAGGGAAATTAAACAAAAATTAAGTTTATTTTCGTTCATTTAGTTCATTTAAGTTTTATAATTTATTGTAGTTTTTCAACTTCTTTTAAACGCAATAAATCTAAAAAAAATACAAAATTTAAAATCAATTAAAGTTGATTAAGTCTTTAATGCTTGATCATTAAATGGTTTTTTTTGTATGCTTAAGTTTTTTCATTTAGGATTCTGCGCATAGTGGTAGTTGTAATAAGGAACTAAGATGACAAAAAAGGTAAAATTTCGGTTGTTTTGAAGACTTTATTTATTATTTTTTATCCTGTATGCTTAAGTAATAAAGTTTAATTTCACTTTAGTCTCAAGTCTTAAGCTTTTCAATAATAAATTTTCACCATGAAATTATGCGCTTTTGAAAAATTTTTTTAACTAGCCTCTAAAAATTTCTAATCTATTTTAATCTCTTATACAAAGCACTTGTTAAAATCTGCAATTCATCTGCACTATCATTAGCAATCACTTGCTGAAATTTACACAAACAAGTAATTACTAACAAAACACTTGACACCAGGCGTTGGCACAAGAATACCAGCTAATTTAGCAATTAACCATAAAAGTCAGCAGCTTGTTAAAGGCCGTCCAACACTAAGAATAAATTTCAATTAAATTCAATTATGGCCGCAAACTACCATACTCTTTAACAAAGATTTATGTACTTTTTTATGCCAAATCATGCAAAACATATAATTTGCTTTAACTCAAAACTTATTTCCAGCTATATTTTTATTTATGGCTTAAAATAAGTCCGCTACAGATGCGAAAAAATTTTTTAGCTGAAATGTGATCATTATCATTAATAAGAAGATTACAAATCAACGATAAAAATCTCCTGCTTGTTAGGCACAATCATGTTATAATTGTAATATAAAATAACCAAAAAATATTTATTTGTGGGATTTTGTTTTTTCTAAAAATAAATAATATTGTAGCATACTAGAAGACTTACCTGGCAATTGATCAGCATTGGCTGAGAATAATACACATAGACCAGTTTCATAATTAACCGCCTGACATGTTTCGTTGCCCTGACAGGCTTCCAAACAATCTGTTAACATTAAAGTGCCAGGCAAAGAATCCAATAATTTACCAGGAGCGGAGAATACATAACTGCAATTAGAGAGATAGAGAGAGAAAATTATTTAAAAATAACCGGTAAATAATTTGTAGGAGCTAGATAAATGCAAATGGAAATGTAAATATTTTTTTTGTATTATTTTTTCTATGACAATGATTAATGAAAGTTGTTATTTTCTATTTCCTACGTGCATTACAAATCTTAGTTATTTTTTGTATACGTAAATTGCTGGCATATTTTTTGTGATATGAAAATTTAATTTAAAGCAATGAATAATGAATGTTTTAAGCAAATTTAATTATTTTCATTATTTATGGTCATAATAATTTGTTGAATTAAATTGTTTACATTTTCTTTGTTGTATAGAATGCTGAAGATTATTTCCTGCTCTTTGTTGTTATCAGAAATAATCAGGCATGTGATGGAAATCGAAATCGAAAACGAATCAGTTTTTGGAAATACATTTTAATGCATTTATAATTTCATTTTTAAAATTTTTGTTTTAATATTCTCTTTAGTAGCCCAATATCTTTATATTTTATGTGATAAAAGTTTTTCAATACAGTAATATTACGAAAAAATTGACTTCTAAAACTCATTCGTTTTCGATTTCCATCAACTGCCTGAATGACAATTCATTTTTGAGGCACTGGATATAGAAAACTCCTTGGTATAACAGTTTTTCTATAGAAAAATTATTGTTATAACAGTTTTTCTATAAGCAAATACTTACAAAAGTTTTTCATAGAACAAATATTTTTATAAAAGTTTTTTTACAAAAAAATTCTTGGTATATCAGTTTGTTTAACTCTTTTTTTCAACAGCTCCTCATTACTTATGTAATCAGTTCCTATACGATTTATTAAACTCTATGAATTTAATTATAACCCAGTAAAAAACTCATGTTTTTTGAAGCACTTAAGAGAAAAAGCGCATAATCGAGAGCTTCAATAAAAGCGCCCTTTTGAAGCAGTAAATGCTTACGAATAAAATATACAAAAAATATGCTTTTTTAGTGCTGACAACGAAGAAGGTTTTAAAGCGTAAAAATAAAAATTATAAATTATAGCCTACAGACAACGAAAGTCAATTACAAAACGAATATCGCGCTTCTCAGTTACTATGAATTTTTCTTAAGCAAAAATATTCAGATAGAATTTGTTCTTTGATTGGTGTGCGCGAAGTGAAGTAAAACACTTTAGAAAACTGCTTTATTTGCATGTTTGATTAGGTTAAAAGAAGCGCTTATTGTCAGCAGAAAGTAGTTCTCCAAACCGGGTATACCTCATACAAAAATCATGCATCCCATCAGCAGGTTTGAAGCGATCTGAGGTATGAATTCATACATAAAACTTGCTCCTTTTGGAGCACATGTTTTACTGGCAAGCAGCACTATATTACTGATAACCTACTTCAGCTAATATGATGTTTCAAAATCTTTGACACCTACTTATTGCTCCAAAAATTCATTAAATTATTCTTCTAAAGATTTTATTTACAAAAAAAAAATGTTCTCTGCTATCTGATTTTATAACCGTTTGTTGATAAAAATCATACAAAATTATACAATATTTCCAAACAGATTATTTAATACCAGTTTTATTAACACCCAAAGACATATTCTTTCTCATCTCTAATTTTCGTATACGTTTAAAAAATATAAATCAACCAAAAAGTTACAGTTACAACTTATTTGAACTGGAAATTGAGCGCCTGAAACTTTAAGCAATCAAAGCTTTTTTTCTGTAAATTATAACACTGAAAGGCATATTGTTTATTTTTGTTATTTTATTTAATGTCCTACAATTTTACAAAGACCACCATCAGATGAATATTATTTGTTATATATAAAAAAACAACAAAACTATAAAGAAACCCAAGCAGTATTACATAAAAGAAAACTTGTTTAAAATTGCATCGTTAAGCTAAAATACTAACAAACAAATAAAAAAATACAATCAATTGTGGTATGATCTATATTATTGATTGAATTTGATTTGTTTTGTATTGTATTAAAAAATTTGTTCTTTCTTTTATTTTCCTCTCAATTTTGTAATTGTCCATATGCAGCCGTTAAGAACGGCCTTAATCTACAAACAAATATAGTTTTTGCAAAGACAACAAACAGCATAACGTTATTCTCTATCTATGTATTTATCAAAACAACTTGAAATTTATTAGGAAAATTTAACTGCAAACTCTCTTTTTACTACTACTAATATTTTATTTTTCTTTCTATTTCTTTTATAGGTAAGTTTGTTCTCTAACAATGTATTATTGGCTGCATAAGTCATTATTGTTTTAACTGTATTGCATCAGGTAAATTATTATAAAGCAGAAATACAATTCTAGTTTTGAACATTTTTAATTAAATTTTTGTTAACAGTACGCCGAAGTTGTATTTTGCTTTTATTTTTTTTTTTTACCAGTAATTGAATTTTATTTTCGAATTGCAGAAATAAGTGAAAGTTGTAAATTTTTATAGTTTTAATTTATAAATCTTTGTTGCTACGTGATTTAATTAACTTAAGAATTTGTTAATTTTATTAGTAAGCCTTTGTATTAAACATATTTTCTGGTGATATTTTTTTCTCTTCAATTATGAAACGTAAGTAATCTTTATGTGAAGTTTGACATTTACGTATCTACTGACGTCTTTAAAAGTAAATCTCTTTCCGTCCGACCAAAAACTCGTACATTTACAAAATTTCTCGAACAAAAATGCTGCTAAATTATCGAGAGTTTCTAAAAATTTGAATCTTCACAAAAATTAATAATTTTCGATAATATTTCGAAAGCTAATTGTAGAGAATTTTTAAAGTCATGGATATGGCTGATGTTTCTACAATAAAGAGATGCTGACAAATAATGAGGCGCACGTTCTTTCGAACCATTTCAGAATGTGTGTATGAGAATAAGATCGTATAAAGCTCGATTTTGGTCGTGTTTTTCATGAAATGATTTGCTTTACTATCTGGTATATAAAACTGCTATAAAAATTTCTTGGTGCAACAGTTTTTTTTTATAGAAAAAATGGCTGGTATAACAGTTTTTCTGTAGAAAAATGGCTGGTATAACAGTTTTTCTATAGAAAAATGGCTGGTATAACAGTTTTTCTATTGAAAAATTGCTGGTATTACAGTTTTTCTATTGAAAAATTGCTGGTATAACAGTTTTTCTATAGAAATATTTGTGTTATAACAGTTTTTCTATAGAAAAATTTCTGGTATAACAGTTTTTCTATAGAAAAGTTGCTGGTATAACAGTTTTTATATAGAAAAATTTCTGGTATAACAATTTTTCTATAGAAATATTTGTGGTATAACAGTTTTTCTGTAGAAAAATGGCTGGTATAACAGTTTTTCTATAAAAAAATGGCTGGTATAACAGTTTTTGTGTAAAAAAAACGGCTGGTATAACAGTTTTTCTGTAGAAAAATGGCAGGTATACCAGTTTTTCTATAGAAAAGTTGCTGGTATACCAGTTTTTCTATAGAAGAGTTGCTGGTATACCAATTTTTCTATAGAAATATTTGTGTTATAACAGTTTTTCTGTAGAAAAAGTTTTTCTATAGAACAATTTCTGGTATAACAGTTTTTCTATAGATATATTTGTGGTATAACAGTTTTTCTATAGAAACATTTCTTGTATAACAGTTTTTCTATAAAGTATAAAGTTATTGAGTAAATGGTGATAAAATTATAGAATACACTGGTCTGCCTGATGGCTTACAAAATTATGATTTTATTCGTTAAAACACAAATTTAACTAACTTACCCCGTTACAATCTCAAAACCCAACATATCCGAATCGCACTCTTCATGTTGTTGCTGTCCAGCAGAGCCGCTGCCAGAAGGGACCAATTGTGTAGCACTATCCACCACCTCAACATCTTCAAAGCTAGCTGTTGGAGTCTCCTTTTGTTCTTTAGGCAATTCCGAATCAGTGGGTTGTTTTTCATCTTCAGCAATTAAATCAGTAGCAGCCGATTTGCCAGTATCAACAACAGCCGGTATAGCAGCAGCAGCAGTAGCATCTTTGCTATCTGTTGGTTTATCCACTAAATCCGTTGAAGATTCTGATACTAATGATTGATCAGCTTTTAAAGGTAAAGTCGAAGGTGCATCATCCAAAGGCTCTAGTGGTGAAGATTCGCTATCATTATTACTGGCTAAAGATGATGTTGCAGCTGCAACAGCAGCAGCATCTGAGACAGATGCATTTGCGGCTGTTAAATCTAAACGTGATCTTCTGGCGGCCTGTATGCTCTCAGGTGTTAAAATCAATACACTTAGCAGAGTTATGAATATTAGACGTGACATTCTATTTGTCGTTAATGGTGTTAAAATTCGAAAACTCATGTTTTTTATTTGAATTGTGCTGCTTCTTTTACAGTCTTTGCTTTCTGTTGTAGATGTTTTTAGTTTCTTTAGAAAACTTTTGTTTTCTTTGAATTTATCCTTAAATGAATAATACACGTGTGTATATTTTCAGACTTTGTGTCTGTCTGTTTTTATGACTTTCTGCAAAAAAGAAAAGAGAAAAATAATATTATGTTGTAGGTATTATTACTATTATTATGTGTTATTGTAGTGTTATATGAGTGATGATTTTAAAGTGACAACTCTTTTTTTTTAGTCTGTATTCATTCCTTTTCATTTGTATGTTCTTTGAATGAAGCTTGGGATTTTTATTATATTTTTTTTGTAGATGTTTGTTTTATAATCCCCTACCTTTTTTGTTGAGTTTGTTAGTGTTTTATGAATAGGCGTTACTAACGCCTTTAGGGTCTTACTGAGTTACTTAATTCATTACTATTTCCATTTTAAAGTACATAGGTATCTACATTGAGACAATTGTGAGTAGTTTTGGTATTTTTTCATTTACTTTTTCCTTTATATGTGTTTTTTAGGTGTCTAGGTTTGTTTGTAGTTTTTCGCTACTAACAACTCTAATTCACCCCATTTTTGAGTGTTCTTTATATGTGATACTTTGTCTTCTTTTTATTATGATTTTAAGTCTGCTTAATGAGCTTCTTTTATGATTTGATTTATGTTTTTATTTGTTTTATAAGTCGCTGATTTCATATACCCTACTTGACAACTAAGTAGTAAGAAATTAATGTTAAAAATTCCCACCAAATAGGATGTAGACTAGTGTCATGTTTATTCTGAGGTATTTGACTTATGGAACATTGTAAATTAAACAACTCAATTGAGAATTTGATGTACATGGCCTTGTACACACTGTGCCATGATTTGCCATGTCTTTTTAAATTATTCTATAAATGATGTCAGTTTGTCCCCATGTTAATTGTCATCAACTTTCCGTAGGCCCCTGGCATCTAATGGTCCTATATCATACATCAATATATCAAATTTACATTCGAGATGTGATCTATTGAATACGATTGCTTTTTGCAAAATGTATTTTTTCATTCATCGTACATAAACCTCATAAACCATAATAGGAGATGTGCCAAAAAGTGTCAAAATAAGGTTCAAAATAATCTATAGTTTTTTCGATGAAACAATATTTTTAAAAGAAATAATCTGATTAGTTTACAGCAGTCTCGTTTGTATTAGTTCTGTGACCTGTTAGAAAGTGACTGAAAAGTGTAAATTTACATTCTCCTAGACATAGTACGTCATATTATAGTGAGAGGTTATTTTTAAATAAATTAAATAAAACTAGAACTCGTCCTCGTAGACACCAGAGATTAGTTATGAGTACTGAAAAAGTGAGTATACTTGAATCATGACTTATAATTTGTTATACTTATACGTACTCATACTTCTCTCAATATCATCAAACCAATATTCATCTTTAAAGTTTGAAGTACGCATTATATTCAGACTTAATCTCATGTATGATGTTGTTTATTTTGACTCTCCTTAACTCAATGTACGTAGACGATAAACAAATAAGTATGACTCGCATACACTCATGTGTCGTTCATTTTTTACAGCCTGCTTAGAAAAATTATATAAAATTTATATTTTCCTCAATATGTTTTCCTATAAACTTACTTGTATGTTTTTATATTTCTTTTTTACTTATTTTGTATAAATACCTAACGGAATATGCTGAAATTTTTTTTCAATGACTTAACTGAGTTGAATACTTTATGAGTATGTGAGTATTTTTCTTAAAATGTAAATCTAAATACCGTTGTTTATGAATCAAACATATTGGGAATCGTATGAGCTCGATGCCCGCGTTGTAGTCATACTTATATCCACCCGCTTTTATAAGTCAACGTTGTTGTGAGTTTGAGTAACTCAGAGTAGGTAAATTTCAATGATTTAAAACCACTTATACTTAAAATGTTATGAGTAGTTGTGAATCGTAAAAAAACGATTCATTGCCGATCTCTGGTAGACACTAGCTATGCCTTCCACGTGTCAGTTCCTTTTCCCGGAGAAATGTTAAAGCTAACACACTTCCTTATAAACAGTTTAGGTCACATATAAGATAAGAACATCCAACTTCCTCAATAATTGCACACTTAGAGCAATTTGTTAGCATATGGGGGAATAGAGTGTTAAGCCAATTCTAATAATATGAAATTGTTACCCTCGAAACTAGTTAAATGTATTGTCCCTTACTGGGAACTAGTTCCCTATGATTTTAGCTTAAAATTGTCATATTGGAAACTAGTTCTAAAGAAGCACTACATAACTAACACCGCTTCTTTATAACTGTTCTAGAACAATTTCTCATATCAATATTATTATTCATTCTTTCATTGTCTACTGGAATAGTTTGAAAGACTTACATTTACTAGAAAATGCTTGCTTATCGATTATTTAATTCTTGTACATTAATTTCGATCGAAATATACCCAGCATATAATACTGTTCAAATCATTAGATGAAGCCATCGCAAATATGTACATCCATTAATTTTCGATACTTAATACTCGTATTTAAAAAGTTATTTTAGTCGCTTTCATGAAGTTTTTTTCGAAATTAGTTTGTGATCTATAGAACTAGTTCTCAAAAAAGTTTAACGAAATTGCAATAGCACTAGTTATATGGATGTTGTTAAAGAATCTGAAGTGGTGATGATTATAGTCATTCTACAATTACTGATTTTAGAAGAAGTTGTAAAAAATGAGTTTAAAATAAACTGAAAATAATTTTATTCACACATAAAAAACTGTTTTTTATAATTTTCAAACTCATTATCATTTTGTTAAATAAACATATGTATATTGTAATGATATCAAGGCTACCGTTAGTATATTAGCGAGAATGTGCAGGTCATAAAGGTTAACCGAAGAATCCCCGATGAATTTAAACGAGTTGTGAGATATTCTAGGATAAAGCTGGTCACGGTGTAGTCGATGAATTAAGGAGACAGGTTGTGATGTTAACTAAAGAGACGATTGACTCCTTCCCTGGTATTCCTCTTGCAATTCGCAAAACTATCAGGATCAGTATGAAATTAATCTCAGCCAATGGAGCAATTTGTGCTATTGCCATGTCGAGTTTTCACGTATATGTTGCTGGCTGGAAAAATCTACTTACTAGAGTTCGTAATGCGCAATTAAGGTTAATTGTTTTAACTATTACAGATAACTGCATAATTGGTCATAACGAGGGAGGCCATAAAGAGGGAAAGGAGGATACTATGTCTCATTTAATATTTTAGTGTCCGACTTTTTCCAACATGAGGGAGCGTACACTCCTTTCCTCTCCTGCATAGAAAAGAGTTGCCAAAGGCGAATCTACAACAAATACGAGTACATACCATCATCAAAGAATCTGGTTGGTTCAATACGGCAACAACAAGTGTGTTAGGTATCAAAATGGCGTCAGTGTTTTGAATGGACTCAAGTGAGCTGGCCACGGAACCTAATATATCGACATAATAGAACACAAGCTTAAACATATATTCCAAAAAAATATACAATTTATTTAGGAGATGATCAATAACTGATCAATTTTAAAAAAATGTGTAAAAAACATATTAAAACTTTATAACAAAAACTAAAAATTTAAAAATAATTTCTGGCTATAGAAAATTTAGTTATTACAACAAAAATACGAAGTCTGGCCCATGTGCCCCAGGAGCAAACTCTCACCAAGGCTTTAATTAAATGTTCAAGCAATAAAAATGAGATCGCTTTTTACATGGGCTAGCCTATGTTTCCAAATGATAACATTTAATTATTTTGTAGTTTTATCTATACATTTGGTTGTATGTATATTAATATTGCTAATTAATTAAATTTAAAATTGCGTTTAAAGTAGGGTAATTGTAATTGAGGATGTCTCGATGTCCTCGCAAGAAGATAAAAGTTTTTTTTTAACTTTTAAGTACTATATGTTTTGCCCTCTTTTAAAGATATCAGTAGCAGATTTTTTCCCACTGTCTTCTCCTGTGTCTGGTGGTTGCAACCTCTGCAATACTTTGTAGCATTCAACAGTCATTAATTTCATTCATTATTTAAAAATATGTTTATGCTACTCCGGAGATACTAGAGAAAAATAACCAACAAAAAAATAACATACACGCATATATGCATAATGTAAATACATACATACATATGTAGATACAGATGAATGTTTCAGAGATGGACAATGAAGGTACTTTTTTGATTGCAGAAGTACATTTTTCTGGGAGCTCAAAGGACTTGCATATAATGTAATATTACTACAAACCATATTATCAAAACCCATATTAGTAAAAGTGATAAAACAAATTTGTAATTTTGCATACCGATAAGTACTTTAAAAAGTACTTTCGTACCTTATTGTCTATTGCTGCTTTGTGTCATTTGTTGTTAAACACTCTTTAAAGATATTTAAAGAATATTTTTAGACACATAGTAAGTATTCGGTGAATGCCTTTGCCTTTTGGCTAGAATATATTAAATTTTATTTTCACATCTTTGCACATAAAGTTTGTTGTTCATTTACTCACTTGGGTTTTATTTTTTCCTGCTGTTTCATTTTTTTTGTTAATTCTTTTTATGCTTTAATAATTATAATTATTTTTGCTAAATATCTTGAGAACTACACATTACTACTGTGTTTATGACTCGACGGTTGTGAGTGTAAGTTAGTTTAAGCTTTAAACAACTTAATTAAAAAAAATTAATAAATTATTTTCATTAGCCAGACTTGGAAATATTGTTTTTATTTCTAAGTTTGTCTTCAACTTTAAAAAGGGGTTTTGGTTCTTGTTGTGTTATTTTAAACTCTAGTTTGCCTTTAAGAGTTTAAGTTTATTTTGTAATTCGATTTTAGGTGTGTGTTCCTGCTGTCAGTTGTTGTTGTTGTTTGTTGTTATCTTAAGTCTGTAGTTTGCTCCTTTTGGGTGTCATGTTTAATGTGTGGGCGTTTTTGTGCTTGCTGTTTTGTTGTCTTCATGTTGCGCATTGGTTTCATTTAGTTTCATTTTCTTTGGCAAAAAAAAGCTATTAAACATGTAAGTTTGTCACAGACATGCCATTTATATCGTTCTTATGTTTTTTTCTTCATCTTCTCTTTAACCTACAACAATTGCTGCTGTTATTTGGAAGCCCTTTTCATTTTAGTCTTATTTCTGTTGTAGACCTTTTAGTTGGTGGTTGTAGACATAGTGTTAAGTAAACACTTTACTAATGTATCATCAATATTACTAGTTATAATACACTCAGGGAAAATTGCACAATAAAATGTGTGTGTTTGAGTTTGAGAAGAAAGAATTATTTTTCTAGATATTTGAAAATATACAACGAATAATACTAAGCATACAATAGATAAAAACACAAAAGCTTTGATATACATATAATGAAAATACTTAAGGTGTATACAATTGGAAACAAAATATCACTTGTGTGATAATTTGCTTCATAACAAAATAGCTTCAGAACGAAATAATCTAAGCATACATTTGTCAATTATTCTCTTCTTGGAACATATTTATAAAAATCTGTTCTTGAGAGGAAATATAAGGTTTTTTTTTTGGAGATATTGTAATATATAAAAACGAAAGATGCTAAGCATACAAAATAAAAAAGTAGACAAAAATACAAAAGCTTTCAAATATCAGGAAAATATTTGAAGCATACAAAACTTGAAATAAAATATAATTAATTTATACTTCAGAACGAAATAACCTAAGTATGCAAATATAAATATTAAGCGGAATAATAGATTGAAAAATGCTAAGTATTGAAAATAATAATGTAGCTAAAAACATAAAGTCTTTGGAATGCCATGAAATTACTTAAGGTGTATAAAACTGGAAACAAAATATAACAAATCGTTAGCTTTAGAACGAAATAACCTAAGCCAACAAATATGAACTCGACATTTAAAGCAAATAAAAATGAAGGATTCTAGCTCAATGCAATGTGCGCTTTAGCGGAAATAGTAGGGTTTTTAAGGTATTAAAAATATGGGAACGAAAAATGTTAAGCATACAAAATTGGAAAATTAGTAAAAACAAATCATATACATTTTTTTACTAGGCCTAGAGTCTTCACCAAGTTTCATTTTTTATTATCTTAAATCTATTGTATAAAGACACAAAATGCTTCTTCCATTTTTTTTTTACCAAAAAAGCTCTATATTTAAATAAACTACATATTTTTATAATATTTTTCCTTTCAATACAAATAAAAGTTACGCAAAATCTAAAAAAAATAAAACTCATAAATTTAAATGTTTATTATACATACGAGTAAGTATGCGACGTTATATGAGGCACATGCAATTTGCCAAAGTAAATATTACAATACAGAAAAAAACAAGAAAAATAAGAAGGCACACTGTCCAACCACTCTACACACTGATATCCTTGGCATAAGAAAATAAGATCGCACTATTGTTTATTACACTCAAAATACAAAGATGTACTGAAAACGTAAATAAATATACATACAGGAAAAAAACAAAAAAAAACTTAAATGTTCAGAGAAAAGATGCAGATGAATGTTAAACAAAAAGGAAAAAAACAGAAAAAAAACTAAATTTATATGTTTTACATTTGTTGCTGGGTTTTATTTGTTTTTCTTTTTCTTTTCTTTTTTTTTTTACAATGAAGTATGAAACGATACTAAACAAACAATAAATGGCATAAACAAATAGAAAAATATGTATTACACATATCATTATATGAGGGGTATGGAACGATATGCAGTGAAAGCTCCCATAGGCGGATACCGACCGCCGAGGCATTTTGTCCGCCTAGGAGAGATGTCCGTTCAAGGGATAGTTCGCTAAAATACTTCGGGATAAAATTAATAAATGAATGGATGAACCAAAATACAAAAATTTGCTTAGCTTTGCCTTTCGTAATATATGTATGTGTCCCTCTATGGGAGATGTTTTTGAAAAACAGGTATCCGCGTCCGTCCAGGGGAGATGAATTTGTTCTAAAAATACGACCTAATTCACGGGACCTAGAAAATCGTCCATCTAGCAGAGATATCCGCCTATTAGAGCTGTCCGCCAGTGGAGCTTTCACTGTACTTCTTTAAACACATTCATATAAATACACCATTTACAAAGACTTTATTGAATGATTTTTCAAAGAAGTAGGGTTTTATCTCTAGAGCTACGTGCTCAAGGAGTATTTGATATGGATCTTAAAATATAGCATATTTGTCTTGAACTGGTATCTATTATATGCGCTTCATCATAAGGTTCATTCTCCTTCAACTGCTTAAACGGCATCATAATTTGCTTAATGAGTATTTTTTTGTATTGCATAATGTAATTTTCTAAAAGCCCGACAATTTAAGACGCATTTTATTTAAATCAAAGTGTTTAACGTCTAAAAGATTCCGTAGTCTTGCCTAGAAAAGGGTATATCGTTTTTTTTTACTACTATTCAGAAGAGCCAAATAAAGTCAACACCACATATTAGTAAAAGAAAAGCCAAATTGTATTAATGTAAATAATATTATATTAGCATATCATATTGAATTTTTATATAGTTTTTTAAGTAGAATTGAATTCACAAAAATTTTAATTGACTTACTGTTAAAATAGGCCAATTTTTATGCGTGAAAATAGAGTAAACAGTGGCATCACCCTTATGCAAAAAAACCCCTGACATTACAAAAAAGTCTAACGCTAAAGTGTCGTTCGAAATAATTGCAAGTTTCATAATTTATCATTAAAAGAGATTAAGTTGTGACGTTAAGTAGTGCAAAATTTACAATGGGAAAACAAACATTAATTGAGACTCGCCAAATAAAATCAAAAAATTATGTATTTGGGAATATACTTATTGAAACTGCTAAAACCGGTGTTTTGGTTTGAAAAGCGGTATACCGAATGGAAACGCGATAATCCTGCCAAATCATGTCGATCATGTCATTGAAAACGTCTAACTTCGTCCCATGTCATGGGGACTTTAAATGGGAACTGTCACGTTAAGATTTCATTGTCATTGGAAAAGCATGAATAGCATTGATAAGTGTCTCATTTAGACGTAATAATAATGGTCGTCGTTCTTACGAAAATTAGTATTGCACTTCAAAAAATTCGACCAAAAATTTTTAACGTAAGTATAAATTCTTTCAACACACGTAAAAATGTCTATTTATACCCTTCACCTTCATGAGAAGGGTATATATAAGTTTGTCATTCCGTTTGTAATTTCCATAATATAATTTTCCGACCCTATAAAGTATATACATATATTCTGGATACTTATAGATAGCGGAGTCGATTAAGCCATGTCCGTCCGTCTGTCTGTTTGTTGAAATCCATTTTCTGAAGTCCCCAGATATCTTCGGGATCCAAATCTTCAATAATTCTGTCAGACATGCTTTCGAGAAGTTAGCTATTTAAAATCAGAAAAATCCGTCCATAAATAACGGAGATATGAGCAAAAATCCGAGACAACCTCTGAAAATTTCATCAAAAAAAAAAAAAAACTATCAAACAAAGTGTATTAATATAATGGCCCATAATCATAGTCATAGAAAAAGCATACTTTAAGTAAAAGTAGACTTTTAAACAACAAAAACATATAAATTTTGTTCTGAATTTAAAACAAAAGCAAGCTTTTGCTTTTTCTATTACTATGATTATGGGCCAATATATATTATTATGCATCCACAACAAAGGTGAAGGGTACATAAGATTCGGCATAGCCGAATATAGAACTCTTACTTGTTTTTATTACATTTAAACCAGTTAGTCTGCAGTTACACGTTCAAGTTTTACTTTCAAACTTTTTTTTTACAAATACTGCTTGTCAAAATTCTCAAAAATTAAAGCTGTGGCGTATTATCGTTCATTACACTAAAATGTTGTGTTGTCTTGACTACAACACAGTATGCATTTATTTAAGATTAAGCCGATAAGTGTTGTGAATTGTAATCACAGTTTACAACATACAACATCAAAATACTTTGTTGTGTTGTAAATGGTAATTGGGCTCGTAAGCTGCACGCAAATTTTAAGCGATTTAATTTCAAAACGTCGTCGAGAAAACAACATATTTATTTAACTTCAATTAGTGCGTTTTGGTGTATTATTATAGTATTTATAAAAAAGAAACAACACAATACAAAAAATTATGAGACCAAAAAAATTTGTTTATTAAAATTGCAATCAGCTGTTTTCTTGACTATAATTTGAAACACACAATTGGAACGAGAAATTTTAAAAGCATGAATGTATTTGTGAAAAAGTGTGAGTGTATTAAAATTTGAAAGACAAAACTTGATCGTGTAAGCCCCAAGTGAGATCACGTTCTTGATAATTTATGAAAAATTCTTCAAAAATTTATAATAAAAACTAAAATTTCAAAAAAAAATTGAAAATATATAAATGCTATACAAAATTAGATTATTACTACATAAATGGGAATTGTGGCACCAGATCCCCCAGGAACTCTCCACAAAATCTTGATGTTTGTATAGTTTTTAAATATTTATGAAAAGAATAAAAAACAATAAACATGAAACTAGAAAAAACGCTGATATTTTTAATAAAAATTAAAATTACTTTTGATTATTTCGGTAACGGTATTTTAGGGGTAACGATATAAGCAGTTATTTCGGTAACGGCATATTAAAGGTGCCCTTTCAGTCGACTCGAAATGCTATTGTACCTAAACGATTTCACGCCAACTTCGCTATTAATGAAAAAAGTTTTGGAAACGGTGTTCACTTGAATTTAATAGAATGGAACACTCATTTAGTAATATACAATTTAATAATACACTATTTTTTATGTATTTCAAGTTACATTTACAAGATTATTTAATAACATGTGAAAATTCCATTAAAACTAATGGGAAATTACAAAACATAAAACAAAAACACAATAAATGGAAACAAGTAATAAGCATTAATTAAAAAAAAACATGATTACAGAACTAGAGTAAAGTTACTAAACTGAATTTTATTTGAAATTATTACAAGTTCGAGCCAATTTCATGATTATATTTCCTTTCAATTTTCAATAATTTTAGCATTCCACTAGACAAACCAAAAACAAAAAGTGAAAAACTTGAACTCCATGAATAAAAGGAAGGATATAAACCAAAACAGAAAGAACCCACCTAGTTAGAATTGGCATTAACATTTTGTTTATATTTTTTTGTTCTTGTTGCTGTTATTGTTATAAAAAGGCAATAACATTTATTTCTTATTGTTAAATTGGTAGCTCAAGTTATGCAAAGTGCAATTGCTGGAGAACTATGGACATACAAACAGTACTATACATATAGTATAGGTACATACCTTGAATCTCAACTTTGGAAAACATAAACATTTCATGGCTCATTGTTGGGGTTCTGGGTATTTGTTTGTTTGCTTTTACTCATGCCACACATGCCTGTTTCAGCTGGATGTATTAAGCCTTTGTTTTTTTTACTTTTTTTTATTTCCAGTTCTCCTAAAAAACCTTACAGCCGTTTATGGCCTTATTATGCATAAACAAAACAAACAAAAAAAAAAACTTCAAATTATATTAACATTAACCAAGAATTGTTGCTTAGTTTTAAGGTCGAGGTTAATAAAGTATCAATCTAGTTAGGTTAAATAACAAACACGTAATAAAAATTTAAATTTATTTTTCAAGCCTCCAAAAAAGTATCAGCTCATAAAACCACCAGCAACAAAGTAGAAAACAAAATTCAACATTTTTCGTTATTAAGAATTTTAATGAATATAAATGCTGTTTTCAAACATTATCGTACCTGTTTTTCTGCGACTCTTTAAGTAGATTCGTATAACATCTACACATTAACAGATTCCGGAAAGAAGGAAAAGCTTTATAAAAACCTACGCATTTTTGCTTTATGTGGCAAGTTACTATTTTCAACAAAAAAAAAAAGGTAAAAATACTTTAAACACACCTCTCAACTTTCAATTTTTAAATTATGGGAAACATTTACTTTAGAGATTATTTAATTTTTTGTTCATACTGTTTGTCTGTCATATGATCATGTTATTATTTGTCTGCTGGTGGTTGTTTTCTTATATCTCTTGAAGTTTTTGGTAGACTTTAAGCTAAATTGATAAATCAATAGAATATATATACTCGTATTGTAAAAGTTGGTAGTAGATTTCTTTAATATTTGTCATACACTCATGGAAATATGTTGGGTAAAACTTCGTATAGTATTATAAAAATATTGGTGATCATGTGACACTTTTTAAAGATCAGTAGCACATAGGCGCGGATTTAGATTCAGGCTTTGAAAGAGTAAATTGAATTATTTATTATATACAACTTATGTTTTAAAGAAGTAACTAAGTTCCAGCAACACTCTCTCTTAGTTTAGTATGTTGCTTGTTTTAAGAACTTAAAGATGATCAATATATTCTTTGTGAGTAGCTCGGAAAGATCAATAAACATCGGCTGTTCTAATAGAAAAAATCCATGCTGTGTGCAAAATAAAACTTAAATAAATATTGCTGCCAGGCATTAACTGATACGACATGATCATCATGAGATCATCGTGAGAGGCAACAAATCATGCATTGATATACTGTATATTACAGAAATATATGTAGAAATAATTGGCAAACAATCTTTCCTCTACTTTTGCCTGTTAGCATAGCATAGGGTCACATATTTTTAATATCTCATCAAAATGTGATATTAAAGTAGCATACAAAAACATTTAAGGAAGCAGGAAAACATAGACTCCTCACTGTATGAATTTGACTTGTTTGTTAATGAAATGAAACGATTTCTCGAATATTCTTTAAATACATTTTTTATTCAAACGAGTGAATGAGAATCTGATGAATTACAATATATGACTTGTGCATTCAAATAAAATGAAATTGATCTATGAATCTGCTAATTTGAAAACTCTGATGATAAAAAGCAGTGAGCAGAACACAATCGTTACACAACAGAGAAAAAAGTGTACAACAGGTTATTATAATTCATATTCCATGCCGCCCATGGAAATCCATGGGCGGCACTCATAAAAAAAATTTCCGATCAATGGCTAGTTAGAATAAAACAAAGATTAAAACAGAGAGTTTATTATCCATATTCTCTTTATGCCCACCACTGATGTAAAGTTAGATTAAGAATTATTTTCATTTGTATCTCAACATAGATTGATTTTGCTTATTTGTTTACCATACTTTAATGTTAGTTTCTTTTAGTTAAAACTCTCATACAAAGTTGTCACCTTTACATCGCATTACCTTATTAAAAATCACCGTATACAAAACATACGTGTAAAAGAAAGAAACAAGTTGAGAATATTTTAATTAATAATAAATTTTATGCTTAATAAAGGCATTAAATTCTTTTAAAATATGAAACTAAAGACAGATAACAAACTACATCTGGCAAATACTCTAAAGAATTCCATGACTCATTTGGCTCTATAATTTTTTTCTTCTGTTATTTAATAACTTGTTAACATATATTTCTCTAAAAATTATTCAACACTCATTCGTACTTCAACAAACCAGACCACCAACCAATGCCAATTATTACTTTTTGTCCATAATTTCTGTAATTTTTTTTTTTGCAACAATGCAAACAAAAACCGCTGTTTGCCATAAAAATGGCCAACCAACCAACCTTATTCTGCCAAAGCAACGCATAATAAATTTAACTATTTCTAAATCAATAATAAGTTAAAGGCAAGCGAAGCAAAAAAGCAAGTCTTTTCATCATCATCCAGCAGATGACGATGAACATGATCATCATAAGTTATGGTTTTTATGTATCCTGTCAATGTTTTTTCCGCATGGAAAATATTTATTTATTTACTTAAACTCTACTCTTCTGATAGTTATGTTTATGTTACAATAGAAATATAAAAGAGTCCAAGTCTTGTTAGTGCTAAAACTGTTTTTAGATTTTCTCAACTCATTAGATTTTTTTATGTCATCATTGTGTTTACACTACAGATAAAAACAAAAACGCACATGCTGGGGAGTGAACAAAAAGTTATATTGTCATCAGCCATTATTACATGGTGGTTGTTCGCCAACCATAAAGGAATCTTGTTGTAATGTGTGGTTTCTAGTGTAGTTGTTCGTACTTATGTTTACACTTGTAATCTCTGGGGAGTTGAAAATCATTATTGTTTGTATTTTGAGTTGTTGTTTTTTTATACGGCGTTTTTCTGTTTGTAATATTATTTTGCTTTTAATTACCTAATGTTAAATTATAACAAAGTACAGAGATAACTAACCAGTTGTAGAAAGAAACTCTTGCACGTTGTAATATTGTTTGTTGCGTCCGTTCTCCAGTACCTCCCATTCAGTCTGGTCTGTCAATCCAACTGTCAGTTTATTTAATTTTCTTTTTTTTTCTAAGTTCACACACTTAATCTACACAATGTTCAATTTGCAATAAAAACTGTAACAAATTCATTAGTGTGGAGGATCAAGTTAAATTAAAAATTACAAATAAGTACATTCTAAGTAGCTGCAACTATCAAGCAAGAAGTCAAACTTGATTAATTTTAAAAGAGTTGGAAAATCTATTGAATTTGTAGTATTATCCATTTGTAAAGATAGTCTTTGAAATGCTTTTTTAACATTTAATATTACAAAATAAAGATTCATTTCTATGCTTCAAATTTTTGTCTGCCTGTGGAAATCTTACTGAAATCTAAAATACCACAATAAACTTACAATAAAAATCACTATAATCGTAAAGTAGAAAGAAATTGACAAACTAAAATATGATTAAAGTAAAAAGGTCTTCTTTTCTTCTATATTTTGTCTGCTTGGCTGTGAAAATCTTGCTCCAGTATATATTCAATTCACAAGTGAAGTTGTAGTGTCGTAGGAGATGTACGTCGTCTGAATTTACAATAGTTGTACAAATGTTGTCGCTAATTTCTGTATAAATATTTTGTACAACACCTACGACATTTTTACATATCAAATGTTGTATGAAAGTTTAAGTGTTGCCAAAAGTAAAGATTTATATCTCTGATTTATAAAAACTGATTGACAAATTTAAAACAAGAAAATAAAATTAATAAACAACAAATTTAAATATGTAGAGATTGTTGTATATAATTTATGAAAAACGATCATTCACTTTTACACTTGACTTAATTGTTAAAATGTCTGCATTATATATTTCATACAATACAGAAATTGTTTTGTTTTTCTCACTTGCATTATTAATTTGATTGATTGAGTTTTGTATATTTGTTTTGATATTTTACAGCTGACAGTTTTTTCAAGATTGTATTCACTATCAGATAGTTGTATCATACAATGTACAACATACAACATCAATTGTGAATTGAACAATAATATTTGTGAATTTCCTAAACGTTGTAGTATTGAAAATCACAAAAATCGGACAATGATAAAATACGAAACTTGCAATTATTTTGGACGGCACATGACTTTTATACTTTCAAGCAAATACAAATTAAAAGAATAGCCACTATTTTTGGAATGACAGGGTTTTTGTTTCATAAGGATGATGCCACTGTTTACTTTATTTTGACGCTTAAAAACTGGTATATTTGAACAATAAATCAATTTAATTTATATACGTTTTTATACTGGATATCCCAACTAGAACGCAATTTTTAAAAAAAGGTCATTGAAAATTTCACTAAAAGATCGCGTATGTGCCAGTAAAGCCGCGGAGGCCATCTGCACGATATCTTGTTCCACACATAACCTCATTCTGTCTACTTTACGATATAATAAAGTTTCACGGTTTTTTTAAATATCTTTGTTTTATTTAAAATTCAAAAATTGCGTTCTAGTTGGGACACCTTTTATAAGTTTCTTTATTTTTGGTGAATTCAATTTTACTTAAATAACTAAAAATGCAATATAATTTTATAATATAATACTACTTATAATATTAATATATTTAAGCTTTTATTTTAATATGTGGTGTTGACTTTATTTTGACACTCACAGTATGTATTGATTCATCACGACTGTTGAAATAACTTTGCTGAAATGAATTTGTTCATCAAAAACTGTTTCAGAATTTATGTATTTTGGAAGACCAGCCAAATTCAATTATTCTAGCTTCGAAGCAAATGCAATATTCTGTTTCGTTGACGAAGTGGGTAATGTGTCATCATTTGTTTAACTACTTGGATTTCTTAACTATTCTCTGAATTAATAGACGTTTTAAGCATTTCTTTAAAGCGGGTGTAGTTTAGCGAAAATAAAAACACTTGAACTTGCAATTGTTTAACGACACATTAATGGCGTTTTCTTTTCTGGCAAAAATGTTACATATATGTTATACTTTTTAACCATTTCCCATATAAAAAAGGAAAAGAGTGTAACATTTTTGCCAGAAAAGAAAACGCTATAAGTTTTGGCCTATGTATTTGTCATGTGATCATAAATTTTAGACGTATTTTATAATAATAGACAGGAGATTGTGTTTACTTTTGCATAATTTAGATGTATTAAAGAATACTAGGAGATTGTGTTAATATAACTTGATACTGTTATAGTTAAATAATGAAAAATCTTATAAAAATATAGGGTTTGTAAAAAAATATTTTGTACTAGTTTCAGATCTTTAGAGACAACGATAGATACAAATCCTGTCTTGTGATAAAATCATTGTTTATAGCAAGCGGTTTTAGTTCTAAAAATTTATATGAAAGCAACCTAATATTTGAATATGGACAAGTTAAAAGATAAATATTTATTATCGTTTTAAAAGCTATATTATCAGTTATGTGATGGAAATCGAAAACGAAAACGAGTGAGTTTTAGAAGTTAATTTTTTCGTAATATTTCTGTATTGAAACAGTTTTATCCTACAAAATATAAAGATAATTTGATATTAAAGAGAATCTTACTAATTATGTATATATTTTTATTTACATTTTTTTATTCTATTTATGCTCCCATTTTGATATACTTCCCAAAATTTACCATTACCACCTTTAAAGTCATAGTTCATCATCCATCATTTAAACTTCTTATCGCAATAGTTTACTTGTTTATAGTTTTGTTAATTTAAGTATATTAAATTCAAATAATTTACTTTAAACTGAAATTCAATGGGACCGTTAGGTATGAAAAACAACTACTATAATAAACTAATACAATAGATTTCATAACCATTTTGTTTTGTCTAACTAGTATTTTCTTAACACAAGTTAAGAAGACATTGTCTACAATTGTATTGAACAATATAGAACAAAATTGAAATCCAACTTAACAACTGTAAATCAAAAGGTTAAAACCTGATCGTTGTATTTTTTTGTTATAAAGGATCTCAACATTTCTGGCTACAAATTACAAATTGTTTTTTTTTCGGTTGCATTTATTTCTTTTTTTCAGCGTGTTATTTCCAATTTAAGTTGTTTTGTTTTTTTACTTAAATAAGTATTTCTTTTTTGTATAAACTGTATGGTGATCGTGGCATTACTAAGTATAATGTTATTTAAGTTAAAGGAAATTAAAAAAAGTAAATAATCATTGGGTTAAAGGGTGGCTCCAAAATAATTTAACTTAAGGAATAATTTTGCTTATCAACCATATGAACAAATTTTCTTTTAAAGCTTACTTTAAATAATAAAATATTTTGTGTAAAACCTTAAGGTCATAAACGTGTTTATCACAAAAATAAAAACTATTTACTGTTAAAATAGTTAATTTGCAAAAACAACAAAAAAAAAAATAAACAACATAGCTACATATTTAAACATATTTCTTCATTAACCAGCAAAAAATATTTAGCATATTTGTATCATTCCTTTTATTTTGTTAAAAACATGCATGAGGAATATATAAATGTGGAAAAGAAAGTTATTTTATCTTCATAAAATTAAACTTTAGCCGCATCGTCATTTTGAGATTCATTGTCATGAGTTTTTTCTTCTTATCTGTTGTCTTTAATCTTAAACATTACATCAATTTTCTAAGTGGAGGGATCTTTTCTTTTGTATGCTTTTCCAACTGTATAACATCGATGCTTCCATTACAAGTGGCTGCCTGGTTGGTTGGTTGGTTGGGTCTCAAAAGTGTTTATGTTCGGTCTGTGTTTGTGTCTTGCATGAGAGAGAGGAAAATTAAAAATGAGAGAAAGAAAGGGAAGTGTATAAAATAAAACAAAAGTCAACCTTTTTGGCGCCACTGATAAGTTGTAGAATTTTTCATATAGCACGAAGAGAAGTTCTCCGCAGATAAAATGAAAAATAAAGTATATTTTGTTTAAGAAAAAGTTATTTTTTTTTTCAAACTAGCCTTTTGGTTTGTTTTATTTTGTGAGAAAATATTTTATTTAAGTTAAAAAAAAAAACTTTATATTTAACATATTTACAAATTTAAAATTTCAAAATTAACAAGAAAAATTATAAATTTAGTCAGATTTTTAAAAATGTATTTCCAAAAATTAACTGTTTTGATCATGTTCGATAATTCGAAATTAAGCTTGAAATTATAAAATATTATTTGATGACTGTAGTTTACGAAAATATAAGAAATATGTTGATTTTCTTAAAATTTGCCATATTTTTGAAATTCGAAATTAAAAATTGGCAAGACAACCTTTAAATTTGTAAGTGGTTTTATAATATTCAAACTGCTGTTTGCAAAAATCAATTTTTCCATCATGTTCGAAAATTATTTTTTAATTAGAAAATGTTATTTATAAGCTTTAGATCACGAAAATGTAACAATTAAGTTGATTTTCTTAAAATTTGTCATATTTTCGAATTTCGAAGTTAGAAATTTGTTAGTAAAATTTAAAATTGGTATGCCATTTTAATAGATTTTAAAAGTTATTTCCAAGAAGGCATGCTCGAAAACATAAATTCGTTTTTTTACTTAAGTTGCGAAAATTAAAAAAATTTGGGTTGATTTTCCTAAAATTTTCGATATACACATGCAAGGGAACGTGAGCTGGGTTTAGACCGTCGAGACGGGAGACAGGTTAGTTTTACCCTACTAATGACTATATGTTGTTGCGACAGCATTTCTGCGTATGTATCGATATATCAATTTTCCAAAAATTTATGTGTCTCCGCTTGTTCGAAAATTCCATTAATGTTTGTAATCAGAAAATGATTCTACCGTCTGTAGATTACAAAAATATAAAATTTCGCTTGATCTACTAAGAATTTGCCATATTTACGAATTTTGAAATTCAAATTTTGTTCGAAAGATTTTAAATTATGTTCGAAATTGTATAGATTTTTCTACACATTTTAAATTCGCAAATTACGAACTTTAACATTTGCCAGAAAAATTTTAATTCTCATTTTGAAAGTTATTTGAAAAATCTGAATATTGGCCATATTATTTCCACTCATTTTGTGTAGCTTACATTCTCCCCTAGACGCTTATTAGATTTTCCTCTACATATTCTTCTATTCTGTTCTAGCCTTAAGCTATTTACAATTTTTTACAGCAGAAGAAAATTGCTGAAAGTGAGCTATAATGTGTAAAACAAAAACATTAAATCTCAAACCACATCCTCAGATTTCACAAAAAAACTAAAACTTTTCATCTTAAATAAAGGAAAAAAAACAAACCAGCATGAGATCACTTTTCCTATAAACGAAAGTTAAGCTGTAACAACAACAATTAGAAGCTACAATACGATAAAAGAAAATAACCATTCTTGTTTAAAAATGTTGATATTCAAACGAAAAACGGCAGAGTTGTTACATAATAGTAGTTGTAGTTTTGCAAAAACTAACTGTTAGAGCTTGTTTTCTTTAACAATAACGATCAGATATCAAATTTTTTAAACTTTTCCTCAAAAAAAAATATTGCGGTGTATTTTACTAAATATCTACAATCTTTTAATCCTGAACAAAAGATTTTTAAGGGCCTTTTTAAAATTAAGTACAAATTTTTAAATTTATTGCTTATTTTTCTTCATAGTAACATGAGTCATTTTATTGTCCCTTGTTTTTGTTTTTTTTTTGTTTTTTCCTACATTTCTTAATACACCATGCCAAAGCTAATACATATTTTTCTTTTGAAATTTCTCCTCTAAAATTTATTTATTAACCATATCCATTTGAAGTGCTGGTTTCTTAAATTATTTTACCACACCTTGTAGGTACAGTTAATTTTTATGAGCAAATATCCAAGTTTTAGTTAAATGTTTTATTTAGTTGTTTGTTGTTCTTTTAGCTGTACCATCTTTTAGCCAGTGTGTCAATAATGGGTACGTCAAAGAACTTAAGATGTGCTAATGAATGTAGAATATTAGTTTTCTTAAGATGTTTTGTTTAAACAAATCATCGCTTCGTCATACTAAGTTATGTGTAAAGGCACAGTGGAATTTTTGTGTAATATAGTAAAACAAAAAATTATATACAAAAATCAATTTTTTCATTATGCCATTTTTAAAAACTAGAAAATTGTCTTGATATTCTTAATATTTTCCATGAATTTCCATGAAATAAAAAATTGGCTTCACAAAATTAAAATTGTTTTGTATTGAAATCGCATTTTCATAGTTATTTAAAAAAAATCATCACTTTGGAGATGTTCGAAAATTCGAACTTAAGTTCGAAATTTTTTTAACACTTGTTAAATATTATTTAGAGCCTGTAGATTACCAAAATAAAAATTATGTTGATTTATTTAAAAGTTTCCATATTTATGAATTTCGAAATTTATAATTTATTTATTAAAGCTAATATCACAGTTAAACTTGACTTCAGTTTTGTGTATTGTATATTATATTTTTATTAATTATTTGATTACTTATACCAAAATTCTGTTCGTGATGTCCCGTTTTTTAGTATTTAAGTAACTTATTAATAATAAAAAAATAATATCCAATAATAAAAAACATCAAAGCTATTATTTAGAACGAGACCCCTGAAGAAGTTAGAATAAAACTAACGAAAGGTTGGGAAAATAAAATAAAAATCGAACAAGTTTTTTTATTTATGTTTGGAAACAAAAATTTTACCAAATTAGCCTGAAGGAAACTCCTTAATAATTATAATAATTATAAACATTGGTCACAAAAACAAATTAATTAAAATTATAAATTGTTCATTCATTTGAAATAAATTTTAAAAGCTAATTGCAAAAAATTTTCTCATGTCTTCATGTTGGAAAATTATTCTTAAATAAGAAAATGCTATTGAAGTATGTAGATTTCAAAAAATCATTGTTTTGATTTTCTGGATTTCCAAATGTTCTCCAACATTTATTGCATTTTGAAAGTTATTTTAAGAACTTTTTTTTAGTATGTTCTACAATATAAACTAAAGTTGCAATTTTATTAACAGCCTTTAGATCTTTAATCTGTTTTGAAAATTTTTAAATCCTAAAAGCTTTATTTGAAACATTTTGTTTACAAATATAAGAACTTTTTTTTTATTTTATTTGTTTAAAAATGTGTGCAAAAAATAAAAATATTTTTGAATTGTTTCCATTTCTCTCCTAACTTAAACACTGTTCTTTTTATCTCACATTTGTTTGGGTTAAGTTTACGATTCTATTTCTTCCTTTTATGGCAATTCTGTGTAAAAATTTTATAGTTCTTTGGAATAAGCTCAATAAACTACCAACTCAATTTAGTTTGCATAAAATGTAGGTAAATATTACAATATCTGTTATAAAAAACACTAACTAATTCTACTTGTTTAAACATAAAAACATTTTGTTTTTACACCCATCCAACAAGTTTGTTTCTAAAGTTTTCCAAGATATTTTCAAAGGGCTAAAACTAATTTTCTCAATAATTATGACAATATTATACCATAATATTACATATTCCCAAGATATCTATATACTTAAAAATACCTAAAACTAAGAAAATTTACCAATTGAAAACTGAATGGATAAAGAATAGAAGCTGGAAATTCTAGTATTTTCATTACCCAGTTGCATGCCTTTAAATGTTTTTCATACATGCAATCACAAAATTAAGTTAAATCTCAAACAACCAGTCAGAATTAACTAAAATACAAGGAAAAGTAAAAAAAAAAAAAATATTTAAAAATGTTGAAAGTAATTTCAGGAGAAGGGCAGTTAATTTTTATTATATTGTATTATATTTGTTTGTTCAGTTTGCTGGATTTCGAAAAACTTAAACATGAGAAATCTTTTTAAATGACCCTCATGTTAAGAAGTCATCATTTACCACCACATAAAAACGAAGTATGTAGAAGCAGCAACAGCACCACCAATAAGCTTCATCAGTGGCAGTTGTTGAAATTAACAAAAATTTTAACAGCAAAACTAAATGAATGTAAAGAAGAAGAAAAAAAAAACACCATAATAATGAAGAAATCGAAAAGATCAGCAGCGTCGTCCATTCACTTTTTCCCCGCCAAACATACATACGGGTTTGTCTTATTGACTGACATCTTAATCTTTGGTTAATTTTAGAATAAAGTTCTTCTTATTTATTTTTTTTACATTTAGCATATTCTCAACGCAAAAAATGCCAGGTTTGGTGGCGTTTTTGATACATTTTGCTATTTGTATTTCATTAACTATTTCGTTACTATTTATAAAATATCTTTATCTGTTTAATGTTTCCTTCACTATTAAAAAAGTTTACAAAAAAAAAAAAATCTAAAAAATTAATTTATTTTATTGCCATGATTTCTGTTCGTTTCAAGCTCGATTTGCAGCTGCCGCAGGAAGTCTTTATTCTGAAACAGTTTTGAAAATTTTATATTTAACTTTATTTTTTTTCTCTTATTTTTATGCGTTTTTGAAGGTGTAAAAGTTGCATACAGTTTGAGTTGCATTTTATTCGTGCCACATTAATTTCAATTTATTACTCTTGTTTAATTTGTATGATGTTAAGCGATCTGGACAGGATGCTGTAAAATTTATTATGTGCAAATGTGTTAAAAATCGAATACAATATATTAAAGTGATTCTTTTAGATTGTGCTTGAATTTTTGTTTCTTTTTCGCAGGAAATGTTCACAAGTAAGCTCATAAGAAAGCTAGCCAGAGGAAGGAAAATGTGTGCCTAAATAAGAAAGTTGAATTGAAATTTCCTTTTTCTGTGGAAAATATATGAATTTAAGAAATTTATTATGAGTTTTGCAAATAAAATACTCTCTACTTCCTTAACATTATTGTTAGTTACAAAATGAATAGTTTAAAGAAAACAACTATTGTAAAATGTTTTGTTGCCGTCGAGTGTGTATTCAAAATTTTGTTAATTTATGTAGAATAAGATGATTTATGAAAAAGCTTTTTAAGAGTTGTTAAGTTAACTTAAACAATGCATAAAAGCTCTAATAAAGCTTTTGCGAAATAAAAAAGCCTACTGTATAAGCTTAAAATGTTAGCCTTAAAAAATGCACATGAAATTTTCATGAAAAAATGTTGCAGAAGTAGTACTCTGTTCATTTTGTGGAAAACCTATGAAATCTATCTGGCAACATTATTTTTTCACAGCGAAATAATTAATACCATGTTTCCACGGTACATGCTTCGCTCTCTATTCATGCTTTACACCCCAATCATGTGCGAAACAACTTGCTTCACCATACAAAATTTTAAGAGCGAATCTACTTGCGAAGCACGAAAAATTGCACTCTTCTCTAATTTTTATCGCAAGTTTATCTTCACTAGCTGTAAAAATTTAATATTATTGTAAACAAAGCAAATTATTTTCTTGTTGCTGGAAGTAAAGAAAGTAAATACGTACGAATGTATGTTTTTTTTTTCAAATAAGCTAACTAATTTCCACTCACTTTTGTTTGTCTATTAAAAAAATTATTTTCCACAAATTGTAAATTCTGTTTTTTTATTCTGTTTGTTTATTAAAGACAACTGTCAAATCGAATCAAGTTAATTAGTCATGTAAACAGCATGATTCATAAACATGATTCAGAAGGCGAATCAGGTGATTCAAGACGTCGTGGAAACATAGTATAAAGTGTCAATTGTTTCACGTGGAATTTTCAATAACAGTTGACTGTCATCCAAAAGCTCTTGTTTTAACAACAATATCTATTACTTGTTGTGCTGCTGCACAAGCGGCCAGTAATATTTGTGTATTAATTTTTATTTAAAGATTTCGATTCAACACAGATTTTTAAATATTTTAATTTTTATTTATTTTCGATTAAAATTCACAAAAAAGCAAAACATATACATTAGGGTTATTACTATTTTTATTATTTTACATTACAAAAATAAAACCCCTCAAATTCGAGGAACAATTGCATTCAGATGGCATTAGTAACATCAAATTAAAAAAAAATTTAAAAAAGTTCCCCCTTTTTCATTTTTAATTTTTTTTAATATTTTCAGTGAAAGTCTTACTAATAAAAAGTCTGTTCAGCCGTTGCTTCACAATGGGTTAACGTTTTTTTTTAGCAAACAGGTCTATTTGGACGAAGAATCTACCCTCCTCTTCTAAACAGAAAAGGGATCCAAGCATTCCATCTGTTGAAAAGCTCTCCAATCTCACACGGATGCCGACAAACCGCCACATTCTTGGAAACTTCACTTTTCTGTTCAACAGCGAGAAACGGCGACTGGATCGAATCAAAACTATGATTACGGATATAGAATTGCTCTGGAGGGAAACTCTAGACTTTCCGCTTTTATCCAGCGCACTCATCAGAAAGAAACTCAATAGGCTGATTGATCTAAATGACAAAAACAAAAAGAAACCGTCTGACAAATTCACTGCAACACTTTCTCAGTTATTTGATGTCACCAACGTAAATGGAGAATGGAAAAGCTCGGAAGATAAAAAGTTCTACCAGAGTCAAGTTGAGAGTGGAGGTAAGGTTGGTTATTCAACGGTTAAACAAGCCCCTTTGGAATCAATCCACCCAAGAAAACGAATCCGACTATCAATATCTCAAGCTCAAACCAGTACTTCTCAAACGCAACCCACACATGATATTGTCTCTAAATCTGCCTCCGATTCTTCACCCAAGTCTCCAAGCTCTTCTTCCACGTCATCTTCTTCTGAAAGCAAACCGAAATACAAAAGAGCAAGCACTACAACAGCGAGTTTACTGGTACTGGAAAACAACATTTCTACAAATAAAGCACATATCGTTCTTGAAACCATTGCTAAACAGGGTCATGATGTGCCGGTTCCAAGTCAGTCGGGTATCTGGAAACGAGTAATCTCAGAAGGACAGCAAATGAAAGCCAAAATTTTTGAAAAACTTCAAAGCAAAGATCCCTATTGTCTTCAGTTTGATGGTAAAAGAGTCCAAGGGGAAGAGTATCAAGTAGTTCTGCTGAAAAATACCACAACCGAAATCAAACTCGGTATTCTAAAATGTGAGAGTGGTTCTGCCGCGGCCATTCACAAGAAACTACATCAGCTAATTGATGAATACGATGCTTGGGAAAATATTCGCATGATAATCTGCGACACAACAGCAGTAAATACTGGTCGTTTGCACGGGATTGTAAAGCTGATACAGGATGATGTCTTGAGCAAGGGCTTTCAGAAGCCACAATACATTGGCTGTCAGCACCATGTACTCGACCTTCTTCTGAAGCACGTCATGAATTTTCTTATTCAAGAGCCAATGAGCAAACCAGAACTGAACTATTCCTTCATTGACAAATTAAGAGAAAACTATGTCTCTCTTCAGGCTCATTACCACCAAGTTGCGACAGATGATGTTAACACAGACGAGAACCCTGGATGGCGAGATGATTTAAAGTTCTTATATGAACTATGTACAAAACAACTTCACGATAGCCCCGAATCAGCTGAAAGAAACTCCCAAACTTACACCAGGCAAGATGGAACTCGCGTGCAATATATGCTGTTATAGCCTTTTTTCTGATGCCAGAGTGGCGCTGCATCCTCGGTACAGCATGCGACTTCATCTGCTATGAATGGGCAAATGCTTGGTTCAAGTCGCAACACTACAACGAAGCGTCCTTCAATGCACTGTTAACCTCACTCACCAAGACAAAATGCAAGAAGGCAATTAAGTGTTTGAAGACGAACTGGTCGGTCGAAGAGTCATTAATTGACATTCCCAGATCTAATTAAAATGCTGAACGTGCTGTAAAACTGATGGAGGAACTACATGCGAACTCGAAAAAATTTGAATTTCTGAATCTAAAGTTCATAGGAAAAAATAATTTTTAAACATTTTTTTGTATACTCTGTACTTATTACTAACTGCTTTATATTATTAATTTTTTACTATTAATCTTTTGAATAAACCAAAAACAACATGTAATTTTTTTTAAAAAAATTAATTTTTCACTTTTTTTCATCCGAATGAAAGGGGGAACTTTTTTTAAAAAACACAAAAATGCAATTAATATTCTTACATTACACAAAAAACTTCCTCGATTGCAAGTGGTTTCATAATTTTTTTTTTTTTTGTCATAACCCTAATATACATATGTTTCGTTGACAAAAAGTAAATTAGCTATACGTCAAATTTTCCGTATGAAATAATTAATATTGCTCAACATTTTTCCCAAATTTGAACAGAGTACTAGGCTTTAATAGAAAACGTTTTCCAAAAATCTGTGATAAATTCCACAAAGTAATAAATATTTTTTATATTCTTTTATAAATCTGAAGCATCACAATTTCTTGGAGAAAACTTACTTAAAGCTTTATAATAAAAAAATATTTTTTATTAATATTATTATGTTCCCCTAGGCATCTCAAAGCAGTGATGCTCTTAGTAGCGACCTGTGTCAATTTTCACTTCTTTGCTAGCTTGATTTGCACTAACTTACATTTAGATTTTCTTCTACTCTATTCAAACAATTCTAAAACTACTTTATAATAAATATAAGGTCTGTAATCTTTATCAGTTCTCTATGTTGCTATAACCTTAAACTATAATTTTGTTTGGCAAATTACTTTCCATGTATTTGCTGCAAAATAAACACCATAAAATCAGGAGAATTTAATCTATGATCATCATAGTTTTATAATTAAGTCATAAAATAGGGTTAAATTAGTATTATTCTTATGGAGGTTACAAAAACAAAACAACTTGTATTACTATTTCATGCTTGCAACATAGATACTTCTTGAAATACTTTTGTAAGGCACGCATGTGTGGCTGTGATTGAAAAAGAACTAAGTTTGTAGAAGAAAACAAAAAAAAAAAAAAACGCAGAGTAACAAACATTGCAATTATCGAATTGTAGTTGTAACAACTGCAATAATCCTAGTAATATAATAAAACAGTAGGATTTCTAGTGTCTGGCAAGGGAATAACAACATAGCTTGACGCAAACATTGTGGCGCGAAGTAATAATAAAATTTTATATGATAAAACTGTAAAAGAAAACTGATATCTAGTCCTTAGTCCCAATTTACACGAAGCAATTCTGTAAGCTAAGCTGATTATTTTTTAGACATCGGGTGAGCGAAAGATAAGACGAGTACATTTTTGATTGTACTAGCAATTCGTGTTACTCTATTATATGTATTGCATATGTATGTGTATTCAACAAAAATTGCTACGGAATTTATAGTTTAAATAAAATAATATAATGTGTGAGAAAATGAATTGTTGCTAAAGTAATTAATTCTATTATAAAATTAATTCATTTACTGGAACTAATTGGTGCTACTAAAAAAGTAAATGATTCAATTACACAAAAAATTTATGCCGATACAAAATAATTTGATTCTATTAAAGATAAGATAAGATAATTTCGATTACAAAAGTAATATATTTAACTACATTTGCAGATAATTTATGCAATTAAAAAACTACTAGCTAACAGTCGTAATTAAGCTCTGGGTAATGGAAGAACTCGCGCATCCTTGTCATTATCGATTAAGGACAATCAGGTTGTCCTATTTTTGCTGTCTTCGAGAGATTTGCGACTTTTGCATTGGTTAATTATTGGCCTCGTCTAACTATACCGCGTTACAACTTTTCGAAGTTATGCATTGGTCACATGCATTCGTTTTGGTTTTATAGCATATAAACTATTTTAATACAAGATTTAAGCGTTCCAGCTTCCTATATGAAGGTATAGGTCGACTTGGGACTTACTTCAATCGACGTGGGTTCACCTGGCAATTTGAGGTATCAATTCTTTGTCAACCTAGTTTATAATTAAAAAAAAAAATTCCAACTAATTGCACGTATTTTGTTCAATATGCAGTTGCTCAATTACATGCAATTGATTACACGGTGCGACAGGCCAAAAAACCTGGGACCCGATATTATTTTTCTTGTAGGGCTTGTCGAGTAAAAGAAGATTCCAATAGTGAAATATGCCGGACACTTCCAAAATCCGGTTTTACGGTTAAAAAACTGGTTTTTGTACCTTTGCCCACTATAAGTCTGTAATTTTGTTGGTAATGATCCGATTTTCAATTTCTTACTAGATTTGGAAAGAAGAAACTATGATATTTCCAATGATATATATATATTATATAAAGAAATTTGAGAAATTTGGGTGTTATTGTGCAGAAAATTGTGTTAAAGCAAATTGTTCGACAATAACACCCAAATTTCTAAAATTTTCTTAGATAATATATATATATCATTCAAAAGGTCTTAGTTTCTTCTTTCCAAATCTAGTAAGAAATTGAAAATCGGATCATTATCAACAAACTTACAGGCTTATAAGTGAGCAAAGGCACAAAACTCGGTTTTTTTTACCGTAAAACCGGAGGTGTCCGGCATAATTCACTATTGGAATCTTCTTTTATTCGTAAAGCCCTACAAGAAAAATAATATCGGGTCCCAGGTTTTTCTATTTCATTCAATTTTGTATCACTGTGTTATATTAGAAAATTATATATGTATAAATAATTTATAGACGTAAATTACTTAATTTGACCAAAATTATTAATTAAATTACAAAAGTGATTGATTCAAATACAAATACATTTCATTGATTTATAATCGTAGTTGAATTGAACACAAGTAATTGCAAATACTAGCTTAAATTTTTGGAAAACAAATATTCATGTTTTTCCTAGACACTTGTATAATCGTAATTCTATAGTGCGAAAACATGCTCCTCTTGCCAAAAGTTCTACATTTCCAGCTGTTGAATTTGCAATAATTTTGTTTGTTTGTTTATTTATTATTACATGAATTATTTTTTATTATTAGATTTTTATTACTTAAATAAAAACAAAAAGTGAACTAAAACTAAGTTTTTCTTTTATAAAAATCACCTGCGGTGAAATTCTTTTAAAGATTTTTCTTGTTTCTTTTTTTTTTTTGGTTGCAGTATATGATCATACATTTATGTACTTTAGTTTAGTTGTAGCTTGTATTGATCTTTATTCCTTTAACAAGTGTAAGTTAAGAATCTCTTCCTAACATTAAATCCACAGTAAAGAAGTCGTCTGTCTCGTATTGAATGTTTGTTTGTTTGTTTTACTCGTTCAAAAGCTATAATATTCTTGTCTTGTATCTGGTATTTGGGCTTGTTGTATTATCATTATTTGTTGTTGCTGTTGTGTCTCAAATAAAATCTCTTGTAACTTCCTAGTGCTGGGGATAATCGAACAAATCTTTTTTTTTTCTATGAATTTTATGTTTATTTTTTTTTATAATATGTCTGTATATAATTTATTTTTATTTTTTTTTTAATTTTGAATTTAGATTTTCGCTGTAATAAAAATTTATTTATTTTCCATGAATCTAATTTTTATTTGTTGCTCTTATGAAAACCCATACATATACTATAATGTAGTTATTAAAGTAGTTTTGCATCAGTATATTAAGTTTACCAGGTTGTATGTAACACTATACTGGTTAAAGGATTGATGTTTGGCTGTAGGCTAGCGGGCATCGCAGTGGTGCAGAGGGTGAGAACGTAAAGAATTCTGATGAGAGAAAGTGGTGTTTCTCGAAACATATGTAAATTCAACCAACAACCCAGGTTCGAATCCTAAGCCAAGAAAAATTGTCAATAAAATTTTAATAATAATTTTCATGTAACAATTCCTACCTTCAGTAAAAATAATTTAATGAAAAATTTAATTTAATGAACTCGAGTCGAAATAAGAGAAATATCAAATTGTCTTTTATTTGAATTGAATTTTGAAAACCATATTTATTTAACTGTTTAAATCCTTTTACATTTGTATCCTCCTTGGTTCTTATGAAAGTGAAATAGTTTTAACAAACATTTACTGATTTGTGTCTGCTTTCACATGTCAAGTAAACTTGATATTAGCTAGTTACTCATGTGATTGTTTCTTATCACTTGAGACCTGTCTTAACTTAAGCAATTAATTAGCCTGGCGTTTGTAACCCATTGTATATTTAAGCTATTTCTAAAGTATAGGGTATTCTTTAAATTCGTTTCAACTCTTAACTTCGCATCTTCCTAGTTATTTTCAGCATTTATTTTCCTCCTAAACAAAAAACAAATATTTAAGTAGCAGTTTCAAATTGTTTTCTTCTTTTCACGTATTTCTTTTCCTGCTTGTTTAGCACAACACTCTTGATTAAGATAATTTGTTTATCAGTTTCTAGTTTATGTTTAAACACACATACAGGTATTTATTTATAAGCTATTTTGTTTATTTTTTTTAGTGGCTAAATATTTGCCCAATATATAAATATATAGATAGGTTTACCGCACGCAAACTCTAAATTGGCCTAAGGTGAGATATTTTTTATATTAGATGATATAAATTTAAATGGATTTTAATGTTTCCAACCAACTCGTTGGAGGTGGTTTCCTTAATGCTAACTTTAAGAGCTTACACATGTACCAACCTTGTTTGTTAATATATACGCAAAGTGGTTAATTCTTTTCCTCCTTTGGGTTCGACAGTATCTGTTCTGGTTTCTGCAAATAAAGGAAGACAACAAGTGTGCTATAAAGATTAATCAATCACTTTTTTTTGTGGGTATGTGTGTGGTTATTTAATAATATATTTAAATAAATGATTATTACTCCTAAACGAGGCTAAAACTAAATGATGGCCATTAATTTGCTTGGTATCTGCATATACATTTTAAATGTAAATAATTTGTGGTATAGGAAATTGGGAAAAAAATTGGATTTGTTACAAACAATAAGCTTATAATATTTTTGTGCAGTAAATGAGTTAATCTAAACAGTTTACAGTGTTCTATAATGTTGCAATGTATACTAGGTTGTCCCAAATTTTTTTGATTTTCATGGGTGCTCAAGCATAATTTGAAAGCTTATAGGGTAAAGTATTTTTGAGATTTTTTTCAGATTTTTCGGAATAGGTCGCACAAGTCGAATTTTTGGCAAAAATCGGCTTTGCCGGCCGTTTTTTGAGTTTTCTTCATAACTTTGTAAAAAACCACGATATTTTTCACTTTTAAGGCAACAATTTAAAAGAAAAATGTCCAAGCTTTATTTGTGTGTGCAAAAACTATAAGTTTTGGCAATGAATTTGCTCATTTAGGTACCCTACATTACAATTTCAAATAATTTTTTCCATAAATTTCGTAAATAACGCTTTATAACTTTTAAAATTTATGTGAAAATGATAAAAACTAATGATGCAGTTTGAAAGATCGATTAATTCTAAATAATTTAGAGAAAATATTTTTTGAATTTGCTCTTACACTATTAAATTACATTAAATTACTTAAATAACAACACAACCATAATGTATTGTAATAATTATAATACAATTATAAAGCGTTGTAATACATTCTAACATAATTATAATATGTTATAGTACATTATAACACCACTATAATGTATTATTATGCACGATAACACAGTTATAATTAATTATAATACATTATAACATAGATATAATTATTTCCAACAACTATAAATTAAATGGAATAAATTATAACATAATTATAGTGTATTATAATAATTATATCAACATTATAATGTGTTATAATTTATTTTAACATAATTATAACATGTGTTATAATAATTATAATAATGTGTTATAATACAACCAACATAATATTAATATGTTATAATACATTATAACACAACTATAATGTATTATAATGCATTTTAATACAGTTATAGTGAATGGTTATATATTATGACACAATTATACGGAATTATAATACATTATAATACAGCTATTATGTGTTGGAATAAATTTTAAGACAACTACATTGTGTTGTAATAATTATAACACATTTATAATGTATTATAATACATTATAACACAATAATAATGTATTATAATGCATTATTACACAATTAAAATCAATTATAATGAATTAAAATCAATTATAATGTTGTATAGTACATTATTATTGTGTTATTATTCATTAAAACATCATTCAAATTTACACAGGTTTTTTTTTTAATTATAACTCTAACCTTCTTTAAGTTGCCCTACACAAGCTGTGTTCATTTCCACATAAACTAACTCAAGCAAACAATTTATTAAACTTCATATTGTAAAAAAACTCCTTTCATTGCAATTACTCTTCACTAATCTAAAATCGAATAACTAAAGCAAACATAATCCCAAAATTAGGTCATACTCTATTGCAATTCGAAATAATCATCTGCTCAACTCAATTCCACCCATACTCCCATAAGGAAACGAGTTTAGACAAAAACCCCCACAACTGATTATTGGTGGTCATCATCTAACAAAATTACTCTACATTTAATACAAAGAAACAACGATTAACCTTGTTTAAACCCCAATTTCGTTCTTTACTTTGCTTTACTTTACTTTGAATTAAATGAAATTTTCAAATATTATCGATTTTATCTATATATACAGTTTTATTTTGTTATTATATAATCACAAACAAATACTAGTTTCTAGAAAATAAAGTTAAATAAAAAATTACATAACATTACAAGGCCACTTTAAAAGAAATTGCAGGTCAGCTAAAACTAATTCAGACATACAGCACATGTCTGGCTAAGAAACTTACCACAAAACCCCTCTCTACACGTTGAACCACAAGTAAAATCCAGCCCATGAAACTGTCAGACAAACTTGTACACCATTATGGACATTAACATTTGAGCTTTTGATAATAAGGGTCATCAAGTAACGTATAACAAAACACAGATTGAACTAAACCACTCAAAATCTTTGTAATAAGACTTAATATCATGACTATAGTTAGCAATAATACAAAGTTTCTTGGTTTTTTGTCTTTATCTTTAATTTTTGTAGTTGCTTGTCCTTTTAACTCTTATTTTTTTTTGCTATTACATAATAATAAAACGGTAAATTGTATTTCTGGATAATTCTTTGTTTCTATTTTCTTTCCTTTTTTTGCAAACAGGACAAAAAAGTAGCTCCATTTATGCCATTAAATGTCTCTAAATGACTTTTGTAACATACTCACCCCATTAATATTTAACAGAACGTATGTACGAGTACCAAGACCATTTATGTGACTGCTTACAAACACATTTAGTCATTTAGTGTTGTCAGTGTAGAGCACCGCCTTGATGATAAAATTGAAAAATTTTCTAAAACAATTGTTTTTTGTTTTACACATTCTATGCGGGCTTTTTTTGTGTATCATACATTTTTAGCAACAAGTTCTAAAGAATTTTGCAGTTTTATTTAAAATTTGTCACTTTTGTGGAAGAGAAAAAATACGTTCAATTGTCATTGAAGAAAGTTGGGTTTTTGTTTTAATGTTTGAAACAAGTTGTGATAAGTGAAAATTTTTTCGTTTCTACTGACTAATGGTACTGATAATAAAACCAATCCATTCAATATCATTTTTTTCTTGAGACTTTGTGATAATTTCGGAATACCTCAAGATATTTTATTGGTAATTGAATATAGACAAATAAGGCAATTTTTCAATGTAGGTATATTATGAAGTTTGTATTTCAAACATCAACAAATAATACCAACATGATCCTTGATAGCCCTTCAAATTTTAAAATATTTAAGTCAAAACAAAACTAGATATATCTTAGAACTAAATCATGTTATCAATAGTAAAGAATTGTCTTTTTGTTGGAAAGTTTTGTAATGTTTTATTTAACCCTTCGTCTTACACATGAATCTGGCCAGACCTTTTTCAATTTGAAATGTTATTATAATATATGTAACACTTAGTGAGAGACTTAAATTGCAGGTACCCTTCTAAAGTTCGCTACAATTTAAAAAAAAATCCTGGAAGAGATATAGAAGGACCCTTAATCGAACATTTTACTGTTATTTTGTATTGTCAATGCTGTTTTTTATATTTTTCTTGCTGGGTTTAATTTTTTTTTCCCAGTTATCTATTATTATTTATTTATAACTATTAAACAAGGTTACTAAGAAGTAACTCCATCTAGTTAATTCAGAAGGTACAAGTTTTATTGAAACTGTCGTTACACTTTTCACCAACTCTGCTTTATGTTTGTGTTGATGTTAATAAAAGTTGTGATTCTCCGTTTAACATATGAATATTTATTTATTATTTATTTAAAAATTATAATACATATTTATGTTATTTACATTTAATTGAAAAACGTTTTTTTTTTAATTAAGTACATGAAAAACTGAGTGGGCCAGACCTCACGCGTTACGAATGTGAAAATCAAAACATGTGTATGACGGAGGGTTAAGTTAATATCATAAAAAGCCCTCGCATTTAGTTAATTTAAAACTTCAATTAAAATAGATTTATTAATAAAACAGCGTGCAAAAAGACTAACATGTTTTTTAATATTTGTATATCATCATTTTTCACTTAAGAGCTAATTTTCAGCAGCAGGAATATGATACTTGCACTTCATTTATGAGATTATGGATCAAAAAGTATATTTAGAAATTTGAAAGCAACATTTTCCAAAAGTTATCCACACTTTTGGCTAGCTCATAAAAGACAACTCTGGCTACTGTACAATATACCTCAAGTTATGGAAACTCCACCACAGTGCCGCAACATAAGTCTCATAGATTACCTGACCAAAAAGGTGCAAGGTTTTCTGCTAAGCTGAGTCTTAGTACAATAATGGAAAAACACTTAATATTGTCCAAAATTATTCAAGTCCCAAAATGGCTATAAATAATAAGGGGCAAAGTATTAATATATTAGCAATAATGTGTGGAACACCAAATCTTTTGAGCCGCCCGAGTTTAGCTTGTCCATTTTATGTTTAACAGTTGAAGTTTTTTAAGTTTTTTTTTTTTTTTTAATTTGGATTCTGTTCCAGAAAACATACAAAATATATCATCGAAAATCTTAAAACAGTTTTTTTTTTATTATTTAACTATCGTAAAATGTTGCCAACAAAATTTTCTATTAATGTGTCCTGGTTTAACTTGTTTAACACACAATTTTTTTTTGCACTAAAAATTTTTCAATTTCCTAACATCATTTTTTCTTATTATTTTAGCAAAAAAGCTTGTTTGCAAAAACACTTTTTTGGATGATCTTCATATATTTACAAATGCTTTAAACACTTTATTATCAATTAAACACTTAACAATTTGTCTCCATTAAGAAAAACATAGTCCCCTATGTTTTTAACCGAATTCCCAATAATTAGTTTCATTACTTTGTTCCACAATAATTCAACAAATCACTTAAAAACTTGCAACAATGTATTTTATACACTGCAATTAAAAACATCAAATTAAACAAAAGACTTTAGCAACAAACTTGATATTGTGATTTTTTTTTTTTTTTTAAGAAAAACAATTTTCGTTGTTGTTCATATGAACACTAAACGGATGGATGTAACCTACTTCTGTGATAACACTATTACCAACTAAATTCACAATTAATCCAGCAGTGGTCCTGCACTGCTGTTAGAAGCATACATTTGGTCTTATGGTGGTTATTTGACGAAGACTTTGTTTGTTTTACGTACCATTTACAGAGCCATTGATGTAACCTGTCATTGAATCACGGTGAAATTAAATTACAAATATAAACTTTAAGAAAACTATCAAACAAACATATTTGTTTGTTTGTACTATACATACATATTTGTTCATAAAAATCATGGCAGAAAAAGAAGAATCTGAAAAGTTAGACAATAAAATGCCGCTTCAATTTTTCAAAGCCTTAAATTGTACAAAACAAACGGAAAAACTAAATAAAAACTTAAACATTTGACAAGTTGTTCAGCTTTGCTTTGTGTGTTTGTTTGTTTTCTTTTACTTTTGTTGGTTTTTATTAGAAAAATGCCGCTCTAAGGACCAGCATTAGTTTAACATCATTCTAAGGCATTATCTTTGTTAAGAATAAAATAGAAAAACCAGTATAGCCAAGCAAAACAAATCTCTATGTTATTGTATTTCAACATATTTACCATGATTTTTGTTATTTGTTGTTGAGCATGATGTTGCTGTGCTTCGAAACGAGAAAAACTAATGTTTATGTTTACTCTGGTCTAGAGTATGTATATTTTTCGAATAATGTCAGACGACTGTAGCAGAGATGTTTAACCGTTTTGTGTTTCGTTCCTCCTTTTCACAACTCAATTTCTCTAGGCTCCATGTGTTCAGTTTGTAATACAATATTTACAGGTTTTTTCTTCGTTTTGTAGGCTGTACAAGGAGTCTCCTTGCAATTGATTTTGTTTGGGGAATGGAACTCAAGTGCGTAGACACAGACTAGTTTGTGGTTTATTTATTAGTTATTCATAAATATTATTCTAGCTATATACTATATAAAAACAGAAAATAAAAATTATTTTTTTTGTATTCTATTTTTATAGGTGGTTATAGAAATACTTTGTGCTTTTCGCTGGGGAGTTTAAAATTAAGATTTTTCTTGTGTTTATTTCTTGAAGAAGAAAATATGGTTGTAGTTTCCTTAGATTCCAAACTCTTTTATTACTATGTTTTTAATACAATAATCATAAATGTTTTGCTGAAGTGTTATTCTATTAATTGTACAGACATCTTGGGAAATTAAAAATAAAACTGTTAAAAGTTTATATCTGCTTTAAGTTGATATGTTGCCGTTGATTTTATAATTATAAATTTTAACGCCATAGGGAATCAGCTGATTGGAAAGGGTTTCTTAAAACTATTCCAAGCATTCAGAAAATATGTCTGAACTATTAAGGAATTAACCCATATCGAACTATGGTAGCGAAAACGCAACACTCACTTTAGGGATGTGTGATTCTCAGTTTGGCTATCTTTTTCTTAAACCCGATATGCAATATGTAAATTTGGTTAAATATCTCAGCAACATGAATTGAGATTTTCCTCAGAAATGATTTTTTTCATATTAAAATCAGATCACAAAAAAAAAGGATTTTTCCAACTTTTTTCGATTTTTTATGAATTGTTATAAAATTAGTAATAATATTTAATATATCGACGGTCAGCTGTGATAGTATGAAGATTATACATATATCTATGCATTTATATAAGATTTGGAACCAAAAAACACAACGCCTATTGTCCTGGTACAGGATAATGTGGGTGTTGCGAAAACGCAACGCTAGTCCTAAACAAGGGCTGGCGCCACGCCCAGTGATTTAATTTGGACCAACATTTTTTTTCTTAGTAGGACATAAATAAACATTTTCTAAAACTCTCTTCATTGTAACTCGATGGAATCTTAAGGTGTGTTCATATGGAATGTCACTTTTCTATCCACATGTGTTTTCATGTGTATGTCAAAATTTGAGTTTCACATACGATTTATAATTTACATGTTCAAATGTTGGTATGTTAAGTACATTTGACATAACCTATCAAAAAAAAATCTTAAAACAGCTGATTGCTGTATGTGTATAATAAAAACTAAATTTATAATTAAATAAAACTGTATTTTAAAATGGAATGAGAGATTTTTGTTTTACTATAAATTATATTTATTAAAATTTCAATTAATTTTTGCCGCCACAAAATTTTTGTTATAAAAAACAGCTGATGCCAGATGGTTTGTCACAAGAAAATAGAACTCGTTCTAAATAAAAAATGTCATGTGTATTGCACACATAGAAATAACACATGCTATTGTTTGAAGGTGTTCAGACTATATGTACAAATTTGACATGCGAAAAAGTGACATTCCATATGACAAATACACACAATGTGAACACACCTTTAGGGCAGTCCGATATGGGTTAAAATTTTCTTTACTAAATTTGTGCCCATCTATTTGCTTTCAGTTGATAAGAAACGTATTCCAGGAAGTAAGAAAATATTTCTTAACTCGTGCAGAATCACAGTTTACTTTACTAAATAATTAACTAGAAAAGTCAAAATTTCAGCATTTACTTTGATTTTTTCTTTAGTATTTGTTATTTTCTAGTTTATTAAGGGTTGAATGTAATGCGATCTGATTTAAAGTCTTACTGCGTTGTGCATAATAAAAAGTTGGTAACTGTTTATAAACTGCGGTCAACTAGCTGCTAACTAGAATATATATTTGACTTAGCAGTTCCTTTGCAAAATGTTTATTCATTAACATGCATAAACATTCATAAACATTCATAAACAATTTGCAAACGTCTGCTAACTTAAAAAAAAAATCAACTCTGAAAATGAGTGATGCCACTACTAAAATTACTATTTTTGTTTATATCATTCCTGAATTTGACATTTAAAGTTTGTTTTTCCCTCCATAACAAAATACAAATTTTCAAAGCGTTAAAAATATTTTATAGTTTAAAATGAAAGTGCCGGTATTAAATAAAACAAAAATAGAAAAAAACGAAAAGATCGGCAAATTGGCAACAGGATGAAAGCAGCTAAACAGCTGTTTATCAAAAGATGGTCAGTATTTGGTAACACGCTAACAAGTGTTTAGCAGTTTGTTAACCGTAGTTTGTTTGCACATTATAGTTAAACTCTATGCTAACTTCATGCCAATTTTTTTTTATACATAACGCTGTTAATTTTGAAATTTATGAAATTTAACATAAATTTAATTCAATTTCGGGTTATGCTTAGGTTCTTATTCTGTATGCTTAGGTTTTTTTTATTTAGTGTATGAGATTTTCAACTGTATTTAGGAGAAATCTAATGAAATGTACAATCTTATATTGTCTTATATATGGAACTGCCATTACCCACCTTTTGGTCAAACACATCTATGACTATTACATAGTCCCAATTTACACGAAGCAACTTTTATTGAAAAGATTGATACAATTTTTCCATGAAATTTCTTCGGTGTTCACACAGCACAATTTTATTGCTTAAAGCACTCTTATTTTTATATGAGAGTATACACACATTTGTATACACATATGTAACACGAATTGCTAGTAGTATCAAGTGTGTCCTAGTCTTATCTTCCCCTCACCCCGATGTCTAAAAGGTAATCAGCTTAGCTCAAAGACTTGCTTCTTGTAAATTGGGACTATGTAATGGTCATAGACAAAAAGTGGGTATGTGCCAGGAATTTTTCAGTTGTTTTTCACACATATATCTGCCTAATTGGCAGTTTAACTCAGAACATGATTCTTAATCGTTTAGTATGGGTTTTTTAAGGTTAGTGTTGAATTCTTATTTAAATGCAATATAAATATCCTGCTCATAATGGTACATACAAGTAACAAATATATTCTATAATTGAAATACTAATATCTAAAGACCTTATAATATATCCCACATACCTTAAATATTCTCTTTACACAATGACTGCTTATAAAAATAAAATGTATACTTTAATTGTAGTATTGTAGTAAACTACCCAGCTAGTATCAGAGTTTTTATTTTGCTCTCTTGATATGAACTAGCAGTTAATTTACTCTCAATTAATACTATAAAAGACTTGCAAAATTTTTATGCAAATGTTTAATCTTTCTCATAGAGACACGTTTCTACTAAGAACTTTTAACAATTCAAAGCGCAAACGTCTTAACAAACTGTCTACAACTAATGAACAAATAAAATTCAATTAACTTAATTAACCAAAGCTCTCTGTGTTTCTTGTAGCAGCGTGTTTCCTTAACGTAATAAACATTGTTATTTATCAAACAGAGACCATAATTAATTACTCTCTACTAAGCCCATTATTTTCCACTAACCCAGCCGTCATATACCTTGGAATTATACTTATTATATGGTTTTAAAGTATGTTTTATTTTATTTTATTTTATTTTATTTTCATGAAATGTTGCACTTTTTTGTGGTATTTTTACTACAACAGCAAAAAACCATAAATAGAAGAAAAGGTGCAGTTGAAAATATTAAATAGAAAGCTAAAACATTAATTAGTTACAAGCAGTCGTTAGACTGTGCTGAATTTAGACTGCACAAGAAAAGCCCTTTATTTTGCTATATTAGTAGCAAAAATTATGTTGTGCTTGTTGGGCACAAACTTTATCATTCAAGTTTGCCATAACAGCATGTTGCTTAAGTCTTTTGATTTGATTAAGGTGGCTTGACTGTAGCAGCAACTGCGTCTACAACTGAACATAGTTAGCCAAAGACATCTGCTTAAACTTGAGTTAATAAGACACTAATGGCCTTACTTAGACACACTCTGACAAATAAATAAATATATAGACAAACGTACAAAGCGGAAAACTTGAAAAACGGTTTTATTTTTAAGAAAACTTTTTGCAGGTTCACATTTGTTAATTAAGAATAAAATTAAATTTAAATTGTTTAAATTCCCTGAAGTTGACTTTTCTAATGAGAAAATTTCAAAAATGTTTATTAAGTGTTAGAACTAACTGGAAACTTAAGGAACTTGCTTTTGTACAATTTATATAAAGGTATTTAACTTTAAAAAGTTATTGAACTTTTATTATATTTAAATAATAAATTTATGCCAGGCACCTCCTTCTTTATACTTGTCACACGTCCACAGACATTTTTAAATTGCAGCTGTCAAGCAAATAATTTTGCACCCAACAACTTGTCCATCAACGGCAGCTAGAATATCATTAAAGTTTTATAATTATCTATTGCAGCTGAAATGACAAGTGCTTAAGTTCCTTACTAGATACATACAACACAAGTGTTGGACTATAATCAACCGTATAATTTTATATTGTACATATTATGCTGTAATTGTCTGTTTGCCTGTGGCAGGCAGCCTTTAACGAAAATGCTAGTATGTCTAACCTGCGTAGGTGTCTTGTAGATTTTAGATATATTTTCAGTTTCATTTCTCCCTCTCTTGCTTTTTTGTATTTATGTTTAAATTAATTATCACGTTTATGCCATTATTACCATTATAATATTACACGTTTGGATGGCACCGTGTTAGAATACACACTTTCTTTGTAAATTTACATTGCGATAATGAAGTCAGTTGTTTGCTGATGTTTATGGTTTGTTGCACTTAAACGAATATCTTTTGCTTTTTTTTCCTTTTGCTATTCTATTCGTTTTTTTCTCTTTTTAATTGTTTCTCTCCATTATTTATGCGCATTTTATTTATTTCATTAGAATTTAATTATTTATTTAAGAAGAGCGAAATAATGAAAACACCAAACTATTTCTATAAATAATTTTATGCTAATTTGTGGAAAAAATAAATTTTTAATAATTTTATAGTATTTTATTTTATAAAGTTTCTCAAACTATAGCGACATTAGGATTTAGCTGAATATATAGGTACATTTTTTGTTTGTTGTTATTAATTTTGTATCTCGCGTGTTGAAAACTTTGACTGATGTTTGTATTATAGTTTATGTTATTTCCCTGTACCTATCTTTTAATATTGTGATCTTACAGTAGTAAATACAGTGAACTGTGCCGATGCTAAATTGAAACAATATATTATTTAACCTGTGTGTTTTATAATGAATTGTATTATCTTTTACACTTCCTTAAGAATAAGAAGCTAAACGTTTTTCTTCCTTAAATTTCGTACAGAATTTTTCGGCAGGAAATGAGCTAAATACTGCTTATGACATGTTATTAACTTGTTGGTAAATTACACTGCTCTCTTTTATATTTTGAGAAACGTATACTTGTCATCTTACATTTCTTATTAGAAATCACTTTTTACCGATGGTTATAACTAATATTTGTTTACAAGATATAAATTGTTGATCATTAGCTTATCATAAACAAGTAAGAAAGTATAGTCAAGGCCAATCTTATAATACCCTACACCCAGTATGTGTACAAAAACATGTTTTCAGAAATGGGCGTTAAATGGGATCTATGATCTATTACGGACCGATCATCCAAAAATTTTGTGGCATGTCTACTGTGCATATAAATAAATATTTTTTGTATTAATTTTAACTCGATGTAAACTCTTTTGAAAGATTTATACATGTTTAAATGATTTTAAATGGGAGCTTCGACTAGCTGTCTGATTTCTGAATAAATGAAATTTTTTTTTGTGGAATTTTACTTGGATACCAACATTTTTATTTATGCTCGTTAAAGTGATTTTCGGAAGTGGTCCTTATATGGCTGCTGTGGTCAATTATGGACCGATCTGCAAGAAATTTGTTTGGATATGTGTATAAATTTAACATTTATGACTGATAGATTCATATTTCAAGAGGACATTTGTATGGGGACTACGATAAATAACGGATCCATTTCAATCCCAACCGTCCTTGAACCGAAAGAATATCATGAACCAAATTTTATCTATTTAAAATTGCGACCTGTATTTTGCGCACAAGGTTTACATGAACAGCCAGCCAGCCAGCCAGACGGACGGACGGACGGACTAACATCGTTAAATCGACTCTGGAAATAATTCAGAGTCGATCGGTATACTTTGCTGGGTGTTGGACTAATATTTATGGACGTTACAAGCCTCAGAACAAACCCAATATACTCTCTCCAGTATGTATAGGGTATAAAAAGAAGCAGTTTATTTTAAAGATTTGGAGAGAGTTTTGAAAGGTTTGCACTTTGACTGATCGAGATTCATCAATTGTCACAAGAAAGACACAACTGTGGTTAAAATGTATCGCAAACACAAAGATTTATCATTTTCCACTCACTAATCCTCTTGAATTTATTGACAAACACATTTAAACCAATAATATTAAAATAAAGTCCAAAAGGCAGCAAGGAAAGTACAATTGTACCATGTTTGCCATGCTGGCATTAATTCATTAATGGAGGGCAAATGCATACGTGCTTTGTACCAAGTCTCAAAAGAGCAAATGAAAAAGGGATGAATAGTTAGCAGCAGATCTAACTGCAGGTCTAATAGTGCATTATACATTGTATTATTTAAGTATACATATGTTAAAATACAGTATTTAAAGTATTTTGATTTAAGCACTTGCTCATTATATGACTACACTATATCAGCTTTTGTGCTGATGTTTGTAACGCCATAAAATATAACAATTGCCTTAGAATCGATTTCCTAAAATTTAGGATCTAAATGATTAAGGTCTTTAAATGCCAGACATATATGTGCTGAAGAACAGACTTATGGCAATAACTTGCAGAATTTATACATAACCATTTTGCATAAATGTGGCAAAATTCGTTGATGCTGACAGCTGTCAAACTGTCTTTGTAATTGGTAACACTTAACTCTGCAAAAATTGCGTCAAATTCAAATATTTCGTTAAATTTGTAATAAAGTAAAACATTAAATGATTTCCTTCATACTTATTAAAGACTTAAACTATTATTTGTTTTTTAGCAAAAACACCAGCTCATAAACACAATTAAATTCTAGACTTGTTGCTTCTAAACCCATTTAAAATTATGCCTTTTATTCATCTTTATAAAATACTTTCTATTCACTACTGTGTATGTTGTTCTAACATCAAACCCATAATTTCATAAATAACGTATGATGATGATTATGATGCTAATGTGATAATGCCTAATTATATGTTATTTATGTTGTTTCCTTTTCTTTTCTTTTCATTTCAGGTAAGTTCACATGACTCAGTTTGTTTAGCAGAATATTATGAGTTGATGGCCTTCTTTCTATAAATGACGCATAACTGACCTACACTACTTTTAATGATGACCAAGTAAGTTAATGAAGATGATAGAAAATATAAAGAAGATGTGTGCATGAGAATAATACTATACAGACAACACCTGTTGCAATGACAAATATAATAATAAGGTCAAATAAATACTAAGATACAGCAGCAGCAACAAAGTAACAGAAAATGACGGTTTAAACAGAAATATTAACCCAATTATTTAGGAAATAATGAACAAAACGAAACAGAAAAAAGAGAGTGTTCAAAAATGAATAATATTTAAAAATTATTATGTTGACATTAAGACACGCAATTGTTACAATAGGAACATTTTATAGGTAATTTAAAAATTAAACACCCACATTTTAGCAAAAGTTTCCTTTTAAGATAAAATAAAACAAAAAGTAAATGCCGCCTGTTACTTGACATTTATACAAAAATACTTATTACAGCTGGTTGCCGTGCTGGTAATAATGATGTAGATGTTTATAATGAACTGTTTTGCTAATCTTTAGCTGAGCACTGTTTACACTAAGCTATAATTTAAATTATTTTGTTTACACTATATTTCTATTTATTACTTCAGTAAGGGGCGTTAGGAGTTTATATAAAATGCAAAAGTTTCACTATTTTTTCAAATTGTATTGTGATTTTTTTTTGTAGTTTATTGTGGTTCTTCAATTGTTCAATTTCACTTACGCCCAAATAACCTAGATATTGTCTCAGTCAATTCCTTTAACATCTTACAATTCTGTCCAAAACGAATCGTGAGAATTATTTGTGGTGCTGCGAGTGTCTATGGCTAAAGCTATGTTGTGCTGTGTTGTGTTGATTTGTTTGCTGGCTTGGCTAAAGCTTGAGAGGAAATCATTATGTTTCGTACTTATAATTGAAAGCAAAGATTGCATTTTAGTTTCCATGGCAAACAGCCAACCAACTTTGTTTTCTGGCTTAAAGAAGACAATATTTATTTCTTTTTTTTTACATTTTCTTGGGTCATGGTAAAATCTTGGAAAAAAAGAAAAATTTCGCTTTTTAGCATACCAGCCAGCCACCGTACATAAAAAAGCCGGAAAATAATAGAAACAACTTTGTTAACTAGAAAGTAAACATCTTTTAGAAAAGGATGAAAATGTTTGTGTGCATATACCTATACATAAAATTTTAGGTGACCCTAAAAGAAAATTTATAATTTTTTTTCACAAATATTCTTTCAACTAAAACTCTCATGTGTTTGTGCTTTTCTGCCATGTTTGCTTTAGTGTGATATTAGGTCTCTATTTACCATGCGGCTTTAAAGTCTTTTCATGTTTTGTATTTTTTTTTAATTTTGTTGTTGTTAGTATTCCTTCAATTTTGGCCCAACAATATTTGCAGTGTAATTGTAATTGTGTAAAGTATGACTCACTCATATGGGTAACATGACTCGCCACATGCATTTGTAGAGTTTGCTGCCCCTCACATACCTTTAAAATATGATTAAATGGAAAACGTGCCCAGCAAACAAACAAATAATCCAACACATGATATGAGAGATATTTCTGATGGTGATTATGAGATGATGATAATTTTCAGTTCAAGGAAGTAATGCTTAATTTATTACAATTTGTTGAAAAATTGTGAAATAAACTCATTATTTTTCATATTTTCTGGAAATGTTTTCTTAAACAGAATTTTACTAGCAAAATTTCTCTAACAAACTCTTAGATTTAAGTAACCTTTTTTGAACAGGAATAATTTAAAATGAAAGGGCGAAAATTGCATGAAACATGAATTTGTTTTGTATTACTTAAATGATTTTAAAGTTAATTATTTTAATTTTTTTTTGTTAATATTTACAACTGTCCCATCCAGAGGGTTAATTTGGCATAGTAAGAAATACTAAATTTTACTGTAGGGAAGTTCTCTCTTAGTTTCTCTGCCACATTTTCTTTCTATGGAAAGTTTTCTCTCAGTCACTGAGAGATTCGCTTTGTGTGGTCAAGTTAATAGTTACTATACTTGTCTATAATAATTATTTTTATAGAAATTTCACTCACATAATTTTTGTAACAAACATTTTGCATATCTTGATTTGAAATGTTAGTCCCAATTTTTATTTAAAAGATTGATAAAATTTTTCCTTGAAATTTCTTCGGTGTTCACATAGCACAATTTTATTGCGTAAATCGCTCGTATTTTTATTTGAGAGTATACACACATTTGTATAGACATATGTAATACAAAAAACAGAGTAACACGAATTGCTAGTACAATCATGTGTTTACTCGTCTTATCTTCCGATGTCAAAAAGGTAATCAACTTAGCTTAAAGAAATGCTTCGTGTAAATTGGGACTTAACGGGAATAAATATTTTTGCAGAAAAGTTCTCTTGCAGTTTTGGAGAGAAGCATTTTAATAGACATATTGTCATAGTTAACAAGAAAAATATTACCTACAGAAACATATTTTATAGAAAACTTTACTCGCAGTTTAAGAACTGTATTATGGAATGAAAGTGTTCTCTCAGTTACTGAGAAAGCCTTTTTTTAAATAACGTGCTGACTTTTTTACAATATTTTAAAAAATGTTTCTCATTATTATTTTTAAATAATTCCTTACGAATGAAAATAATTAATGATCAAATCTTCACATCACCAATTATTATGGAATAAATATACAGTGTGGCTTTAGTTCCCTAGGAGAAACTGAACAAAAATTCTATATTTTCGTTATAGTTTTAGAATATTTATGATAACAAACTCCATACTATTGTGGTTTAAGCATAACAACAGTATCAGAACGCTTTAATATATACATGCATACACATTTTTAATGCCTAAAATAATTTTAAAATCTACAAACTTTCTACTTTTCAAATTGATTCACTTTATTTTATTATTGTTAATAAATAAAGGATGGCGCAACTAGAGAAAGAGAGGTCAAGCCACCTATTCTACAGGCTGATTCAGGAAAGATTCCGTGACTGTGCAGACCAATCCTGGGGCAGTAGGTCGGATTGTATAGTGTCCAGGTCCTTATGGCCAAGACTAAATGCAAACGCGACCGAAACGCTGATGGAATTGGACAGGCATAGTCTAAGGATTCTGGTAGGAGTGATAACCGGGCATTGTTTGATTGGGGCCTTCAGAGGCAAATGGGATAACGACACACAGGATTTCTGTAGAGTGTGTGGGGATGCAGAGGAGCCAGAGACAATAGGGCACATCATGTGCTATTGTCCTAGGTTGCGCAGTCGTAGACTTAAGTGGCTAGGAATTAGATTCCTGGACGAACTCAGTGATGGTGCTGGCTGCAAACCGAGTAACATCCTGGGTTTCATTAGAAGAATATGGTGGCTATTTAAGGGATATTCTACGGCGACTCCAAATCCGTAAGAGGATTTTTCACTCTTTCTTTCTTCTTTCTCCCCCTTATCAGGCGGTTTTGGTTGTCCTTATTTCTATATCTATCCTATCTTTATATTCTCTATTTATTCTTTCTACTGAAGGGAACCACAATGGTCCACAGGGTCTCCGGGTGGAAGTGCACTTAATGCACTACCCTTCCATCCTATCCTATCCTAAGGATGGCGAATGTGTTTGTTCCCTTCTGATTGGCAAACTAGCTGTGGTTGAATTAAATTATTTTTTAATAATTTGCATTTCTTAGTTTCATATTTATTGGTTTATTAAAATACCAGCCATTGTATAGTAATATAACATATTTCTTACTGATATTGAATCAAACTTATTTCAAAGTACTTTTGCTTTCAAATTTCCCTTAAAATAAAAAAAAAACCTTAATTTCCAGATATAAAACAGTTTAAGCTATGTTTATCTAAACTCTTCTTCTAAAAACAACCTTTTGTTCATTTAAACTTCCTTTGTATTCATCACATTACAGTTATTAACCAATTATTTGCTATCAATCAGCAAAGACACACACCATTTGCCTCATTTTTGCGATCTCTCTATTTAAATATTCTCTCATAAACTTTACAATTAACCCCTTCTACATACATATGTAGTATGTACATGTATCAGCATTTGAAATAATATTCAGATGTTCTTATTCGAAAATAAGAACAATGCAAAATCGAAATAAAAAAACATAATCGCTAACAACCGACAAGAAAATCTTACATCTCTTAATTTGGCCATTAGTGTGGGTACAACAACATGCAAGTATGAGTAGTATTTTTTATAACAATCATTTTCAGTCTATGATTTTACAATGATGTTTTTTTCGCATTGTTTTAATGTTGTTAATATGGCTAATATTATTGTTATTATTCTATATAATGGCTATTACATCTAAACCATGTCTAAGACTGTGTTTTTTTTGTTGTTGTCTTGCATTCTAAATTGTCTGTAATTTTCTTTTGCAATTTTTTTTTTTCTTTTTTCATATTTTATTATATTATTTATAATGTTGTTTACGGTCAAAATGTTCAAATGTGCTTTTGATTAAGATAACATGCGTCTGTCTGTAACTCCAATTGTCTGTCTATCTTTTTGTCTCGCTGGCTGGCTGGTTGCTCGCTTTTGTAGCTGGCTCTTAAAACATTTTTCATTATTTTCATTTTGCTTAGCCTGGGATATTATTTCTTTTCATTTCTTTTTCGCATTTGATGTGTTATTTAGTGCTGTATTAGAGAAAATAAAGTTAATTTTCAATTTCAGTTTTTTTTTTATGTCAGAGTACATTTTGTTTTAATTTTTTCGTTTTCTGTTGTTTGGTATTAGATGTTTCTTTTTACAAGAACATGACCCAAATAATATGGGTTTTCATTTTATTTTATGTTTCTTTTTTATTCTTGTTAACCTGGTCTTTACTCACTTTATGCCTGTAGTTGCAGAAGATTTATTTGATATGTTTTATTTAAAATTATTGTCATGATTTGTTGGTTCAACATAGATGGACCAAAAGGTGATTGTAATTTGAATAGAATTCGATTGTTTGAAGTAATAAGAAAAGTTGTGCAAAAATCAGAGACAGTCCGATAACGAGACAAATGTTTAGGCTAACTAAGGAAAGATTGGAGTGTGTAATAAAGGGGTAAGCAGACAGTTAACCAGACCTGAACTGAAAGTAAATACTTATACAGATTTTCTATTAAACATTTTTTATTATTTAGCAGTATTTATTTCATGGAAAAGTTCACCCATATTTAATCGTGCGGACATTTTCTATGGGAAAGTTTTCTCTTATAGTTTTTTGGAGTAAAATTTCTTATAGAAACATTCTAGAGGAAATTCACTTCCTAGAGAAAAGTTATTCTGCGAATAAGGCTTGAACTATTAAGTATATATTAAAGAAACTCTCACAACTACTGGATTGATAGTTTCTATTAAAAACTTCTCGTAGAAATTTGTAGAAATTCAGTTCCCATTTAAAAGTTGTCTTACAAATACGCAGTAAGGCTTTTACTATATCTATAAATAAGTTCTTTTACAGTTGCTGAGGAAAACTTTTTGTTAAAGAAAATATCTATTAAAAAGTGAGATGTACATTTTATATAGAAAAGTTCTCTTACAGTTACTGAAATATATATTTTCTATAGAAAAGTTGTCTCACAGTTAATGGAAGTGAAATTTTCTACAAAAAAGTGTCCGCATTAACTGAAAAATAAATTTTTCACCAGTTTCTGATAATAGTATTTTCTATAGTAAATTTCTCTCTCAGTTATTCTCATTTATATTTTAGAAAAATTCTCTTGCAGTTTCTGAGAATGATGTTTTCTATAGAAAAATAATCTCACATTTACTTAAAGACATTTTCTACAGAAAAGTTTTTTAAAATTTATTCAATTTATTTTCTTGTGCTCTCTTAGATTCTGACAGTCAGTTTCTTTAGAGAATATTCCTCTTTGTTAAAGATATGCAACGTTTTCTCAAAGTTATTTAGGGAGTAAAGTTTTCCTTCATTTGCTGAGACTGTAATTTAATTATAGGAGAGTTATTTTACAGTTACTGCATTTGATCTTTTCTATGGAAGAATTCAACTGTTTTACACAGACAGATTGACAGACAGACAGACGAACATAGCTCAATCGACTTAGATAAGTCTCAGATGAATATTTCTCAGTGTGAGAAACTTATATATACCCTCATTAACCACTTATGGTTGTGGAGGGTATAAAAACAGATTTAAAATATAAACGTTTAATATGTTGATAAAAAAAACTATTATGACTCTTTAATGAGGTGATTAATTTAAAAATCAATAAATAAAAAACAATAAAATTAGATTTTGACCCATATACGTAAAAAAATATTTAAAAATTAAAGACAATTCAAATGCAAACTCTTTTGATTGAGTATCAAATCTAAATAATTTTACATTTTTGTTTAATTTGCTACAATTTTAATTCTTTTGTTTAAATATTTGTTTAAACTTCCTTATAATCTTGAATGAGGAAATCATCTTCACAACTAGTTTTTCTGTAAGTTCTGCTCAAAATAAAAGGAATTCGCAACAAAGCAACAACAAAAACTTGTCATAAAACCGGGATTCAGTGTCACAACAAGTCACTTTGTTTATATTTTATTTGCTTCCTCAAACACGCATACACGCAGACAGACTTCACCACACATTCTTGTTGCACCACAACAACCTCTAATGCAACTTATGGTGACAATGTGGAACACAACCCAAATCTCACACCTTATAACCAAAAACGTTTGCAACAGCTTAAAGAAAATACAACAACAAAAAACAACAACAACTACAACTATACAAAGGTAAACTAACAAAAAAGTAGTGTTATGCGGTATAAAGTAAAAAAAACCGCGAATGATGCGATATTTTTTTTTTTGCTTAAAAATTCTGCTAAGCCTAATAAGAATATAGTCGGTTGAAGATATAAAAAAAAAAAATAGTAAAAAGATGAAGATGCTGGCTGGTTTTTGCCTTATACTAAAACATGCTAGTGTGGCAACTAGCAAGTTGCATTACTTGTGCGCAATTCAGAGATACAGACAGACAGACAGTCAGTTAGGCAAGAATGAAAGAACTGTTACAAAATCAAGTTTAAGAAGAAAAATTTAGAAAAAAAAAATATAAAAATGTGTGTGTACATTTTACAATGGAATTTTTCAGCTTGGAAAGCTGTAGAAAGAAAGAAAAATATTTTTAAGGAGTTAAAACCAGGCACAAACCAAAGTTGTGAATCTTCTTCATCGCCGTCATCATTATGATCGTCATGTGCTTAAAAGATAAACAGCCGCGCACAAAAAGAAAAACAACAGAATTAGTTTGGTACGAGCTTCGCTTTGAAGTATTTGTGTCTGAACTTCATAATGTTGTTGTAAGCGCTCATGATCGGCATTAAAAATTCGTTATAAACAAACTTACAAAATATGACGTATCAAAATCTGCCAAAAAGACAACAAATATTTACTGTAACTGTTGAAAATTTACCATCAATTTATACTAAATATTTTCTTGTTGCCGTTCGTTGGAATATCTGGCGGTTTTGGGTTGAAAATTAGGAAATATTTAGTTATTTTTAGCACTATAAATAACTAACTAGGCTTTCACTTGAAAATATCTACTGAGGCAAACATAGAAAAGTTCTATCTTAGTTAATGCCCTTTTAGAGAAACATTTCTAGATAAAACTGGAAAACTGTTCGAGAAATTTTTCTATAAAATTGTGTGAAATTTAGGAAACTTCTCTATAGAAATGTCAGAAACCCTTCTGTAGAAATTTCAGAAACCTTTCTTTAAAAATTTCAGAAACTTTTCTATAGAAACGTCAAAAACTTTACTTCAGATATGTTAGAAACTTTTCTATAGAATTGTGTGAAATTTGAGAAACTTCTCTATAGAAATGTCAGCAACTCTTCTGTAGAAATTTTAGAAACTTTACTTTAAAAATTCCAGAAACTTTTCTACAGAAATGTAAGAAATTTTTCTATGGATTTTTCTTTAGAAATTTTCTACAGAATTGTGAGAAACTTTTCTAAAGAAATGTAAGAAACTTTTCTATAGAAATGTTAAAAACTTTTCTATAGAAATGTCAGAAACTCTTCTGTAGAAATGTCAGAAACTTTTCATTAAAAATTTCAGAAACTTTTCTACAGAAATGTTTTCTATAGAATAGTCAGAAACTTTTCTATAGAAATGTCAGAAACTTTTCTATAGATTTTTCTTTAGAACTTTTCTATAGAAATGTGAGAAAATTTTCTACAGCAATGTGAGAAACTTTCTTATAGAAACGTCAGAAACTTTTCTACAGAAATGTAAGAAACTTTTCTATAGATTTTTCTTTAGAACTTTTCTACAGAATTGTGAGAAACTTTTTTATAGAAATAACAGAAAATTTTCTTCAGAAATGAGTGAAACTTTTCTGTAGACTTTTCATTAGAACTTTTCTATAGAATTGTGAGAAACTTTTTTTACATAAGTATGAGAATATTTTCTTTAGAAATTTGAAAGCCACAGTATTGAAATCTTGTTTATACAATTTTTATTATGACACCTGTTTCCCCATTACTTGTATGTTTCTTATGTTTAAAAAATATGTCTAACAATGTTGGTAATGACGTTGTTAAATGTTAAAAGTGTATCTAAATTTTAGATTCTAAAACATCAGCCTCAACAACAAATATATTGGCAGTTAAAAACCAGAATAGCAAGATTTTTCTACAAAAAAAAAAAAAACACACATAACCAGAAAGCCAAAATACTCAATTTTAACATAAAATTTACGCATTTCTCATACACACAATGGCTCAAAAGCAACATGCAACATTTCAGCCATTCATACTTCAATTTAAGATTTATTTTCATTTGGTCATCATCAATTTGCTGCGAAATGTAGGAATGAAAAGAAAATAAGAGAGAAAAATAACATTGCAAATAAAAGAAATGTGTCACTAATGTTAACAATTGAACTGCTTATTCAAAATGTGCCCCCTAAAATACAATAAAATAAAACGGTTGAACGCAGACAACAACCAGAAAAAAACTACAGATTTCAATTCGCATTTTTTGTGTCGTTTTCTATTTGAACTGACATGACGGCGGCCATTTAGCCAGTTAATTCTTTCAATGAATTTGAACTCTTAAGTCTTGCAAATAAATGTGTCCATATGTCCACGTTAATGTAGCAGTTGTCCTCTTTTTTCGTTTCCTTTGTATGGTTTTAGTTTAGACTTTTCTCAAAATTCTTTTATTTCTTTTACAGTGTCTTTTATCGTGCATACGTGTTTTGTTGTGTTGCCACTTGAAGTTGATGCGGTCAAGTCAATTGCTCGTAATTATATGGCTTTTAAAATATATTGCATTTAAACGTTTTTAAATGCTTTAAATGTTTAGTTTGCTCCCCCTGGTCGTGTCGATATATTCGGTTTTGTGAAGATATTTATGTTATGAAAATGTTTCTTTGAAGGTGGACATGTAAAATATAGAAAAATCAAAACTATGTATGTAGTAAATTTCTTTTTATTTATATTAAATGCTATAATTTGAAATGTTTTTAAATTGTAGAAAATTGTGAGGTATCAAATGTTGGATTAGAGAGAATAATAATTGTTATCTTATAACAGTATTAATTTGTGGACTAGTCTTTTTTATTTAAATTTGAAAATGTTGGTGATTAATATGTGGTAAATAGGAGGCTTGCTTAAAAAGGTGCTGGTCACGTTACTGGCGAAATGAGGACATAACAGTTAACTGAACTGAATATATGAGAAATATCTATAAGAAACTTTTCTATATAAATATGCGACGTTTTTCTTTGAAATGTGAGTAACTTTTCTAAAGCAATTTAAAGAACTTTTCTTTAGAAATGCGAAAAACTTTTCCATAGAAATATAAAGAACTTTTCTATAGAAATGTGAGAATGTGCACCTGTTTTCTATAGAAATGTGAGACATTTTTCTAAAGAAATGTGCGACACTTTTCTATAAAAATGTTAAAAACTCTATTGAATTATCAGAAACTTATCCATAGAAATGTCCTTTACACGTGTGCTTTACACGTTTCTATGGATAAGATTCTGGCAATTATATGCAAATTATTTTTCTTTTCTATAGAAAGCCGATATCCACTTGTTTTAATGGCTTGCCTTATAGTGTAATTTTAAATTGACAGGAACCAAAATGGCGTTACTAATTATGTGCCAGTGTATTTGTTCTAAAGGGTGTCCCAACTAGAACGCAATTTTTAAATGACTGATGCAGCAATTTAATTGTTTCTCTGGCTGTATGACATGTGGCGCCGTCTTGTTGAAACCACATGCCCTCCACATTAATTTCTTCAATTCTAGGCAAGAAAACACCGGTTTTCATTTCACGATACCGAACACCATAAAAAAAGGTCCAATGATTCCTCCAGACCAAAAAACACACCACACAGTGACACGTTGAGGATGCATTTGCTTCTCGTGAATCAATCGAGGATTTTCCTCACCCCAAATGCGTCAATTATGCCAATTGACGAAGCCATCAAGATGGAAATGGGCCTCGTCACTGAAGATGATTTTATCGGCAAAATCAGCATTTTCATGTTGTCTCTCTAATACCCAATTAACGAACTCCCTTCGCTGTCCATGGTCAGCTGGCTTCAGTTCCTGAGTCAATTGAACTTTGTATGCATGAAGATGCAAATCTTTCGTCAAAATTCGCTGCATAGTGGATTTGGAGACACCAATTTGCTGAGCTCGGTGTCAAATTGAGGTGGATGGAGTTTGAGCGACATCATCACTTACAGCTGCGACATCTTCGGTCGATCGACCTGGTCGAAGGCGCGTTGTTGTCTTTACATCACTAGCAGACCAAATTTCGGCAAATTTATCCATTAATCTCTTTACAGTTGACTCTTTTGGAGCATTATTGTGACCCCAAATTGATGGCAATTTGCCAACTGTAGCCGCAAAACTTTCACCATTTTGGTAAAACAATTTCACAATGAGAATGCGTTGTTCATTCGTGTAGCGCTCCCTTTTTACTAACCTCGTACCTTCTACTAGCAAACAATAACAATTGTTCAAATGTCAAACAATGACACTTGGAATGGCGCCAAATTTAAAAATTGCATTCTAGTTGGGACACCCTTTATAATTATACTCGTATAGCAGTCGTTTTAAATTTTATTTTCTTTGTCGTCTAAGTTAAAATTTTAATTCAAAAAAAAAAAAAATAAAACTTGGCAAAACATATTTTATATTTCTAATTTGTTTCTTAAAACATTTGGTTTAACACTGGCCATCCTTTTTTTTATTTTGTGGATATCAAGCTCCTAGTAACGGAAAAACAGCCAAATATTTTCATATATTTATTTTATTATCGCAAAAGAAACACTTAATTTCTAAAAGGAAACACAATCTGCAGTTTTTTAATTTGTTAATAAATAAAAAAAGATAACATTTCCTTTAATACTCGTCTACTAGTTTGAAGAAAAATTAAAGTTTTTAAATAATTAGAAATACTATAATACAACATTTATAAACGCAATTTGTCTGCCACACTTTTAAACACTAAACAATTTATATTTATTGCGACTTTGTTAAAGGAAGACATTAAACAAAATAATTTATTTGGAATATTAGAAAGAAAATATACCGGTTAATGCAAACAAATACAGAAAATAAAGGTGTAAAATAAAACACATAGCCAAACAAATATGAACAGTATTCACTGAAGAACTCAAAATTTAAAATTTTTAAAATAATTTTCTAATTTTATAAAGCAATACTAGATGTTTAAATTAAATTTAAGAATGTGGGAAAACATTTCTTATGCTAATTTTTGCTTGTATTAAGTAAATACCCCTAGTATTTTAACTGAACACATATATATGCTTCTCTGCCTTTTACTTGTGTCTGTTGTATAAAAAACATGAAATTTTGTTAAGTTGCAAAGAGTTTTGCGCAGAGAGTAACAAATCTGTTAACAATCATTGGCAACATTGGCATCATCAAACACATCAAGTACAAGTTTTGTACAAGTTTATGAACTTGTTGTTGCTGTTTGTCGTAACATCAACAACGAACAAAAAAAAAAAAAAGAAAAAAAAAAACTTGTCTAGAAAAGCAGGTGAATACAAAAATTTATGTATTTTGTTCTTTTATTTTTAAAGATAAACAAACTAGCAGCTTAAAAAAAGTCTAATTTCCTTAACGATCTTTAATGCAGAGTTTTGAAGGGATTATTTCATTTAAAATGTAAAATTATAAATTTTAAGGACATTTACTTTTTAGCAGCTAAAAGTCATCAGATAAATTTCGAGATTTCAGAACGATTTAAATAAAACTATAAATATATTTATAGAACTTTGTAGAAAACCAGCGCCACTTTAGTTCGAAGGATCTTAATTTTCTCGATTATAGCTGAATATTTCGAAAATGTGTATTCTGTTTAACTAATTCTTTAATTTGTCTGGCTGCTACCCAACAATGATTTATTTAAGCAGAATATATAGTTACCAGTTTCACTTATTCTTGTTGTTTCTTAACCAAGTTTATCAGTTTAATTAAAATAAAAAGACTAGTAAAATCACTAGCCGTACTTGAAGTTATCTGGTAATCTAATCTCTTTTCAGGTAATTTCATATAAAATAACCACAAAAAAATTACAACGACGAATATTAGCTTTCAACATTGTTTTTCCCTCACGTTTTATTAATTAATAAATATCGTACAAAAAAAAAAAAAACTTGTTGACTACTGGAATTTATTTTAAAATATGAACAAGTAAAAATATGTATATAAAAACAATAAAAAAAACTTCGCACGTGTTTAAAACCAAAAATTTCATTCATTCATTTATTCAATCTTGTTTTAAGTTTATAAACATATTTCTGTATCTACATAGTATTTAGCTTTAAGGCTATATATCACTTTATAATCTAAAGCTTGTGTTAATATACAGTTTACATTTTAAATTTATTTCATTGCTTTTCACTTTAACTCTAAATAAGTAAGATAAACCCAGTGACCTTTTTTCTGTTTTTTTTTTTTTTTGTTTATAAATATTTGTAGGAATTAAGGTTATCGTTTATGTTTAAGCCTTACACCCTCCTTCTTTTATGTTAATGTTACTAATTAGATTTGCAAATTTATTTTTTTCTACCAAGTTTGTTTTTGCCAATGCTTAATATAAAAACTTACCAGTTTATTTTTTGTTTTATTGACAACAAAGCCAGAGAAAGTGTTTTGGATATATGTTTTCTGTAACGAAAAAAAAAAAAAAATTATAAACAAATTTATAAAACTTTTCGATTGATTGAACGAACGTATTTAGGTTTATGCTGGAGTTAATCATATATTTTTTAGAAGTTTGTTTTAAAATTCTTCTAAAAGATGTCTTTTTTAAAACAAATACCCCATAAATAATGGGATTAAGTTAGTTGTGTGTCATTAATTTTAATTAGCTTGAGTTTTATTACAAGAATAAAGTTGTTGCATTAAAAAAGAGGAATGCAAGAAAAGAATATTAAATAGATGAAAACTTTTAAAAGTTTTTATAGATAACATTTTTAAAGATAAAGTAAAAAACCAAATTTTTTACCAAAGCATACAAATTTCTCTAAAAATAACTAAGTTTACAAACAGCTATAATTAAAAAATTGAAAATATTTTGCCATGTCACAGAATTTAATCAATGTGGAATTGTAATTTTAAGCATTTCTAGTTTTCATTTCGAAAAAATTGTTCGTTTTACTTTTTCTCTAGAAGCAAAAAACGGAATTAATTCCGCTTCCGAACGGAATTAAATTCTGTGACATGGCTGATTGTCTAAATAATCAGAACTTTTTCAGATACAAATTTATTTATCTGATATTGTTGAGCAGCATTTTTTAAATTAAATCTTATTAGTGATTTTCTACATGATTTCCTTCAAGTGATTTTAGCACCTATTAGTGACCATTTGAGCTATTATTATCTCGTTTTTAATTATCCTGCCCTTGTTTACCTAGACTCGTGATTTCAAAAAACCTGAAAGTGTGCCGCAATCATATAAATAATGACAGCGTCTATACGATTTTGTAAAAGAACTTATAATAATGTTGAATTATCCTGGTTATTATTTTGGTTCTCGCCTTATTTACTGAAGATAGAAAAATAATATGTTCCGTCTTGTTAACTTAAAGTACGGTCACATTTGGCAAATATTTGCCGAAAAAGACGTAACCACTAAATAACATAAATTTGAACTCGTTTATTTATTTAAAAACCCTTTTCTTATTTAGACCAAATCACAACAAATATTTAGTTTTAATTTATTTGATGCTGTTTGACCTTGCAAAACTCTTGTAAGAGTAAACAACGTCAAACAAATTTGTGCTAAAAGAAGTGGTTACCCTTTTTTGAGTAAATATTTGGCAAATGTGACCGTACCTTTAGACTCGTGAATTTAAAAAATCTCAAAATATGCCGCAATCATGTAAATAATTACGGTGACTATAATATTGTGTAAAAAAAAAATTTATAATAATGTTGAAATGATTGATCATGTGTTAGAATTCCCCTTGAAAAAATTTTTTCGTGTTGCGATCCGGCCAAAGGCTTGAGAACTCCTTCCATGAGGTGATGCCGTTGAGTTTGCTGGGTAATTATTGGCCAGAGGACAGAACGAGGAACGTAACAGAAATTCTTTCTCTGCTTATAAAATTCGTTTGAACTAAATATTCCTGCATTTTTAAAAATGTAAACCATTGCACATTTACATCTTAAAATTTATTTTCCAAATCCTAATCAATCTTATTTACCTTGTCGACTTTAATCCAAATAAACATTATTTACAATTCCTTAAATCTCTGCCTAACTATACATTGTTAGAATATCTTACATTTATTTACAATATTCTATGACATTTAATTTCAACTATTTAAACAAAATGAAAGTATGAAACTTGACTGTTTTACTCTGTTTTCCCCAAAACAAGAAAATACTGATGGTTTCAGCATGTTTGCTTTGTACTACATTATTTCTAAGCTTAGTTTATATGTCAGACTATTTGACCACATTAGTATTCCATGATTTTATGGCACATAAAAATCCTTGATATGAATTATAAATGACAACAACATGTGACACATTTTTCACAAAAACTAAACAAGAAAGAAAACACAGAAAAGATGGGAACCACGACAATGAAGTATAGAACGAAGATAGCAAAACAAGAGCCAGAAGAAGAAAAAAAAAAAACTTTCAAAACAAATGAAAAACTAGGTTAAATTTAATATTTTCTTTTGCCACTGCCACAGTTTTGCTTATCATACAGGTATAAAAATAACAAACACTACCACAGCAAAAGCAACAGCAACAATAACTTCTGGGAACAAAACTGGCAAAGGACATAAAACATTAAGTTGAGGAAAATCTAAAAAGCAAAGAGATGTTAAAAAATAAAATATTATACAAACATACGTATGTATGTATGTATATGAATGCCACTGTAACTGATGATGTTATCAGAACACTGTGTGGCAACTAAAACATATGTAAGTAAACATATGAAAAGAGAAACAAAAAAACTTAATGGGGATGTTGCATATGTACAGGAGTATGTATAGGAAAACATGGCCGCATGAATGCTGGTGGATTTAAGCCCACATTTTATGTTCAAAATGTAAGTTGCAGCAAGCTGAACAAAAGCAAAGAAACACGAAAAAAGACTTGTGGCGGAAATTTACATTATTAGATTAATGTTTAATAAACATTGCTGTCTTGTTGTTTTTATATTTATTTTTTATTTTTTTGAGCTGCTGCCACTATTAGATATTCTGCTGCCTTTTGCTCTCAATGGCCATTTGAACAACATTAATTCATATACACGAGTACATACAAACATTTTACTTTGGCTGCATTATTGCATTTATTTTATATTCCTTATACAATGTGCCATGAATTTATGCATCTATAATGAAATAAATGAATTAAAAATAAAAATGCTAATATTTGCCACACACATACACGAGATATTGAGCTTTAACTGTGCGAAATTAAATCACAATCAAAAATTGATAGGAGAAGTTTTGTGGCAAGAAAATTTTAAAATAAAAAAAAAAAAAATAATAAGACAGACATTGAAAGATAAATATCAAAAGCATATTAAAAAGAAACTGAAGGTTGTTAAAAAATCAAAAAAGAGAAGAAAAAAGCAAGAGACTTAAAGGGGTTTCAAACAAGAATTTATATGAAAAACATTGAAAAAAGTCTACCATACATACAGATGGCGATTATTTTAGTAAAATTTTTAATGACTTTTGGCAAAATGTTGGGACTATTTCGTTATACACATCATGGATTTTGAGTTTAAAGGCTGTAAACGTTTCGATTGGTGCTATATACACTCTAAGCTCAACAAAAGTCCCGAATTTTACGAAATGTAGCTGCACAGCTCCACTAGTTTCATAGTGAATTTTTCATATCTTAAGGCGATTTTCGAGCGAAATTGAATTCATTGTAACAATTGTCAAAAATTGTAGTACAGATATATTAACTAGTTTATTGGCCAAAGATTCATGTTATTCCAATATGACCCTATTGGAAAACAAAGTTCTTGTTTTTGTAACACAAGTAAAGTATTAGTTGTTCATATAAAATCCAGCCTAATTACAGTAGCCTTTTTAAGAATCTACCGGCAATACACTCGTACCATTTTCATATGCACGAAGGAACACTTCGAACACTTTTTGTTTCGAACATGTTTATATCTCCTAAAAAATTTATTTTATTCTGTTTAAAAAAAAAACACACACAAATTAAAATATCGATTTCAAATCATTGCGCATTTTGGCTTGCTGTGCATGTCTTGGTTATTTCTAAAGACTTCTGTTGTCTTTTTGGCGGCCAGAAAAACCTCTTACAGCTGTTGTAAAATGCTAATGATAATGTCCAACCTGATCATAATGCTTGCTCATAATACTTTAACTCAGGCAATTGAAGAGAGCCTGGGCATCTTAAGAAGCTGTTCAAGTGCAAAAAAAACAAGTAGAGTTTATTTATTTATATTTTTTGTTGAGTACGAAGCAGAAAAACCAAAAAAAAAAAAAAAAACTGTTTGACAACATTCTAACATGCAGTTTTCAAGACAATTTCATGTTACCAAGTTTACAAGTTCAACACTTGACTCAGAAAAAAACCAACATATTTCTATGTATGAAGTTTTTCCTAAAAATAAAAATCTTAAGAGTTTGCGTTTCAGTGTGGTTTATAAATACATTAATATTATTATTTTTTCTTAAATAAAGAAATAACTAAAAGAATTCATATCTACCGGTTCGTTGCAGAAAAAAAAATTAAAAAAATAATTCGAGTAGAAAAAAGTCTATGTGAAAATGTTACTGCAAGCAGCAAGTTGAAGAACCAAAATCGTGCCCAAAGAAAGTTTTTTTTTTTTGCAATTTTTTCTTCTTTCTCTGAGTCTGAATTTATTAGGTGGTTACAGTTTTTTGTTGCCGTTTCAGCTACTTTTTGCTTTATGAACTTTATTGGTAGACCTAATCATATTATATTTTTTTATTTATTCTTTATTAAAAATAAATATTGCAGCGAAAACTAGAACGTGTGATTAAAGAAAATTTTTTGTTGAACAAGTTTTTTGCTTTTCTTTAAAAAAAATTATAAATTTTTTTCGATAAGAAATTAGCTTAAAGAAAAATAATAAGAAACTAAAAAGATCATATTAAAAAAAGGGTTTTTACTTAGTCTTTCCTTTTATATCTAGAAAAGATTTCAGTGATCCTTATTTAATTTATTTATTATTTAATGGGTTTGATGGCATTCCTTATATGTCGACATTATAATTTCATAATTTTTTGATAATTTGTTTGTTTCATTTGAAATATTTTGGAATCTATCATTATTATTTATTTTATTATCCGTTTTATATGACTTTATAGGCCATATTCAAATGTTCTTGATTCTTTTTTAATTTCAAAATTTTTTTTAATTTAAAGCCTCAAAGAAACTAGATGAATCAAATAAAAAAGAAAATCATAAATATCTTAAAGCTTTTTAATGAATGTTCTTCAGCCATAACCAACATATTTTATGAGTAAAAGCATAAAAATCATACAGAAATACATGTTTGTAATGGGTAAAGAGGTCATCTAATATAAAAAAAGAGAAATTTAAGAATAAAGATGGCAACCTAAAGATGACCCAACCTTAGAAAGAACGAAATAAGAAAATGTGTAAACACCAACACAAATCCATTATTGCTAAGCACATAATAGCAAACAATAATATTAAAAAGTATATAACTATAGTTATTTAACAATATTACTACTAATGAAAATAGTTTCTTTCAAATAAGAACATTTTTCACTTTTGTTGATTTTAACTCAGTGGGTTGCTGTCATTTGAACACTATTTAACTTGTGTGGTAAATGAAATTATAGTAAATGTTGCTTTTTTAGTTTTGTATTAGAATTGCAATCTATTTACTTGTTACAGCCCACTCACATAAACAAACACACTTGTTAGTGACAATTTTATGCAACAAAAGTCATAACATATGCTGATTGCGTATCTAATTTAAAAGAAGTTTGTTATTGTCACAATTTTGAAAGCAGCAATTTGTTGTAATGTCAAGCAACTGCACTGGTAATTTCATGTGTGAGGTTTACCTCATGAAAAAAGTTGTTAAACTCAGTTATTAAGGAATATTAATAGAATGGTAGATAATTAATATTTAAAGATTAATAAATAACCAAGTTCGTTTCTTAGGTCTTTTGTTTTGCTTATAAAAGCCTAGACCGCTTGAATAACTTTCCGATTGACAGAGAATCGATCAGTTAGGCCTAAAACTTTTGTATTTTTAATTTGAATATAGCAATAAACGAAAATCATAAAAATTTTAATCACAATTACTTTGATTTACTAGAAATTTAAGCCAAACCTAAACATTTGTAGGCTATTCAAAATTTGTTTTTAATCGGTTTAATTTTTGCCATTTTCCATGCCAGACATTTCGTATTAACAGAGAATATTTAAATATTTAGTAGCGAATATAAAAAGAGTTAAACGTAATAAACAATTTAAATCAACATTTGATTACTGAATCTGGTAGGAAGGGAACCTTGGGTACAATATTCCCCACTAGAACAAAAAGTATCAAGTGCGTTTTTAAAGGACCCCTTCATTTCAAAACAGTTTTACCATAAATAAAGGAATTCAAAATGATGTATGTACGCCTAAGAAGACTTGCTTTTTCATTCCTAATGTTTACAGCTGTTAAGCCACTGAAAGTGGAAAATAACCTTGGAACGTATTAGCACACATCATGTTTTCCTTTCCTTTAAATTGTTATTTTTGTTATTAAGTCATAAACTATGAGGCTTCTTTCCCATTTTTCCATCTTGTCCAATTTATATAAATGAGGTTGAATTTCATTGATTTAGCAACTTGTGCTGCTTGTTGGTCTGGTGGTATTTAATCGCACACTATCTAAGAGTCCGAATCAATACACTATTATAATAAAGCGATATTGAGTACCAGTAACAGTCACTGCTTGGTCAGCCTCATTTCTGAAGAAGTAAGGTTCAGTTATGTCTCTAATGGTTATTAGCAGCAATCTACTGATACCCTCAAACTCAACATAATAGAAGGTCATCGCCTAAATTCTAGAATTGCAACATACTTGTAGAGAAATGGTTGAAAAACTGGCAAATAAGGATAAATTTAAAAAAAATATATTTATATATACTATAATTGATCAATTCACTAGTAATTGATTGCGAACACAATTTTGGACAAAAGAAATATATTTTAAAACAAATATACAAAATATAAAATATGAATAATCTTAAAATTTAAACCGTATCATACTATTTTCAGCAATATTCATTATTATAATTTAATTTTATTTTCTTGTTTTAACCCATTTGTGAACGAAGTTCCCTGGCAACTTTCCTCAAATAATTTTCACCAATTATTAATAAAAATAATCTGATTAATTGCTTTTAAAAACATTTTATTCAAAAAAAATTATAGTTTTGAAGTTATGAACCTTATAGGTGACACTGCGCAGTAGGTACACTAGGCGTATGATAATATTTAATGGATTTTTTGGGGTGAAACCCTTTTTCACATCTGTTGCAAATAAAGTTTGTTTTTTCCGCAATGTCCACATCGTGTATCAGTTTTGGAATATTCAATAAAAATCGTGTATCTGTCGTCCCTTTGTTAGTGCTTAGATACTAAGTACTTTGGGGTACCTGCCAATATAACAAACAATTTAACTGCGTTTTTTATATTATTAAATTTACTTGTTGAATTTCTTAATTTTATTTTTTATCCCAAATAAAAATTTCTCTTTTATTTAGAAGAAAAATATTTTCAATTTTATTTAACAGCTTATACTTAATCACAGTATCATTGTTAATGTTAACGCCATCCTTTTATTTTTTGTTTTCATCTTACTACTCCTTACACCACACATGAGATCGTAATCACATTGACCTCATTTTACACAGGTTCTTCCTTAAGAAAACCGACAAATACAACAGGCAAAAAATAACAAAAGAAAATATTTTATTTATTATACCCAAGTTATTGAAGTTTTTCTACTTAGCCAGTATGTTCAGAGTACCGCATTATCGGCCATAAACAATTAACCAATTTTCTATAAAAAAAGAGCCAGCTAACCGTTAATATCATTAGTTTATACAAAGTGTATAAAAGTTTATGCAATAAAAACAATTTAATAGAAAAAAAAACAATATTTCTCACCAGACACAACAGCCAGCCAACAACCTTTAACAAAAAGAAAATAACTTTACTTAACAGTCATCTAAGAAAATACTCACATGATTACTTATAAAAAATTGTAAGGAATTATAAAACTATATAAACACTTGCCTATAGAATGGAATTTTCTGGCTTTAAATACTTTCTTTATATGAAATTTTAAACTTTTTTTTGGTGGGAGTTATTATTAAACTTCATAATCTTATCAGTGTGTTTAGATCATTAATTCGTTTTAGCTCCTTAAATTTGTATAGGGTGTTTTTTATATTTATAGAACTTTAAAATTGAATAAAGCAAGAGTGATTTTTTTAATTAACATGAAATTTACTTTTTTCGAAAGATAATCTTCTGACATTATAATTTAAATATGACTTCTGGCATATGACTGTCACGGCTAACTCGGACGTAGTCTAATCTGGAGGTCCAATTTTCGATGACTTTTGCCAACATTTGTAGCAGCATATCGGCAATAACGCGGTGAATGTTGTAAGAAAGTGTTGCCAACTTAAAGTTATATATACATTTAAAAAAAACACCCTATATAAAGTCTTTTCTGCTCTTTAATGAGTTTTATTTAATTTTTCTTTTTATCTAAATTATGTGAAAATGTTTAAGAAAAAAGCTAGTTGTTTGCCCGTTAAACCTTATGGAGGTTTTTAACTAATTTATAGCATTTATTTATCAAGATTTAAGCTTTTTTTTATTCTATTGTGTGCGATGTGTTAAAGAAAATTGATTTTTGGGTTCTTTTTTTTTTGTACTCAACACAACAGCTAAGCCTTTGAGTTTGTTTAACAAAGATTATCTTAATAGTGAGTTTTTAATGAAATTTTATAGTGAATTTGGGGCTACTTTTCTTTAGCTTAGCTTTTATTTAAGCGCCATAAAAGTAAGGCTTGTAAAATGTGATTAATTGCAGATAGAGTTGAAAGTAACACTTTCAAGTGCTAAATAAGTTTTTCCATTAAGTTTGTGTGTGTGTGTGTGTGTGTGGCAAAGAAAGATATTATCATACTGTATCACTTTTTTGGAGCTTAAGAAAAGTGATTTTGTTTGGTATTTAGCGGTAAAATAAAGTTTTGGGAAATAGTAATTGAATTTTGACATGCCAAAGTATGATAATATATCGGTGGTTTTAACACTTGATTAGCTGTAGTTTAAGTTTGAGGTGTGGTAGTTAATTTATTGAATAAAAAGCCAGAAAAGTAGCTTTTAGGAAGATCATGTAAAAAAGAAAATCAAATAATTTAGAGCATTTAATTTTAAAAGTTTTTAAAATGGAGATTAGTAAGAATTTTTTGGCCAAGATGTAAAGATAGTAGTTAAGGTTTTAAAATGCTAATATGCCTCAACAATTGTCCGTCATTCCAGACAAGACTTAGATCCTAAAACTTGAGAACACTTATAGAATATACACCCCTAACACAGTTCATAAAAAAATTGGACTGAGTTACAGTTGACCGTTAAAGCAAGCCTAAAAGTCTTACAAAATTACGTAGACTTGAATTTACTTATTAGCCGAAGACAGTGAGGGCTAAAACAATACAAATTATCTATCCGATTTACCGATGACGATCCTCAGCATGAGAACAAGCTCAATATTTAAATTCAGTTCTGTTGAGAATGGATTGGAGTTGGAGAACATACTACAGGCGAAGGTTTGTACTGAAGACAAGTGTGAAAATCTTCCAAGATCACTTACAGTTTTATCTTACATTACGAAAAGGTGAACGATATCCTTTGTTATTTAAAAACAGCAATACCTACCGATGATAACTTTCAGTATGAAAACATAGACACGATTGAGATCCTGGAACTTTTAGAAACAAAACGTCTAACACAGTTCTTTCATTAAGGCAAGCTCAAACAGCTTCAAATATCACGTAGAGTTGGATTCCTTCTGACCAAAACGGTAATGAAATCCTTTGTTACCTTAAGTCAGAGAATACTTTAGACAAGGTGAGTGTAATCTCGGTGATATATTGTTTATATTGTAATACTAGACCTTATTGACCAATATAGGAACTTATTGCCTCGGGCACAAGGCGGAGAATAAAGAACAGTTATTAGAATGTTTCTATCTATTGCAAACGAAAATCACACACTTGTTGCAGATAAACTTAGTACAGTTTGTTTTATAATGTTGGAGAGAATTTTAAAATATATGGCATGCTTTTTCCTTACAATACTAATACATAACAATTTTCTTAATTAAATGAGAATTATAATGAATATTTGTATTAACCATAGCCATTGACGATTTATCGTCATTTTGACGATTTTTTTTTTCAAAAATAGCAAAGTGGCAATTTGATGATTGTTTCTGAATTTTTGAAATTTTCCATCGTTAATTTTTTTTATATTTATATTTTTGGTACCGAATTGTCTCTTTTTTTTTGAGACAACAACTATTTTTAAAATAGTAAGAAGAACATGACATATTTCAAGAACTAAATGAAAGTGATATTTTCTTAATTATTGAGTTTAAGTATAATAATTCCAAATAATATTATGATTCGGGATAGTAGAAATTACTTGTCTTATTGGTAAATATGAAAAACAATTTTAGGTGCTGAATTCCGTGAATTAAAATTTTTAGAGCAAACAATTTTTGAAATTCAACGAGAAAATTCTACAGAAAATATTTCTATTTTAACATAACGTCGAAATTTAAATAAAGCAGAAATACGGAATTCTTTGAAAATAAATTTATTGGATGAATTCTTTACTCTAAATCAGGAGTGCCCAAGCCCTATACTCTTGGTGCTCTTTTGTATTTGTAAAAACTCTTAGCTATAGGCTGTGTGTTTTGTAGACTCATTACAGCACTCAGCACTAGCAATACGAAATACACAAACAACTTTGCCTTATTTGCTTTTTTGTCGTACTTCACTCTGTACACGCAAGCGCAAATCAACAACACTTTCATATGCTCTACTGGTAAACATTGTTTAACGTATGATACCGGTGAAAAAAGTGTGTTGTTTCTTTGTAATAAAAAAAAATAATGAATAAAAATTAGTTTTTATTTAAATGTATTGGTGTTTGCTCTTACATAAGCAACTTTTGGGCACTCCTGCTCTAAATGTTTTTTAGAACTAGCCCTGGTAATAACTAACACATTATAATCTAAGTATTACATACATGGCATACAAATAAGTCCTTATAAATACACATATGAGATTATAATTCGCTCACTGCCAAATTACTTCTAAGTAATGCAGACTTTATGCAGTAGTCCTTATTTCATATATTTTTGCAGACTATTTTTCAAATTCCTCCAAAAGACTTGTTGGTTTACAGAAATTTGTACAAATATTTCCTTTTAATTTTGTTGCAGCTAAAGTTTAAGAATTTCTAACATACCTGTAATTTTATCTTTAAGATCTGTTTACCTACAAATTCACACATATACATTCTCCTTAGCAAATAAATGCAAACATTCCTTTTAAATTAGAAGACGTTTTACATACATTTTCCACAAACACTATGACATATTTTGTTTTTATTTCCGAATGTTATTGTCGTTATTTGAATGTCTTTTAAATGAACATCTAACATGATATTCAAATGAGTTGAGTTTTTAAATTTCTGTTTAAACGGATTTTATTTTCTATTCTACTGCCAGTTTTCATTCACATCTAAGATTTTGTGTATGTGCTTTAACTGAAATCTTTCAAATTGTAGTTGTTTCTTTTTTTTTATTTTTCATTAAACTAAATATACAACATGAGTTTAAGCACGCGCAGTATGTAAAAATTAGAAAATGTGCAAAATAACGAAATAAAAAACCAAACATAAAAAATAGTAAAATGTGAAAAACATCCGTTTAAATATCAATCTTGAAAGACCAGTTGTTGAGGCTGGCCAAGAGGCAGCACGCGACGAAGAAGAGGAATTGTTTAGAAAAACAGGAAGACAAAAGCTAGAAAATAAATTGAATGGAATCAGAATTAGAATCAGAGTTAGCAGCACCAGCCGCATCAGAAGAGCTAAACTCAATACAAGTTAAAAACTGCTAAAAGTCTGATGTGAGTGTGTTTGTTTTATATAAGAATTTAAGCTTTAAGTTTGAAATAAGACAAGATAAGACAACAACATTGAACATTTATAGCAAGGCTGTAGGGGCATTCAGGAAGATTTTTTTTAAGGAAAAGTAGAGTATTTAGTAATAAGTTATAAAATGAACTTTATTTGGATTTTATTGCGCAAAACATGCTAAATCTGCAGCACTGTGTAGGACTTTTAATAAAAACAAAGTTCCATAAACTCCTGACTAATGAGAGAAAATGTGGAAATAGTAAAGTGGACTTTAAATCAGCTAGTAAAATATTAAAGGAACTTCCATTAACAACGGTGCTGTGATCTCAGAATTTTGTGCCAAATGTTAAAACTTATCATGGATTAAAATATGTTAGAATCAGCAGTATGCACTTTGACGTATTGAAGACTTTAAACAAAAAAATAGTTACAACTAAATATTTTAAAATGTACATATCCGAAACGAAAAATTATTAATCCCTAATCGTTACTCTAAACCCCCGTTGCCACATGCAAGTGCAAGTTCGAAAAACTCAATACACTTACATTTTTTTTACTAACGCAATCATATTTTTCGCACTTACAGCTCAACTTGCAAGAGAATTTGCTTGTAAGTACATTTTTGACACTTGCCGTAAGTAGAATGACAAATGAATAAACAGTGCTACCAGTATTAAAATAAAAGTTATGTTTATAACGAAAGAAAAAATAACAAAACCATTACACAACACATCTTAATAGTATTTTTAAATATAAATTTCATGCATTTATTAAAAAAATTCTAAATTACAAATTTTTTTCCCGTATTTTTTTCTTTTGACAATACGGAAATACTGGATCCATATGAGTTTGAAAATTAACAGAATTGTATGAAAACATTTTGTATGAAGTTTTTTTGTTGACGATATTTAAAAAATGAACTTGCACTTGCTAGAGTAGCTACTCAAACAAATACGGTTGTTTTTCGTAGATAATATGTATACTCTACTTGCAAATAATTACTTGCATGTGACAACGGGGTGTAAACGACAGCTTCTAGTTACCAATCAAATCCAATTGACCTACTGTAGAATACTTGGCTTCTGTAAAATCACTAGTCACTTTCAAAGGGCAGTAATATGGATATTGCTTTGAACAACTTATACTAGTGGTGAGCAAGATAGCTTAAATATAATTTAACTTTGAATAAAATGAAAGAATTTAAACAGACTCTTTGCTCTAGACTACTTAGGCCCATTATTACAACTTGGCAACAGTTAAAAGTATGATGTTATCGGACAGATAAGAAGTATTTGGTTATTACAAGTTACTTTAACCTAAAACCAACCGATAAGCTAAAGGGAAGATCATCTTGCCTTTAAATTTTATAGTGAGGTATGTGGTTGGAGTTGCCATATGTTCTGGAAAAAATGTCAAATTCATGAAAAATAAATTAATTTTATTTTTGTTTTGCCAATAAATAATTTGATAAACAAAAATGGAAAGCAGACGTTTGATTTATATTTTTTTCACAAACAAATGTTTTCACAAACACATACAATTTACTGTTTCTTGTCAGTAATTTGTCAAAAGTAATCGGTTTTTCACTGGTATTGCCATATTTTAGAAAAAAAATTATTTTATTTTACAAGGAAGTTGTAATAACGAAAAATCTTAAAGGTCACTTTATTCCTCACTTTAATTAAAGTTACCTTTTACTATTAAGAACATTAGAGGCAAGTTGTAATAATGGCCCTTAAAGTATTGTGACCATACTGGGAAATATTTACTCAAAAAAGCGTAACCACTCGTTTCAGCACAAATTTGTTGGACGTTGTTTACTCTTACAAGAGTTTTGCAAGATCAAACAGCATCAAATAAAATAAAACTAAATGTTTGTAGTGTATTGTACTAAATAAACAAAATTTTTTTTTTTTAAATAAATAAATATATTTTATTTGCCGTACCTTAAGAGATACAAAAGTGGCAATTAACTTTAGCCTAGATTACCTGGGATATATAAAGTAATCAATTTACCTACATATGGTAAATTTCAGTCATGCTAGTAATTATACAAAAAGGTTTAATTTGGCAACATTCCAGACTACTTAGACGCAATGATGCGACAAATCGGTTGTATAAAGTAACTAATGAACTTCTCTTGGCATTACAAAGAGCACATTGCAGTCCGCCAATTCATAGAACAAAAAAGGTTAAGGTAGATACACCCGATATCACTTAGAGACACTAAAGTGACATTTAACTTTCCCTTAGATTAAATGTGATGTATAAGTAACCAATGGTCTTCTCTGAATTACAGTCATTGTATTGAAAAAGTTTAATCTACTCGTACAGTCCAGATTGCTTGGATACACTCTAGATTACCCGGAATATATACAGTAACCAAAGGACTTCTGTGAGACCTAACTATTAATTTCAGTTCGAGTTATTACTAGTAACTAGTGACATTAAAGAAATAACATGACATAAGCACCTGTGATAAGAACTTGTTTTGAATAACATCAACGTGTTACGATAATAAGTTTCTCTATAGAAGTTACATAATGACTTTATTATCTATTATATTTTCCAGTTATGTTCATGAGCATTCTGCATTTGCATTCTGTTCCTATCGATAACAATAAAGTTATGAAATATTTATAAGCGGCTGTCATAAGAACTTGCTTTCAATGACTTCAACGTGTTAAAATGATATTGTGGAAATAGTGCAGTGACAGAATTTAGCATTTAAACTAACATAACATGATCTTAAAAATGTTAGCTGGATATTTGTGGTTCTTAAGTTTCGAATACTAGAATATATATAATGAAAATATTTAACTGATTTTATTAAGTGAATACCCCTAATATTCAAATCAAAGCCTACACATTATAATATACATTATACAATTTAAATCGAAGAGTTCATTCAATTCTTCAACCATTTATCAAATACAATTTTCAACACAATAAATAAACGATGTCCGCCATAGAAAACACACACACACATATATTATAAAAATTTCAATATTTACATAGAGCAGATAAATATTCATTTATCTTGTTGCAAGAAAGAACAATTCTGACTGTCTTCTTTTTGAATTTATATAAATTTCGTTTTTTTTTCTATTGCTACTTTTATTATTTTGTCATTTTTGTTTGAACAAGTTTAGCTTGTTTTCTTCTACAGTTTCATATATATGTATGTATGTATGTGTGTAGATATATTTAACGATTTACTTCTATTTTGCATTTCATTTACGGTAATTATAATACTCTCTCAAGAATAGCAGGCAACTTTTCTATATGCAAATAAATGAATGAATAAATAAATAAATACAATCTTCTTTAATGTCAAATACAAGTCACAAAACTTTAAATTGTGCTGGCTTGGCTTAGCTTCGCTGTTCGTTTGTTTATTCAGGCTAATTCATAAAACCAGCATTTTTGCCATAGAAAAAAAAAACGCCATTTGTCTGGTTACCTTCCTGATTTGGTTGACTCTTTATGTTTTAGTTTTCCTTCTTTTCTGCTTAAGTTTGGCTTAAGATATTATCAATGCCAAATGCCGCTTATAAAAAGCTACTTAAAATGCTTTTGGACCAAGTATTGCCAAGAATACTAGAGATATTTTATAACTGTGCTGCTTTATGTATTAGTCGTCGTATGTAGTTGCAATTGTGGTCGTCATAGTCATCATAGTCATTATCATTGTTGTTATTATGTTTGTTGCTGTTACTGTTTTTGTTGTTGTTGTTGTTGCTGTTGTACAACTGTGCATGTGTTAAGAGTGTGTTAAATACGCTATAGCTGCTGGTATTAGCCTTTGCCAGCTAAACAGCTTAAACCACAGCGAGCTGAATATTTATTTATTTATTTATTTGCTTAAATCTAACCTGTCCTCTACTATATGGCTGTTCTTACATAGCTGATGATTGTCTTTACAAATGTATTTTATATTCACAAGTACAGGCATTCAATATACACTTATGTATTTATATATACATATACATATGTATGTAAGTATGTAAGCATGTACTCTTATAGCTGGAGTTGAGTTGAGAAAATTAGGCCAAACAATTTAAGACTCAATTGTTAAAGAGTCACTAGTCGTAAAAGCTGCTGCTTGTGACTGCCGTTTGTGGCATACGTCCACTGACTATATCCAACATCTTTTTATTTTTATTATTTTTTTTTTTTTCAAATTTGCAAAGTTGTTTATTTATTTTATTAGCTGCAATAAAATGCGTTTTTTTCATTCTAAGTTTTGTTATAAGATTTTAGATTAATTATAGTATGCTTTACAAAAAAAACTTCATTTGCCAGTAAATCTTGAATTCATTTGATTACCTCCAAAGAAAGAGTAAAGTGAAATATGGTTTGTTGCCTGTTTACTAAAGTTCACATATTGATTTAATTTGTACCAATGCTAGATTCTTGAATGTGTTCATTAACAGGAAGTCGTTTTCATTTTAATAAAAAGAAATTAGTTAATGTTGATTTGAACAGGTTTAACTTTAGTATCAAGTGTTGAGTTTTTGGGGTGATTTAATCAGGCTTTAAGAAGAAACACTAATTGCATTAAATGACTAAGTTTTTTAAAGCTTTCTATAGGAAATTATTTATTTTTTTAAGGCAAAATTATAAAAATAAACATTTTATTGCCAAATCAAAAGTTGTTGGAAATAAAGGGAAATGAAGGTGCTATAAAAACAAATGTGTAGAGAGAATTAAATTGGGTATTTATTCTTTGGTTGCTCCCAACATAATTCATTAAAGTTTCTATTTTATATATATGTTAACTAGTCTAGGTTGTGAGTGGCCATAAGAGGACATTAAAGATCAATATAATGTACATAACTTTTGTCTGATTAAAAAAAAATCTCTTAAATTTATCCACTTGTGCTAACTGATGAAAGTGTGGCTTTAACTACTTACATATACAAAGTACTATAATAATTCATGGATTAATTAATTCATTCGTGAGACAGAATTTATAATCATTGAAAGTTGACCTAGTTACCTCGCTATGATGCGTACAATAAAAAGTTAACGGTCTAATTGTGAGGGCAAATCGTAAACTTTCCTCTACGCCTAATGACTAGTGTATGTGTAGTAATGTAATAAAAAGTGTTGTATAGTAAGTCAACGCTCAAACGAAAAAATTAAGATTCCATAACAAAGAATCATTATAAATTTTAATTTATTGTATTAAAAAGCTGTAAAGGTGCCAACAAAAAGAATTTAAACAATACGCGAGAGAACAACAATATTTCAATAATAATCAAGAGGTGAATTTTTAAAATCATTCTAAACAATGAAGGACTTTTTAATTGATGTTTTTTTTAGATGTATAGAACTTTAAGTGATTTATGTCGCTAGTCTACGCCGATAAGCCCGAAACGATTGAGCACTTGGAGGACAACATTTGCCGATATGCAGCCACAAATGTTGAAAAAGTCATCAAAAATTGGAACTCCAGATTAGACTATGTCCGAGCCAGTTATATTCCAGAAGTCATATTTAAATTGCACCTAATTCTGTTTTGACACGGTCATTTGTTCCAGGAAAACCCCGTGTTAAAAAACCGTGTAAAATAGACATTGATTGTAAGCAAAATATGTGATTAGTTCCTTATCTCTAAAACCTATTGAAATTAATGAAAAATAAAGTTTTTTTTAGGAAATACTGTTTAGGTTTAAATTATTAAATCACATATGTACATTAGGGTGGCCCCGTTTGTATGGAGAAAAAATAAGGTACGAAGACTACGTTTCTCAATTTTTTTGTCCTGGGGTCAATATTTGGTGAGCTGTATCAAAGGATAAAAATGTCCTTTTTAGAGGTTTTTAGATTTTTTTCACATTTCTTCCAAAGGAACTATATGTGAATTTGGTATCATATGAAAGGTCTTTGAGAGGCGCATTAAATGGGTTATCAAAAATTTAATCCCAAAAGATTTTGAATCATGCTAAATGGAATAAAATCGTGTAAAAAAATAAAATTTGTTTATTTTCAAACTGTGTTAAATCAAAACCATGTAAAAACATAATTAGGTGTATAATGTCAGAATATTATCTTTCGAATAAAGTAAATTTAATGTCAATTATCTTTGTTTTATTACATTTCAAAGTTCCATACATCTAAAAAAAAAAACACCCTTGATACGTATTTCGAATAGAACCATGATTTTCAAAATAAATTTCCACAATTTGGAAGCGTTGTTCAGGCGTCAGTTTATTCATGTTGAAATGCCAAACATAAGTCACTTGTAAGCTGACAAAATGATCGCCAGTTAAAAAAGTTGTGACAATTTAAAGTTCTATACATCTAAAAAAAAACACCCTATACATTGATAACATTTCGAATTCGTCAGAAAATCGCTCTTATTGTCTTAAAAATAAGGGACAAATATGGGTCCCGTATCTAAAAGGATTATAACCCTTATTCTACGGTAGAATCAATCAATAATATAGAAAAAATAAAGTCTAATACTTCAGATAGGTGTATGAGATGTACTAAATTTGTTAAAAAAAATTAATACTTATGAATAAAAACAAGTTTAACATTGATGAACGTGGCTGTTAGTTGTTATTAATATGATTTAAATCAACCCGACATTATTGTTCTACATGGAATTTTGGTAATGAGGATGATTCAGGCTTGTGATGGAAATCAAAATCGAAAACGAATCAGTTTTGGAAATACATTTTAATGCATTTATAATCTAATTTTTAAAATTTTTGTTTTAAGATTCTCTTAGCCCAATATCTTTATATTTTATGGGATCAAAGTTTTTAAAACTCATTCGTTTTCGATTTCCATCACATGCCTGTATGTCTGGGTATATTTATGACAAAATTTTGAGTTATGCGATGAAAAAAATGATGACTTTGTAAATCGTCGAAACTGCGGCAATTTGGGTTTAAAGATCGATAATCAAATGCAACCATAGCGTGTCGCTTTTTGGTGCAGATTTATGGTGGGAGTCATTAGAGTACCAGATTTCTTTCGTTGGATAACACGATATAACAACAAGAATTATTTCTGCTTATATTTTATGATATTCATGTGGGCGACATGTGGTTTCATCTAGACGGCACCATATTCAATGCGTTGCTACCAGTCTGTAAACAACTGAACATTAAAGCCAAAAACTTGAATAATTTTCGGCAAACTTTGAAGGGCCCTGTCGTTATTTTAGTATCAAAACGTATCAAGGAAGAACCAAAATTATAATTTATGCTTACCTTTAGCTTGTAATGAAATGTTATCTGCAAATATGCTGTTGTCTTCTTTAAATGTTCATATGTAATCAACTCTAGTGAGCTGAATCTTATCATGTATATAAATACTAAGGTTAACAATTGAGTTTTCTTTTATATAAATTATATGAAGCTAACTTATCATTGGGGCAAGTAGTTTAAGAGCAGCACTTTGCTATCTACATCACTGTGTACCATGTCAAGTATACAATTGCTCATCAAAATTAAGCTTCTTTAAGCTAAACACTTAAGCCAGCTACTTGAATTTAAGCATTTCATTTAGTATTATCTTAATCAAATCCAAATCTTGTACAACTCTTTAATTTCAAACACCAGCAGAAACCTCTTAAGTTAATCAATTGAATTTAAACATAAATATTTATGCGTTTACTTAAGCAATTTGTCAGCTAGAATTTAGGCTAAATAGCGCTAAATTTGCACCAAAATATAGAAAAACAAATCACCGACATTTTTTAAGCAATAAATTTTATTTAAATTGTTGTGCCGTGAATAATCAATTACCACAGCTCTATCATGTATGTATAAGAAATTTAGATAATATGCTGAAATCATGTGAACAACATGTACGAGTATTCTAACTTGAAATTGAGTTGAGTTGACAGCTATTAAGGTAATCAAAACTAACATGAGTTTATGAGCCAGTAACAAGATTTTTTTTGTTCATTTTAATTTATACTGACGCAAAACAATATCTTAACCCACTTTAGGTGAGAATATAGGCTGCTATTGATAAAGATTTCTAGCTTGAGGCTAATAAAATAGAAAACTAGATATTTTTATGATTTTAAGATAGAATTTGAGTATAAAAACTTTGTTTGTTGCTTGCGCGTTAGAAAAAGGTTAACAATGAATTATAGAAATTAGCAAGTTGATATAAAAAATAATTGGAAAATAATTTCAAATTTTATTGCTAAACCCAAGATTGACCTAATTTTTACCGGAGTTTGTTCTTTAACAATTATAGATAAAAAGTTGGCACATTTTTTTTTTTTTTTTTTTTGTAAAACTATAAAATTTTTATTAAAATCTATTCTATTTATGTAGCTATATAAATTAAAAGCAGGCTATAAATATTTAGAGTTTTACATAAAAGTTGTAAATATCTGTATGTTATGTTACAATTAATGCCTTCTTCACCACGTAACTTTTTATTTTGCCCTATTTAAATATGTTTAACAAGCCTCCTCCCTTTTTGTTAAGATTTTATATTGAAGTTTGTTTGTTAGCTTGTTTTTTTTTATTTTAGATATTTTAAACACAAAAAATGCTTTATATGTTTTCGAAACAACATTTAGTCACGATTTATGTCTGAGTTTTAACAAAAACACACAAAAATCTATTAACATGACACCAAAATGCAAAATCCTAACTACTGTTACCCGAAAAAAAAGAAGAAAATCAAAGAGAAAATCTTTGTTTTTGCTAACTCAAATTGTATTTATTTAAAAGGTTACCTTAGAAAGAAAGAAATCAATGCCTTATTTTAATCTAATTCACTTTTTAGCTAACAATGCTTTTTAGTTTCATTTCACCAAATACAGTTTGTTTCCAGGCCTCCAACAAACCAACCGACTAAGCAGCCAACCACTTGTCTGGTGTCAGTTTAGAGTTAGTAAATGGTAAAATTCTCAGCTTTTAAGTTTGCAAGAAATTCTCAGAATATTTAATAGATTTTCTTTGCTATTTCTAAGTTGGTCTAAGGAAAGAAAAACTTCAGCAGCCACATAAAAGGCAGAAAATAAAAACAAAATTAACATAATGTTACAAAACAGCAAGAGGGGGACAAACTAAATGACATATTCCTGGTTTAAAAGCCATTTAAACGTAACAAGATCTAGACTTAAAATCTAACAAGTCTCTAGCAACAGCAAGCCAAATGAATTTCAAACAGCAACAAACAAAATAAAAGAGAAATGCCAGCAGTGAAAAGAAAACCTAAACATAGCCATGCAATTAAATTATTTATTTAGAAAAAATTAGCCAACAATTTGTTCTGCTAGATGCTTTTTAGTTACACTAATTCTTTGCCTTAATAACATTTAATAGAAACAAATGAATTTTTTATATCTCAAGTAAATTTCCATATATTCCTCGTAACATGTCCTTTATTTTTTTCTTCATTTATGGTTCACGCCTATTTATGATGTGCTGCATAGTAATACTAATAATAATAACGTTGCAAGCTCTAAGCTAAAATTTTATGTAAATGTTTGTTTAAAGCTGCTGTATATTTAAATTTCTGTGAAAATAACTGTATTTGATAGACAAACTGCATTAATATGTGCTGGGAAAATCATGTTTATTAATTCATTAATCCCCAGTTTATTACCAAAGTAACGTTTGCCAATCGCATTATAATATTCTGTGTATTTTAGAGTACAGGCTGTAAAATCTCACGAATTCAGACAATATACAGGCATTTTTAATTAAAATAACTGGAAGCAATAGAGTTGAAGACAACTTAAGTACACATGGGCTTTATAGCTAAGTGCCCCCCTCCAAAGTCGGGCAATATAAAAGCCTGCAACATGATACAAATTTCAAGTATTCATTCATATTTATCAAAATAGTAATGAGAAAATGGGAGAAATGTAATAGTCGCATTTGTCTATCTGCTTCATTAAACAAAATGAAAAGAGGATCCTCAAGTTGTATTAAGAATTCCTGAGAAGAAAATGTATGCATAATTGACAATGAAACCTTAACACTTATCACTTCTTCTGGTAATCCCAAAAACTTATTCATTAGCATTATTCCTAGGCTTTTCTGTTAATATAAGTGCTTTGTAATGGATTTAATGCACAATTGAACTAATTCAACCCAACTAATTGGAAATATTCAGGGGTGTCATAGAACCCAATATTGTTAGAATTGGTTTTAAAACCGACAAGAAAAAATGCTTTGGCTGCTACACGTTCAATAAATATCGTGATACTAGAAATATCTAGATATGACCCCAAAGCATTTTTTCTTGTCGGTTTTAAAACCAATTCTGACAATATTGGTTTCTATGACACCCCTGATTATTATTATTTGTCTTTTAATTCTTGAAAAAAGACTCAAACCGGCACTTTCTCTTTCGAAATATAAAGATTATCTCTCATATTAGTTCTAATTCATGTCAAAAATGTGTTTGATTATTATTATAGGATGTTGTACAGCATTTATGACATTTAGGGTGATTTATTTATTATTACAGAAAGTTTTATATTTTAGATTAGTAATTTATGTAGTATTTTTACCATAAAAGATTTTCAGAGTAACCCCTATTAAAAACTACTCAAACTGATTTATGGTCATTTTTTTTGACCTTATAGCCAAAAAATTGACTTTAAAAATAAACGACTTCAGAAAACAAACAAACAGACTCGTTTTTATAAACACTTTCTTTTATTTTATTGTTATTAACAAAAGGTTTATTATGTTGTTTTCTTTTTTTTATGGTTTATTGAAACAAAAGACTTAAGAAACATACATTTTTATATTAGTTGTAATTTTATGATTTTAAATAATTTCTAATGGTTTATTATTGTTTTGCTTTTCTTTGTTTACATTTGGAAAACTAAAATAAAAGAATAACGGTTTCTGTTTCATTTTAATACATCAAAATAATAAATAAAATCCAAAATTTTTATATTTTTTAAGGCTTTATCTGTTTGTATTTAATAATAATAATAATATAATAAAAATATAAAAGAATGATAGTGCAATGCATTATTAAAATATAATTTTAAATTTAAATAAATAATTATTAAAACGTAAAGGATAATAATCTAATAATAATTATAGAATATAATTTATTTTAAGTTTAAAAAAATAATTTAAACTAATTAAAAATTTGGTTTTATTTAATAACATAATTAAGGATTCAAATAATCCAATGCGTAATTTTTAGGGTCAGTAATTAGTGTTTTCAGTATTAAAGAATATTTCAGTTATAATCAAGAGTTACTGATTCTTAAGCAATGAAGCACTTTTTCACATTGATGAAATGCTTTGTTTGTCACAGATTAGTTTTTTGTCTTGACAATAAAATAGAATATATTTATACCATTTCAGATTTCCTAACTTTGTATTTATTTTGTATGCTTAGAGTTTTCCGTGCAGTGTATTTCTAAACAAAAGACTTCAGTTGTACTATTAAGTACATATTTTTAAATTCTATTAATAAATATAAACTAGATAGAAAAGTATATGTTATATATTTCACAATTAAAAAAACTTGATAATTTGCAATTACAATTTAATTTAACCACATCAATAGCCCTTAAAGACATTAAATATTTCCCATGTCCTTTAATACGGTATATTTACCACAAAGTCTTGCTGTTGTAATATTATTTATAAAAAATTCAAAATTAAAACTTCTTACCAAAGCATTCTTGACTGTTGTCAACAGCCCACAATCTACCATCTAACATAACTCATATAATTTTCAATTGAAAATAACTTTAACAATACTCACACACAGATATTAAACATTTTACAAGGAAATAAACACTTTGAAATTAATTTTCACTGTCAATCACACTACCTACAGGCTCATTAACACATTCGATTGATTGCAAAGTGAAAAATAGAGAAAAAAAAAATATAAATAAATAAAACCCTTAAAGTTTCTACAAAACTCTAGCACACAACAAGACAAGCTTTAATTTTCTACTCAAACTTCTATCACTCCTTATATGTAGCAAAACAATTACATTGCCTTTTATGTTATATTTGTTAAATATTTATGTATAGATTTTATTTTTCCTATTTTTTATGCAATATACAATATACATAAATATTTGAGTTTTTATTGCCTCTTCTTTACGACTTTACGTTTTATTTTCTTAAATTTTCTGATGAGGTAACATCAACTGTCTAATCATCAGATCAAACCGTTTGACACTAATGCCAGCCAGCTTTAGAATATTGTTCAAATGTACAAAAAAGAAGATGTAGCAAAAAAAAAAAACAGAGAAAAAAATATCCATCAATAAAACCATCATATCAAAAAATAGTTAAAATATTTAAGTTTGACATTGGTATGTGAAATCAGTACTTTTATTACCTGTAACTGTCACCCATTATCATCAAGATGTGGTTGGTCGTTTGGTTGCTTGGCTGCAACCTGACAATTCTCTGAAGTTTTTATTATTTTATATATTTTTTTTCTCTGTCGTTTTCTATAATTTTTGTTCTTTTAAAGCTTAAACATTAGTTATGGTAGTTTTTCATACCTTTGTTGCTTCGTTTTCTTTATTCATTTGCTTCATTCTGTTTTTGGCAAATCATTTTATGTAATATATGTGTAGTGAAGTATAGAAAAAGCCTAACAAAGTGTAGAGTAAATAACGACAATTGAATAAAATGTTGTTAATCAGTTTTAACCATAAATATAAAGTTTAAGCGTTGCAACAGGTAGACGTATTAAATAAAGTAAGACTTTAGTATTTTTCTATTTTGTTTTGTGAAATAATTTCTTTTAAGATTTTCCTAAGAACATTAATTCTGGAAAGTTTATTTGGTATATGTATAGACTGAGAAAAGTGTGTCTAAATTCTTTAAGATTTTATATGCTTTCGCAACACCTTTACTAGCTTGCACTATATTGCTTTATATAAATTTTATTTAGTAGCTTAATAAAGAACCGACTTTAAAAAAGGCTTTGAAAAGTTGATTTCTTCATCAAATCTTTATTCGACAAACTGAGAGTCAACCGAATGATAGTTTTCCAGAGGAATCCAATTTTAATCGATTTCGAGTTACTTACTTTCATTTGATTGGTTTTTCATACGAATCGAGCAACTGGTCTTGAAAAGTAATTATGATTCTCTTGATTCGAAAATATTTTTTAAAACTCTTACAAATGCCGTGTTATTTATATGTCTGAAAATAGTTATAAAACTTTAACTTGCAAATCATAGATTCGATAATGAAAGCTTACTGAAGCTTTATCAGACTGTTTGATAAGAACGATACGCTTTTGCAGGCTTTTCTCAGGGCATTCGAGTAATACTGCTCATTATAACATGTATAAAAATATAATAACTTTTAGTTATCAATATTTTTAACAAAGCTTATTGTGCCTACATTAGCACTTTAAACCACAAAGCGTATGTTTCCAAAGCCTTCAAAATATCTTTCAATAAACTTCATTTGAGTTGCATATTTTGGAAACTATTACTATCAAAAACTTTGGTGATTTATTAAATATTAATACATATCTTTAAAGCTTCTTAAGCTTACACTTAGAGCATTGCATTGAAAAAGCTTTTTATTTAAAAGCTTGTAATATTACATTTTCTGTAATCTATTTTAACAAATTTATTATTTTAAAATGCGAAAGATGTAAAAGCTTTTGTTCTTAATAAAAACTCTGCTTTTTAGCTTTTTACATACAAATTTATTGTTTTAATAGCAGTTCAAAAATATTAGTATTCCAAATTTGTTCGCTTAAGAATCTCTGACCTTTAGAACAGTTTAACGGTTTATCGTCTAACAACATGACATTATCATAAAGTGAATGTTTTTAAAATCACAGCGTAAGTCATAAATATTTAATTGTCTTTATGTGCTCACTACTGTTCATTCTTTTCTATGCAGCACATTTCAAGAAACCCCAAAGAATACAAACTTCTTGTATTATCATGAGATGCGATGAAAAGTCTAGAAAATCAAAAAACCATGCCTTAAAATAAAAGAGAAAAATTAATACTGAATTTCATGTCTCTTGGATGATATGATGACCCAATTCTTTTATTAGTTTTTAGAGACTTGGCTGGTTTTGGTTACATGCCAACATTGTATTTTAAATGAAATATAAAATAAATGCTTCGTGTTTTGTTAATTAGTTTTTTGATTATTGAATATATATTCAAGTGTGTTGCACATAGATACAAATATAAACCGTTTTTTTTTTAAATTTATGTATAAAATTAAGAAATTTTATTAAGACCTGCCACGTTTTTTATAATAACGGCTTTTGGTTTAGAAAATAAACACGAATCAGATATTAAATAATTTCTTACATTATAATCTTCTGATTTGTTAGTTATTTTTTGAGATTTTTGAATGATGGCCACTTAAATTCGTTTTAGTATATTTGATATAATATTTTATGGCCTTTTTATTTTTCCTAAATGTTTTGGCATTTGGCCAAACCAAAGTTTTTTTTCACTTACTTATTTAGTGTACGTTTTTATGGTATTTTAAATTCTTTTTAAAACAATTTTCTTTTCAAATGTGTCAATTTTGATCGTGACTAACTGCCAGATAATCTCCAGATAAATTCTTATTGACACGTGTTGTTGACAAATAACCATATTGGTTTGAAGTTTGATATTTGATTGATAAATTTTATTGGCAGACAGCTATGTAATTCCGGCCTTATAAGACAAAACTATCAAAATTGTTTAAATGTTCAAACACACAAACTGCATGGCAATTTCTTTAGAAGAATTTGTATAAAACAATTAAGACAATTTGATAAGTAACGCCTTTAGACGCTTGTGCCTAAATTTCCATTTATATTTAAAGAACAATTTTATGGCCAGTTTTATAATTAAGTTATTGAATTTGTATTTACATAAATTGATTGATTGAAAATTGTTTTGCTATTTTAATTTGAAGAATAAAACACTTTAATAAAGAAAACTTCATTTAGATCAAATGATTATTTCGTGATGTTATTAAGGCTAAATTAGTATTGCAATGAAAACGTTAAAATAACATTAAAGTTAAAACACTTTTTTATCTCCAACAAACTGGAAAAAAAAGTACTAAATAATATGCGTTTATTTCTTACACTCAGCAATCAAAGTATGAATATGTATATTTAAAAATTTTTTATTTTTTTTTTGAGGATTGAAACCAGTTAAACACTGAAAAGCAACCAACCTTATATGCGTGTCAATAATTTGTATTGAAATTAAGGCTTTCAGTTATATATGTGTATGTATTGCACATATATAAATTTATGTTGTACAGACATTTCATTACATATGTAGCAAACCAATCAAATGCTGCTGCAACAAATTGTTAAAGTTATAGTTGCAGTTTGTTTGCCGTCAATTTGAAAGCAGCCTTAAGCTGACACGTCTTTTCAACATTTGATATTAAACAGTCTTTAATAATCAAATTCCTTTATTATTCCGGCCTTAAAACACTCAAACACACACACACACACACCCTAACTCATATGTAGTTATATATATAGTGTATGAAACCTGCATTCTACCACAATTTGTGTGTTGTATGCTGCATTTAGGTATGTAACGTTATTTATCATTTTACGAATCTTTTCTGCAAAGTGGCAATTGCCACAAACACCAAATAGCCCCCCTAACAACCAACAAGCAAGCACCATTTTAAAGCAAGGTTATTTAAAAATGATTATTGTGATAAACCAACATATTTTTTTTTACGTTTTCATCATAAAATTAAAAAATGTGGCACAATCAAAATGGTGTCATCTTAGGCACCCAAAACAATTTTCAACAAAATGAAGTATCTACCTTTCCATTAATTTTTACTTAGTTCAAAGAAAATTTGTTTTTGTTTTTCTCTAAAACAAAGTCTAGACATTTTATACCAATTCAATTGAATTTGAGTATTCGTTTTTGTTGTTATATGAAACATTCTTTTCTCTTTGCTTAATTAACATTAGCAGTGGGGGGGGGGGGGTTTAGTTTTTCAGTTAAGTGTTATTCTCTTGTTGGTCTTTCAGCTGTGCTTGAAAAGTGTAAACATTTCATAAAATGCGTTATTTTGTGATTTGCTGTCAAAGATTATGTTTAAGTTTATTTTGAAATTGAGAATATTTTAAGTTCAATGCAGCTTAAGTGGTATATTGATAAAAAAAAAACTGCACAGAAACACTGAACTAGTAAACTAAAAACAAAATTTATAAAATAAAAAAATTTACATCTGATGAGTAATAGCGAGCCCAAGATGCCACCTAAACTGCCTATAAAAAGCACTAGTTAAAAGAGAGATACTGCCCCTGCAGCAGTATTTTGTAATAATTAATTAAATTAACTAAAATCAATTAGTATTTTTAGTTGAAATGTTAATTTTAAATCATTGATATTTCTTTTATTTCGGCTCGAGTTCATTAAATTTAATTTTTCATTAAATTATTTTTACTGAAGGTAGGAATTGTTACATGAAAATTATTATTAAAATTTATTGATAATTTTTCTTGGCTTAGGATTCGAACCTGGGTTGTTGGTTGAATTTACATATGTTTCGAGAAACACCACTTTCTATCATCAGAATTCTTTACGTTCTCACCCTCTGCACCAAAAAAAAAATAATTTAATGAAAAATTAAATTTAATGAACTCGAGCCGAAATAACAGAAATATCAATAAATTAACTAAAATCTTAATTCTAAAGGTACGGTCACATTTGGCAAATATTTACTCAAAAAGGCGTAACCACTTGTTTTAGCACAAGATTGTTTGACGTTGTTTACTCTTACAAGAGTTTTGCAAGATCAAACAGCATCAAATAAACTAATATTAAATATTTGTTGTGATTTGGCCTAAATAAGTAAATATTTGACAAATGTGCCCGCACCTTAAGCTAAAAATATTAGCAATTTCACAAAACCATTCCCAACAAAACAAATTCACAAATATAAATTGAATAAATTCATTATGGATGTAATTTATGCTAAAATTCATAAACATATCTAAACCAAATTAAACGACAATATTTGTTCTTCATTAAATTTGTTCTGTTATTTTAATGATTCAATAAGGAATTAATTATATAAAGAATGAAGACTCAAAGCAATGAATTTAATAAGTTTGAAGTATTACAGAATTAAGTCTATGAATTTATTAGTAAACAAGATTATGCTTTAAATAATTTAAATTAAACAAACATTGAATGTTTTAAAATGACTTAATCCCTTAAATAAAGACCTCTGAAAAAAGAAAAAGTGAGTTCAATAAGTGTGAAGTATTAAGTTCATAATAAATACTTTAATGGAATTGCTAAAACTAAAATTTATTTTGCTATTGAAGATTATATTAAAAATTAGTATTTGCGAATCTTTGCAATGAGGCGTATTGCTTTAATTAAGAAAACTTTTCGATTGTATTAACTAATCTAGTATAATTTTTACTAAAATCTGCATTTGAAATTACTTTTACTAACAATCCAACAATCATTCATAATTTAAAGGCGAAAGGCTTAAAGTTAATATGTTGGTTCTTCTTATGTATTTTTTCTAAAATGTCTTCTAAAGTTTCAGACCGTAATGATTACACTATGAGAACAATTAGGAAATTTTATTTTATTACTACATAAGCTCAAATTAATTATTTGGACGATTTTCTTATATTCATGAAAACAATATTTAATTCAACTCAACACTGATGGAATTCAAATAACTCACTACTTGTATGGATCATAATAACTTATTGATCCTAAACACTTACCTCCGTATTTATAAAAAATTAAAGTAGACTTCAAATGTACTTTTGTATGAAAATTTTGTATTTTTGAAAGCGATTCTGAGCCGATCGGTATACGTTAAGGTGGGTGTTGGACCAATATTTCTGGGCGTTGGAAACATCAGCACAATTCCAATATACCCTTCCCACTAGTGCTGGCAAATTCTACTACTTTCCATTACTAAATAATATTCAATACTTTTCATTTGGGTACTCAGTACTACTTGATACTTTTAACGGATTTTTTGAATTTTGCAATTTTATCTGCATCTTCAACTATTATTGGTTTTGTATGTCTTTTATTATTAAATGAAAAATAAATATAAAGCTAACTTTTAATTCAACGTTAACAACAATTTAAGAAATAATTAAAATAAATTCATTGGAAAATTAATGAAAATTGTTGTCTTTTTATACAGTGATGTATTTTTATGCACTATTTTACCCACTCAACTTGCTTAAAAATACAACTCGGAAAGTATCGAGTAAATACTTTTGAGTATTGAGTATCCAAAAAAAAGGGCAAATACTCGGTACCCATTACTCAATACTTTGCCAGCACTACTTCCCACTATGGTGGTGTAGGGTATAAAAAATATTTTCGTAGTAGTACTAAGGAGTTGTATAATAAAGTCGACCTAAGTTATTTTCTTGTGTTGTTTTAGAAGCAAGACGACTGGCAACCACTTGACCATAATATGGTTTATTGTATGTTGCATCTTAACAACACTTAGCCTTTTTATGTAACTGACTAAATGTGTGTGTGTGTGTGTCTGAGTAATGATAAGTGTATATCAGTTACAGCACATACATATAAAGAAAGGCACAAAAAATTATACATTATTATATAGTTAAAACTTTTTTGCTCCCCTCTATACGTTGTCTTCTACACCCAGAGAAAAAATATAGTTGTACATGAACAGCGACATCATGTCAACATTTTTACAGTTGTTTTTTTTAACAATATTATTGTTACTGTAATTATTTATATCAAGCGACAGCCATAATATTATTAAGTTAGGATTTGCATTGATTGCAATTGTTATTGTGATTATATTATTATTAGATAATTATTATCGTAATCTGAGAGCTGCATGTTTATGTACAACTATATTTTTTTCTGTGTGTGTACTACTCCAACATGTAAAAAGAATGGCAAGAATTTTTGTGGTGGCAGTTGTTGTTGTGTTTTTTAATGTTAAATCCTCAGATTTCTTCTTATCTATCTGTGGCTTACAGTTTTCTATTTAGTTTTTAGTTTGTTTTTATTTGTTTCTATTTTACTTCTGCCTGCTAATAATAATAAATGTTTTCTTTACATTTTATTTTATAACTTGAGAGCGTACCTACTAAGTTTGAACAGCTTGTTTCCAATCGATTATATTATGTTTTCCCCCTTTTTCTAAGAAATTATATTTCCTCTACATAATGGTATATTTATATTTTCATTACTTACTAATAGAATATTCTAAAAATTTTTTTTTTCTATAGTTTTAGTAGCCATTAAACATCAAGTTACCTGCAAGTAAAGTTAAAAAATAATAAATTTTAGTATTATGTTGATTTTTTTGCACTGTTAAATTTATTAGCAATAAATTTGTTAAAGGGAAACATTTAATGGGCATATATTATATTTTAAAAATTTACAATATTTCTTAGGTAAACGACTAAACCATATAGTAGGTTTAACGCAGTTTATGCCTAGCTAGCTATCTGCGTATTATTTCTGTTAAATTTTATATTTTTAAGGATAGAAATATTTAATTAAAAAATGTTTAATGTTTGTGTTCATTACATATAATATGGTTTAGGGCTGGGAAACTACATTTACAAGTTTAATATGTAAAATAATAAAAATAATTAGAAATCTGTGTTTTATAAAGTAATAAATTTTACACTTTCTGTGCAGTTACAAAAACACTTCATTAATAATTTGACTTACCCCACCTTAAAATACACAATTATACAAGTTCCATGAAAATTAAAAAAAGTAAACTTAGTGTTCATTACCACTTGTTTTAGCACAAATTTGTTGGACGTTGCTTACTCTTACAAGAGTTTTGCAAGATCAAACAGCATCAAATAAAATAAAACTAAACATTTTTGTGTCTTTTTCTGCAAATATTGGCTAAATGTGACTGTTCCTTTAGATTATCTGTTGATGTTAATGTGTATTTTTCTACACAGTACGATTTGCAAAATTGATTTTCTTTATAGGATTTTCTTTATAGGATTTTCTTTATTTGTTTTCAGTTATCTTTTATGGATTAGTATATAAACAAACTAGGCAATAGTATGCCGGACTATCAGTCAGAGGGTTGCGGGTTCGATTCCCGCCAAAGACTCTGGGTGTTTTCTGCAGACAAGCCAAAAGCTTCGCAGTTTGTGTTTGTTAAAAAAAAAAAAAAAAAAAAAAAAAAAAAAAAAAAAAAACGTTTTATATTTAAGATACTAAATAATGCAATACAAATTTACTTTATTGCTGAAGTACTTTATAGAAAACATTTTTTTTTAAGATCTAAACATATGCCAATTTACTTTACTTGTGCAATGGTTAATATGATCCAGTAAAATAAAAACCAGGATTGTTAGACGAGGAAATTAATTTTGTGTTTCTTCAATTCAATTTGCTTTTCGAAAGTATTGAAATGCTTTGTTACATAAATATTAGAACATTTATGCGACCGTAATGCTTTATATAAATATGAATAATTATGCATTATTTGTAAAATACACAATTGTGTTTTGCAAATAATTTATAACATTTTCTAGCAAATTAAATAAAGAAATGTTTGCTGTTAATTAAACTAGATTCGTTGTTGCGCCGCACTAATCACAGACACACAGAGTAAGAGAAAGATCTAATCATAGATCTATGATACAAATAACAACAGCTAGTAAAACATAATTATTAACACATACTTTGGTACACCAAAGAATTAACAATAAATAAAATAGAAAATTGAAAACAAAAACAGAAACAAAACTGAAAAAAGAAACAGTAACAGTTTGTTTACTCCATATTTATTACAAATGTAGTTTTAAGTAAAACAATCAGTAAGATGCCAGACAGACAAAAAGAGATACAGACAGATAGACAGACAAAGAGTCGTTCATATATCAGCAGCAATTCAAAGTAATTCAAGTATAAATGAGGTAACATATAAATATGAAATATTACCAACATTAAATTATAAATACATATTATCTTAAAACAGTTATCATAAACTACAACATACTTACAATGTATTTGAATACATACATATGTATATAAATACATTGTAGTAAATAGAACCCAAAACAAAGAGAATCTATTTGAACATTTAAATATTTCCTTCTAGTCATAGTAAGTATGAGTAACACTATAATACACAATATTTTTATAAGAAAATATAAAAAAATAGTTCAAAGAACAAACATTTCAATAACCCAGCAAACATTTTTAATTTCATAAATTAAAATATACATAATTAAATAGTAATTGTTTGGTTGCAGTTACCTGCTAAAAAAAATATGTTTATTTATAAATTGTTAGGTTACAAAATGTTTGCTGGGTTATTTTGTTAGACATATATTTCTATGCATTACGTTTCAACATACTAACAAAATACTAAAAAGACATTCTTAATTCATTCTTTCTCACAATACACCAGTATTTATAATGTCTATTTTGTTAAGTAAATTTCCATTTATTTAAAGAAAAAATAAACTTCTTGTTTTTAGCAAAAAAAAAATATGTTACATAAGTTTTTTGTTGTTGTTGTGCTTTGAAACAAAACACAGGTTAAAGTACTTTATGCTCCTCTGCACCTTTAGGAAATGAAACAACATTTGTTTGTTTGTTTGTTTCCCTGTATGATGATTATGTTCGTTGTCGTACTAACAGTGTTTGCATGTATGTTTTTTTTTTTTTTTTTGCAAAAGCATTTTGTATTTTGATATTTAGTTCTGATAGGTAGTAATGACCTTCACTAGTTAATAAAATGTAAAAAAAAATTAGGGAAAAAAACGACATTTATAAAAACAAAACTTCAAGTAGGGTACGTAAAGACAGACAATTGTTTTTCTCAGAAACAGTAGGCTTGAAGGTGGGAAAAGTGGCTTTTCTGTCAACAAGTAATATACATACATATTCTGCTGGTTATACGAAAAATACACAAAATACACAAGAAAATTAATTCAATGTTGAAGCTAATCTAAACGCTTGATTAGTCAACTCCGTATCAAGCTTAATTTTAAGTTTTTCTGTTAATGATATGACAATATAAAATATTTTATACACACCACCATCATCTGTCCGTGTGCGCTCAGTTGGTAGGACCTATATTTCCATTCTCTATTGGTGTTTGCTATTGAAGAAGAAAATGTTAAATCTTAAACTGAAATTTTTTTTGAGGAAACAGTTTTTATAGGATGCTTACACATTTTATAATCAAATATAAGTTTTTAGATTAAATTGTTTATATTGAAAACAGGGTTGGGATACATTTTACACTCAGTGGATAGCGTGGTACTACCACGAGTCATTTGGTACAATTTCAAAATATTGCTGTATCAAAATGTTGTATGCCAGTTAATCAAAATAAACATATGATTTAAGTTATCATTTGTGTAATAGTTCAAGCCGATGAGAGGAGTCTATTAAATTTCTTGAACATTTTTAACTGATAATTTACTAGAAACCTTTTATTTAAATGCCTAAATGCATCCAAAAGATGGTTGTAACGTAAAAAATTGTGAGTTAAATTAGTGTATAAAACGAACGTTAAAACGAACAGGCTTGACAATATTGCGATTTATTTTCTAATATATTTTAATTGGCGTGACAGTAGGAGACATATCATAAGTCTTCTATATTAATCTAAATATGATTTATTTGAAAGAAGATAATTTGCAGAAAACCTTTTATTATCTTTCCAAATAGAAGAGTTAAAGTTAAGTTTGATTTTAATTCAGCAAACTATTTCTTAATAAAATCTCTAAAATGTTTTAAATATTTGTCTGTTTATTTGCGCCCACTGTTGAACTCTTTTTGTTTGTAGTTAACATTGTAACAACATTTTTACGCTTTATGAATTTTTGAAGTACTCTCTAAAAACTACAATTGTTCTTTTTTTTTTTTTTTTGTTTTTTCAATATGGCTCTTACAACTCTATTGATATTTTTGTTGTTATATTGTAAAATATTGTTTGTTTAGTTTTTACACGACTCAATCTTAACACTGCATATTGCAATATTTTTGTAACATCTTAAACTAATAAGCTTTCTTTTCAAATAATAATAACTATAAGAATGAAAAACTTTATTGTTTTGTTATAAAAAAAATAAAAATAGTAATAATAGAGTCCAAAAAGAATGATTTGGTTTCGGACTATTGCAAAAATAGTAAGCAAACAAAAAACCTTTATTATTGTTCTGCTTCGATGATCAGTATATTTTTTTTGTTCTTCTTGTTGTTAGTTCTTTTGTCTATAACTATTCTATTTACAAAGACTACACTTGACTTTCTTTTAAGCCTAAAGGCTAAAGTTCTACAAAAAAAAAAAAAAAAAAAACATCAGCCAAGAATTTCAAGAGCAACAAAACAAATAATGCCTTAATAAAGTTGTATGATGAAAATGTTTGCTGTTTTCTTAGGAACTATTGAAGCAAAAAGCACCTTATAGTTTAAGTTAAGGTAACTTCATAAAAATAAAATAAAATAATTCATTCGAACAGGTGACTGGTTTTTACACAGAACTAAAACACTAAAAAAGGGTTGGTATAGTGAAGGTCTTAAAGCTATAAAAAACAACACAATAACTGCAAAAATTCTACTAACTAAATAAAGCTAAAACGTTTTCTATATAATTTTTTTTAATAGAATTTTGTTTACTAAGGCATGGAAAATGTTGCTTTTTCTATTAGTCCCGGGCATAATTTTATAAGTTAATTATTTTATTGTTTGCGGTTAAAGGAATTTATGTCTAAAATATACATACATAGCTGAAGGGTTAGGTGGAGATAATTAAATTAGCAAACTTTTTTTTTTGTGTGGCAAATATAAAGGGTGTCCCAACTAGAACGCAATGGTGTCAATGGTGTTCGGTATCGTGAAATGATAACCAGTTTTTTCTTGCCTAGAATTGAAGAAATGAATGTGGGGGGGGCATGTGGTTTCAACAAGACGGCGCCACATGTCATACAGCCAGAGAAAATGCATCAGCCATTTCCCGGTCGTGTTATTTCGCGTTTTGGAGACCAGAATTGGCCGCCTAGATCGTGCGATTTAACACCTTTAGATTTTTTTCTTTGGGGTTTTTTGAAGTCGATGATTTACGCGAATAAGCCGACGACGACTCAAGCCTTAAAAGAGGAAATTGGACGCTGCATTAATGAAATACCGCAGCATTTATGCAAAAAGGTCATTAAAAATTTCATTAAATGATCGCGTGTGTGCCAGCAAAGCTGCGGCGGCCATCTGCACGATATCTTGTTCCATACATAACCTCATTCTGTCTACTTTACGCTATAATAAAGTTTCACGATTTTTTTTAAATATCTGCGTTTTATTTAAAATTTAGAAACAATTCCTACCTTCAGTAAAAATAATAATTTAATGAAAATTAATTTTAATTATGAAATCTTTTAATTTTTAAACAAACATTTGCCAAACGACTCTCTACGACAATAATGTTAAAATAGTTTACGTTGTTATTTTAAACCAACAAATTTGTTTTAAATGCCATACTAAACAATTTATGTAAAATGTATTACTAAAAAAAAACAAGTTTGTTTCTTCAATCTCTTGTTTTTCCCCTGAAATCTTAAACGCCATTAACGCTCAGTTTAAATTACAATTGTTGTAACTGTTGCTGTTACTTTTAGAAAATAAACGTAACATTACAAATAAAATCTTTACTTTACTTAATCTACTTTTCAAGCTCATCATATTAATAAAAAAAAAAAAGAAAAAAATAATAAACATTTATTGCTCAGCTTTCTTTTAGACCAAAAATAATAAAAAGGAAAAAATTGAACGGCATGTGCCTGCCCCGCCACTAATAAACAACACAATAAAAACACAAAATAAAATGAATCATGACAAGTGAAAAAATAAATAAATATAATAATGATTTAAATTTCTTTTAAAACTTTTTCCAAAAGAAAATAATATATGTAATTAAGAAAGTAATATATGTAATTAACGCCTTGAAAATAGAAAAAGATATAGAAATGCATGACTATGTAAAATTAAAATGATGTTAGACAGGCCGGTCCACTAACTTGTAAATGTTTAATTAGTAAATGATTATAATTTACCCAGTCAAATTTTCCCTATTTAGTAATAAAGCAACAATTAATCAATCAATTAGTTAGAGACAAGACAAGCAAAAAGTATTCTCCTAATCTCATATTACACACTTGAATAATTTTATTCTATTTTCTTCGACCTTTTTTATCATTTTTATTAAATAATTTTTAATTTATATATAATTAATTCGATATTTTGATTCCTCGATTCCTCGAAATATCGAGTTAATTATATATAAAAATAAAAAAATCTTTTCTAAAAAACAAAAAAGTGACCTCAAGCTTAAAAATTATTTAATAAAAATTACACATTTAAGCATATTTCTGTTTATTGGCTTTAACTGCCAGCAACGTTGAGAGCATATCAAGTAACAAGTATGTTAAATTCAAATTGAAACATTTATCATTGATTTGGATATGAGGTGGGGCGTTAAGCACAAAAATTCCCCAGCTTTTTTATGCAAACAAACAAACAAATAATCTTGTTTTACAAATGCTGTGCTAAAGAAGTGAATCGCAACGAAAGAACTTTCACCAGACACAATTATTTATTCCACTGAATCTTTAATCAGCTTGAATTTGTGTTGTTTTTTCTGCTTCTCAGCTGTATGTATTTAATCGAATTTAGCTTTGTCATCTTTGGCGAAAAAAAACAACAAATTATAAATAAATAAATACAAAATGTTCTTGAAATTGAAATTCTGTAAATGTTTTGTGGTCATTCTGCTTACAATTACTGTTGGAGAATTTTTATATTTACAACTTTCCTTGATTTAAGTTTCTATTTAGTTCACATACTTTAAGTTTTTAGTTCATGTTTTTTTTTAGATTGTAATGGGAATGTGCAATTAATGTAAAGTTTGCTGATTTAACAAATTTGTTATTAATTTGTATTGTGGATGTGTCACTAATTTGTATGTCAAATGTTTAAACAAGTTTTTGTGGTTTAAGATGGCAAGTGTCATTTGTTCGCTAAGCTTCTGAAAGTATAAAATTTTAATTGTTTGGTAGTAAGGATTAAAAAAATTCAGTAGTTAAAATTTGAAACTTCAAGCTTTACAGGTAGAAATTAAAAGCTTCTCTTATTTGGTTTAAGTTTTTGGTGAACTCACTTCTATTGAGAGTTTAATAAAATTGTTTTATGGTGAGGATTATATTTATAGGGCAAAGTCTTTTTAAATAAAGGTTTTATAAGTTCAAGGTTTAAATATGTATATATGTACATGAAGATGAGAAGTTAAGCTTTCAGAATGTTGTCAGAAAATATGTCTAATGAAAACAGCAGCTCAAAACACTGTATATGAAAATTATAGAGATGTATCTAAGTTTTTAGAAAAACCATAATAATAAACCCCTTTGGAAGGCTACATAAGCTAGAGGATGCCAACATTGAACTTAATATTTAACAGATTTAATTATAAACTATGGTTTGTTTTGAGCCAAGTATTTCTATAAGTATTATCTAGTTTCTGACGAGTATTCAATGCGTTTTATGCCAAAAACTTTAAATTGAATATAAACTCACATCACTTACCAAACAACATTTTTAAAGTCAAAATGTAATGCATACAATTGCATGTGTTTGGTAAAGGTCTTTGCTATTTTATGTTTCTTGTGCATTTTTAATAAATTTTTGAAATTTAAACAAATTTACCAGCACTTATCAAACAACATCATGGAAGTGAAATTATAATTGTATGATTTTTGGTTACAGCTTTCAAATGTTGTCGATAGTTTTATCTTTTTCCTTAAATATAATATAATTTAAGCAAAGTTTTTATCACTCCTTGAACATTATTTTAGAATACAAAAAAATAAATAAATGATCTATGAACCTTTTAGTAATACTTTTAAATAACGTCAGCTTACTTAACACTTAACCAAACTAAATTTCTTTTAAAAAATTCTAAATAATGGAAATTTCAATTACCAGACAACATTTCGGAATCCATATTTTCGCAGAAATTATAGATTGTGTAGTCTTTAACAAACAGTTGAAATCTAATTAAATCGTGTATCAGTTAGGCGGCAACATTTAGTAAATAAAATTTTAAGCTTTTGCATGCAGATTGTGTAACGACATTTTTTAAACCCAAAGAATGAATGAATGAAATAACATCAGGGGCCAAATTAACGCATTCGTGATCGATTTTTCGATATCGTATCGAAAAATTATTTCGATAGCGAAATTTTGATAAAATGTACTAAATCTCTTGCTCGATATCGAATGCCATAATCTCAAATAAGAAAATTACGATAAATTTTACTTGATATCTAATGCGGTAATTTGGCCCCAGTATTCTCAGTGAAATTACATTCCTTGTCAAATAGTCTAAAATCTCGATAAATAAAATTGCAATTACCAGACAACAATTTTGAAACTGAAATTTAAATTTGTTCATATTTAACTAAATAGTAGAAGTAATGGACGTATGTTTCAGGCCAAACATAAGATAATGAACTAATAAATGAAATAACAGTATTCTTGTCTAAACATTCTAAAATCTAGAGAATTCATATTTCAATTACCAGGCCACATTTTTGAAGCTAAATTGTAATATTAAATATTTTGGTTACAATTTTGCAGTCCTTTCAAATCTGTTAAAATCCCAATTACTAAATAACATTTTGTAAGTCAAAATGTAAAGAAAGATATTTTGGTAGCCGTTTGTAAAAAAAAATATATGCATTCGAATTGTAACCACTCTTTTTACTAAAGAATATTTGTGAAACGATATCTGAACTTTCAACTCTCTCCATTAATTTTCATATTTTTATAACTTCTATTATTATAATACCAACTATTTTTTTCATTAAAAATAATTATTGAAAGAGAAAACGTTAGCTAAAGAATTTTTCTTCAATGATTAATGACTTTATAAAGAAATATTAACTTTCTAATAAAGCATGCCTATAAATCTCTTTTATACAGTATCAGTTTAATTAAAATTACATATTATTATTTGAAAGCAGTTAGTAATAAAATGAAAGAAAGAGTAGAATTACAAAGGGGGTCCCTTAAACCAACAATGTTTTCAAGCTGTGTGTTTGTAATCGATGATGTTCTAAGGGTTAAACTGTTTTCTAAATTAATATTTACACTATTCATGCGATACTATGCAAGCGGATGCTGTTATAATTGTTTTTATTTTAATGCACTAGCTGGTTTCTTTCCATTTTTAAAGAGGTTGGTTGGCTGCCGGTTACATGAATTATGATATTAGTATCATTCTGTGCATAATTAGAAAGAACAGGAGAAAATTTTTTATAAAGAGAAATGTTTTCTGTGTTATTAGTAATTATTTTGGTGTACAGTTTAATGATGCCTATTTTAATAGTTTTTCAGGATATCAGAAGTTCCCAAACAGGAACGCATAAATAATGATAAAATTAAAAGAAATAATAAAGTTAGAGTATTCAACGTTTGATGCTTCAAACTTGCAATAGGTATCTATTTACTTAATTTATTAGAACTATTTTCTTAAGTTTAGCTTTTTCTGTTGTATTTTGAAAGCAAAGTTATTATTTTGTGTCTCTGGTTTTTGTATTTTACTTGTATTCTCATTTGTCGCCTTAAGGCTAACTAACCAACACCGATGAGTGCCAGAACAAAACTTGAAAGTAACAGAAGGTTGTTGATCGACTTTATTTTTCTTACAGATACGAGCAGTTCATAAAACAACTAACTTCATACATACTTTACTTTCCTTCATATAGTTCGTCAAATATTCAGTCTGTCTGTCAGCCAGCTAGTCAGTCAGCAAGTCAGTTGAACTGTTAGTCAGTCAATACCTTTAGTCATTTTTCAGAAAATGTAACATGGCACACTCATATACTTTATGTACATGCGAGTATGTATGTGTATTTATCTCTTACACATTCACTTTACTCGCCTTGTAACACGACGTCCGTTGGACTGTTTTAGTCATTCATGTTCTTGCCAAGAATCTGTAGATTTTATTTGTGATTTTATTATTTTCTTATTTTCCACTTGCAGTTCAACAGTATTTTTTTTTCCTTAATGATGGTTTAAAACAAAAATGTAAAATCGTTGGTGGTTTAAAAATAATATATATTGTTTTTTGTGTGTTGTATGTATCTCTCAGCTTAAAAGAGTTTAATTGCAGACACATATCAATCAAAATTTAACGCGAATTACATAGATACTGCAATGCACTTGAGCCAGCCTTAACTAAAAATAAAAGCATTTAAATGTTCTACAAGTGCAGAAAGCAAAAAGTCAAAATAGCTAAAGTAAAACTGAAATGTTGCTGCTCATAATAGGGCAGATGTTTTGAGTGGTAAATTAAAAGTAAATTATTCATGCGTTTTTGAACAAAAACTTAGAAAAAAAATAGAAACCCCAGTAAAATATTCATAACTTGTTTTTCTATTAAAAAAAAACGTACTACTGTAGAAGAGAACAAGTAATAGAATTTATTGTTTGGAAGTAGTGAAAATAGCATGAGAAGTAATGTATTTGACTGTGATTTATTTTAGAATAAATGCTTCGGCCTATGTAAGTTTATATATATGTAAAAACATGCTTGCTTACTTTCAAAGAACGATACCAAAATAAGAATTTATTTTACCAAAAGGTTTATAATTCTTTTACGTAGAATGGTATTGAAAATCATGCACATTTAAAATGTAAAACAATCTTGAAAAATTTCAAGATTTGTCTGCCATAAAATAAAATCTTCCTTAGTTTCAAAGAACTTAAAAAATAACATTTAAAGAACTTTAATGCCTTGAATAGGTATTATAAAAAAATTATACTTATAACTTCTACAAAAAGAAACCCTTTCTTAAATAAATATACACTTATAATATTTCCCCACCAAAACAACCACGTCTCCAATTACTTACTCTGTAATCTAAAAATATGATTTTGTTTCCCTTAAAACTCACGCCATCATGTCATTTACAATCTTTAATCTTTTGCCTGCCCTTACTTAAATAACAAACATGACATATTTTCCAGCTAAACAAACCATTTAATCAATGATAACAAAAATTTAATTGCTACAAGTGCAAAAATTAATCTCTTGTACTTTTTTCATAAGCAGATTATGAATATTTTTGTTCGTTTCTTCGTAAGTCTTTAAAAAATGTGTTTAAATCTTAAAAAAAAACGCTGCTTGAATACGCACTTAAAACCCATCTTATCTTTGCTGGTAATCAAAGCAATATTGTCATATTTTTTATTATTTATGCAAAATATTTTATTAAATGAAGTTTTTGGTATATAAATTTTATGGAGTTTTAAAAGATACTATAAAAATGTTATTTCCATAATTAATAAAAAAAAAAAAGATATAAATTACAAGGATTTTTTGAGCGTGATAATAAAAACTATATATTTTTTTTAATTTTTAAATAGTTAAATATGCAAAAGGCTTATATAAAAATTACTAAATTGATAAATAGTTTAACTGCCAAAAGTATAAGGTAGAAACAAACAACTCGTTATTATAGAGACTTTAAAATTAAAAGTCTTAGTTAATGTGATGCAATACAAAAAGTAAACAAATTATTGGAAATCTAGCAGCAAACGAGCAGACTAAATAGTTATAAATCTCAGACATTGCTAACGTTGGAGGTTTTGGAACATAAATGTAACATAACAAGTAAGAAAGTGTAATCTTTCAAGCCCGACCATATAATACCCTACACCCAGTATATGTGTAAAAAGAGTTTTTGAGTAATGGGAGCTATGACCAATTATCCAAAAATTTCGTGGCATGACTTCTGTGCAAATAAATTTGTTTTGTGTTAAATTTTATCTCGATGTACACACTTTAAAAAGATTTATACATATTAAAGTGATTTTCGAAGGGGGCTATATGGGAACTTTGACTAATTATGGACCGTCTTTTACAAAAGTAGTTGTCATGATATCTGTACGAATATATGTGAAATTTATTTGTAATTTTATATGTAATTTTATATGTAATTTTATTTGGATACCAAAATTTATAAGAGATTTGTGGTCGTTAAAGTGATTTTCGGCAATATGGAAGCTATGGTCAATTATGGACCAAATTTTGTATATGTGATAAGGCTTCATATGCAATTTATTTTTAGAGATTTTTTTTGAATATGTTCGTAAACCTCTGTTTAGCGATGACATTTGTATGGTGGCTAGGTGAAATAATGGACCGATTTCAAACAATTTCAATCCCAACCGTCCGAAAAACATATCATGTACCAAATTGTATGCAAAGATCTTCAAAATTGCGAACTGCAATCTGCGCACAAGGTTTACATAAACAGCCAGCCAGACGGGCGGGCATCGTTACATCGACCTAGGAAGTTATTCTGAGTCGATCGGTATTCTTCAAGGTGGTTGTTGGACTAATATTTATGGACATTACAAACATCAGCACAATATCGTGGTGTACGATATAAATATGAACAAAATTTTACTGATTGTTAATGTTATTTTGAGATGTAATTAAAAATATATTAAAAAAATTTGCTCTTAAAATTAACAGTTTGCTGTGAAAAGGTTTCCAACGTGTTAGTCTGTTTTACTCAAATTCAGATGGAATAAAAAGCTTCATCAATTTATTCTATCAGACTGAAAAAACAATATGACCAAGTTATAGTTGTTAATGAAATAATTCTGTATTTAGCTATTAATCATATTAATAATTGATAAAAATGCTTCCAAATGTGGATTCTTTTATATATTGCAAATAAATAAGTTTCCATAAGCATACAGAACTTCAATATTCAGGAACTTCAAAATATTGTTTGAAATATTCTGTAACGATGTGTCCATACAAGTACAGCATTCATAAGAAATCTTTGTGCGTTGTGGTTTAAAGTTCAAACTTCATTTATTTAATTTGCATTTTATGAAGAAATAGTTTTTAAGACTCTTTCTGTGCACGAGTGGATGACCGCAAAAGATTAACGCTCTTTGTCGGTCAAACTGTTCATATGCCAAAGAAATGCATTTATACAAAAATATTCAAAATAACAAAATGATGACATTTTGTTGTAAAAGTGAATTTGCATTAAAATCAAAGCCAATGTTCGTCAAGCCAATTTGATTTATGCTAATTAGTTTTTCCCTATCCCCTTTCAATTCTAATAAAAATCGTAAAAAAAATGTGTGTGGCCAAATGTTGGCGTATGAAAAATTTGGCGTTTTACTATGACAATGCAAGGTGTCATTTTACGCCAACGCCTTAGACAATAAGGATGAATATTAAACGAGTAAAATGTAAAAATTAGTATTATTGCACAATGATGAAAGAGCCCTAGGGTGTATATTAATGCTAAACTAAATTTCCAATTGGTTCTTCTGAAAATAAAAATGAATTTTCGTTATTGCAAACATTTGATGTAATATTGAATTCTCCAAATTCTTATTTTATATAGTATGTATTAAGTTTTTTTAAGGAATTAATTCCTTCGTGACTCGTTATTAGTCAATCAAGTATTTTGAAAATTGGAAAATTGAGAGAACGTGGAGGTTTTATCTTAAAAATTATAAGATATATAATACTGCCAAAGGTTTTGATAATTTAAATATATGAATATTATTGTAATTATGAATATTATTGTAATTTGTATGCTTAGGTTATTTCATTCTGATAATATGTCTGAATAAATAATATATAACGCCCACTTTTTTAGCAGCTTTAAACTAAATTCAAATTCAATAATGTATTTCTTCTATTCGTTCGTTTTCATTTCGTTACAGCATTACGTATATTTATTTAGTATGCTTAGATTTTTTCGTTTTCTCTACGTTACTATTTTAGTTTGTTTGCTTAGATTAAAACAAGTGTTGATTTAAGATTTATAGAAAAGATATCATTTAATTTTTTAAACCTTTTATATCACAGAGTCTTTAAGCGAAAGGTTAAGTCTACACTTTACCTTCAATATAAATGAACCTTAATCATACTCATAACTTTATTTCAGGTTTATTTTAAAGAAATGCCCCTTTTAAAATGGTTCTTTAATAAAAACTAAAAGACAAATAATAAAAACTCTATACTATATATTGTCCCCTCTGCATGGTTTTTTTTTATTAGGTTTTTAGTTTTATATTCTGTACTTAAGATGAGCACTGATTATAGTAGGCCTTTTAAATTACTATATATTTGTATGCATGTGTTTTCTTTTTGTTATAGTTATAATAAAAGCCTTAGCTTTTTCGTTTTCTTTGTTGAAGTCGTCTCTTTTCATTGACTTTGTTGGTTGACTATTTTCTTTTAATAAAAATTATTTAAGTTATTTGTTGATGGGACTTTTTCAAAGCCTGAATTCTGTTAAAGAATTTAATGTGAAAAAGTCCAAAGAGCTGCCCTTTCAAGACACATAATAAAGCTTGATAAATACCAGCTATTAAAAATCGCTTTTTTTCATTGATGGAAAAGGTATATTATAGAATGTTAGTAGTAATATAAGCAGGTTGTTTTGAAATTCAGAATTGCATGACTATATTTTTTTATAAAACAACATTGTTTGTATTTTTAAAAGGGTAGGATTTGGGATTATGTTTTCAGTTGAGTATTTTATATTGAGATTAATTAAAATAAGAAAAACTTTATAAATAAATACTTGGAGAAAACAATCCCAAAATATTTTCAAAATTATAAGTTTTGAGGTATGTTTGCTAACAGAACTTGTAACAGTCTTAAAAAAAAAAATTTATATTTTTCTTAATATAAAAATTTTATTAAAATTCAAATTATGTTGAATAAAAAAAAATAATTGAAAAAATTAATAAAAAAAAGCGTTAATTTACTTTTTTTTAATAGTATTTAAGTATTTATTCAGCTTGTGAATATAAATTTTTAATAAAATTTTAAAACCAAATAAAATTTTTTTAAATAACTTTCCAAAGCCCCAAATTTAAACTACTAATTTTTAATTCAATCTTTAAATCACAAATTACATTTAAGAAATTTCTTCTTTAAAATTTTCGAAAAATCCAAAAGCAATTTAAATTTTCAAACATTTTATTTCAAGTACAAAGTTTTTTAAATGTTTACAAAACACTCACCTTTTCTTAAGTTTCGTTTGCTTTAAATATTCTTAATTTTTTCGCAAAACTTTCAATTCGTACTTTTTTCTAATTCCAAATTTCCTTTTATTCTTCAATTCAAAACACCTGTTGTCACTTGTTGGAATTTCTGGTTTCTTTTTTTATATGTATTCAAATTATATCCAAAATATCGAAAAAATATTAGCACCAAAAATATGTTGTTTTATTAAGAAAAAAAAAAAACTCTTTTACTTCTTCAAAAACAAACAGAAATTTTGAAAAAATTTTAATATTCAAATATATTCTTGTAAGAATCAAAAAATATCCACACATTCAGTAAAATTCTTGACTTTCTATTTTCAACACACTTCAAGCACTTCTTTCTTTTAATAAGAGAATATTTAACAAAAATATAAATTCCAATTTGAAGCTGAATAAATATTTTTGTTTAACAAGTGAAAAAAAAACAAATAAAAACTAAGAATTATTTGTAACCGAACTTGACCAATGTAAGGTCGACGTAGAACTAAAGTCTTTTGCCAAGGTAATGAGTTGTTATATAAGTTAGAAGACTTCTTTCCTCATCTGCAACATTTTACAAACAAACAGGCAAAAGAACTGTGAAAGAAAATCATGAAAAATAAAAGAAGTACACTCACACAAATGTACAAACATAAACGAACATACTAACTCTCAATCATCAAACACATAAAGCAGTAACTGAAAACTCATCTTCATCATCATGATCATGGCAACATCATTATCACAGTGATCGTTATTAAGTTAAATTATGGCCAAGAAACAGCCAACATTTACATCTCTCTTTTAAAGATATTACCCACTGATGCTGAGGTATCTATCTTCTGGCATTTGCTTTTAACAAACAACAGCCTTCATAAACGCAAAACTCCCCAAGAGTTAACATTTTCTTTGCATGCTCAACATGAAAACACGGTCTGTTTGGCTAAACAAAATAGTGGCAGCAACAAGAAGTCTGATCAAAGAATGTTTGTAGTGGTAAGAGAGCAAGCACCACAATGTTGTGACCACAAGATCAAACCACACTTATTGCAATGATCATTTAACAGACAAAGACACAATCACAAGTACCACTAGTAGAAAGAAAAAAAAACTTGAAATAAAGTTCAAGGCATGATTTACTAAAGCAAAGAAATATTTCTTTATGTTGTTTTTACGTCTTCGTTTAAATGAAGAATTAAATTCCTAAATAATTTGAAAATTATTTTCGATAGCGGCTTTTATTATAAAGAAGAGTGTGTGTAATAGAGAGTTAAAAGCAATAGAGAGAGACCGTTAGTGACAATGAAATTTTGCAGAGCTGTAGTAGAAGAAAGTTGTATCTCTTTTTTTATAAACTTTCTTATCAGCATAAAACAGTGTTAACAAAGTAGTGCTTTTAGCTTATGAAAGTTTTGGAAATAATATTCTTTATTTACAATATAAATATATAAACTAATTTGTATTTTCTTTTGTAATTTCAGGTAAGAACTGTATATGTACCTACTTCTTCAATTTAATTTGTAAGTAATATTTTTATTAAATTTTCATTTATAAATATCAATGAAATTGGCAATATTAACTAGATAAGGGATATAATTAATTCCCAACTTCTGAAATCGAAGCTCTATTTAAATACAATTTACCTTACAAATAATACGCGTGCTGTGGTAAAATTTCCTTTCTGAATATCTCTAAATGTCAATGTTTTCTATACTGAAATGATTTCAAATAAGATACATATATAGTCGTGTCAATAACTTAACTTATTTAACTGCAAATAACTTGTCATACACTAAAGTACATATGACACTTTTTTGTTACATTTTTGACACATTTTTTGTTACTTAATATTATCTTAGGAGCCAACCACAATAAAACCGTTCTTTATTATTTATTGGTTTCAACTTCAATTTAGAGAGGTGTTAACTTCAATTTAGAGAGACGAAAACTTAGGCTTCTTCTGGCTTCACTCCATCCCGGCTTCACTAATACAAACATCTTGATTTTATATTGTTAAAAACTAAGTTTTGTTATATTCGCTCGAAAGATTTGAATTTGCTGCCATTTGTGTAGCAAAGTGTTCGAAACAAAAAAAAAAAAAAAAACAGGTTAATAGCTGCCATTTTGGGGAAAGTGAAAATGCAGCATTATACGCGTTTTCACTGTTGAACATGAGAATGGTCGAGCAGTGACTTTTACAGGTCATACATGTGTATAGGCTAAATTGAAAAATACTGATGCTGTCGACATGTAGTTTCAACAATACGGTGATCAGAATTGGACCTCTAGTTCATTTAATTCCTTTTAATGGGGTTATATGAAGGGCATTTGCACGTTTCCCTATCTCTTTATGATTAAAAAAAATAACAATCTATAGAGAACCTCTCTTCACTATTTAATAGAGTTGTGCCCGGTCGTTCATTTCATTTATCCAAGACTGATTCGTTCATTCAATTCGTTCAATCGTTCACTTTGAACGCATGAATACAACCCCTATTGAATGTGATTTTCTTCTTGTCTTTTGATAAACATCAGCTGAACGAAATTGATCTGTACACTATTGAACAAAAACCGTTCAGTTAAATGACCGGATCATTCCGTTCAATGAAGTGATCCGTTCATTTTAACCCGTTCGTTAATGAACGACACAGCTCTACTATTTCATTAAAATCTTTCATACAGTCTGGGACAAATTTTCTCTAAATTTACAAGCTTCTAATTCCTTGTGAGATTTTTTTAAATAATTCGCTGATAAATCCTTAAATATTTCATAAATATTTTGGTGAACAAAATGAACAAATTTTAATTGTTCTTTTCTGTACTTTGTTCGATATCTATTTGTACAAAATTTTACTATAACATTGGTATATTGATTAGTTTTTTATTAAAAAAAAAATTTTTTATTAAACTATAGGAATCCACTTTTTTTTAAATTAAATATATTCATTATTAATTGCTCTGCAAATCTAAAGACTTAAGACATATGAGTTTAGTTTAACCCAGTGCTCGCCAAAGTGGTGGTCCGTGGACCGGTGCCGGTCCGTCAGCCATAAGTCGCCGGTCCGCAAAGGGCGTCTCGCGAAATGGACAACGATTTTTTAAACGATTATATATACATATACGACTATATGTATACTCCACACTTCTAAACATTGTACAATTATCTACATGGTAGTAGCACTAGCAATTTCACGTCCGAGATGTCAAAATATGAAGTCAACACACAAGCGAACGAACAAAGCAAAGTACCCTAGTTTGACATCTCCAACACAAAATCAGCTGTTCAAATTAACGATCAGTTGTTCATTTGCTATCACCTCTATTAAGACGCCTTGCTTCTAACTAACAACACTGGCACATACAAAAAGTAACGACAAATACCGTTTGTTTTTCGTGGAACCAAGAGGCACTGTGTTGATACATGTGTCTTTCTTTTGTTTAGTTTCTTTGATCCAGTTGAACAAGTGTCACTGTCGTGTAGTGTTCTGTGTTTGTTACAGCGTAGATACGAATTTTTATTATTAATCAATATTATTTATTGGTTTGACAAAACACGGTAGGTTTTAACTCTGCCAGTCTGCAGAGTGAGTCAAGACTGAACTGAAACTGAATTATTTATTTTTCAATTTATAGATGACGAAGCAAGGCTCAATGGATATGTTTCTTAAGAGGAGAAATAAGAATACTAATGATGAGCGTCAAATAAATTCTAATTCTTCAAAATCTGATAATGAAGACACAAATGAAAGTGAAGCAGCTTTATCATCAAAAAGACTGCGAACCAGCTTTACTCGAAAATACGATTCATCGTATATTCGATTCGGTTTTGTAGCTACGGATGATGGTGTTGTGCCAAAACCTCAGTGCGTTATTTGCGGTGATATTTTGTCTAACGATGCAATGAAGTCGTCGAAACTCGGCAGACATTTAAGTACAAAACATAAAGACATAAGTTCAAAACCAAAAGAATTTTTCGAAAGGAAATGTGCTGATTTAAAAAACCGTCAGAAATTAATGTTTGATGTGTCACACGTGAATACTTGTGCTTTGCGAGCTTCATATAAGGTAGCACTTCGTATTGCTAAGGCTAAAAAACCGTATACAATCGGTCAGACACTCGTGGCAGGATGTATTAAGGATGTGTGTTTGGAAATGTTGGGTGAGCCGGCGGCAAAGAAAGTGGCTCAAGTGCCACTCTCAGATCACACTATACAGCGACGTATTGAAGATCTGGCTCATGATATGGAAGATCAGTTAATAGAACAGATTAAAACATCTAAGTATTTTGCGTTGCAGTTGGACGAATCTACGAATGTTGCCAATTTGGCAATTCTTATGGTGTATGTGCGATTTCAATATAAAGACGACTTAAAGGAAGAGTATTTCTTTTCTAGTTCTCTACCAACAAATACCACTAGTTCTGAAGTATTCAAGGGGCAAAATTTCAGTTTATGGGGGACACCCCTGGGAAAAAAAAAAATGCCACGCCCCCTTAAATGACCCCAGGAGTGCGAAAATCATAATGAATAAGGGGGCTCACGCCCCCTATGGGCGTGGCAGTCGAAAAACGACCCGGCGCACCTACGTAGACAATATGGGTATCAAATGAAAGCTAATGTCTTCACGATTCCACAAATAGCCGTATCGTCCAATTCACGACCCCAGTCGTGAATGTCAAAGGCAGTAACGCAATCCATATTTAGTGATGTTCTCGTGTCAAGAGTCAAATCATAAATGAGGATAAGTACAAAATTAAGAAACGAGGAAAACTCTTGAAAGCTTCTGATTGATTAATGAAAATTTGTTATACTGGCTTCGCTTAGTAAAGTTTTTCTGCGTGAACGGCCTACGGCCGGTAAAGTTATAATAATAAGACATATTATAAGCACGTTAAGTTTTATTAAAATTAGATTAGTGCTATTGGAAGGTGTCATTCCATTTAAAGTTACGAAAGTCGATGTTTACTAATGCGAAAGGTGAGCCTGTTTATTATTTACAAGCTTATCAAGTCGTGGCTCAATTGTGGACAGTGCGACACGCAAGGGAGAACTAATATTCAAACTGTTCCTGTACTTTGTCTTAATAATACTCATGGTTGAAAACCCAGTCTCACAAAGGTAAGATGAAGGAAATGGGAGTAGAGCTTTCAGAGCAATTTCAGCAAGTTCCGGGTATTCTGCTTTGACATGAATCCAAAATGACGCAAGTGATGTCATAGTTTCGAAAACCATCTTCAATCCTTCGTCAGCAGCTAACTCCAACAATTTATCTTCCAAAATGACGGTCAGATCAGCCTTCGAAGCAATAAATGGATTTCGTATCCATCCTGTACCTATTCGTGGATCATCTTCTGCCGGAAAGTAGTGCTCAAAACGGTCGACTAAATTTGTCAAATGTTCACTAATGACCCTTCGAAGGGATGGAACATCAAGTTTTTCGTCTGTATCGGCGATGGTTATTGCCAAGTTTTGAAACATATCAAAGCAATCCGCTGATACTCGTCTTCTCCACACTTCCAGCTTTCGTTTCTGCCCATCGATTTTGTCTGCCATTGTAAAGCACGAAGCCATCCTTCCTTGCATGGTGGTGTTGAGCTCATTGAAGTTGGCAAAGATATCTGCCAAATAAGCTAACCTGGCTATCCAATCTATATTTTGAAATAGTGCTGACCAATCTGGTTTTTTGTCCTGGAGAAACTTGGTGAGCTCACTTCGCAACTCAAAAACTCTTGACAATACTTTGCCTCTTGACAACCAACGCACATCGGTATGCAATAGGAGCTGTTTGTGTTCAGCCCCCATACCATCGCACAGTGCAGCAAACAGTCTCGAATTTAAAGCGTTCGCCTTCACGTGGTTAACAATTTTAACAACTTCGCTGAGAACAGTATTCAGTTCTGTGGACATTTTCTTGGTGGCGAGACTCTCACGGTGAATAAAACAATGAGTTGACTTGCATTCTGGTGCTAACGCCTTAATTTGTGTAACTACTCCAGAACGCCGCCCAGTCATGGCCGCAGCTCCATCCGGCTGAATTTCAGTTTATGGGGGACACCCCTAGAGAAAAAATCTAAATATGCCATCCCCTTCAGAATGTTCCCAGGAGTACGAAAATCATAATGAAAAAGGGGGCTCACGCCCCCTATGGGCGTGGCAGTCGAAAAACGACCCGGCCCACCTACGTAGACAATATGGGTATCAAATGAAAGCTAATGTCTTCACGATTCCAAAAATAGCCATAGTTGCCAGATCGGGCGGTTTTTGCAGCCGATACGGCCATTTTTGTTAAATAGGGGCGGGGGTGAAAAACGACCCATGCCACCTACTTAGGCAATATTGGTATCAAATGAAAGGAAATGTCTTCACGATTCCAAAAATACCCGTAGTTGCCAGATCGTCCAGAATTTGAGGAAGATATGTTAATTTTTATAAAATGGGGGAAGGACTTTTTTTGTTTATTTCTTTTTAGCTCGGCCAGAGGCCGAGCACTCGAGATCCCCGCCGTCTAGAATTAAGACATACTGGAGTTAAAAACCCCTAAGCCCGGCCGTAGGCCGGTCACGCAGAAAAACTTTACTAAGCGAAGCCAGTATAACAAATTTTCATTAATCAATCAGAAGCTTTCAAGAGTTTTACTCGTTTCTTAATTTTGTACTTATCCTCATTTATGATTTGACTCTTGACACGAGAACATCACTAAATATGGATTGCGTTACTGCCTTTGACATTCACGACTGGGGTCGTGAATTGGACGATACGGCTATTTTTGGAATCGTGAAGACATTAGCTTTCATTTGATACCCATATTGTCTACGTAGGTGCGCCGGGTCGTTTTTCGACTGCCACGCCCATAGGGGGCGTGAGCCCCCTTATTCATTATGATTTTCGCACTCCTGGGGTCATTTAAGGGGGCGTGGCATTTTTTTTTTTTTTCCCAGGGGTGTCCCCCATAAACTGAAATTTTGCCTTTAATACATACTTGAGATGATCGTAAACGAAAAATTATCAATAAAAAAGGTACCGGTCCCCGACGTAATAGAAAAATTGCAGCCGGTCCGTCACACTCAAAAGTTTGACGAGCACTGGTTTAACCCACTCATATCAAAAGACTTAAGACACATAATTCTCTTAAGGCACATTAATTGAATCTGGTTTGATTCTATTTTTTTTTCCTTAAAGATATTGGAAAACTAATCTAACTATGATTATTTTTATAACATAAAAATAATAATTGTTTATAAACACAAAGCAATAAAAAATCTCAAAATAATTTCCATATTAAAATTATTTCAAACCGCCTAAATTCTATATTCATCATTTAAAGCAAAATAATAAAAAAAACATTTTTAAAATATCTCATGCTCTCAAAAAAAAAAAAAATAAACGAACTCTCTTCTGCTCTCTTCAAACCTCTAATGATCATTAGAGAAAGTAATTTCTTTTCTTAAGCACATGCTCCACAAATTTCTCTCAAACATTACATTAAAACTCTTCTAACCTACTAATGAAGTGCAACATGTTGGATACAAAACATTAGAACTTCAAAACCAAATAAATTTGTTTACATACACAATCAAACAAACATGTTGCTAGGTTGTATATGGCTGTCGAAAAATTCACGTTACGCTATTTGATTATTGCCAAACGAATAGGAAAAAAACATTATTTTTTTGAGCAAACAATCAGGAAAAAATTAAAAAAAAAATTTGTTTTTGTTAAATTTGCTTTTGCAAAAAACCGAAAAAACGCCACCATTTATCATCATGTAGCCATTACAAATCCAAACATACACACTTGCTCCGGCATACGTACACTCAACAACAATGTACGATGACGTTTCTTAAGCTGGGTTTTATTTTAAAAAGCATAATTCAGCCAAGCATTTCATTCTAAACGTACAATGACCGTTCAAGTAGGCAACAAAAGAAAACTCTTCTGGTTCATACTTCCAACAAGAAAAAAAACCTCATCATCATACATGCACGCATTACTCTTGTCATGTCTTTTTCATAAAACACTCACTCCTCTTCGGTGGCTGGTTGAATGTTTTGGGCTAAATGACTTTGGCTACTTGGTCTACTCACTTGCAATGTACAAGTTGTTAGTAGTAGTAAGTTGCTGCAGCAGTTGTTGCTGTGCTGGTAGTTGTTGTTGTATTACCGTATTATTAATTTAACTGTAAATTTTTATTGAAAACAACTCTACTCTTGTGTGTATGTGAGAGTTTTTGCGCAAGTTTGGTTAAAAATGCGCATAAATAAATTGTTGTCGTTGCTGTTGCTTATGGGTGCCACTGCCACTGTTGTTGTACTTGGTTCAAACCAAACAGCCAAAAACAAACACGCAAAGCCAGCAACAATAAAGCTTATTCGAACACCACATACACGAAATGATCATGCCAACCGAAATGACCATGATCATGAACTTGTTCAATGTTCAACATAAATGAGCAGTGAGTGAACTTTAAATTTTACCTCGACACTGCCACCACCAACCAACCAACACTTTTGCAAATACTACAAACATTTGGTTGCTACGTAATGTTGGTCAGGGTTAACAGCATTTGCCTTATGGAAATTAACATTAAAAGAGAGAGCTTTTGCTTTAACATAAAGCTTTTATTTTTAGTAAACAAAAACAAGCGTTAATAATTGAGTTAATGTTTAATATCTAATGTCATTATTATAAATTATTTATACCGTATGAAATGAACGAGATCAATGAACTATTAATAAAAACAATTTTTAAAATAAATATAATTGTTTATGTTTATTTCTTGATGAATAAGTCAAAGTGTGCTGTGCGAGGTAGTCCCTTAGGTCCGTTCACCGTTCAAAAAAGTGCTGGTGTAGGGAAGGTTGCCATGTGAAAAAAAAACTATTTTGAAAAATTATAAGGTTTTCATAGAAAAGACAACTAGAAAATATAAATCAGTTATCCAATTAAATATTTGTTATGTATCAGCCAAACATATGTACATATGAGTCCCCGTTTATACAGGGAAACATCTGGAATTCTCTTTTGTATTTTCCTTCGCGGTCATACAGGGAAATATTGTTGTCGGAAGCATTCCAGTTTATATTTGTTTTTTGACATTTGTCTAATTGCAGTGTTGTTTTTTAAATTTCTACTGTTTTTGATTTGCTAATGTAAATATGTATGTATATTTGATTTGTGAAATAAATTATAAAAGATAAAATTTATAAAAACATTTATTTTATTTAACATTATTTATTTTTTTATTTTTATTCAAACAAAGTCAAATATAAAACATAGACAACAAAGCACGCCGAAAAGAAATAAAGCAAATGTCAAAAATCAAAGCAAATGTATACAATAAGTATGAAAGCACAAAGCGTGCATCCGAGAACGGGAAACAAATTTCATATTCTCTTCCCCACACGTGTTTCCCTGTGTAAACGGGGACTGAGTATGTGGAAAAATTGTATAACTTTCTTTAATATTTTTCATTGTCAATACGTCAACTGTCATTCTAGTTGTTACTTCAATCCATATTATGAATGAAATGTCTTCATAACGCTTTTGAGTTGGTCTAAGGTTTATAAAATATAATTCACCACAATATCTGAGTATTTATAGTTCATGTGGGCGATTACAAAATATAACTTTATATTTAGAAGACCGCTTGATGTTTTATTTTAATTAAATTTAATTTTTTAGATATAAAATCGAATTGATAAACCTACAACTTTAGCATTATTATTTTCCAAATAACTGCTAGTTTCGTTAAAAGGAAATAAAGAAATAAAAAATCATATGTATTGAAAATCAATAGTTTTGGTGTCTAATTAATTTATAATACGTTAGTTTTGTTTTTCCTGCTATTAAATCAAATCAAATAAATAAAGATTTTTGTAGAAATTCAAAACCTATTACAAGTTTTTCTCAATATAAAAAGGTGATAAAACTCAAGTTCTTTGTTATACTAATGAAATAATGAAAATAAATATAAACATCAATGAAAACCAACCATTGAAGAAGAAAACAAGAAATTTAACAAAAAAAAATATTTAAATTTGTTCTTTTGTTTTGTAATATTCAACTAATAAACAAAATTTTGTTACAAAAACCTGATGCAGGTAGTATTTTGATTTCTCGCGCCATTATTAACAGTTATGGTCTCGCATTGTAACAAGAAAAACCTCTATTTTAATTGACAAAAACAAATATCAGATAAAATTAACATATTTTTCTTTTTTTATATTTTGCCTAAGGGCATTCACCCATTGCTTAAAGAAAATTGTTAACTAATGAAAGCTGTTGTTTCGATTTACACAACATGAATTAGAATGTTACTAATAGAGAAGAGATTTATAATTGAAAAGAAAATTTCGATTTACGCAACATAAATTTTGTAGAGTTTTTAAATTGGAATGGAACAAATAAACAAGAGATTTATAATAAAAAAAAAATAAAAGAAGAAAAAAACTTAGTGGTTTGTAACTATTAGCAGTCAATAGAGACTGCCTATGTCGGTGCGCTTTCACATTTTAAATTAAACGTGAAAATGTTCTTGTTATAAGAGATGATCGAGAACTGTTAATTGATAGCTCTAATACCCTTATAATCCCCTCTAAGTATTTTGAATTACAGAACTTTGTTTACAATTTCTTTTTCCATAGACACAATCAGAGAAACCAGTCGACTTAAAATTATCGATGGCTGGAATATTTGTGGCTTTTGTTCTAACACGGCTGTGGCTAAATTGTCGGCCATAACCATTTTACAGTTGCTATTATTAGTAAACTTGAGTACGCTTGATTTTTGTCAAGGCCATAAATATATTTCTATTTGCTTTTAAAGGAACTTTTTTATAAGCAGTTTTCAAATCGAACCTTGTATTCCAACAGGGGCATATTTAAATAACTTAAAAGTTTAGACATTTTACTCATACTCTTGACATATCAATAGTACAAGCTGTTACTATGATTTGGCTTGAAAATTCACTATGAAATGAATTTAATACAAATAACTCTAAATTTTATTTTATTACTAGCTGACCCGGTCCGCGTTGCTAGCCCTAAGCAAACATTATTGTTTTATTACCACACGATTTAAATTGAGCTTTTAACGAAATTTACGGCCTTGAAATAAAAATCCATGGAATATCTATCATAAAGTTTTTGTTTTACAGAATAACTTACATATGGTGTAGATATGGGCTCAATTTAAGGCAAATTGGAAAATTTATTTATTTATTACTTCATCTTAAGGTCAGCGGATAGACAATGTTTTCTGTTTTTTGTAAATATCTTCGTTTTATGTACATATATAGATATTTTATTTTGACAAGTAAAAGTTGTCATTGAAAAAACGAGCTTCACAAATAAATGGAAATGTAGGATTTCTATAATGACCCATATTCATAGTCATAGAAAAAGCATACTTTAAGTAAAAGTAGACTTTTAAACAACAAAAACATATAAATTTTGTTCTGAATTTAAAACAAAAGCATGCTTTTGCTTAAAGTATGCTTTTTCTATGACTATGATTATGGGCCAATATGTTTTGTTTTATTGGTTTTTTATGTGCTCTTATGTGGACCCTTTTATTGTTAAAAATCTTTGTATTCTATTAATTCGGCTTGAGGACTGTTTTATTTAAAACGATAAAAAAAATCTTATTCATCTTAAATTTTTATTCTTTATTTTCAATATTTCTAGTAACTTTGTTGGTGGTCATCTTTAGGGGAAAATAATAATTTTAAGTTTAATGCAGTGCAGTGCGTTGTTGATGTCCTAAGTTTCTTTTACTGTTTCTTTTCTTGCGTACAATCATACATAAACAATGAAACAAAAAATATACCACAGATAGAGTCCGACTAAATATTTGGTTTAGGATTAGGCCAAAAATTAGCCGAATACCAATATTTGGTTATCGGACATATTTTGACCGAAACCGAAACTTTTATAAAGGAAAAATATAGATAATGGAATTTTTAAGGTGATCCATGTTTTTAATATAAGTAATAGAATACATTTTACTACTTTTCCTAAGCCATCGCAATGGACCATATTGGTTTCTGGGTGAGGGTGTGAGGTAACTCACACCAGCCTTCCTACCTACCTACCTACATAGAATACAAAAATGTATATCTTATTGTAAAATATATAAGAATATGGTAAACACTGTTCCATATTAAAACAACAATATCCTCTTAAAAAATATTCTTGTTTTTAGTACAGATGCCGATTTCACTAACAAAGCTGTTTTGATGATCCTAATTTCTCCATAACAATTATCACAAAAACCAAGAAAATTTCCCAAAAAAAAATCTAATTTTAAATATTTTTCTTGCTAAAACAGTTATCGAAGAATTTAAATTCACGAGTTTCTACATCTAATCATTAACAAGTGTTTAAATGATTACAAGTAAAACTTACTTATTTGTAATTTACCATCAAATAAAAAATTACGAATTATTATTTTTTATTTGAACTGTTAATTTTAAATCTTTGATATTTCTTTATTAAGGCTCGAGTTCATTAAATTTAATTTTCATTAAATTATTTTTACTGAAGGTAGGAATTGTTACATGAAAATTATTATTAAAATTTATTGATAATTTTTCTAGGCTTAGGATTCGAACCTGGGTTGTTGGTTGAATTTACATATGTTTCGAGAAACACCACTTTCTCTCACCAGAATTCTTTACGTTCTCACCCTCTGCACCACTGCGGCGCCCGCTAGCCTACAGTCAAACATCAATCCTTTAACCAGTATCACTGGTGGTTCGAAATTTGCTGTAATTATAATTTTTTCATTTATTTTACATGTTGCCTCCTTTTTCTTCAGTTTTTTCGTATTCATGTCAAGACTACGTCTAGAAAACCTTACGTTTCTTTTATATAATTAGCAAAGTTAATATAATATAGTTTATACATGTTTTTATTTATATTTACAAAAATATATGTCTCGTCTCTCATACTAATCGTTACATATAACAACGTTTAAGTTTATCAAATATAAAATCTAAAGAAATTTCCTGATTGCCGTTTGGCGATGTGTCCTTATCCTCTGAATCGGTCTCTTCTAGTAAAGGAACAGTTAACGCGTAATGTTTTTTCCTTGTTGCACAAACATAATCATTTATATTTGTAGAATTTGTTGCTGTAGAGAAATGGCCGCCAGCGCAACCGGAGCCATTCAGCGAAGCCTCATTTAAATGCAAGTCCGATGATTCATCGTATGTACCTTATTCTTGCAATTTGGGTAAAGTTGAATATTTGTGAAGGACATGGCAACAAATGCCAACTAAACAAACAACTAAACCCAAAGCATTGATTTAACTAAATTGGTCACAATTGGAAAATGTCCTGTAAAAAAATAATGTACACATTACATTCTTCTTATAGATTGTCAAATAATTTAGAAAACAAATAGCTACCTTGAATATACCAGCTATTGATAGTGATAAACTGGAAGTTTTCAATAATACCATAAACTCACTAACTTCCATGAAAAATGCCAATGTTGCTCCAGCTGATATTTTCAGTAAAACCATATATGTATATGGCACTATCTTTGCAATTGCACATATGTATATTCCTAGAATATTGCCTAAAATTTAAATGCAAATTAGTAAATTATTGGTAATGAAAAGTGTTCTTTTCTAAATTTACCTTCGAATATTATGACGAATGGTAAGAGAGCTACTAACATCCAAGGCTGCATATGAGATTGTGTAGACCCAATTCAGATTTTTGCATAACGAATTGGGCTAAAGTTCAACGTAATGATGCCACCAATATTAATATAAAGCCGATTTTATGGAATTGTGTTGATTTCAAAGTAAACATAAATATGCCTATGGCGATTACGCCCACAATAAATACTAACGACCAGCTCTGTAAAGACAATGTTTAAGATTTTATAGGTGTAATTTTACAAAGTTAACAATTAATAATTAAACTTTTATTTATGAAGTAGTGTCAGTACTTTAGGGCACCTTAAAATTATTAAATTAAAAAACTTAAAATAAATATTTTTTTGTAAAGTAATGAATATATTTTAAAAGTTTCGGTTTGTGCGGATTAAGCCGAATATTAGTTTTAGTTCGATTTCGGCCTGAAAAAAAAAACGGTTTCGGTAGGACTCTAACCATAGTAGCAACATGTAAAATATTTTGAATAAATTAAAAAAAAATTAATATTTTCATTAAAAAATGAGGGCTGAATCTTGTAAAAAGTTATTCATTTTATTTAAATTCCAACAGTATTACGAAAAGAAAATGTAAAATTGTTTACTTTACATAAGGACATGAAAGTATAAAAGCTGACACATGAAATCAACGCCCAATTTATATGGTCATTTATTTAAAACAATAAAAGAATGAATGATGATTGTTCTAACATACATTCCAAATATCTAAGATCTTAATGAAAAGCAATTTTTTGGCATTACTCCATTTTAAATCATTAACTCAGTCTTTTTTATTTTTTTTGTTATTGTTTAAATTTTAAAGCACAATAACAACAAATATGGGTCACTTGGCGGCAAAGTCAATGTGCTGTGCTGTATTGCTTGCTGTACGTAGTGGATTGATGATTCTCAGGGTGTTTCATAGTTTCATTTTGCTTAAAATTGTTTTTTTTTTTTTTTGCTTAACAATTTAATGTTTTAATTTTGAGACAAGCAATAACCACAAAGAAACTAAATGTATATAATTTGTATAATTTTGGCACGTACACGCTTTAATAACGACACATGTTTTTTGTATGCTTTTTAAAACATAAAATACAAAGATCTTTTGTTTAATGATATGCTTGAAAATTTTATTTAAATACTCGTAGATAGCAAAAAAAAAAAAACAACTGCCAAATTGAAATGATGAGGGTGTTAATGATAAAGTAATTTTCATAAAAAATTTAACTATAAAATTATAAAAAAAAACCTTAAATGCAACATTTAGCAAATATTTGTAGACTGATTTTTGTGAATCCAAGTTTATTTTAAAAGAAATTACAAACATGTGGTAAAAGTTAGAGAACATGGAATCCAAATAGTGAAGAAAGTATAAAGACGAACAAAAAATTCGACAATTCAATTCCAAACCATGCTATGTCGACTTAGCATGTTTTTAATATTTTTGTGTTTTTGAATTTAGATTTTTTTCAACTTAAATTCTGTCAAATTTTGGTTGTGATTATAAACAAAGTTCTACCTCATATGGTTTTTTAGATATCGCCTGTAAACTTTAGGAGCTTTTCCTGCAAAACTCACTTTTTCGACTTAGCATGTTTTGGAATTGAGCTGTCGATTTATTAACAACATTTTATTTTACATTGTATCAAATATAATAATTAACCAGACTTGCAATTACTCAATAACTTACTTTTCAATGACTACCTAAAAAGCGTTTCCATTACTTAGAAGTAGTCGCATAATGTCTTATTTAATATCTGTTTCATAAATAACTGTTTAATTTCTAGTTATTTGCATAAGCACATTTAATTTTTACTTATATCGACTTGTGTGGGACTTAACTTTGAATGAGTTATTTATGGCATTACTTGTAACTAGTTTAAGTGCTACATATTAAAGTAGTGGCATTTTTATAAGCTGAGTATTTGTGAATACTGGATTGAAGTTTTGTGATACTGCAAGTGACAGAAAATATATTACACATGCAAACAGTGTGTTTACAAAGGGGGTTTCAACAAGAAATTTGCTTTTATTTGGAAATCATTAAGAAAGTTACTGTATTTTTTTAATCATAAAAATTTGTTCAACTAAATATTGGCAAAATGTCGGCTCTATTTCGTTAATCATGTCACATATTTAGAGTTTTTTTAGTTTTTATCGATTCAATTGGCTCTACCTCTAACATAGTCCCACAGAAAGCAATCCTGTGGTGTTAAATCGCATATTCCGGCCGCCCCAATTAACAGATAAATTTTGTGAAATTTTGCGATCGCAAAATTGGCTGTGTGGCCTGTGACAACATCATTACTATCAGAATCCTTTGAAAACCTATGAAAATAAAAAGCTTTACGAAAAGTTTTAGTTACAACAATTTTTAATTAGATTTAGTGTTATTTCCTAATTTTAAGTTGTCATTACTGACAACTGTATATGTAGTAAGTCCTGAGGAATGACTACTGCATATATATTCTATTATTTTTGTTGCAACCGTTAAAAAGCCTTCAAGTAATACTATGTTTCCACGACGACTTGAATCACCTGATTCGCTTTATGTCATGTTTATGAATCATGCTGTTTACATGACTAATAAACTTGATTCTATTGGACATTTTTTTTAATAAACAAACAGAATAAAAAAACTGAATTTAAAATTTGTAGAAAATAATTTTTTTTAATGTACAAACAAAAGTGAGTGGAAATTAGTTAGCTTATTTGAAAAAAAAAACATTCATTCGTACGTATTTACTTTCTTTACTTCCAGCAACAAGAAAATAATTTGCTTTGTTTACAATAATATTAAGTTTTTACAGCTAGTGCAGACAAATTTGCGATAAAAATTAGAGAAGAGTGCAATTTTTCGTGCTTCAAATTTTGTATGGTGAAGCAAGTTGTTTCGCTCATGATTGGGGTGTGAAGCATGAATAGAGAGCGAAGCATGCACCGTGGAAACATAGTATAAAGGCTTCTTAACTAGTGCTCTTAGATTTAAGAACCCCAAAATGTGGCAATTTTGCTAGTTGAATGTTGAAATGAAAATGAGTTTCGACTAAATCAAATATTAAACCAAAAAACCAGCTGATTGTTCTTAAATAAATTTTTACTATTTTAATGCGATTTTCGCGTGAAATTCATTGTAACAATGATATAATATGTCAGAATGTAAAATGTCAAAACTTTCATGTAATTCCGATATCCCCTGTTGGAAAACTAAATTATTGTGGATTATCTCTTTATATTAAGTTTCCGTTAGTTTAGATTAAATATTAGAAACCATTGAAATTTACTGTATACTTTAAAAATGTGCTTTTATTTAAACCACTAATATTATTCAGATTTTTGTTCCATATCAGTATTCAACAGCTGCAACAAAATGGTATCCAAGAAATCAGGTTGACATAATAGAGTAATATATGAACCCTCTAATTGTACTAAGTTTCGGCTAATTGAGCAATATTGAACTATTGTCCGAAGAAAGTTAAAGCGGAATGGTACAGTAGTACTGGACAACAAAAAATTGTTTGCGATTTTAAATGAATATAAAGCGCAGGTGGAACAAAATGTGTTGCAACCATAGCTGCCAGATGTTACGATTTATCGTTATTTTGACGATTTTTTGTTTCAAAAAAACAAAGTGACGATTTGACGATTTTTTCATTGAAAGTGACGATTTTCTGAACTATTAAAATCTTCTATCATTTGTGTGTTTTATTAATGTTTTGGTTACCAAATTCTCTTTCTTTTTTGACACAACAACTATTTTTTTTTTCATTTAATATCATAAATACTAAGAAGAACATGACATTCAAAAACAAAACTAAGTTAAAGTAGTGTTTTCTTAATTATTGACAATTTTAAAGTTTAAGTATAAAAATTCCCAATAATATTGAGTCAGAAATTACTTATTTATCTGAAAACATAATCAATTCCTTGAATTAAAATTTTTGGAGGAAACAATTTCGGAATTTTAATGTGGAAATTCTACAAAAACTTCTCCTGTTTTAACAAAACGTCGAAAGAATTTTCAGCCAAATAAATTTAAATAAAAAAAAATACGGAATTCTTTGAAAATAAGTCTATGATGGATGAATTGGATTTTGTACTCAAAATGTTATTTAAGCCTTAATAAACTAAATTGTTTTGATATTGTAATTTGACCGGAATTAATAAAATATGCTTAATTCAGATATATATTTATAAAATATTGTAAGTCTTGTTTCACACTCTTCAGTTTTAGCTGTCCAAGTTTTGTTCAATTCTCTTTTGAACTTGCCATTTCATTTACACACGTCAATTCAAGCTTCGTACTTTTAAATGCAAATCCCAGGCATGAAGTAAAAACAAAATGATATAAGCAAATTGACTAGTACCGTCAAGTTTGTACCGCTTTTGTTCTCTTTACTCTTCTCATCCAAAAACACTTGCCTTGACGAGTCAGAATTGAAAAGTCTGAAAGCAGACTAAGATATTATAAAAATATTACATCAGTTGTGTTTATTTTTTGTGATTTCTTATTTAAAAAGTTTAAATTTTGATATGTATTGTACAAGAGAATATATAGACTTGAATTTGTATGTTTTCGTTTAAATAAAAATTTAAAGATATTATTAGAAATAGTGACTTTTTTATTTTTCCGATTTTTTGACGATTTTTAAAATTCTAAATCACGTTTTTTCCGAAATTCATCAGGCAGCCCTGTTTGCAACAGTTAATGTGACTCATCAAAACAACAACATGGATTTTTAGAAGAGGAAATTTTGTGGCTTTCTTAAGGTGTTATGATACTTGCTATTTATTGTATTGGATTTTTTTTTAGGATTGATTGAATGAAACAAAAACCCGTCAAAAAAGCAAGAAAAAAAAAGGCAACAGTGCTAACATTTAATCTCGAAATGTCAATTTTAAGTTAAACATTTTTGTATTTTTTTTGACAGTCTTAGATTATTTATCGATAACACACGTATATTTGTTTACCATTTCAAGATTTTTTATGATATACTCATACTTTTTACACTTAGTCAGCTTTCCTATGCAAATATATTTGTACTGTTCTCCAATATTGGAAAAATACAAAAAATAGCAAGTGTCATAACACCTTTAGCTTTTTTTCAGTAATTAGAAATGAGTATCAATATGTTTTTGTTACAACCTGACTTTATGTGAACACTGCTTTATCTGCCTACAATATAGTTGAAGCTAATATCATATCCTCTCTTGTTGTATTTAAACTTAGATGTATAATCTGTGCAATATCAGCATGTGGTAATATCTGTACTTTTTAAATTTTCCTAATTAGCGAAAACACAATGCAATACAAAATAAATAATTTAATTCATCAGTAATGTTATATTCGTGCGAAAGTGTTTCAAAAATATGTGTTTTTATTGTAAAAAAAATATTGGACTAGTAACGATATAAGCATTACATTTAAAACTGTATTTTAAAGGATTTATAACAGATATAAATTAAACAAAAAGATTGCACTTCACCGAAAACAAAAAACAAAAAAAAAAAAAAACTAAAAAAAATTAAAGAAATAGAATAGAATCTATCTATTATTTTTGTTTAAAATGGAATATATTACATTGTTGATGTTAGATGTATTTATAAAAAGATCTTGTTGTTTGATATGAATGTTAACTGGAGCTTTACTAATTTGTAAAAGTTCTGAAAACATTTTTTAATTGTATGTACGTCTGCCGGCATACACGCATACACATAGCCGAACAGACGGACGGACAGAATGAAAATAGTGAGACACATACAATTGCCAAAGATAGAAATAAATTCGGTTAGAACTTTAATTTGGCCACAAATGTTTTAATAACACACATGCTGAGTTTTTGCTCACAAATAAAGACATTTTGAAAATAATTTGAGTGAATTTGGGTTTTTTAGTTTTCTTGGCTGGATTGAATTGGATTGTTTGTTAAGATTGTGGTGCGGTGCATAGCATACAAATCGTTATCATTAGTGGTCAACTAAGAGAGCAAACAGACAAGACTTGGAAGAAGTTGTTTGACTCTGCACATGTGCAGCTGTTGCATTTTTCCGTTTTTTTTTTTTTTTTTCGTTTCATTGTATTGCGTTCCGGCTGCAAAATCTGTAACAGAAATTTAAGAAATCAAAGGAATTGTGTCTATGAAATTTACGCAAAGAATTTTTGCAAAAAAAAAAAAAAAGCAGCAAAAAATTGGATTACAAGCCGTTATGGTCAACGATTTAGATTTCATTCGAATAGTTACGAATAAAATCGTAAAACACTAAAAATCTGTAGTGTTGTTTAGTCTTTGGTTGGTTTATTTAAGTATAGTGTAGTTTTTTTTTGTTTGTTATTTATTACATATTTTCTTCTTATTTTAAGCCAAACGGCAGCAACAAGTGTTGAAGAATGATTTCTACACGCAAATGTTAGAACAGTGAATTAATGTGTAACAGTGTTTCTTAAATGTGTTTCCTGAATTCATAAGATCAACTCTATCAAACTGCAGAAAATTAAGCACTGTAGAAGTTATTCATCAGCCTTTACATTACATTTTTTAAATATTTTTAAAAGTCACTCAAAATGGGTGCAAATGTCTTGTAACTTTCCTATTTACTATTTGGTGTACAACTTAAAATAAGGAATTCATAACAGATGGCTTATCATTTAAACGCGGTTATTGTTTTTTAATAACTTATATTTCATTTCAAAGAGTATAAATATATGTATGTCAATAATTCTCACTTAGTTATTGACATAGTGTAAAGAAATAAGTTTTTTTAGCTTAGAAAATGTCCAGTTTTGTGCAAACAAAGCGTCATTTGTGGGAAGCAGGGCCGCTGACGCATAGAGATTGCCAACCGAATCGTATGGCGAATGTGTTCCATCGGTTACAACTTGCGATAGATGGTTTTTGAGGTTTAAAAGTGGTGTTTTTGACAGGAAATATAAAGATGACCTGGGCCATACAAAAAAGTTTCAATTCCATGAATTGGAGGCATTACTCCATGAAGAATACTGTCAAATTCAACAAGAACTTGCTAAATTTTTGGAAGCTACTCAAGCAGCAAAGCCTTTGCAAACAGAAGGATTCATCCAAAAGAAAAAAATTGGGTGTGAACCTTATAAATTGAAGCCAAGAGACCTTGAAATGCTGTTTAAATGCCATAAAAGATGATAAGTTTTGCACCGTAACATTACTGGCGATGAAAAATATATCCATTTCGATAACCCGAAGCGTAACAGATCGTATGCTCAGCCAACCAAGTGAATCGACACCAAAGCTAGACATGTAAGTGTAATATTCCATCAAGACAACGCTCTTCCACATGTTGCAATTACTGTTAAAAACTATTTTGAAAGAAGTGGTTGGGAAGTTTAGCCTCATTTTACTTATAGTCTAGACATTGTCCCGTTCGACTGCTATTTATTTCGATCGATGCAGAAAACTGTCTCTGTAATATGTTCAATTTAGTATCCGAAATTGTCTTGATTCGTTCTTGGCCTCAAAAGATGAGCAGTTTTTTTCGCGAAAATCCATATGTTGTCAGAAAGATGGGAAAATGTCTTAGCTAACAAAGGCCAATACTTTAATTAAATTTTTTTGTAGAATAATTATTATTTTTAGTTGAACTGTTATTATTTAATTTTTGATATTTCTTTAGTTAGGCTTTGAGTTCATTAAATTTAATTTTCATTAAATTATTTTTACTGAAGTAGGAATTGTTTTACAACTTGATAATTTTTCTTGACTGGGATTCGAACCTGGGTTGTTGGTTGGATTTACATATGTTTCGAGAAACACCACTTTCTCTCATCATCATCATTTTTTTGTTCAAATGTTTTAAAATAAAATTTTAAACATAAATAAAAAAATCCCCATTTTTAAGTTATACAGCCAATAAATATTCTGGCATGATTGTCAACTACATACATCATTTTGTTAGTGTGCAAACGTGATAAGTCCAATTTCACAAATTTTACAGGCAACGTTCCAAAATTCTTTCACTTTCGTTTAATTTCATAGCCTGCATTCAGAACATATTTGTACAAGTGCTGAGCAATGTAAAATCAAAATAGAAGCAAATAAGTCCACAAGTTACTTCAAAACCCAAACGATACAAGGAAACTTTAACCACATATCGAAAGCAAAATTGACTGCTTAAATTAAACTTTGATGTCACTGGCCCATAATCATAGTCATAGAAAAAGCATTTTTTAAGCAAAAGCATGCATTTGTTTTAAATTCAGAACAAAATTTATATGTTTTTGTTGTTTAAAAGTCTACTTTTACTTAAAGTATGCTTTTTCTATGACTATGATTATGGACCATTATGAATAAGCAGCAATGAATTGAAACCGCCTAATTTTCCCCAGCTTTGACCAGTTGAACAAAATTGAGCTATTGTCAAAATAAATTTAAAACGTTGTGGTACTTCAGTTCTTGACAACAAAAAATGTTAGTGACACGAAATAAGTATGCAACCATCTTGTGCAACCGGTGTGACCAGATACCAAAAAGTTCAGCTTAGAAATATTGCTAAAATTTATTTTAAAATGCCAAAAAAATGTGTTCAATTTTTTAAAATACATTTTTGAAATAATTTTAACAATTTGAGGAACACGTGATAAAATATTTACTTTTTATATACTCGTAGGTACATAAATAATATAATTTCGAACTCATGAAGAAAATTAATTATTTTTTAAAGATTCTCTTCAAGAGTATAACATTAAAGCAGAAATTAAAAATTTTTGGATGCAAAACATTAAATAAGTATTTTCAAATTACAGAAGACTTAAGGCCTGATTCAGTAAAACTTATTAAACGCTTATTAGCAAATATATATTTTATTTAAAAACAAAGTGATTTTCATAAATCACTCAGTTTTTAATTATTTTTTGAGTAATCTTATACCGTAGACAGACGACAGAGTTAATGCGCATTAAAAACTCACTAATGTGAATTAAGATTTTACCGTGACAGACGACAGTTTCTGCATTTAAACTGCATTTAGGTAACAGCTGTTTGTTTGTCAACAACTATTTAATTATGAAAAAATTTGTTTGGCATTTGCTGAAAAAACAGTATTTCTTTGAAAAAAGCTGAAATTACTTTTGCTGAAACTGTTTCATAATGCAAAACTTGTTCATGCACTAGCAACCATCAACCTGAACGTGTTGCTACATGTGGGGATCGCAGTGGGACACTCTGAAATAAGAGAAAGGCAATTGTGGAAATCTATTTTTATTATTTTAATTTTACAATTGTCTTCTTCTTATTTTAGAATAGTAAACAATTTGATAACATATTATTGATTTTCGACGATGTTGCCATATTGAAATAGCTAAATGCAGTATAAATTCAGTTTGATTTTGTGTATTTACGTCTAACTTAATGCGCATTAAAAATGGATAATTCACAAGTTAATTTGAATTAAGACTGTTAATGCAAATTAACTGTGTCGTCTGTCTACGCTATTAATACCAATTTAATATATAAGGTGTTTTTTTAGATGTATAGAACTTTGAAATGGAATAAAACAATGATGATTTTTTTAATTGACATGAAATTTACTTTGTTCAAAAGATAATCTTCTGGCATTATAATTTAAATATGACTTCCTGCATATGACTGGCTTGAACGTACTCTAATCTGGAGATCCAATTTTCGAAGTTGCGGTGAAAGTGATTAATCGTTTCGGTATTATCGGCGTAGACTAGCGACTTTAAACACAAATCACTTGACAGCTAACAAAATTGCTGGTAGTTAAAAAAGTGTTGCCCACTTAAAGTTCTGTATATCTAAAAAAAAAACACTTTAAACAAACGTTCTATAAGTTTTATTAAAGCAGGTCTTAAGTCTTCAGTAATTTGAAAACATTTATTTAAGATTAATTTAATTTATGGCATTTTAAATCATTCTATTTATTATTTAATTTTTTTTTATAGAATTCGTTCGACTACCATACACTTGCATGTTTTGAATTGCAAAACTAATATCTTCACAATAAAATATGACTTTAAAAGGTTTTCATTAAACGCATTTTAATGTTCATAGACTTGTGTCTAAAATTCTACACTTGAATTTTGATTTTCCGATTCAGATGAAGTTAATACAATGGCAAAGTAGTTTAAGAGTTGTAATTTTATCAATTGGTAAATTTGTCTTTTATTTTAATGTTAATTTTATTAAGCCTAAAAAATTAGAAAGGTCGAACAATTAGCTTGAATAAACATTAATTCATTATTTATTCTTTTAAATTTTCAATTTTCCTCTATCATTTTCAAGCTATTTTCAATAGAAAACAAGTAAAAAAGTATAGTCGGCCAAGCCCGACCATATAATGCCCTACACACAGTGTATGTATAAAACAGTTTTTCAGAAATGGGCGTTATATGGGAGATATAACCTATTGTGGACCGATGATCCAAAAATTTAGTGTCATGATGTCTGTTAATATAAATATTATGTATGTTAATATAAACAATTTTAAAAGATTTACGGAGCTTAAATTGAATTACGGAGAGGATCTTATATGGGAGTTTCGAATAATTATGGACCAACCATTATAAAATTAGGTGTCATTATTTCTGTATATAAGAAACTTATTTGCGTCGAATTTTATTTGATTACCAACATGTTTAAGAAATGTATGATCGTTTAAGTGAATTTCGAATGTGGGCCTTATATGGGAGCCACGACTAATTATGGACCGATCATCATAAAATTGTACCACATTCTTTTTATATATAAGACACATATTTGTGTTCAATATTATTTGGATAACGACAGGGACTTATGTTCTTTAAAGTGATTTTCGGGAGTGGGCTTTATATGAGAGCTATGATAAAATTGTAGATCTAATATGGCTTCATTTACCACTCATTTGTGGTGAAATTTGTTTGGATACTTGCATAATTCAAACATTTATGATCTTTAAACCCTAATTAGGGAGGACATTTGTATGGGGGCCAGGTAAAATAATGGACCGATTTCCGCCAGTTTCAATCCCATCCGTCCTTGGGCCGAAAAAATATCACGTACCAAATTTGATTGAAATATCTTTAAAATTGCGACCTGTCCTCTGCGCACAAATTTTACATGGACAGTCAGCCAGCCAGGCAGACGGACGGACGGACATTGTTAAATCTAATCGAAGTAATTCTGAGTCGATTGGTATACTTTAAGGTGGGTGTTTGACCAATATTTATGGGCGTTACAAACATCATCCCTACTGGTGGTGTAGGGTATAATAAATTAGTGCTTTTAAAAGATAGAAAATGTTAAATAAAATGTCAATTGCGAAATGTTAAACTTTGCAGCTAAATCTAAATAAGTTAAATTTAGCCGCAAAAATTCTAAAATAGTCACACAGTGCATTACAGTGAATGCTTTTCATCAAAAGAAAAACATTTATAACTGAACGGAACTTTGGTTTGTTCTCTTAACTTTATTTTATCAATTTGTGGTTCAAAAGTAATATATTATTATTATTAGGCAAAATTTCGGAAATTTTTTAATGACAGAAATCTATCAAAGTTTGTAAATAAGCCTGTAATCCCTCGTCTATACTTCCTTCTAAACAAAAATAAATATTTGACATCATAGCTTTGTTTAAGAACCTCTGATAATATAGAACAAAATATTTATTTTTCTTTTTCTTTAATTTCATTCAAAGTTTAGAAGATCCATAAATTCCACACCTAATGGGCGTGTTAACCACAAATAAAAGTACAATGTCAGACTCAGTTGTGCATAAAAATAAATAACAAATTCACTACCAACAACAACAACAACAACATCAGCAACTACAATACAAATAATAGTATTGAAAAACAAATAAAATAAAAAAAAAATTTCTCTTTAACTTAGAAGACCGATTACCAAGATGAAAATTTTACCAGAAAATTATTTCTATTTCTACGCACATTCATAAGTAAAATGGAATGTGGAAAATGCATCGAAATGTATTGATATGAATGTATAAAATTGTATTAAATTGTATATTGATTTCATTATCTACAACTAATTTTATTTACAGTTAGTATTAAATTGTTTAGGTCAATATTAAGAGACTTTAATCAGTAATACATGCTTAAATATTGTTATGTTATATTAAAATAATTTCAGAAATTTGTATGGTTTTGTTTATTGTTTGATACACAAAAACGTCAGATCACTTGATTGTTTACAGAAGTCATGGTATCCGCTCTAATTTATAAGCTCGTGAGCTTTTTTTAAAGTTTCTTAGGTGCATTTAGTCTTCCAACATTATCGAAATGATGTGTCAGTTATAGTTTTGCTTAATACTATTTTAAACGAGTAACAGTTTATATTTGGCTGTATCGAATCTTATATAAATTACTTATTATTTGATGTAAGTCATAAAATATTGTAGGGTAAATTTTCTGCTGATGATTTCCGGAAGTGGATTTTATATGGACCGATCGCCATTAAATTTACTATAATGATTTTTATAGTTCCATGGATTGTTTGTGTTGAATTCCAACAATATAGAAATTTTTCTAAAAGATTTACGCTTGTTTAAGTGATTTTCAGAAGTGGAATTTATATGCGGGCTATGATCAAATATGGACCGATCAGCATGAAAGAAAATAGCAAAAATTATTTGAAAAATATCGAGGTTGTCTGGAACTTTGGTTCATAACTCGCATCCTACTGGACCGATTTTTCCCATTTTTAATACCAAACATTTCGGTGGCAAAGAATGTTTGGTAAAAATTCATTGTTCTATGTTTTTTTTTTTTTGGAGCTCAAAGTGTGCCTTCAACATATGAACGGACATGGCTAGATCGTCTTAGACGTTTAAGAACCCAGAATATATACATGTATACTTTTTAGGTATACGACCAATATTTCGATGTATGTATTACAAACAGAATGACAAATTTAATATACCCCCATCTTTTTGGTGGTGGGTATATAAAACATTACAGCTAAGTTTTCTGACAGTAAACTTAAGCTTATGACCAACGACTTTCATATCTGTGTCTTAATTAAAAAACTAGATATGTCTTTTCAAACTCCTCATCCATAATGTACATATATGTCAAAGCCATATATGTATACGATGAACCGATTGTTTTTATTTGTTTACCTATTTGACTTACATTTTATGAAATCATTATTTCTTAAAATTTAATTCTTATCTTAGGTAATTAAAATTGTATAGGTTTAAATAAATAAACCAAACCAAATAGTTAACCTGTCTAAAACTATTAAATATTATTTGCCAACGTTCTTTTTTCCCCTACTCCAAACACTAAATAGTTTAAACCCATTTACACAAAATCTCAAAAGCAGCAATTTAAGGCCAGAATAATAAAATGTTGAAATATATTTACATACTAATCCGCAGGGCAGGAAATTGTAAAACGATTTAAATGAAGAAGATGGGATAAAAAAAAAAGTAAAAGAATTGGAGTACGTACAAAGTGATACAGAACCTAAAACCGCCAACGAAGCTTTAAAACAATGTTAGCTGAGATAAAAAAAATAAACTTTGGTTTTGTGGAAAGGTAGAAACGACTGTTGAGGACACTACTACAGGAAGTTTAGGAAGAAGAAATTTATAAGTCGGAAAAATAAAATTATTTCGCAATATTTAGGATAAATCTCAAGTATAGAAAAATTTTACTTTAATTGCGGCGGCAAATGGTGTCCGCTTTTAGTCAAAGGTTTATTACTTTTCTGGTTGCATAAAAGATTTAAATTAATATATCACCCCTATCGTGATTAAAAATTACACATGTACTTTGTTCCCTTTTATTTTTTTAACATTGAATTTTAATAGGAAAAATGTGAAAAGGGAACAAATTTCATGTGGAATTTTTATTCACGATAGGGGTGAATATTATTCTATGAGATTTTTATACTGGATAAAGTCTATATCAGTGCTCGTCAAACTTTTGAGTGTGACGGACCGGCTGCAATTTTTCTATTACGTCGGGGACCGGTACCTTTTTTATTGATAATTTTTCGTTTACGATCATCTCAAGTATGTATTAAGAAAGAAAGAAACTAAACAAAAGAAAGACACATGTATCAACACAGTGCCTCTTGGTTCCACGAAAAACAAACGGTATTTGTCGTTACTTTTTGTGTGTGCCAGTGTTGTTAGTTAGACTTCATATTTTGACATCTCGGACGTGAAATTGCTAGTGCTACTACCATGTAGATAATTGTACAATGTTTAGAAGTGTGGAGTATACATATAGTCGTATATGTATATATAATCGTTTAAAAAATCGTTGTCCATTTCGCGAGACGCCCTTTGCGGACCGGCGACTTATGGCTGACGGACCGGCACCGGTCCACGGACCACCACTTTGGCGAGCACTGGTCTATATCATAGAGACATGAGTACTATATATAATGTGTCACATTATGGCATCCAAGAGGATAGCACAATCATGTTTCAAAAAACTCAGCTCAGTAAATCTTCGGTGCAAAATAAAAAATAAATAAATAAAAAGAAGTGCAAATTTGCTTAAAGTCTTATCAATTGTCCTTTCATTTACTTTTCAAGATTTGTATGGTTGCTTTCGGGTCAGCTCGCCTGTTCATTAATGTAATGTTCCTAGGTAATTGACGCAAATTTCAAGGAATGTTCCTGTAGCATTAAGCTTTCATGTCTCTCTGATCTCCAATACATCAGTCTTAAACATCTGATTTATCTAAAGGGAGGAATAGTGAATTATTGGAGTTAGATGTGCATGAATATAAATTCGAATTAACCTAGCACAGACAAAAACCACAATTTTTAACAGTGATAATGTTACAGTTAACAGAGCACTGTTAAGCACTTAATAGTCATAATACATACTTAAATTATAATACAAACATATATCTGAATTATACATATATCTGCAATAATTTCAGAAAAAAAAGATACAAAAAAATAATTGTTTGCATCAAAATAATCTTAGAATCTAGAGAAAGATTATTTCAGATATCCCACTAATACAGTTCCAACAAGTACCCCTTGGACCACAATTTCTATATAGTGTAATATGCGAACCATTCACCCAGTTTCCAAAATTTTCACAAATCTTCTCCAAAAAATTTTAGACAACCCACTATTACACTTCGAACAAGTCCTCCTTGGACCTCCATTTCTATATAGTGTAGTATGTAAGCCATTCACCCAGTTTTCAAAATGATCACAAATCCTTTCCAGAAATATCATAATTTTCAAAATTTCTTGGATTCCAAGATTATTTCAGATGTCCTACTATTAATTTGATGCCAAAAATTATTTTATTGTATCTTTTTTATTTCTGATATTATTGCAGATATATAATTCAGATAGATGTTTGTCTTATAATTTAAGTATTTTGACTATGAAGTGCTTAACTGTAAAATTATCAATGATAAAAATTGTGGTTTTTGTCTGTGCTAGTTAAATTCGAATTGACCTTCACACACATTGGAGTTAGTTGATCACTTTAAAGCTGTCATCGGCACAAATATTATTCCAGGAAATGTTTTATAAAGTTTCATAAAACGAATGTTGTGATCCTTTTCATGATTTTGACGAGTTTTGCTTACATCTGCCTTCGAACCCTGGTGGCTTTTAGAGCCAACCACTGGTGTAAAGTACAAGTACGTATTCCTATGCAAGCAGAGTTAAGAAACATTTTAAAGTTTATTTAAAAAAACAAAATTCCTTCATGTTTAGATTCAACATTCTAGAGCTCTATATTCCAATATTAAACGTAGCATAGGTAGTCATACGGGTTTGAATGAGCTTGATTGTCAAAGTATATGAAATTGTATGGATAATTTTTTTATTTTCAATTAGTCCCTAATGCATACATACTTCTGTTTAGTAATCCATGTTTAGCGTTGATAAAACGTTATTTTGGAAACATCTTTATTTACCTAAATCACTTTAACTAAATGGTTTTGAACTAGATATTAATTAAACAGCTAGAGATTGATACTTTCACAACTATTTCTATATAATTGTTGGTGTTTCTTTCGTTGGTGGTTTTTATCCAATATTATCATGTTAAGAATAAGTTTCGAGAAAATTTGATGAAATATTGTTCTTTCCTTAATTCTATGGTAAAATTAGCTGAATTAACAATTTTTTAATATTTACATTAAAGAGTATTTAATCATGAAATCATGTTGAAAAAATTCAATAAAATTATGTTTACGCAACCATCATATACTACTCCATAAAAGAACTTTTGTCAAGTCTATTTCCAAAACTGTGTAGTGTTGTATTTACAAATGATGATGATGACATAAAAAGAGCCCAACAAAAATCCATGTTAAACTGGTGGCATATCAATTTTATAGTAATTGAAGTTTTCGCAAAAATGGTTGGAAAAATTCTATGAAAAAAAAAAGACTTGCGTATTCCATGTAATACTCTAGGTATATGTTGAATTTGTGGCATTACAGCATTGAAAGTTAAAAGCCGAAAGCGATATGAATGTAGAGTATATAAATAAATATACTCTTGCAATATATTGCGTACTACAAATTGATTAAGTTTAATTTGTTTTAAATAAACACAAGTTTTTGCTGGCTTGTTTAAGATGCCAGAAAAAACCAATAAAGGCCTTTAAGGTTTAGTAAACTGTTTTAGCAAATATTTATGGCTGTAACTACATAAATGAAAAGGCAAAAAGTCTTTGAATTTGTTTGTTTTTATTTGTTTTTTTTTTTGTTTTCGTAAGATATGATACATTTTCTATTGCTAATAAAGAAATTCTTTAAATAAAATAGTTCGAATTCTATCTGTGATATATGCTAATTGGTTTTTGTTTTATTGATTCTTTGAGGGAATCAAGCAATGCCGCCATCAAAAGAGTACCGTTAACATAAAGTTCAAGCTGTTAACTATTTGTTTATATGATCATTATTATTTTGTTGGTTTTAATGGTTGTTGCTGTTGTTATGGTTGTTCATATTTAACTTTATCATTTATAGGTCATAACTTAAACCACTATATATATAGTTACAAGTATCAAAGGAAGTGTGCTGATGATGTTTTGTTTGAATACGAGTACGTAGTAAGAAAATAAAATCAGTTTTATATTCTTAACATGACGCCTGCTGGGTTTTTTTTAACACTTAAGTACATACATACGTGAATGATGATGATGATTATACCAATTTTGGTTTAGGGGCACAGTGGTTGATTACAGTTAAGTTTGTTAAATATTTATTAATCTGTGATTAAAGCTTTCATGTAAACCAAATGCGATGCCATCAATTAAATGTAGAGTTATGTGTTCGCTTTTAACCAAAACCGAGACTTTTCATGGCTTAAAACCGAAATCTAAAACCGATAATTATTCTTCGGTTTTCAGTTATATCTAAAAAACAGTTTTCATTATTTATTATAATTGTAACTAGTAAACATATATTGAAGTTTTAAATCAAGTACAATATTTGAACGTGAGACACAGATTCACCATTCAATCAGGTTAATTTCTCAACAGTCAAATCTATTATTGAATGTATTATTTTGTAACTGCATAATGCTTGTCTCAAATTAATTATTTCAAGGTAACTATTATGCTGGCTTTTTTATGAAAGGCTAGGATCCTTCTAAACCATATTAACAATATTAACAATTCATTTAAAAATCATCTGACTATCAGACTTCAAAATGAGTTATGACTAACAAAAATTCTTTTATGTTACGGACCGTTTTGCCTGGCGAGGTTCTCAGCTAGCTTTGGCATGTTCTTCTCAGGCAGGTCCCAACCCTCTCGCCATATTCGTGTCCTAACACAAAAAAAAAGTTAAAAACAAAATAGGTATTCCTAAACACCACATATTAATATATTTGATTACAGAGACAGATGTTCGTTGCTCACGACCCATTACACTCTCGACTACGTTCACGCACTTACCTGTCCAACATTGCCAGATTTAGATTATTAAGCTTGACTCATTTTGTTTTCTTGTTTCTGTTCATATAGGAATAAACATTATTTATTGTGTAAAAAAATTATTTGTAATAGAAATAATAATAGTAATAATAATAATATTTACTAATTATTTAAAAAGGCGAATATTTAAAGGTTTGTTATATGTATTTTATGTACATGGTATTCGTAAAGAAACAACACTGGCAACACTGCTTGTAAATGAAATGAAAATAAAACAAGAGAAAAGAAGATGCAAAAAGAAATGTCAAATTTGTCTCTTTGTTTCGCAATATCTGCGACACTAGCTACCCCGTACTTTCCACTACGTATTTCATCTATAAACTCGAGTCGCAGGAGAAATATCGTAGGAAAAAGTCGCAGCGTGTGAACTCACTCTTAAATGTGCATAAAATTGAACTTTCAGAAGACCTACTATTGCAGCTAAAATTGGACTTTAAAAACACAAAATATTTCTGATAAAGTTGGACTTTCAAAAGACCATCGATTGCAGCTAAAACTGGACTTTAAAATGATATAATATTTCTGATAAAATTTAAATTTTAAAAGAACTACGATTGCAGCTAAAATTGGACTTCAAGAGGACCTACTATTGCACATAAAACCAAAAACATTATCATTTCGATATTTGATCTAAGTTGACATCAACAAGTTATGCTGCAGCAAAAAGGATAGTGTTCTTACACAAACCACAAACAAACCTATTCCACTAAAGAACAGACATCGATTTTTTTAAACTACTTTAATAAAAAAATAATTTTTCGAAATAAGCAGAGTCTAATTGTTCAGTTAGTTTCGGCTTCGGATTAGACAAAAAGTCGGCCTAATACCAAAATTTGCAGGGACAAAATCTTTAATAAAGGAATAATTAAAATTAAGGCATTTTCAAAGACACCCCAGTAAAAAATATGCTCCAAAAGGAGGAGCAGGTTTTATGTATGAATTCATACCTCAAATCGCTTCAAACCTGCTGATGGGATGCATGATTTTTGTATGAGGTGTTCCCGGTTTGGAGAACTACTTTCTGCTGACAATAAGCGCTTCTTTTAACCTAATCAAACATGCAAACAAAGCACTTTCCTAAAGCGTTTTTTTAATTCTATCTGAATGTTTTTGCTTAAGAAAAATTCATAGTAACTGAGAAGCGCAATATTCGTTTTGTAATTGACTTTCGTTGTTATACGTAAATCTTTATAGCCTATAGATTTTGTTTTTTTTCGCTTTAGAACATTCTTCGTTGTCAGCACTAAAAAAGCATTTGTTTTGTATATTTTATTCGTAAGCATTTACTACTTAATATAAATATTAAAATTATTAAAATACAAAAATTTATATTTTATTATGAACAATGTAAAAATGAGGTGCAACAAGCTCTATAATTAAAATGATTATGTATTTTGGAAATCAATATGTTCAATTCACTCGTGATGTCGTATGTTGTACATTGTATGATAAAATAAAAATGTTGGTTGGTTTACGTGTTTGCCTGCTGCATATAAGCATTCAAGTGGAATCTTTTGATTCCGTTTTGAAAACTAAAAATGTAATATATAAAATATAAAATATGAATATTTTCCAAAATTAAAATATACTGTAGTATTTTCAGCAATATCCCTTATTGTTTACTTATTTATATAGAAATTACCAACAACATTTGTAAAACTATTGTAAATTCAGACGAGGTACAACTCCTACGACACTATAACAACACTTGTGAATTGAACAATAGTAAATTTTAAAAGTCTGTTTCGGATTAGGTTTGCTTCAGTTGCGGTTCAAAAAACAGTTTCAGTCTAACTCTAGAAATAATTAATATTTTAAACTATTTATCTTTGCATACCACTGTTCACTGTTTAAATATTTGAAGATATGCTGTAGGCTATATTTAAGAAAATAAGTTGCTATTAAGCAAACAGTAGTTAATATTCGTTGTTAGTTTTATAACATTCGCCAATTATTTGTTTAAAAATAAAATTAAATAGCTCTCATTTAAAATGCCATTTATCTTATTTATAAATAAATAGTTGTATTTTAAAAAATAAACAAAAGGAAACAGACAGAACAAAACAAAATATTAAAAAAACGCAAAATTAATAGTTTCTAAGAATTAAACTTTAGCACCCTGCTACTCAAATACAGCAGGCGGGTATAAATATAATTTTGGAAGTGGAAGTGCAGTAGCAGCATATACTTTACTTGCTTAGTTTATAAGTTAGAGGTGAATGAATGATGATGATGATTTTTATTAACACAAACAAGCAAACAAGCAAAAAAAAAGAATAAATTCTCACGCGTTTTAAGTCACGAATCTTTATCAGAGCCAAACATATGACCATAAATGGTATTAACACACACAAACACACTATCATCGTACTCTCACACACACATTTAAACACTATTACATGTTTAAATTGGTTATAACTGCAGCATAATCACTGTTTTAATTAAATATTTTGTTTTTTCCCGTTTCCCTGCACTGCAATTGTTATTTCGCCCGAAAGGCATTTAATGTGAATTTATTAACTTACCAACAAACCATTTTTTTATGACCCGCCATACTAACTAGTTAATGAGTGGTTTAAGAGCATAATTAAGAACATTCTTTTAGGGGTAGTTGAAATATTTTATTACCAAAAAGAACATTTTTATAAAAAATAAAAATAAAATAAATTTAAGCATATAAATAAAGTTTTGTAGGTACATATACAAACAACATACGTATACATACATACATATGTATGTATATCGAGGAAATATTTTTGTATCATTTGTGTTAAAGTATTTTAAAGAATTATTATGAGATTTTCCGTGCATTGTGTAGATAACAAAACAAATATCACGTGATGGCGTTTAACTTATAATTGCTGACTGAAATGTGAAAACGATTGTTATTTCCTTATTGCTTTGGGAATATTTGTAAAATAATAAAATATACGAAACGAAAATAAAATCTTTGTTTAAATTTACGCCACTGATAAACCCACTGGATCGTGGAAAATTCAGTTATTTTGCTATATTTTCTCTAACATTTTTAGTGTATAAAATGTAATCCAGAATACTGTATTCAAATATTAGAAATGAAAAAAGCTTTTTATTATATTATAAAGTAATTCTGCTCTTACACGATCCTTTCTTACGCGGTTTTGATTTAACACGGTTTGAAATTAAACTAATTTTAATTTTTTTTTACACGATTTTATTCCATTTGGCAGGATTTAAAATCTTTTGGGCTTCAATTTTTTTGATTAAATTTAATTTTTGCAAAGTATGGTCATATCACAAATTTAGGGGAATTCCCTTTTAGTACATACAATCAATTCTTGCCGCTTAAGTGTTTTCAAAAGCAAAACAATATACAACTTTAAAAGATTTCGAAAATGCAATATTGAAAGAACAAAATTGATATAACAACTTGTTGCAGCCTACAAAGGGTGCAATAAGTTTTAATAGAAAAGGGGAATACCAAATCGTATTAAGATTATAAATATTTTTTTTTAAATAAACATTTTGTATTAATAACAGTTAATATTATTTTATGCACATATAAATAAATATTTTCTATAAAGTTCATATTATTTTTTTTTTGTTTTTAATAAAATAAAATAAAAAATCTTTGATATTTCTTTTATTTCGGCTCGAGTTCATTAAATTTAATTTTCATTAAATTATTTTTACTGAAGGTAGGAATTGTTACATGAAAATTATTATTAAAATTTATTGATAATTTTTCTTGGCTTAGGATTCGAACCTGGGTTGTTGGTTGAATTTACATATGTTTCGAGAAACACCACTTTCTCTCATCAGAATTCTTTACGTTCTCACCCTCTGCACCACTGCGATGCCCGCAAAAAAATATTTTTTTTGTCAATAATTAAGTAGATTTTTTACAACCAATATTTTGTAGAATACGATCAAATCTGTTCCTTTAAAAAATTTGGCAGTTCAAGATAAAAAAAACCAGATGTATGGAGTAGTGTCGGTACTTAAGGGAACCTTAAAATTATCTAAACATGTTTTAAAATTAAAACAAATAATTTTTATTGAAATTAATAGTATATTTTAAAAGTTTTTATTTATATCTGATTAGGCCAAATATCGATTTTTTGGTCGAATATTAGTTTCGGTTCGATTTCGGTCTGAAAAAGCCGGTTTCGGTCGGACTCTAGTGCTTCGTTTAAACTGAGTCATAACATTATTGTCAAAAGTGAAAATGTCCATTACATCCGCTAAGATTATTCCATTTATTTAATGTTAATGAAAACTCTCTCTCAAATTTTTATTTAATTTCTCAGAGTTTGTTTTAACCACTATGTTTATAATGTTGTCAGGAAATCCCTTACTAAAGGCAGACAAGATTTCTATTAATTCAAAAAAAAAAAAAAATCTCTCCACTTTATATTTTATGCCACAACCGGAAATTTAGTGCCGCTGCTGTTCAACTATTTAACCGTATCTTTTTATCGAAGCTTGTCAATTTGCATATACGCAAAAAACCTTGCTTAAACAATTTAACTGATTTTAGACGTCTTAATTTCTTTAGTTATACGTTTATTTAAATGTTGTCTTTTATATGTACTCGTATATATGTATGTATGTTATTCTCTATATAACACACGATTAACAAATTGTTAATTAAATTAACAGCAAATGTAGTCATAAAATTTATGTTAAACATTATCTAAACATTAACATAGACACGCCATAAATTGTGTTGTATTTTGTTTTCTTTTCTTACTTACTTTTCTTCAAAATAAAAGATAAAAAAAATATATGAAGAGAAAAATAGCAAAACATTCTTTGAATGAGTGAGTGAGTAACTTTATACTTTAATATTGACCCAAAAATCTTAACACACGCCTTTAGCCTCTGAAAGTGTGATGATATGAAACAAAAAATAAAAAAATATTTATATACAGACAGCCAAAATAATGAAAACAAAGAGAAGCCAAAGCATTGAATTACCTTTTTAACACCCAAAAGAAAACAAAAAGTAAATAATAATGTTAAAGAAAAGTTAAAATGTTATCAAACCAACACCCGTAATAATCATTGGAAAAATATCTTTTCCGTTTCTGTTGAGACTTAATTTTTTTCATTCTTGTTACACACAACTAAAGCGCTAAATTAAACTTCATCATAAATCACATTGTACTGGATTTCTCTGTCGACTGACCGTTGTTGGTGTGTCCGTCTGTTTTATTCATTCGTCTGTGGCTTATTTTTGTTTTCAGTGATTCGCCAAAATGTTGGCTTAATACATAAACGTATCTATTTAATTATTAAGATTTTATCACAAACTACATTACTGCTTTTTATAAATACTTTACATACTCGTAATTATTTGACTACAGTTAAAGTTCTTTCGTTCTTTTATAAAATAAAATAAAATAAAATAAAAAGACTTTTATAAATTTAATCAAGTAACCAAACAGAAATTTTTAAAGAAAGACAAAAAATCTTGAAATATGTGTTGATAACTATCAACTATTGTGCATATAGACCAAACCGCCCCACATACAATATTTGTCCTCATAATATCGTTTAAAAGTTTCGCAAACTGTGTGTGGTTGATTATTTAAATCTGACTGGAGAAACGTGCCAATTTGTTTTACAACCAGACCATGAGCAGTATGAGGGTAAATGTTGAAAAGCTCAACACCTATGAACAGTGTTGCAATATATTTTTTGAAACTGGTTTAAGGAAGGCCGAGAAGATGTCAATGACGATGCTCGTCCTGGTCGCCCAAGCACTTCAACAACCGATGAAAACATAGAAGCAGTGAAGAAAATAATTTTAAATAATCGTCGAATCACTAACAGAGGGGTTGCTGATGATGTTGACATATCGTTCGGCTCCTGCCAAGCAATTTTTGCGGATGTTTTAGGTATAAAACGTGCGGCAGCGAAAATTGTTCCAAAATTGCTAAATTTTGAGCGCAAACAACTTTGCATGGACATCGCTCAGGAGATGTTGAACATTGTCAATGACGATCCAGATTTCCATTGAAATCAAAACCATACTAATTGATATTTTTTAAATATGTAAAAGCCAAATTATTGCTAGAGACCTGTGCAACAATTTGGCAATAATTTGGCTTTAACAGATTTAAAAATATCAATTAGTCGACGAGTTATAGCCAAAACATCATATAAAAAAATCGGCATTTGCCTGCAAAATTCGAAGATGGATTAAAAAAAAATTTAAACTAACATAAACGAATGCCACCATACGGGTCCTTTAATTTAGCCTCTATTTTCACCCCTCACTCTCAGAATCGACCAAACTTTTGCTAACCTGGTTGGCAATTTCTGCAAAAAAAATTTCAAAACTTGAAATAAATAAATAGAAATTACGGTACAATATTTTATGACAATTGCCCCATAATAAGTAATAGCACTCATGTAAGGGAAGAGAAAAATAAAATAAGCAGTATAATTATTGTTACCAATAGATAATGTAACAAAAATTAGTTTAAAATATTCATAGGTCACACTACTGGTATTTGTCGGTGGGTATATACGATACAGCACAGCTCTCTTACTCTTAAATTGTTCAGATTAAAGCAGTAAAGCATGAGAGGTTTTGTTGGCAAAAACTTCGACATTTTTAAACCAAAAAAAAAAAAAAAACTTTGTTGTTTACACTTTAATTTTGAATAACAAATTTGTATGACGTTGTTTACTCTTACAAGAGTTTTGCAAGATCAAACAGCATCAACTAAAATAAAACTAAATATTTATTGTGTCTTGTCCTAAATAAACAAAGTTTGTTTTAATGTATTTTATTTAGTGGTTACGTCTTTTTTGCAAATATTTACCAAGTGTTATCTCACCTAAACTGAGAATAAATGACAAATATGTGCGCTTTAAAATTACATATTTGTAAGTAACTAAAGACAAAAACCGCGTTCAAACCATACGCCATCTGTTATGAATTCCGCATTTTAAACTTATACACCCAATCTTTTAAGTTTTCTACTTGAAATTTAAAAAAGGTGTAAATTAATCGCACTTTATTATGTTTCTGCTTACTTTTAATAACATCATTTACAGTATGTCAATGTCGGATTTTCTACGAATAAAAAGGAAATCTTTAAAGAAACGAAAGTGTTTTCAGCAGGGTTTTTAATAAGTCGTCTGTAATGCGGCCGGGTAATAAGTGAATAATGCTTTTGGTTAGGCACTTACAGGAGGCTCAGGTGTCCTTATTGTCCCTATTGTAGCGCTTTAAATTGTTTCTGTCGGTGCACGATCTAATGATTTGTTGCCGATATTCGCACTGCTTTTTATATGACACTGGTTTCTCAAGGGTTTATTTAATTATTTTCAAAAGAAAATCGTTCAAATTTGTATGCTTTATACATTGTATTTTGACAATCCTTTTTTACGAATATTTTTTACTTGTCTTTTTGAACATATAATTAAGTATTTTTTAAAACTTTGACTCTTTAACTACCATTAATTTCCTACCAAGAAAATATATTTGTTCGTGATTGATTAATTTCCTATAACCAAAACACACATATAAAAACAATTCTACCTAATTAAAAGTAGATTTGAAAACTAGAATTTGAAAGATATCGTAAGGGACGTATACCACTATTAGTTAGCACTATAATCATAATTAAACCAAAAAAATACTTGTGTTTTAAAATCAAAGAAAAAATTTAGGGTTTTTAAACCTTTTTACATTTTTCTTTAGATAATTTGTTTTACAAGTGTCAGAAATTTTAAATGTTAATTATTGTTTTGACCCTAAATGTTAGAGTTTTGAGGAAAAACCAAAAGAAAAAAAAATACCAACAAGTGGTATAATACTAATTAACCTTTTTGTGCAATTGACTATTTTCATTCATTAAAGAGGAAATCCACACACACAAATTAAATGAAATGAGTCTTGTATAAAAATGTTATTAAAAAACATTGTGTTTTGGTTTTTTTTTTGTTTTGATTTTATAACACACAAAATACATACTTAAACCGCAAACAAATAAAACTAACACAAAGAAATGCACCTATTTACTACTTTACTAATAATTTAAAAATGTTAACACGAAATGTAATCATGCCATCATCATGAGATCATTCACATACTCATAAATAATTTCCATTGAATTTTTGTGGCCATGAGTACAAGTATATTGGGAGTATTTTATATGTATGTTGTGTGTGGCAAGTGTGAGCGTGTTGTTATGTTGCACTATGTGAAATTGTTGAATTGCGATTAAAATCCAATTTATCATCTAACACTTCTTCGAAGTTCGGTTGTTCTTATGGTGAAGCTTGGGTGTTAGTTTATGAATGTTTGTTCAACACAGTTTGAGACTGTTGCAATTGGAGCGCTGATTAATTTCCTGTTGTATAAATACATACAACAGCTAGCTATAAGCCATGTTATAAAATTCTTAATTCTTAAATGCAATTTTTATACTTTGATCATTTTAGATAATACAAAAATTAAAAAAAAAAATAAATCTTAAAACTGAAGATGTCTAAATTATGCTGCGCATATGAGAAAGATTATGGTCCTTCTAATAAAATTTTCAAAAAAGCAAGCAAACTTTCTACAGACGACAATCATGTCTATATTTTGAAAAATACTAGGGCGGTTCCGAAACTTCTTAGCCTAGAACAGAAAGCGCGGTATAAACAGAAAAAACTTAAGTGTTTTGGAAACTTCCATCTGTGCTATGAGCACATGTTAAATTTCTTTTCGATCTGCCAACTTCTTCATATAGACACAGGTGTTCAAAAAAAAAAACATCCGAGACTTTTTTCCAATGGAAAAATTAGAAATTCGTGGTGTCATTAAATATTGAAATAAAAAAGGTTTATCGGGACAAGAAACTCAAAATGATATCATGCATATGTTATAGCGTGTTCAGATATGCACCTTAATTGCTATAATCGCAATTAACGCCATTATTGAGCTCAATATTCCATATAAAATCTCAATTAATTATTGCGCAATAAGTACGGAATTGTTATAATATTGAGTAAGATTTCGAATGCAACACTGTTCACAACTGTGTTTAGTGAGTAAAATTGTATAAAATGGCAAATGCCAACAAAAGAAATCATTAAAAAAAATCAATGTGAAGGTAAGTTTGTTTACATAGAAACACAACAACCATATAGAGTATTTCTTGTATTGTTTTCCAACTGTCAAATGATTACTGAGTAAGCTGAAAATTACGTATGCCTGAACACTTAAAATGATATTGTCAATTAACCGAATATTGACTCAATAAAGTTTCATAAAAAATAATTTAAAATAATTAAAGTACAAGTTGCTTGACCACCCACCTTGTTCTCCTGATTTAGCTCCCAGTGACTTTTACCTGTTCACAAATCTAAAAACATTCCTAGCTGGCAAGCGTTTTACCTCTAATGAAGATGCAATTACAGTTGTAAACCAGTATTTTGAAGACCTTGAGGAAATCTATTGTAATCAAGGGATATAATTGCTAGATAAGCCTTGGACTAAGTGTATTAAAGTTTCAGGAGATTATATTGAAAAATAAAAATGTTTTTGAAAAACTAACAATTCTCTTTCTATGCTAGGCTAAGAAGTTTCCGAACCGCCCTTGTACGATGTCATTAAAAACAATTTCCACCAATTTGTACGTAGTTATTTTCACGCTTTTTCCTCCCTCGTCTAATTCCAGCACACGTTAACAGGCCACAGTGGAAAGGTAATGGCAGCGAAATATCTGCAAGAGCCGGTAAAAATTGTTACCGGTAGTCACGATAGAACCTTAAAAATTTGGGACTTGCGCAGTATAGCTTGTATAGAGACGAAATTTGCTGGTTCCAGTTGTAATGATCTCGTTACCACCGATAGTTTAGGTTCTACAATCATCAGTGGTCATTACGATAAGAAGATACGGTTTTGGGATATACGTACGGAAAAACAGGCAGATGATGTCTTAATGAATGCCAAAATTACCTCATTGGATTTGTCAAAAGGTAGGCTTTAAATTACCCATAAATGTTTAACAAAATTTGTAGAGTAATAATTATTTTTAAACAGATTGCAATTACCTCATATGTTCAACACGTGATGATACTATAAAACTTTTAGATTTACGTAAAAATCAAATTATTTCCACGTTTTCGTAAGTTTTTTTTTTTAGAATTTCAAACAATGTTTACTTTAGAATGTTATTTATTTTAAAATTCTTTTATATTATTTTTATATTGTTAGCGATGAACACTTTAAACTTAGCTGTGATTGGGCGCGTGCCTCTTTTAATATGAATGCCACAAAGATAGCGTGTGGCTCAGCAGATGGTGCCATTTACATTTGGAATATTATGGGTCATTTAGAGGCTGAATTAAAAGGACATGCGTAAGTGATATTAGTTTTACATTTAAATAATTAAGCTTTTTTTTGTTTCATATATTTGTGCACAAATACTTTTGTATTTTATGTCAATTATAAGCTAACATATTCAACTAAATCTTCTCTACTAGGTTTAAGGCCAACATCAAAATTTGTCAAGGAAATATTTTTTTCATGCCTTAACTTGCTCCTTAAACAATAAAAAAAAACGCATCAATAGTGTCTTATTTGAGTAACTTAGAAGGAAAACATTTAAGTTTTATTAATTTAAATAGTTGGAAAGAAATTGGTTTGAAGTTTTTTTTTTCTTGAAAAAATTAAATCCTCAACTAAATTCTTATTCAACAAGAACTTTGTTTTCCAACAGGGGCATATTAAAATAAAATAAAAGTTTTGTTCATTTACGTGTTGACATGACAGTAGACAATTTGACAATTCTTACGACGAATTAAATTTCGCGCGGAAATGGCAGATCTGTAAAAGTTAAATTTTCTGTGTTGTATTGTCTGTAGGCGTAATTAAGAAATGCGCTTACAGTGAATGGATCACGATATCGAAAGATGTGGTAACAAGTGAATTTATGACAAACCAAATAAACCGATCTTAAAAAATTTGGCCACACCAATCAGTTGATTTAACACCAGTGGATTATTTGTCGATTTAACTCGATTTAACACCAGTGAATAGAATTAATTCCCTGCAAAAAACGCGAGTAGTCCATAATCGCGTGTACAGTGTGCACGCATGTATGGACTGCTCCACAATGAACAAGAAGTACTCCAATCCATTTGTATGAAAAAAAACTAGTCCATTTACAATTACGTTGTCCTAGGACTGGACCATATAATCCAGCTTTGCATAACATGGGACTAGTTCCAAAGCCACTCCTTGTAACTACTTCAAATGTTTTACGGTCGTTAAAGCACGAATAATTGTCGTGTAACAAGAAGGTCTGCTTTGAAAATGAAATGGTCCATGAGTGCATTACATAGGACCATAATGTAGTCACTACATTTTAACTACAATATACCACGTACTCCACAGATTTTTGCAGGGTTACTGCCTTAAAACTCAAAATTCATAACCCGCCATTTTTATAAGAAATGATTAAAATTTTGAATAAAAGTAATCTGTATGGTGGACATCCAATATAATTTGTCATTGTCAAATCTTACTCTTTTTAATACAATAAACAATTCAGTGGGTTTTCATATAAATTCTTTGCCTCATTTTGTTTTGAAAAACAATGTTCTGGTTGAAAAATCCGTTATTTATAAAATTTTTCTTTTTCAAAAATTTCACTCTCATCAGACGTGCTTTCATCGAGTAATACTCTGGTCATTTAGGATATTAAATTAAGAATTTATGAAAATTTATGTCGAAATTGATGAAGTGAACGTGGCAATGAATTTGACTGTTGAAATTAAATTCGCTCTGCACATAAAACGAAACCATTTGAAAACTTTTTGTAAATATAGATTGGAATTCCAATCCTTTTAGAAAACATTTCTGGGTCATTACAGTTGAAAATTTTTCGATAATTTCAGTTTTGTATAGAAAATTGCTAAATCCAGTCTGTTTCATTATACGGGTATGTGATGGAAATCGATCGGTTTAAAAATAAAATTGGAAAATTAAAAACGATGTGACGATGTGTCAGATGTGATCAAAATCGAATGGTTTTATTTCCCATTTTTGTTTCTTTTCAAATTGTTTCAAGTGAAAATAACAACTTTTGTTAAAAAAATAAAGTTGGTTTGAAATAGAAATAAATGGCAATCATTTGATCACGTTGAAAACATATTTTGAAAAAGATTGAGGGATTCCTCAGACCCACAAATATGCAAGCAACCAAGTTCAAAGAATGTTTTCATATTAACAAGGTTAGTTTAGATTTTCCAAATCTTTCTAAAATCTTTTAAAGTTGGACCAAGTTTATTTAACTCCTAAGCGAAAGTTTGCCAAAACATTTCTACTTCAACTCTATCACATTTAAAAAAATGTTTTGCCAGTTGTGAGTGTTTTTCCATAAAAGTTACCATGAACTCTTCCTGAGAAGTATTTGTATGTTTTCCCCTGATTTTTTTTTTATTTCAGATTCTTTAAATATACATATGTATGTTCATATTTTCGAGTGTTTATTTACATTTTCGTTTAAATATTTTCCAAATACATATTTGAAATTTGAGCTTAAATTTTCTTTCTTTTTTAAAACGTACACAATTATCTTCTCGATTTAAAAACTGTTTAAATAGTAAATTTTCATTTTTCATCATATTCTCTTTAGCATTAATTTTGATAGAAACAAATGGAACATGAAATCGAATTCGTTTTTAAACAGAAACCGAATTAAAAACAAAACGAAAGATAATAAATGTTGCCATCACACCTGTTTTCCTTTTCAGTTCGCTTTTGGAACGAAATCGATTTCCAACACATACCTGATAGTTTTCTATAAAAAAATTGTCGAATGTGTTTTGATTGTTTCAGACTTTTGATCGTCTTCAGACTTTCAGAAGTTTTCGAATATTTCAGTTTTCTATAGTAAATTCTTCGATCGTTTCAACTGTTTTAAAAAAATTGTTTGATCATTACAGCTTTCTTTAGATAATTGTTCGATCAGTTTAGTTTTTTTTTGCAGAAAATTGTTCGATCATTTTAGTTTTGTATAAAAAATTGTTGGATTGTTTCAGTTTTTTTTTTATAGGGAATTATTATATCTGTATCCCAAGAACATGAAATTGATTTCAGTTTTTTTTATTTAATGGTTATTATAAATAAGTAGAGTCCGACAGAAACCGAACCGAAATTAATATTCGATCAAAAAATCTAAACTTTAAAAATATACTATTAATTTCCAAAAAAGAAAAATTATTTATTTTAATTTTATAACATGTTTAAATAATTTTACGATGCCCTAAAGTACAGACCATGGTGCAACTATACAAGGTGAGTGCAAATCGACAACAAATACAACACAAAACAGAAACATTTTGTTTGTGTAAAATAATGTACTACTGTCAAAAATACTTTAAAAAGTATTACTTTTGACATAAGTAAATTGTAAACAAAGTCAGTCAGCTGGGCTACTGCACTCACCTTGTATAGTTACACCATGGTACAGACACTACTTTATAAATGTTGTTTTTTTTTAATTTTGAACTGACAATTTCTTTTCCATCATCTAAGTTTTTCCTTTATAAAAGTTTTGATTTTGGTATTCGGTCAAAATATGGACGGAAACCGAATATTGGTATTCGGTCAATTTTTGGTCTAATCTGAATCGGAAGCCGACTACTCAGTCGGATTCTATGAATGAAAAGCCATAAGCGATCTCATCTTATTTTAAATAGGTTTTCGCCATCGAATCTCCAAAATATTTCCAATAAACTTGCTTTGATTTTAAAAATCTTAAACATTGGGGAGAAATCTTTATGTTTGGCCAGTCTGTGCATAGAGCTTTTTATTTGTTGGGTTTAATATCACAGGAATAAAACGTATGGGTAATGTTTGAGAGAGGTGTGAATTATGTTGCATTTTGGCTGAATGAAACTTGGGTTATTACACAGCCTCAATCAAAATAGCCGTTAGAACAACGTTTATTAATTATTGCATTCCAATTTACGCTTGAAATCTGCTAGTGATAGCATTTAATACCATTTTTATTATATCAAAGTCTTTTTTCATAAAAGAGAATGAGAGAGAGAGCGCCTTATTACACTAACATGCAAATATTTTTATTTTATTTATTGCACTAGACGTTAATAATCTATTTGCTTGCTTTTATTTAAATATTTTTCACCTCTATCCTTAATTGTATAAAATGTTTTCCAAATTCATAAATTCAATTTTTGGTTGCTGCATTTTTTGCTTTTATTTTTTTCTTTTCTCTACACGCTTCTTCCTAAATAAACACACACACACCCTACTACTACATCTACAAAAAACAAAAAAACACTTTTACTTAAACAAAAAAGTTCTGGTTCTGGATTTTTTCACAGCTCGGCGGTAAATGCAGTTAGTTGGAGTCCCAATTTCAATGCTATTGCGTCGGTGGGTAAAGGTAAAAAATGTCTCATCTATACGGAGTCGTAGCCGGTGTTAAAGAAACTAAGAATTTATATATAACACGTTACAAAATACAAAACAAATGAATTACTAAAGTTGAAATATAATGAATCCAAATGGAATTTAACAAATAGTTTATGTCCTGCAACGCGAGACAGAGAGAGAGACACAAATGGAAATGAAACATTGATAACAGTAATGAAAATTATTCTAAAGAAATTTTAATTTAAGTATATTTTTGTATTAAAAGTATTCTTTCTAAAAAGAAGTGAAGAAAAAACTTGAATTTTTTAAATTTTCTTTTAATTTAAGTCTGTTTATTAATTATTGTAATTTAAAAATTATTATGAAATCACAAGGAAAAAACAATTTGATTAACATCATGTATTTTTGAGTTGAAACGAATTTAACTCTTCTTACTATTATTATTTTTATATAGGTATACACAACTCTTAAAAGTCATCTATTTCGTAAATTAAACATCACAGTGATTTTTTTTATTATAAAAATGAACAATAAATGAAAATTATTATATATTCAAAAGAAAAGAAAACAAAAAAACTGATAAAATTCCTTTATAGATTTGTATGTATGCATGTACTCAACTCTATATAAAGAAATTGTATACATCTCATAGATATAGGACAATTGATAAGAACCAACAACAGCTATACCACTAACAATCAACATCTAATAACACATAGTAGGAGTACATAGCTGCTGAATAACTCGCTCTTCTTTTCATCTCTATCATCATTGTTGGCTGTATTCGCACTCGTAGTCGCATAATGGGCCAACGATTAATTTCAAACAATAAATTGTGAACTGTAACTGTAACACAACCATTTATTGTTAAACATACTTTTAACTGAATATATTCATCCTCTTGCACCTCCTGCTTTGCCCCCATCACACAGCCAACCTTACAACTCTGTGTCGTATCTTTATTTTTGTTTTTGGTCAAAACTATGCAAAAAGTATCCAATAACAATAGCTTATCTTTGCAATTGTGGAACAAACAGTCAACTTAAAAGATATTTATGAGTTTGTTTTGCATCCAATATGTATCTGGTCGTTGTGTACGTAAATACATTAATACACAAACTAGCACCACACACAAACACACATTAAATCGAGCACTATTAAAGGTTATATGGTGTTAAAGATACCGCCGACCAACAAATGATGTTGATGGCTTAACAACAATAACAGCTATACCAAAAATGACAACAACAGTAACAACAACAACAACGACTGTTATTCTGTGAATGGACCTCAAATTGCAGGAGCGTACAGGTAAGTGACAATTAAAGAGACAAATAAAATTCCATTTGATATTTTTATTAAGTTATTTTATTAATTATTTTTCATTGTGTTTCTTTGTCCTGTCTACACTGATGATGTCACGTTGATAACCGAGTCTAAGTTATGTAGCTAAGAGAACAGCATAAGAAATTAGCTGGATTTTCTCCCCGATCAAGTCCAAGTAGCCTAAAATCGATTGTATCAACAATTAAACAAGATAGTTTGACTCATCGAAAAATGCAAGGGGCATTTGCTACACTCTAAAAGATTTGTTATAATAAACATTCGTCGTCAAAATAAATTTATTCGCATTGGAAGCAGTATAATTTGAATAATGAACCAAAATAGTCTGACACTGAAAAACTCACAATGATAATGAATGCAAAATAAAACAGCAGCCGACTGTAAGACACATCACTTGTTTACCAGCAATCTTTAAAATCATTCTTCACTGATATATATTTGACATGGTAAGAATTATTTAATACTTTTCAATCGTATATTTTAAATAACCTAGTGAAGAAAACTGGTTCAAACTTAAGGTACAGTCACACTTGGTAAATATTTGCCGAAAAAGATGTAACCACTAACTAAAATATATTTAAACTCGTTTATTTATTTAAAAAAAAAACTTCGTTGTTTTTAGGAAAGACACAAATCAAATATTTAGTCTTATTTTATTTGTTGCTGTTTGTTCTTGCAAAAGTCTTGTAAAAGTAAACAACGTCAAACAAGTTTGTACTAAAGGAGTGGTTACGCATTTTTGAGCAAATATTTGCAAAGTGTGACTGTACCTTTAAGCACAAGTGTTTCAATCAGTTTTCTACAGCCAATTATTCGATTGCTTTAGTTTTCTATACAAAAGTGGACAATCAATTCTGTTACCTATAAAAATGTGACGGATATATTCTGTTTTTTATAGTGCCGATCGAACAATTCAATTTTCTTTAGAAAATAATCCTACCGATTCTGTTTTCTGCAGAAAATTGCTCATTCAGATCAGTTTCCTATAGAATATTTTGCAATCAGAAAAGTTTTCTGTAGAATATTATCGGATCATTCAAATTTGCTATAGATAATTGTTCAATCGGATCAGTTTTCTATAGAAAATTGTTCAATCAGATCAGTTTTCAATTGACAATTTTTCAATAAAATGAGTTTTCTATATAAAATTGTTTTATCAGATAAGTTTTCTTTAAAAAATTATTCAAATGGTGCAGTTTTCTGTATAAAGTTTTGCGATCGGTTTAGTTTTCTAATAAAATTATTCTAGCATTTCAGTTTTCTATAGAATATTGTTCATTCAGATTAGTTTCCGATAGAAAATTATACGATCAGTTAAGTTTTCTATAGAAAATTATTGGATCATTTTAGTTTTCTAAAGAAAATTGTCTGATCGGTTCAGTTTTCTACTGAATATTTTCAATCAGATCAGTTCTCCATAGAAATTTTTTTCAGTTTTCTATAGAAAATTATTTAATCAGATCAGTTTTCTATAAAACATTTTTTGATCAGATAAGTTTTCTTTAGAAAATTATTCAAATGGTGCAGTTTTCTGTATAAAGTTTTTCGATCGGATCAGTTTTCTGTAGAAAATTGTTCAATGAGATCAGTTTCCTATACAATATTTTACAATCAGAAAAGTTTTCTGTAGAATATTATTGAATTATTTCAGTTTTTTATAAAAAATTGTTCGATCCATTCCATTTTCAACTATAGAGGAAACCCGGCTGCTCTACTTCAGCTTTAGTTTTCTATAAAAATGTGTAAAAATTGTTTTAAAACTTGACTCCCCCAATAAACCGCATAATGCCAGCCAGCCTTGCTAAACATACAACAAATGTATGTACATATATGAAAATAAAGACGATCCAATAAACCGCTGTTGTAGGTGTTGGCTTATTTAAAAAGATCAAACACGAAAACAATAATAACAATGCTGAAGGTTTACAACCAACTTTAGCCAAAACCATGTCATATCATATTCATAATATTCTTTATGTTTTTACGGTTATGACTTCTATTATAACGCTTTGAAATATGTTTATTTATTTATATGTACATGTGTATATTTCGATGATGTTCAAGCAAGGCTTGAGCAATAAACTCAAAGCGAAATGTTTTAATTGTATTGTTAAAATTGCGGACACACAATGTTGGCACTTGTAGGGCAAATCATAATTCTTACTAGATATGAGTTACAAACAAACAAACAAACACCAAAAAGTCTATAGCTTCAACTAGTGCTGAAAAGCCGCCTCTAAAAGATGTTGATATGCTGATGATGTAGATCGAAATGTTGGTAACGAAAGTTTAGATAGTCAAGACCGACCGTATAATACCATACACACAGTATGCATATGTGTTAAACCAGTTTTTTAGAAATGGGAGCTATATGGAGTCTATGGCCTAACTATCGATATCAAGAGTTTTAAAAGATTTATACAAGTGATTTTCGAAAGTGGACCTTATATGAGAGCTATGACTAATTATGGAGCGGTCATAATTTGTCCGAATGATTTGTGTATATATGAAACATATTTGTGTTGAATATGATTTGGATAACAACATTTTTAAGAGAGCTATGCTCTTTAAAGGGATTTTCGATAGTGGAAAATCTCCTCAAAAATTATTATTTGTATTGGAAATTTATTTGAATGCGTGCAGAAATCAAACATTTATAACCGATAAAGCACTATTTCGGCAGAACATTTGTATGAGGTCTAGATGAAATAATGGACTGATTTCAACCAATTGCAATCTTAACCATCCTTGGGCCGAAAAAATGGCATGTACCAAATTTTGTGGAAATATCTCTAAAATTGCGAGCTATACTCTTCGCAAAAGTTTTACATGGACAACCACACAGCCAGACGCACGGACGGACGATGGTGTTGTAGGGTATAACAAAACAAAACAAAAAATGCAAAAAAGAAAACACATAACGTAAAAATAAAAGCACGCTGAAGATGATGTTGCTAAAGCTGGCTAAAAACATTTCTAGTAATACCAAAATTTGATACTATGTATGCTGCTAATACACCACAAAACAAGGAAATTTCCTCAGTTTCATTTTTGTTTTGTATTCACTTTTTTTTTTTGCCGTTTGTAGTACATCTAAATTGTATACAAAAGAAGAGATGTTGGTCACGACAATTTAAACGTGTTCCAATAAGCAATTAACAATGGTAAAATTCATTCATTCATACATACTTATATACATGGTTGTGCATTACAAAATAAAAAAAATAACCCCCAAAAAATGTTTGCCACAAAAAATGCCGCTTTATTTAGACACACAATTGTGTTAAAAGACAAAAGGTCTCTTGAATTTTTCTAACACAGTCGTGTGTTTTTATGAAATACTACTGCTTTAACTAACTATTTTTCGTAGTACGCTGAAAAAATACTACCGCTGCCTAAATTTATGGAAACTTATACATATGTACATAGCATATATCAATGCTAAAACTCAAATTATTGGCTTCTTTTTTGTGTATTCGTATAACTTTACTTAAAGGAGTTTCTATATTTTGTGTGAGCCAGTTGAAAATGAACAAAAAAAACTATTCGCTTAAATATGATTTTGGCTAATGAAGTGGGAATAAAGTTAAAGTTGGCTTTAGACGACTTTTCAGTACTCTTGCTTTGATAGTGAATAACATTAATAATTTTGAACTGAAGCTAATATTGCGTGACTAAAATAGTTGGAAAAATTGTTATGATTTACAGTGTCTTTTTTTCTTTTATTTATTTCAGAAGGAAATTTTCTGTAAGAAGGCGCTAGAAGGCTGTCATCAAATAATCTAAAATGATTCTGTTTACACTCATGCTGAAACTTAAAAATAGTTCTCAAATATCACTGGGAATATGTGTATGTATACAATTTATATTGTTAATTAATTGAAAACATTAATCTGACATATTTGGGCGTGGTCATTGTGGTGGTGGTAAATTTTAACCTTTTTACTTTTTAAAATTTTTTACCAAAAAAACTTCCTTTTCTCATTATTTCTTTGCAATTGGAATAAGAAAATACATTCCGAAATTAATAAGGTAAGCAAATTAAAGAAAGCAAAATTTTTGTTAAAAAAAACAAGGATTTTATTTCAGTCACAAATATAAAAACCTAAAGGTAAAATTTACCACCACCACATTAGTTAAAGTTTAACTTTGTATTTCTTTTTTCAATTTGTAATTTACTTCATAATTAATCACTAGAGTCCGACCGAAACCGATTTTTACTGGCCAAAACTTCAGCTAATCCGAAACTTTAAAATTGAATTTTATTTGATAATATGTTTAGATAATTTTAAGAACCAACACTTAATTGCGCACTCCATAAACCTTGCTTTTTCATCTTGAACAAACAATTTTTATTAAGGAACTGTGTTTTATCGTGTTGTTAAATATTTGTCCATCAAATATAAATCTTATATTGTGTTTAATTCGACCTTTTTAATGTAGATATTAGAACTGTTTTGACATCAAGCTCAAAAGAAAAAAAGTTATTTTTTTAAGTTTTTTTAAGTTTTCTGTTTCGGTATTTGGTCAATTTGTATTAGGCCAATTTTTAGCCTAATCCGAAAGCGAATACTCAGTCGGACTCTACCAATCGTATTTCAAATAAAACTAAAACATATTTTTTTCAATTACATTTGTATTTATCAGGACGCCTGGGACACTTTTCTGGTATGTTTCAGCAACAACTGTATCAACTGGAACTTGTATCTCCATTAAGGAACTTTTGATGGCTGAATATCTGTTACATTTATATACTATTTGGCAGCTTTTGCAATAAAATCTAAAAGAATAACAGAATAACATTCAATAAAAATAACTACATATTTTATTAAATAATTGAACATTTTATTTATGATTAATTTTTAAAAACTAAACAATATAAGAATTAAAACAATAACATATTTATACTTTATATATATTGAATATACATATAATCAAATTGTTTATAAATTATAGCTTTGTTCCAGTACTAATCCAATTTGAAGTTTTTACAGAAAATGATTCTCAGCTGAAACATGTAAATAAATCTAACTATTCGGTTACTATTATATACATATGTATAATGTAAACAAATAAAATATATTAAAGCTAAAAAAAATAAATAATATGACTCATGTTTTTACTTATATTCAACTACAATATGGATAAACTCAAGAAGAGAATGCAGTGAATCCAGCACCACATGACAAGTATAAGCACAGCAATATTTATATTAAAAAATAATAGGTAAAAATTAAGCTTTAAGCTGTTTCAATTATTTAATTTATTTTAAATCAAAGTCAATTTTAAATTTGTTTAAATCTGACAGCCCACAAATTGCGAATTATAATTATATCCATATATTTCCAATACGTTTGGGTGTGGCATGTTTTATATTTTATACTCTGGTAGTCCAATTTATAATCTAGCAGTTGTTAGAATTTCAATTCGATATCTTTGACATGTATATAAATATTAATAAAATTGTAACTGCAGTCATTTATTTCTGTCAACTAATAAAGTTTAGAATTTTTTTTTTTTTATTTTGCCTGAAATTTTTGGTAGTAACAGGTCATCAGAATTGTGTAGTAGGTGAATTTACAATATTGATTTTACATTTAAGGGTATAACTCTGAAAGTAAATGAGATAGTGAAATAAATGTTTCGCCATATGATAGAATGCAATCTGGGCTATCCAGAAAATCTATTTTGAACACCCGATTGCCACGGTCACTATGAAATATTTAGTGTTTTTATAAACTATTCTATATATTTTTGCTCTCAGTGGACATGATATGTTTTAGTTTAGTAGAATATAATAGCTCACTTTGTACTCTATTTGCATGTACAATTTTATATCTCCAGCACTTAAATCCACAGAGATTTAGCTTAACATATAGAAACGTTGTAAACATAAAAGTGGCTGTAATGTTTAATAATGAAGTTAAATATTATGTTACAACTTCAAAATTAACGGAGATAATGTCAAGAATGTTTTAGCATATGGTAGAACAGAATAAGGCTATCAAAAAACACCATTATTCATCATCTACAGCCGCGCCCACTATGCTATTATGACATTTAATAATAATTTCCTTTATATTTGCAATGAAAGTGGGTGTGGCAATTTTTATATTTCTATAATCGAATTACCCATTTCTTTCTCTATCGGTGGGCTAAATTTCATGTTAATATCATTTAAATTTACACCCTGGCCCACGATGTCGAACGATAACGTTCGCTTAGATAAGACTTAAGACACACACTTGATTGTGGAATAATCAAACTTGATTGCGTAAAAAATAGATACGCTAAAAAGTTTGTGTCTTAAGTCTTACTTAAGCGAACGTTATCGTTCGACATCGGGGGCCAGGGGTTTATAGAAATATATTTAAAATTGTAGAAACGTTGTGAAGAAAAAAGTGGGCGGAAAGGATAATAATAATTTTATATTTTATGTTATAACTGAGAAACTACAAGAGATAATTTAGTGAATGTTTCGGCATATTGTCAAACAACATTTGAAATATATAACAAATAAACTCTTAAGACCAATATGTCACGCCTAGTATGCCATATTTAACTGGTTTCAATTAATCCGGTAGCCCATTTTATAGTCTATAATTGTGCAGAATTTGAATTTAATATCTCTTACACGTACAGAGATATTAATAATATTGTAAACTACATTGTCAGGCAACTTAAAAACATATTTTATTTGGCCTGAAATTGTTGGGAGTAACAGGTCATCAGAATTGTGTAGTAGGTGAATTTACAATAATGATTTTACATTTAAGGCTATAACTCTGAAAGTAAATGAGATAGTGAAATAAATGTTTCACCATATGATAGCTTGGAATATGGCCTATCCAAACAATTAATTTTGTGGACCCGATTGCCACACCCACTATGAAAAATTAAGTGTTTTTTTTAAATTTTTCTAGATATTTTTACTGTAAGCGTTTAGAATATAATAAATAGCACATTGCGTTCTCTATATGCATATACTATTTTATTTAGAGTAACGATATAGATCCAATGCCATAGGAAGTGTTGTTTGGAGTTTGGTTTTTAAACATAAAACGGAAAAAATTTGTCTTTAAAATCATTTATTAATTTGATGAATTTATTTTTTTTTGTATTTATCCAAGAAACTCGTCAGATTGGGCTGGAAAAAACTTTGAAACATTTTCGAGGAAGGTTGGAGAATGTTGCACCGACTAAATCGCGGAAAACTGTTGTTGTTGTCTCTCAACTCCGTTTAAAATGCACCCTAAGCTATACAGGAAATTTTTTAGGTTTTTTTTTATTATACATAGTTAATGAATACTAGACTTATAAATGGAAAAATAGAACTGTTTTTTTAATAATTTATTTAAACAAAAAGTAATAATCTTTGTATAAATTTAAAAATATAGAAATATTATTATTTTATGTTATCAGTACGAGGGCGGTTCGGAAACTTCTTAGCCTATAACAGAATGCGCGATATAAACGGACAAATGTTAAGTGTTTTAGAGACTTTGATCTGTGCTATGAGCACATGTTAAATTTATTTTCGATCTGCCAACTTCTTCATATAGAAACAGGTGTTCTACAAAAGACGCCTCTGCGATTTTTTTACAATGGAAAAATTAGAAATTCGTGGTGTCATTAAATATTTAAATAAAAAAGGTTTTTTGGGACAAAAAATTCATAATGATATGGTGAATGTGTTAGGTGAAAGTGCTTCTTCATATGCAACAGTAAAAAATTGGGTTGCTGAATTTAAACGTGGTCGTACGAGCAATGAGGATGAACCACGTTGTGGGCAAGCTTGTTTGGCTCGTTTTAAGAAAAATAAAATGGTTTAAGCATCGTTTCATAACAGTGGATGAGGCACGGATCCACTACTTTATTCCAGAGAGAAAAGGACACTCCAAGCAATGGACTGAAGCTGGAGGAAGTGCCCCAAAAAAGGCAAATACAATTCAGTCGGCTGGTTATGGCAATGGTTTTTGGGACTTCAAAGGCATTTTATTGATTGACTATCTGCAAAAGGGTGAAACAATAAATTCAGAGTACTGTTGCATTATCTAGGATCAATTAGATAAATGAAAAAAATTAGAAAAAAGTCCTGGCTTACAACACAAAAAAACAATTTTTCATCAAGACAACGCACCAGCGCACACGAGTGTTTTAACAATGGCTAAAATCAACGAATTATAGTACAAGTTGCTTGACCACCCACCTTATTCTTCTGATATAGCTCCCAGTGACTTTTACCTGTTACCAAATCTAAAAAAAAATCATAGCTGGTAAGCGTTTTACCTCAAATAAAGATACAATTACAGTTGTAAACTATTTTAACCAAGGAATAGAATTGGTAGACTGACTAGCGTTGGACTAAAGGCAGAATTAGTCTTTACTTTCTGTTCCGTTCCGAATCAGCTGACTTGATTCTGTTAAATAGAAAATGTGTAGAAGTTGTTAGTTGTTTTGTTACTCTCCGTGCCGTTGCAGACGAAGTGACAGCACAAAACAGCTGACATCCGCACAACAAAAAAAATTTTGGTTTATTACAAAAATTTTCAATTTCTTTGATTGAAGTTTTTGTATAAAAGTTATAAAAATATAAAAAATAAACGATGGTTGACGAAAAACTCATTACTTTAGTCGAAAGAAATGACATATTGTACAATAAAAAAAACTTTGATTTGTAGTTTTTGATTTATTTTCGCGGTGTGTTGTCTGTTTACCTAAAACAGCTGATACGTTTTTACAGAAAAACTAACTACAAAAATTTAACAACAGAACGACACGGAACAGAACAGCAACAGAAAGTAAAGACTAATGAAGTCTTAGGTTTATTAAAGTTTCAGGAGATTATATTGAAAAATAAAAATGTTTTTGAAAAACTAACTATTCTCTTTCTGTTACCGAACCGCCCTCGTATGTAATTAGAATATATCCGTAAAAAATAACCAATTTAATTAAAATCCTCTATTCTCAAATTGTGCTTTAATTATATTTATGTATGTATGAAGGAAGTTGACCTGTAACAAAATTAAAAAAAAAATATTATTAAATTGTTTTTAACCCTTTAACGCCTAAGACCGTCTATAGACGGTCATCAGTTGAGTATTAAAAAAAAACCCGGGTTTTTCCGTTTAGCTAGTAGGACCGTCTACAGACTGTCTTCCTTGTTTTTATCCTGCAGCTTTCGACGAGTATTTTTTTTCGTAATTTACAGATGAAATACATGCTAGAACAAAAATTTATTTCTGCAATTTGAACGTATTTTCAATTTCATGTATTTAAGGGTTAATTATCTTTAGTTAAAATAGAATAGATAGCCATTAAGTTAATTTAAAGTTCTAACTCAGCATCATTTCTCTACCATGGAGACAGACATTTATTTTAAAATGAGATAGAACGTTATAATATATAAAATAGATAATAGTTAGTGCCGATGTTTTTAACGTAATCGAACAAAAATTGTCGTAAACTTGTTTGTTTCCAAAATACGTCTCTTTGACAATGGTGAATGCTGAACAAACGGTACTGAATTTACTGTAGAAAATTCAAGGGGAGACCAAATTTTCTAAAAAAAAATTTCTCTCCTCAACAAGAAATAGCGAATTTTCTTTAGAAAATGGGACTATTCAAAAAAGATACAATTTTATTAAACAAATATTAACAAACCTTTAGATTAACCAACAATATCTGAAAATAACAATGCTACAAAAGTATATGTAAAATTATTTATGGTTTGTTTTGTTTTCACCAAGTGAATAAAGAGAAAAATAGGAAAACGAAAAGAAAATGATATGTGGTGGTCGAATTTCATGTTCTTTTTGTTTTGTGGTCACTTATTGTGGGGTGGAGTATTTGTTTTTCCTTGGCTCGTTGTGAATGGTGGGAACTATCTTTTCACAAATGAATTGATGAAGACATTAAATGCTTTCAGCACTTCAACATTACAACCATGTTCAGCTTTTTTGTGTGTGTGTTTTTTTTCTTTTGTGGAACTATAAAAGGAAAGTTTTCTCTGTTTGCACCTCCACCAACGTGTCTACAAGTGTCAGGTTTGTTTTACCCATTGCTTTTTTGGTACGTTGAGTTTTGCCTAAAAGGAGGTTACATATATGAATTATAATTATGACATTTTTGTCTTTTCTTAACATATCGATTTTAAAGTTCAATTTTCAAAATTTATTTATTTAGCTCGAAACTAAAGAAAAAACTCCAATTAAATGAACAACTAAATTTCTTTATTTGGTTTATTTAATATCAATTGGGTTGGTCTTAATATGAATTGGGTGAGGGTATGTAGAACATAGAAACAAAAACATACAATAAACATTCTTGAGCTGCTATCTCAAGTGCATCTTTTAGTTCAGTTATTTGTTGAAAAATTTATTGTTATAAAAATATAACCATTTGTATTTGAAAATGCAGCCTACACATTCGTTCCTGAAATATTTGCTAAGCAAATACATCTGTAGTTATTTAGAGTAGTTGCCAAACTGTTTAATTGAGGTACTTTTTTTTATAAATAGTTACAACACTTGTAGGAAAATTGTGTTTTATGAAATTTTTGTCTCTGCTTCGGTATTACTTTACTAACGAATAACTACCTATGATCTTCTTACTCATATGAAGAGTGGTGTGCGAGTGAGCCATATAATCAATGATCTTTATAATATTTTATCTTTATTGTATTGTGATGAAACATCTTATAAATTAACAGAAATAAACACTAGTAGGAGTCCATGCTAATGTTGCAATCAAGTTTTTTTTAAAACTCTAATTACTGGCAATCATTTAAACGTTAATGGTGAAAGTTTAGTTGTAGTAAATTTCGAACGGCAAAGTATTTATATTTCGTCACCTAAAATGCCCAAAGACAGTATCGTCTATATAAACAGTATTTTTAAACAGTTTTCATTTTTTGCTTCTCCTGTAAAATTATGATAATGAGGGTTAAGTCTTATGGCATTTTAGGTGACGATTTATAGGTTTGAATTTTTAGAAACTATTTCGAATTAATCTAAATAGAGTTATTAGTTAGCTTAGCGGACAAATATGACCTGTACACTTTCTGAGCAAACTGAATTCCTTACTTACAATGTTTTTATTTAATTTTAAGCAAAAACTTAATCATTATTTTTTAAGCAAGTATTGGATCACGGTTACTGATTTAAAAAACGAAACTACAGACTTTAAATCAAATAATAAATTTAAAACAATAATAAACAAGTAACACCAACAATAACCGTTCAAAATTACATATAAGTTACTAAAGACAAAAGAATCCTGTATTTTTAAGTTATACATAAAGTGACCAGACGGTTTTTTTTTTATCAAAAAGCGTGTGGAATCTGGTTAAATCGACAAAAAATTGGTGTCATAGAAACCAATATTAGCGGTTTCATTTTCAAATCAGAATTGTTGTCAGAATTTGGTGTCTTAGAATCAAATTTTTTCGTTTTTTGTCAGAAACAATCCGATCAGCTTTTAGCTGGCAGATGTGCATTGTTTATTTTGGTTTTTGTTTTAGGCGGTTAGACGTATACATTATGGTTTGTCACATACGTTTTACATGTATTCGCACAGTTGCTTAAGTTGGCTAAAGCTAGTTCATGAATATTATGGTTGGGCCTTAAAAATTACATTTGCGGCAGATATTTTAAAATGCGTATTTAATTTTATATGTATTTGATGCTGTGATCGTTTACAACTGAAAATGGTAATTTATCAATATTTTCACGAAAAATTTGCACTTTCACAAGGCCAAAACCGCCTGAAGGAGCATTCCAATGCTATTGCGAAATACTAGAAAGTTCTTAGCTATTGGTGTGGCTGTTATAGGCCAAAATATCAAAAAAAAAAAAAAAAAACGTGACAAAAAGTGGTAATTTTTCTACGTTTTTGACTTTTTGACCAGTAAAATAAAGTTTTTTCTAAATAATATGTTGAGAGAAATTGTAGCCCGAGACAACAGCTACAACTTTACCGTTGAAAATAAGTCAAAATTTCAAATAGTTTACGAAATGTGAGCCCAAGAAAATTTGCAAATTTAAAAAAAAAAATAAAGTCTGAGAAAAAATTTCAAGTCCAAATCGGGAGGCTCAGTACAATCCCAAGAATCAGAAACGCGATTCGCCCATTAAAATTTGTTTCCTTCCATACAAATCGCCCCACTCTACTATACATACATATATCGAGCAATAAAAAAGAGTAACGAATCCATAGCAGATTTAAAAGATGCACTTGTGAGTGTCAGTTCCCAAATGTTGGGGCCAAATTACCGCATTCGTGATCGAATGAGTTATGGTATCGAAAAATGTTTTCGATATCGAAATTATGATAAAATGTACTAAATTTCTTGCTCGATATCGAATGCCATAATCTCAAATAAGAAAATTACGATCAAATTTACTCGATATCGAATGCGGTAATTTGTCCCCTGAATGTAATGCAAGAAAAAAATTAAATAAAAAAGCAACAACTTGAACTCAAACTAAAAATACAACTTTTAAAAATACTGTTTATTTAGACGATAGTGTCCAATAAATCTGTGAACACATTAATGTACATTATATTAATAAAAAAAATTACACCAAATCATAACATCCGCTTAGGCTGATTCTGGCAGTTGTAATGGATTGCTGTGACCCCTAAATATTTTTCTCCATCAACAAAAAGATTACTACAGCCTCAACCATTTTAAATTTGTTTAAAAATTGTTTCCACAAAAATTTATACACCACCAAATTGTTAAAAAAAAAAATTTACTACAAATCAGCTGATTCGAATATGGGTTTTGTTTAAACTCGAAACTAGACAAAACCAAGATAGATTCATGACACCAATTGCAATCAGAATCGATTTTCAATTCTGATAAATGACAATTCTGACTTGGATTCTATAACAATCGTGATTAAGGATGATTAGCCCGATTATCGTTCACAATACTAAAATGTTGTGATGTCTAGACTATAATACAACATGCATTTTTCATACGATTAAGCCGTTAAGTGTTGTGAATCGTAATTGCAGTTTACAACATGCAACACCAAAATATTTAGAACGGCGATCAGGGCCTATAAAAAAGCGGGATTTTGAAATACTTGCATATTTATAATTAACCTTTAAATCTTTTGATGTTATTGTTAAATCATTAATTATAAAACTACACGCAGAGAAAAAACATGGTTGGACATGGTTACAACAACTACACTGTGTTTTTGGTATTAATATAGTGTTGTGATACACAAATAACTGTTATTTTCATTTGATTGTAATGATAAATTAGTTACTATAAACATTTGTATGAATTGAATATGGTTCACTGAAACATAATTATTTTTAAAAAATTGTTACCATAACTAAATAATCTGATATCACGCAGACAAACAACTGAACTGATGCAAAAGTATTCTACAAATGGTTAAAACAAAATATTATTAATATTAAACATATTTTATTTGCATTTTAAACATGATATGAGTACAAATATAAAATGGTTATTTGTAAGTTTAAATCGTTGTATATAATATAATATGTTTGAATAGTTATCATTCAACAGTTGTGATAAACATTTTTTTAAAATAATTATGTTTTAGTGAACCATATTCAATTTTATAATTGCGATATAGTAACTAAATTACCGTTAAAATCAAATTAAAATAACAATTATTTGTGTATTACAACAATATATTGTTACCAAAAACCACCACAAATATAATTTACAACATTCACCACCGCTTCATCTGTACCGCAACTCTTCCGAAAACCATATTGATTGGGATATATTACATTTTCGTTGTGCAAATATGTTGTTAGTTCGAATTTTTTTTAATCAACCTTCGAACTTTGTAGTCAAATGCCGATTTTCAGCATGATGTTTAAATTATGGTTTTTTGGGTGTAACTCGTCGACTAATAGATATTTTTTAAATCTGTAAAAACAAAATTATTGCTAGAGACCTGTGCAACAATTACAATTTTATTACATTTCTATTTTAATATTGTGTAATCGGTTAAAAACTGCTGCTAATATGGAATTTTTAGTGCCGGAGTGTATGTAATAGCTAAAGTCTACTACTAATAAGGTTGGCAAAGATACACAGACAGTATATAACTATAACAATTAAAATACATAAATATGTACATATGTATGTATATAACAATGTATCATATTTAAGAATGTATCATATTTGACCAATCATTATTTATCGTTTGATGAAACCTTAGTTATATGTTAATGCTTAATTTTGATTTTGATTTCTTTCCGTTTAATTTGCATTTCTCAGAATTTCCAAATCAAATTGAAAGGAAGATTTTTACATTTAAACATATAACAGTGAAATTCTGATATTTTCCTACTTTCTGCTTTAATAATTTCAAGTTGGCCAAGGTAAGTAAGAAAATATAAATACAACAGACCATTCCAAAGCCATGCAATGCCATGCCATACCATCATACAATATCAATCCACAATTTTAAACCATACAATTGATTATTCATCAAATGTGTATGAAGTGTCTTGTTAGTTGTTCGAATCTAAGAGTCAATGCGACGACTGTAACTGTGGATAAATGAGAAAATAAAAACAAACAAAAAACAACAGATTCCTTGAGTACTGAATACTGCCAGCTGTCAGTTGAAGATGATAAAAACACAACAAAAATTTGCTGACATTACGAGCAGTGCATCAAAGTAGGAAAAAGATGAAAACAAGCAAATAATGCGCAGAGAAGATGAGAAAAGCAAACTATCCTGTTAAAATGTCAAACAGTTTAAATATCCTAAATGAAAGAAAAACAAAATCCATACACCATAAAGTTTATAAAAAAAGAAGTAGTTTTTAACCCATGGCCATGGATTGCAATAGACATGATTATCATAATGTTTAAAGTTTATTTTAAAGTTTATCCAAAACAACAGGCATTTTGTTTTTGTTAATATGTACATATCGTATGTGAAATGCCAAAATCCAGGCGAATTGAAGTATATATAAACAATATTTAATTCGATTTGTTTCATTTATTTTAAAGCAGCACACAATTTATTTATTTTTTATTAATTTTACTTTTTCAAACTCTTAAATAATATTTTTTTACATCGTTTTTTATTTTAAATAACAAATATAAACGATCTGTTGCATACACCGTATTAATGCGCCTTAGTTTATTTTGAGTAAAGTCTATATTTCATGATTTAAACAATGTTCGTTTAAGGGTTAAACAAAGTACTTATTGGTACTTTAAATCTTTGGTATTTTTTCTATGCTGAAGTTCTCCTTTTACTTGTCATTTACCTTTTGCTGTTTTTTTTCTACTTTTTGTAATTTCATTTTATTTGCGTACTATTGTAATCCAGAAGTAAAATTTTTCCATTTTTACGTTTTAAGTGAAAGCAATAACAAGAAATAAGATAACACAAATATTCTTTACTCTACAAAGTATTAGAAATCCAAGCAAATACATATTTGCTATTGATTTGCAAGTACAAAATTGCCATGAAACAGAGCAGAGGTAGCAGTATAGAGACTTTATACATCCCTACGTAACACAGTAAGGGAATTTAGAAAAAAGGGAAATAAATCTGTAATTTCTAAACGGCAAAAATCCAATTGCAATAAAATAAAAACTGCCTAGAGATTAAATGTTATAGAGTTTAAGTTTTGAATTTGGACTTCATAAACACATCTAAAACAATATCAGACGTTACCGAGAGGACCAGAGTCATATAGCTATTTTTAAAGTAAAGTTAATTTTTAGGCCAAATGTTTCCAAATCGCCTAGACGATATCAAAAAATAATAACCGATTTTTTAAGGCTCAATATGTTCTTAATTATTTTATTAAGGGTCTCGATAACCCATCCTAGTAGCGAAAATATGACCAAAAATCTAAAAAATTTTAATTTTTGGCATTTTCGAAAACTTTTTTGAGAATTTTAAACTTTGTTTTCATTTCAGTGTTTTGCACAAAAGTGTTTGTATAAAAATTTCATTAAAAAATATTTATAAAGAAATGTTTATTTAAACAATTGATATCGTAAAAAACTCAAACTTCCATGAATTGATGATGAGTTCTATGAGTTGTTAACTATTCGCTAATTAATTTACACACGCGGAAAAGACATGGAAGACATATGTACATTAAGGTGGCCTCAAAATAAAATTGCAGATGTTCCCGACTAATATGAAAATTTGATTCATTTTAAGACTACGTTTCTCAATTTGTTTGTCCTGGTGTCAATATTTGGTGAGCTGTATCAAAGGATAAAAAGGTCCTTTTTAGAGGTTTTTATGTGAATTTGGTATAATATGAAAGGTCTTTGAGCGGCACAGTGAATGAGTATATTTATCATTATTTGCAGCATTATGAAAGTTACAATTTTAGTTGCTCATTTCATTTGGTTTTATTTCTTACAACATTCGTTATATCGAGCATAAAATTTGTTTAAAGTTCGTTATTTAAGTTAGTTAATGTTAAATATCAACTATTGGATTTTTGCTATATGTACCAGGTTTTACTGTATTGACATTTTTGCAGATGTTTAAGAACGATTACAGAATAATTTCGAATAAAAAGAACATTTTTAAATAGAAAGCTTTTTGAATATTGTGAAATTTTTTTTGAAAAATATATTCAGAAAAAATTTTGAATACATACTGAAAAAATTTTCAAATATAAATAATTTCGGATATAAACGAAACTCTGATGTAGAACAAAATTTACGTTATACAGAAAAGTTTGAGAAACATTTTCAAACATTACAACACCAATATCAGACACAAATATAATGTTTAGAAGTTTTGATTGAAAACTTTTGGAATACTCAAAATTTCTTGCAAAATATTGAGCAACAAAGTTTTGAATATTAAAAAAAATTTATAAAATTTTCATATAATTGAAGAAATTGTTTAATGTTTACAAAAATTTAAGAAAATTTCATATTCAAAATATTTGCCATTTTTCATTAGTATTCCAATAATTATTCGAATATTCAAAATATATTGTATATTAAAGAAATTTTGAAATAATACTAAACCAGTTTGAACATGAACTGCAGAATATTGCTTTCTTAATTCTTATGTTTAAATAATCTTATATTTATCAGTTTCATAAGAAGTAGTGTAGAGTACAAAATACTTTATAAGAGCCATAGATTTAAAAGCATGGCAAAGTATACAATATAATTTCCTCATATTACATTTGTACTTTCTTACCAAGCAAACAATTTTAACGCGTGTTTGGTTTCTGAGTTAACTAAACGCGTGTCTAACGTGCAATTGACATTTTTGTCAAGAAACAAAAATCATGAAACTAAAACAAACAAACAAACAAACACAAATCACTTTTATAACAATAAAATCTTAACAAACATCCACAGCTACGAATTCCGCATGTGTCTTCTCATGTTCGTATGATATGATTTTAATTTCTGTCAATTAATTTGAAAATCATATAATATGACTTTTTGCGATTAACCATAAAAATGTTAACAATCACTAAATGAAATACAAAACAAAGAAAAACACTGGCATTCATCCATCGCATCCCATGCCAACCCATCACATTCATCCCAGCTCACCATGGGCTCTGTGCTGCCTTCCACACACACAATAAATAGTTAGCAGCAATCTAGCAATTATTCATCAGTTTATTTGGCAAGTATAGATGAAAACTTTTCACTTTAGTTTAGTTTATTTCTGTTTTTATGTTTTAGTTTCGTGTAGTAGTAATTGCAGTATAGTTGTAATAAAAATGGCATATCCGCCTTGAAATGATTGAAATAATAATAATAAAAAAAAGAGTTAACTAACAATTACAGTGAGTCTTAAAAGCAAATTAACATTGGAAATTGATTTTAATGTGAGAAAGAATAAAAATGTTCTCCTTAGATAATATCTTGTTTTTTAGTTTACAAACTAAAGAATTGTTTGATGTGTGTACACTTGTCAGAATTATAAGTTGACCATGTTCGTTTGTTTATTTGTTTGTTTGTTGGTTAAAACATTCCGAACTACCTACTCATTTACAAAATGTTTACGTTTGTTTTATATTATTATTTTCTTTATTTATTTGTATCTTGTGGTGCTTTGCAGGATCTAGTAGTAACACGCAAATGTAATTAATGTTTGGTTTTATTAATTTTATGTTCAACTTTTATTTATATGTATCAGTAGTTTATTAAGCGGTTTTACTATATGGTAAGTTCATTATAACCTACACCACCATAGGGGGGGGGGGTATATTGGATTTATGCTGATGTTTGTAACGCCCAGAAATAGTGGTCCAACACCCACCACCGATCAACTCAGAAACACTTTCTGAGTCGATTTAACGATGTCCGTCGGTCCGTCCGTCCGTCTGGCTGGCTGGCTGTCCATGTAAAGCTTGTGCGCAGAGGTCGCAATTTTGAAGTTATTTCAATAAAATTTGGCACGTGATATTTCTTCGGCCCAAGGACAGATAGAGTTGAAACTGGCGGAAATCGGTCCATTATTTCACCTGGCCTCCATACAAATGCTTTCCCGAAATTGGGGTTTACTTATCATAAATGTTTGAATTATGCAAGTATCGAAACAAATTTCATCACAAATGAGTGGTAAATGAAGCCAAATCACATCTAGAAATTTTGTGCAGATCAGTCCATAATTACTCGTAGCTCCCATATAAACCCCCTTCCGAAAATCACTTTAAAAATAATAACTTTCTTAAAAATGTTGGTATCCAAATAATATTTAATGCAAATATATTTCATTTAATGATCGGTCCATAATTAGTCTAAACTCCCATATAAGACCCTCTCCGTAATTTACTTTAAGCTCCATAAATCGTTTTAAAGTATTTATATCGAGATAAAGCTTAGCACATATAATAATTATATTCACAGACATCATGATGATCGGTCCATAATAGGTCATATCTTCCATATAACGCCCATTTCTGAAAAACTGTTTTATATATATAGTGCGTGTAGGGTATTATATGGTCGGGCTTGACCGACTATTCTTTCTTATTTGTTTTAAAATACATATGTATAGCGACAGATCTGGTAAATTAAAGATTTTAATTTCGGTACATGTAAACAAAATATTAAATATGGGGACATGGTTAGAAAATAGATAATTTTAAAACATGTTTAAATATTTTAGGTAAGCAAAGATCTCAAGGTTTAAAATGGAATTCAAATCGATTTAATTATTATTTTTAGCAATCTTTATGTAATTTATTAATTAGTATAAACTTAAGGCGATTGCATCATAGTACAAGGCACACAATGTGCTCACAAATGTGTTCTAGGTAGATACATATATAAAATTAGAAACATTTATGTCTTCAGAAAAGAGCGAAATATATTTTAAATAATGGCTAACAACTGGCTCTCATAAATAGATAATATATGTATTATTATTTTGTCGTTTGATTTACATTAGTGAACTGCAAAAAATTAAACAAATTCTCGATCTTTTTCTAGTTTATATAAAATGAATGCTTAACTAAGTAAGTTATAGTTCATTTCATACTTTCATACATCCATACGTCAAAAATTACATTGAAATAGTCATTTTTTGAAATGTATATTTTACTTTATTTGTGCTCACCTTTGTCTTAATTTAGTAATTTTAATTTGATACTCAAATAAAATATGTCTTAAAAAATGTCCTTAAGCCCGCCCGTCTAATGACTAGGGTTGGGCACTGTAAACAAACATCGATGTTTTTTTAGATGCGATGCATCACAAACATACGTCGATTTTTCATAAAATACATCGATGTTTTTTATACATCGATTGTGTTTTTTTTTAATTATTTATTTTTATTATATTTTCGAAAAATTTTAAATTTATTTTACATCTCGCAATACTTTTTTTCAATACTGTTTAGAAATAAAACCACTCAATCTGTTTCTTTGTTGAGTCCGATGTGCCCACCATTGTAAGGTATTTAAAAGCGATCTTGTAAAGCTTGGAAAACTGTGATTTATAATCTTTTCAAATATCCAACGGATTTTCGTTCAGTCTTTTGACAGGAGTCCTCAACTAAACTGAAAGTTCATCAGACAATATATGTTTAGTCTTGTTGCTTTTCCAATTTCTATGAACCATTTTATAATGGCTAGTCCATAGTGAAAAAGTATCCTCAATTTTATCGGATTTTTCTGAGTCAGATTTAATATCTTCATTTGGAAAAAGAGTATTTTTCATAAATTCCTTGATCTTTGATACAGCATTGGCAACGGCTATTGCATCATTAAAGTGCATTTTTCTGAATCGAGGGTCTAAAATGTTAGATATGTCAACACGTTTATATACCAATATACACGTTCTGTATACAATTTGTCATTTCGATGCATCGAAAGAAAACATCGATGTTTTCCGATTATTTAGGAGCAAAAAAAAAACATCGGATTATATCGATTTTCGACACAATACATCAAGTGTTTTTAAAACATCGATGCTTTTTGTCCATCCTTACTAATGACTAGCCGATCTCTTAAAGTAACTTGTATGAAACGTATCTCTAAAGTGTCTTATTTATTCCTCTTCTAACCTTTTTCTCTTCCATCCTTTTATTTTATTAACAGATTTTGTATAAAATGTCTAATTTGTTGCAGAATTTCACTGTCGAATACAACATTCTTTAAATTAATTGATAAATCCTTACTTTTAATATTGTGTTTAAAATTATGGCAGGTCAATTTGAAATAAATTTGGAAGATATACATAATTCCTTTCATTTTAGCAGCCATGTCACAGAATTTAAATCCGTTCGGAAGTGGAATTAATTCCGTATTTTGCTTTAATAGAAAAAGTAACAAAAAATAACAAACAATTTTTTCGGAATGAAACCTAAATATGCTTACAATTACAATTCCATGTAGAAAATGAAAAGTGGTTTCATTCCGAAACAGTTTTTCGTTTTATTTTTCTATAAGGAGAAAAAAACGGCATTAATTCCATTTTCGAACGGAATTAAATTATGTGGGTGGCATGGCTGCATATTTAGAATGGGATTTAATTAGAACTTTTATCACGGTTAATACCTCATGGGTATTAACGCTGCAGCGCCACAATGTCTCGAAATTATTTATCTGTATTACGAAAATCAGCGTAATGTGAGAAAATTTTCTGAGCCAATGCCTCTTTTTAGAGTAAATTTTAGTTAACTTTACATTCCGGGCTTGTGACCTGGTCGCCCAGATCGTCTACATTTTTTCTATGGAGCTATGTGCAGTCAAAGTCGTATGACTTCAGCAATGTGCAAAAGACTGATCGAAAATTACACCTTCCGAATGAAAAACCAACAGTATAGTAGCGACCAACCTTTGAATAGATTTATTTTATTTTAAAATTTGTTCTTTCGGACAATAGTAAATATTACGATGTGTAGTTCTACTTCATGTATTTTATTGGGTGTATAACTTAAACATTGATTTTTAAATTTTCTTTTAGCTTTTATTTTGAAACATTTCTGTAATATAAATTTATTCAAAGTACTTGTCATTATGACCATATCTGGCAACATGGATTCCGCACCAGAAGAACTGCTCATCTTTTCAAGCCAAAAACGAATAAAAAGCCAATTTCGGGTAACCTTTCAAAAGAGAAGGGTATCACAAAAAGAAACTAACTTCTAAATAGTTTTAACAGGTTCGGTTATTTAAATTGTAGTTCTAATGTGTCAATTGATTTTCTATTGCTAGTATAGACACAAGCTATGTATTTAATTCAATCTTTTGATTTAGCAGAAATCAGAACCAATATTTTTATCTGTGCAAAAATAATAGTTGAAAAAATTAAAAAGAAATTGCCTGAAATTAATAAAACTCAATATGGAATCCTAAACTAGAACGTACTTTAAGTTGAAAAATGCGGTATACAAAACTTGTTAAACATAATTTTTGGATTCACAAATCCTAACTGACGTATTCAGAAAAAATAAATTAGGCTTGAAGTGTGCTTTTGGACAAAATTTTCATACATTGGAAGTCTACTTTAATTTTTTCTGAATAAGACTGTAAAACCATATAAAAAGCCATATAAGTTCGTGTCTAGTTAGATGTGAATTAGTATGTGATAGTGAAACTTGTAAATAAAATTAGAAAATATTGAGGATCGCTTCAGTTTTTATCATGCCTTGTAATTTATTCGATGTACAGTTGTTTAAAATATCTACATAAAGCTCTGTTACATCGAAGCTAAGTTAATCCCTTATCGTTTTGTATACAAAATCTCCACAACTGATGTCTATAGTAAGAACCATTAAATTAATTTTAAGATAGTGCCTGGTACGCCATCTGCCCAGTAGTTATCTTTGAAAATAGTTTCAATAATGCCGTGTGTATTAAAGTTTCTATGCTTGTTCGGGCTTACTTAACCAAGTTTTTTCTAATGGGACTTACCAATTGCACAAACAGTTCCAGCAAATATGAACATATTAACAAATGAACTTTTAGTCGCCTAATTTTTAATTTTAATAACTTCAATTGGCCAGTAAGATTGCTGTTTTAAAATCACAGATTTATGTGAAAAAGCTACAAACTGAGGCAGTTTCCAACAAGAATATCCTCCAAGAATGCAAGTTCTCATGCAAAACATAAAAAAATATTTTTCATGTCAACGATTCGGATATACAGTATTTCAAAAGCTGCATTTTAAATTAAGTTTTTGAAGTGCAATATTCCTACAAAAAATGTGATTTTCCAAACAAACAAATCACTTTAAATTTCACAGGCTACTTTTCATTTAGCTGGTTACCGCTAAATTATTTTATATTTTTAAAAAATAATTGTTTTTTTTTACAAATAAAATAAAGCAGACTCTTGATTAATTAAAGAGAATGTTGTACTTCTTAAGAAATAAAATGAAAGACTGAAGCAGCAAACCTAAACACTTTCAAAAAGCGCATCAAATAACAAAAGATTTAAGCAACAAACTTGATACAAGTGGCTGTAATAGTTTTCTGCCAATATTTCCAAAGAGAAATTACTTTAATAACAAATTGTTTTTTATCAAATTAACTGTATTTATCAGGGTAATTTGTAATGATTTCTCAATTTATTTTCCTAGAAATTGTGCTTGTTCTCGCCTTAAGATTTTTTCCAACATTTTCGCTGTGGCAAACAAGTGTAGGTGCTGCCAAAAGTATGTTGTTTTAGTGAAAAATAACAACAGCAACAACAAGAACAGCATTCATTTATACTGGTCATAACTATTTTTCGTTTTATTTTTACTTTTTGATTTTTGCAATACATACAACTTTTCTGGCTTTTGTGTTTTTGTTGATAGTAACGCCTAATGATCCACCTGGCAATTAATTATAATTTATTAATAGCAGACACGTAAACATAACGGTCCTACAAAAACTACAATATTGTGGCAGTCTTAAATAATTATTTAAGAAAAGTCTTTAAACTCTAAATGCATTTCTTATATAATACAAAACATTAATTTTCAAAAAAAAAAAAAAAAAAACAAGAACAGAAAAAAAGAAAAGTTAAAAATAATATGTTAATTAATGTTTTATTAAAGAGACATACATGTTCACCAAACATTTACTTGTATGATGTAATTTTTATATTGTTGTTTAGTTTTATTTTCATGTTTATTCTAAGTATGATTAATTAAAGTGTACCCTCCTTTATGCAACAACCTCAACTGAGTGAAAGAGACCACCCATTTTTATTAAAAAGTAGATTTTTATCTTTATGGAAGAACAAAAAGCAGTAGATAATACTGCATACTTACATGATACAAATTCATGTTGTACAAACGAGAGGTGTTTTTGTTCTTTTTAGCAAAATCTACAAAATGCAAATCGCCTTTGCGTTGACCACAAGCCACATGTCTGCAATAAAATGCTGAAAGTTGAAAAAAATAAGAATATTTATAATTTTTTTATTGTTTGTTTAAAAATTAATCAACATAAATAACTTGTAGTCTTATTTATAACTTTATTAAGGTTTTTGTTTCATCTTGACAAATTTCTTAAATAAAATATGTTTGCTTGCAGATGTATAAAATCCCTTCTTAATATTAAGAAAAATTTTCTTAATGTATTTATGTTTTTAAATTGTTGGCCATTAGCTTGATGTTTTAATAAGAGGCATTTTATGTTTTCGTGGTATTAAGTTTATAATGTGATTATTTGCTGTCTGTGTATATTTTGGAGTTTTTTTTTATTTGGCTTGCATTTTGTTAATAATGAATTTAAAGGTGTTACCTTAAGTATGATTTGTAAGTGATGCTTCAGGGCAATACCCTACTTTGAGTAGAGGCAATTGCATTTGAATGTGGATCTTTTGCAAAAAACGAATATATAATAAAAAATTAAATTAAATTAGAGAAAATTTGTTAATCAGGCTTGAGTTCATTTTTAATTAATTGGAATGAAATTAGAACCCGTGATCTCGGCGACATTTGGTTTCAGCAAGACGGCGCACAGTGGCACCATCCCATACATGTCTTGGAAAAAAATAGAAGGAGTGGTCGTACAGCAATTAAATTTTGCAAAAACACTTCTTTGGGTTAAATTAAGAAATTTTGAAAAAATGTTGGAAAACCGCCCACTGCCACACCCACCTCCCATATAACTGCACTTGTCAAAATTTTATTTTTGGACCTAGGGACTTGAAATTCGGGACACTTCTTAATTGAATTCTCCTTATGAAAAAAAATTAAACATATTGGGGATGCCACGCCTACTTTAGATTTTACGCCCACTGAAAGTTGTAGATTTTAGGTGTTTTTCTTCCCTGTCTAGAATCATATGAAAATTTAATATAAGTTAAAAAATATTAATTTTTATTCAAACGTTAAACATCTGTTGTCTCCATACAAAAAAAGAGAATATCCCCAACAACCTTCCTCGAAAGATATTAGCCTTCAAATACACCGAAAATATCGCACAAATGCATGCCGCTTTTCTAGTCATGTATATGTTTTTTTTTTTTCTTTTTTTTTTAATAATTAACAAACACAAACTGCGAAGCTTTTTTTGGCTTGTCTGCAGAAAACACCCAGAGTCTTTGGCGGGAATCGAACCCGCAACCCTCTGACTGATAGTCCGGCACATTATCGCCTAGTCTATCGGGCACTCAAAAAGTTAAAGTGTGTAAAACCTAAGTCATTGAAACAAATTGATATAAAATACAGTTATGAACCCTTTTTAATGCTTTTTGATGAAAAAAATGGTGTTGCCAATATTGCGACGTCAAATGAGGTTATTTATACCTTTCAGCTTGATAAAAATCCAATATAATATAGAATGTTTTAATTGAATATGTAACAGGCGAAAAATTGTGTTAGTTTTTATTTGTAATATTATTCAAGCACCATATATTTAACAATGGGATCTAGTTCGAAAGAAATTTTGTTCGAATGACGCCTTTTGCTACTTATGTAAGGATCCGAAGTTATAAGAAGTCTGTTGAATACATCAGTATTTGTGGAAATTCGATCACACTTTTTTGAAAACATCAATCGATACTTCCTGTAATCTTTGTCTCTGGCTTCCTCGGCTTCCTCTGAAAGCATTCCTATTGGTAATACGGCAGCATCCATTATATCCTTACCATGCATTAGTACTTTGGGCACAGTAACAGGCATATAAAACCAACTATATTTTTGTACGAACAGTTTCGCAGTGTCCGACGCATACAATTTAAATTTGCCATATTAATATGAACTATATAAGTAGTCATATGAATGAAATTTAATATATTTAAGTTTTTATTTCGATTGAAATGTCATTCAATTTCGTTACGCCTACATATTCGTAAACAAAAATAATGTTTTACTTATAAATCGTTTCAAGCTTTAATTCCCAAAAGCCTAAAAGTATACCCAATTTTTTGTCTTATTGACCATTTGTATGAAATATTGGAAGTGACTTTTGAAATTAAAATCGATGTTACTAAAAGGGACGGTAATTGGCGGTAGTTTTTTTTTCTTAATTGAAAGTACAGACTCGGACCTTTCATTTTCTTATAGTTAGAGGGCTAAGCAAGGCAAAGCACATAAAGTTTTTTTCCATCAAAAAGTGAAAAGTTGATATATTTTAGTATAATTTTTGATAAATTATAATAATTAGTTTACTTTTCCAATTTCAATAATTCTTTTTTTTTATAAAAAAGTAAGTGCTATATTTTCACTAAAAAATAAAACAAAACCCATAGCTATAAACTTACACACAAAAAAAGTTCTTTATTTGGGCAGTAATTTTAAACTAATTTCATTGAATAAATTTCCGTTGACTTCTGTTAGTTTTTTTAACTACAAAATTTCACTTTTCATAAAAAACCTTGTTGAATTTTTCTTATCCGAATACTTCTTTACAAAACCAAATCATTAAAATTTTAAAATTTAAAAGTTGAAAAACCCTATTTTTTCCGCAAACCAATGGATTTATTGAGAGCACACTTCGGTGAGCACACAATTTCACGTTTTGGGCCGGTTGATTGGCGACCAAGATATTGTAATATCACACCATTAGACTTTTTTCTATGGGGATATGCACAGTCTAAAGTGTACGAGTATGCGGACAAAGGTGCTGTAGCTTAATTGGTCAGCACATTTAATCATTAAGCATGAGTTAGTATTTGTAGCCCGGGTTCGATTCCCAGCCGCTGCCTCTCAAACAACATCAGTTTCTGATAATTATTAGTTTTCTTTCTATCCATCATAACTAATATTTATCACAGCGCTCTCCTTCGGTGGTATAGCATTCAAACGCCACCGAAGTAAAATAATTAAATAAAGGCTATAAAATCAAGCTTTAACATTAATGCCCCTACTCACCACCAGAGGCGCTGCAATGCTGCACTAAAACAAACATAATGCGCAATTGCAGAGTTGTGATATAAAAAAGCTTTCTTCTTTCACCACCTTTACTTCTTCAACTATCCCCTTTCCAAAGAAAGTAACGCAATTATATATAGGCATATTAATTGCCTGAGTGTTACTTCTCTTTAAAAAAAAGTTAGCTTTTCTTTGGCAACAGTCAATAAGAAAGTAAACCTGACTCTATTATACCCATATGTACATACTTTAAGGAGATCGCTTGCATAGTTAACGTCTTTATAAAATGCACGTATTTATTGGAAATGTTATAGGGTACATTTAAATCACTCTTGTAAGGTACTTAAAACATCTTAATAATTTTACCATTAATATGCATTAAAGTATTTTCTTTGTTTTTTGTTTCTTTTTCGTTTGTATGTTGTTTGCTACTTTTCTTCTTAACATGTTGTTTCCTCACGTGTAATCATCTTAAAATTGCTGTTTTAGTTTTTTCATTTTAAATTTAAAGGCATCGAACCTTTAATTAATTGTAATTTATTAAGTGTGTAAAGTAGCATTGCTGTTAAATGTTTGTGTAGAAATGAATAAGAGTTTGCAGAAATCAATCCTTAAACTTAAATCGATTTTGGGAAAGGAAAATAACATAAATATGTACAATGATGCGGCAATTTAAAGCAATTCCCTAAAATCGCAAAGGAATTTTTGTGGTTGAAATAAACAAAATTAAATTAAGACAAGTTATATTAAAGGAGTGCCAATGTCACTGTTTATTTTGTTAATAAACAGTTGTAACATTAATTTCATTGTGTAATAGTACAATTTTAAAAACTCAACTGATTATCAACAGTTTTAATCTCTTCTGCCATCAGCAGCAGTGTTTGGAACACCACCTCTAATACAGCCACAAGGTTTTATACCCTGTTTTGGTATTGCTCCTTGACCCAGCAATTCGTCTACATTAAGAGCAGTTGGTTTAGCCTTATATTCCTGTTCGGATGAACAGGCTAAAATACGCCAATTGGCATGAGGTTTCAAATAATCAATACCCTCTTGTATGTATTGCTTAGCTAATTGCGCACAAAATTCTGGATCATTGCTGGCTCGCTTAAGACTATTCGAGAAATTAACTTTTTCCTCATTTTGTATCCTTTTCAATTCTTCTATTTGTTTATTTAACTCTTCGCGATATTTTTGTTTTTGAGCCAGAACTTCTTTGTGCGTTATTTCTTGGTGAATAAAACGATTTTCCAACATTTTACACTCATGGTGTTCAGCTTCTTCGCGTAAGCGTTTTTCGTATTGTTCGCAAATTTGTTGCCTCAACTCGGCATAACACTGTTCGGCTATGCGAGCTTTACGCTGGCGTTCAAGTAAAATATTATTTTTCGTACACATATCAATACGTCTAAGATCGTCTGTACATTTATTAAACATCTGCTGTTGCTGTTCTTCCAATTGACGCATGCCTTTCACAAATCGTATGAAGTCGACTGTGGCCTTGTGGAAAGCTTTCTTTTTCTCTTTAGCTGCAGCGTTTTCTTCAGCCTCCATGCGGGCTATTTCAGCCATCATTTTGCGATGCATTTCAGCTTGTTCGCGCTGCTCTTTCTCGCGCATTATTTGCTTTTCGTGTATCATGTTTAACAGCTCATTGCGATATTCAGTTACATGCACCGGCTTTCCCTGTAGCTTTTGATCAAATTCTTCTAAGCGTATTTCTTCTAGCAAAGCCTCTAATTTATTTTTTTCTTGCAATTTTTCTTGCTGCTCTTTCTCACGCTTCTGTTGCAATTCTTCCAACTGCACTTTTCGTGTATCCGAAACATGCTTCACTAAAGCTTTTTTCAAACAATTTTCCTGCTGCTGACGTTCATCCATTAACTGAAGATTTATGTTTTGCACCTTTAGCCAATATTTCTCTAAATCTTGTTCTTTTCTCACAGACCTCTCCTTCTCCAGCATCTGCTCCTGTTGGCATTCTTTAACATTTTGCGTTTCTTTGCTCCGCAAAGCTTCGCGTATTTCATAACAACTGTTCATGTATTGTTGTATGCGTTTCGATTTCAAGAATTCCAACTCATTCTTAGTACTCTCCTCCTTTATCTTAAGCAGTATATCTTTGCGCTCCCTGATGTCCTCGTCAATGCGTGACTTGACTTTATTGGCAAATTCTTCTTCGTATATTTTATCCTCATACTCCAGCAAAAGCTTTAAGGTATTTCGCCTTTGATTAAGTTCCTTGCTGGCCACTTGTTGGGCTTGATGTACTAGATTTTTGAGTTGTGTGTACAAAGATTTGCGATCAGTACTAACAATGAAGGCATGATGGTCCGTTAATTGTTTCAACTCATTCATGTTGGAATTTGATCAGATGATTTTGATGTACTCGCGCTGTTTAATCTGGTGGCAAGATAAAAATAAACTTTTCACATTATAAAAATAAATGACTCTTTGTTTTTAGACTTTTATGTTATTTTTTATTTGTAAACCGGATTAAAAATATTTATTTTCCAATTAACGAAACAAAATTGTCAATTTATTATGATTTATTTAGTTATCGAAATGTACAATAAGAATCGAAATATACAAAAAAAAAACTTAATAAAGTAATTATGAAATATTTGTGAAGCAAAGTCTGGGGGAAAAAATCAAGTTTTTTTTAAAGAAACAAATTCAATATGTAGAAAGAATCTATTTTTTGCTTAAATTACATACAAATTTTGTGTGAAAACAGAAGCTTTTTCATCTTCATCTCCTTTCTGCAAGATTATCCCTTACTATCAATATTTATTTTATTAATAAAAAAAAGGCTTATAAACATTAAAAGGCAACAACAAAAAAATGTTAAGTGTGTCTACACCTTCGAAATCTCATATTACATTATAATATATAAGAAAAAATATTTATTATGGAATTTTTTCTTTATAAATAGAAAACAGAAATCACCTTTAAACGCTGCGTGTAATTAACGCATACGCCCTTTAAAACTAAAAAGTAATAAAAGCAATATAACGCAAATATAGAAAAAAGCCAAACTAAAAGCCTGTAGAAAATGTTAAAGCCAAACACGCCACTTCCAGTAGAAGAAACAAAAAACAATTTTTGTACAAGGCGCCATAAAAGGACTTCTTAAGTTGCGTGTCAAACTATACTGTTGTATTTTGTATTGTTTAAAATGTGGGGAGAAAAAAAAACGTATGCCATAAACCTTATGGTAAAATCAGATCTTTGAATATATATATTCTTGATTCCTGTAAAGGGCTTGACACAATTTTTATTTTAATTAAGTCTTTTCATTTTGATTGTTATTGTTTAAAGGAAAAACTATAGTTTTCTCTTAAACTGTTGAATATTTGTAAGATATTAATTTTATTTAAATTGAAGTCATTCTTAAGTACTAATGATACAAATCTTAACCTAGTATAGTAGGCATGCATACGTGACGCTGCGCACTCGTTCTTATTTCTAATGTTTGTAAAATAATATAACACAAATTTTACCACACAGACATGTGTGAAAAACAAGGGTAATTTTCTTATCTACACAATATTGACATCCATAAATTTAGTTTTACAATGTTAATGTCATGGTGTAACTATACAAGGTGAGTGCAGTAGCACAGCTGACTGGCTTTGTTTACAATTTACTTATGTCAAAAATAATACATTTTCAAGAATTTTTGACAGTAGTGCATTATTTTACACAAACAAAATGCCTGTTGTTTCTGTATTGTGTTGTATTTATTGCCGATTTGCACTCACCTTGTATAGTTACACCATGGCTAATGTTAAATAGTAATAATAAATTATAAACATTCAGGCATGTGATGGAAATCGAAAACAAATGAGTTTTAGAAGTCAATTTTTTCGTAATATTTCTATATTGAAAAACTTTTATCACATAAAATGTAAAGATATTGGTCTACTAAAGAGAATCTTAAAACAAAAATTTTAAAAATTAGATTATAAATGCATTAAAGTGTATTTCCGAAACTGATTCGTTTTCGATTTCCATCACATGCCTGAATATTTGTAATTTATTATTACTATATATGTATATATTTCCCCAACAATTAGTATCGACAGCTAGGAAATTGTGAAAGGGTTTGAAATCAAATCAAATAGCAAAAAATTTAACTAAAATCTGCAAATATTATTAATAGCGTAGACAGACGACACAGTTAATTTGCATTAACAGTCTTAATTCAAATTAACTCGTGAATTATCCCATCTTAATGCGCATTAAGTTAGACGTAAATGCACAAAATCAAACTGAATTTATACTGCATTTAGCTATTTCAATATGGCAACATCATCGAAAATCAATCATATGTTATCAAATTGTTTACTATTCTAAAAGAAGAAGAAGACAATTGTAAAATTTAAATAATAAAAATAGATTTCCACAATTGCCTTTCTCTTATTTCAGAGTTTCCCACTGTGGTCCCCACATGTAGCAACACGTTCAGGTTGATGGTTGCTAGGCATGAACAATTTTTGCATTATGGAGCAGTTTCAGCAAATGTAATTTCAGCTTTTTTTCAAATAAATAGTGATTTTTCACCAAATGCCAAACAAAGTTTTTCATAATTAAACAGTTGTTTACAAACAAACAGCTGTTTAAATGCTGTTTTAAATGCAGAAACTGACCTCTGTCACGGTAAAATCTTAACTCACATTAGTGAGATTTTAATGCAAATTAACGCTGTCGTCTGTCTACGCTATACAGCACCCCGGAGGCGATCAAATAAACAAATTAATCACATAGTTGTGTGCGTGCATTCGTTATTTTTCGGCTACACATACACGTTGTCGGTAATGATGGATGCAAATCAGAAGATTTAATTTTGTTTATTTGACGGCCGATTACTTGAGCGTCTCCGGTTGTGATTGACAAAAACAATAATTTGCTTTGTATTTGCTGTCATAAAAATATACATATTTTGTGTGTTTAACAAAAATTAGCCTGCTGTCGCGAATGTGTTTAATGCTTTAAACGGCATTTTTTTGAAAATCAAGAAGTAAAGCAAAAATTCCCTCATATAACTGTCATTCCCACATATGATGTATATTCAATAACAAAGTGAGAATAAATGACATATATGTAAATTTCAAAGGAGGTTCAAAGAGTCGAGAGTAAAAGATAATTCCAAACTATTTCATTCTTATTTGATGTAGTAAATTACAACATAAAATGTCCTGAGTTTTTGGTATATATAAATATTAATGTACGCTCAAGATCATGATCAACATAATGATTACTTTTTTATTGGTTACCATAAAACTAATTATTAATTGAATGAACCACTGATTAGAATTAAAAAAATATTTAATAAATTGAATGAAATCTAAGTTTTAGATTTTAGTTTTTCTAAAGTGAAATTTAAACAATATTTTAAAAAGCTGATATAATTATTTTAAGCGAATAGTCTGTAAGGACATTTTGTTAATCCATAGACTTTTATAAATAATTAAATGAGTATAGTTTATTTTATTATGTTTACCTGATTTCTTCTATAATGATAGAGATTTAAATCGATACCAAAACTTTACCAAAGAGTGGCGACACCTAAAAGAAGACATCAAATGTATTCTGTTAGATAAATATGCGGATTTATAGTTGAAGAGATGATAACACAACACAAGTGCAGCTTGCCAACAGGTTTTAAGGTAAAAGTTTTTGTAGTGTGACCGGATTTTATGTGATAAATGTTTAAATACATCCTACATCTTGTGTTCTTTTGAAACATTTTCCTCTACTATTTGCAATTACGTAGCTGCAAAAATAATAAATATTACAAAAGTTTATAAGAACAAGCACGCAAGCATTGTCGAGAAAAAAGTGCTTTATTGACACAATTTCCCTGGCCACAAGAAAATAACAAAGATTTCCCATATTATTTACAAATCATGCATCATTACAATCCTTACAAGATCTGTTCATACCTATAGGTAAAATAAATAACTTTAAATGAAAGACAGATTTTATTGTTATTTTATATAAAAATAAACATTAAACTAGACAACAGCAAACACGTATAGTCAATCGAAATAGATTAACAATTTTATTATTAAAAGTAAAGTGAATTGTGTTCTTGAATTTTATGGAAGTCTCGAACAAAATCTCTAATAAAGCACAGTGGCTTTGTGTGTTTTGCCAGAGGTATAAAAAAAAAACAAAATATTTTAGATTACCACCGAGTATCTAGTGAAAAAGAAGTAGAAAAAAATATATAGCGATAAAGATTGGGCTGGGTTATCAAGTCCACAACAATAGAGGGCATCACTAAAGTGAGCCTTAGTCACATGCAGTGCTGTTCAGAACAGTATTGTGCAGTGCCATTGTACTGCATTCATGCACGCACTCACGCACATATTCATTTATTAAGCCTGGTCAAAAATCAATAAAAAATATATTGTTTTTTTTTTTCATTTAATACTTTTCTGATTTTATTTATTTTATTTTTTTGAGTAATTTGCTCCCTACTTGGTTTGCAATAGTGCTACATTATTATCGTAGACTTATTTAGAAAGAGAACTTGAAAAGTTTTCTCTAAATTTTGAATACCCTACATCAGGTGCGGATTAATCAGAAGAGGAAAATGGGTTGATTTTTCATTAGGCATACAGTTGAAATACAAAAAATATTAAATTTGGAAAGTGGATTACCCGTCAATTTTTGAATGCGCTAGAACAAATTGAATATTTCGAGCCATAACCGCCGAAAAAATGTATCCCACAAACTCAAAATTTTACAGGGGAAGGTTTTTTTTAAATAAAATCAGTTTGAATAAAGCCATTATTTTAAAATTTATAATGTAAATATTGTTTTGTGTAATACATTTCATTTTAATAATTTTAAATGATGTTGAACTATCGATTTCCATAAAAAAACAACAATCGATTATGGTGTGGGATACATTATTTTGGCGGTTATGGCTCGATTTATAGAATTATGTAATCTCAAGTGCCAATATACTACAAGCAATTCTTTAAACCAATTAGACATCGTGGTGAGGGGAAGATAAGACGAGTACACACTTGCTTGTACTAGCAATTCTTGTTACTCTCTTTTTCGTATTACATACATATATGTGTATACTCTCAAATAAAAATACGCACAATTTAAGCAATAAGAATTATGCTGTGTGAACACAGAAGAAATTTCAAGGAAAAAATTGTATCAATCATTTTAATAAAAATTGAATCGTGTAAATTGGGACTAAGATAGATGAATTAAAAAAAAAACATAAGAAGCTGATAAGATTTATACGCTACAATTTTCTGAAAAATATGCGGAGATGAAAAGGCATAGGAAACCGTGGAACATATTATCTGCCAATGCCCAGGTCTTCAGCCTCACATTACTGAGGTGGCTGTATGTAAGTATTTGCCTTGATTGGACAGATCTTTGTCCTAAGGAATTGGCTTATTATTTTTAATTATCGAATTGCTTCGGTCTTCTTTTGAATTCTATAAGACTTTTCTTTCTGCAAGGATTCACAACAGACTTATAGGTCAGCGATTGGAAGTATGCATCACACACTACCTTTCTCAAACTGTAACTTATGTATACGGCATTTTTAAAAAATAAACTCTTGCAAATTCACCCAGCAATTTAATCGGCATTTTTTATAAATACTTCATAACACAATATGAAACTCCTGTATTTTCTCTTGAATCATCCATCTTCAGCTTTCAGAATAAATGTTCACTCTAATAGGATCAAGACAACGATTACTGACTGAGTTTCCATAACAGGTGTTTTGTTAAACATTTTACTTATAGCATTAAACACACTCAAACAAACACACTGCACTAATGCACCATTATTTGGCATTTAATAAGACTACAATGCATAGATTAAACTTTAAGTCTATCCACAACTTAAGTCTATTAAGACATAAAGCAAACACTTTTTGATTGATGTTCAACTTAATGTAGTGTACACTACAAATCACTCTTAGCTTCGATAAATACCTTAACTTAAACTGTTTACTTAGCATGTATGTAACATGTATGTAGCTTGTAAGAGGCAAGTTCATTTTGCTGCAAACATGCGTTTGAACACTTGAGCGTGGTATTTTGTTTTGAGTTGGGTGTTGTTGCTGTTTATAGCAGAAGACTATTGGGCGTACATATCGAAAACCATTAACATTCTTGTCATCATACATACCACTAATCCAACATAAAATACATTTATAAACTCCCTTTAGTATACCAAACAAGCAAATGCAAAAGCAAAAAATTAAAATAACCTATAGAAAAAAAGGGAAACCAAATCTTGGCACATAAACTATTTTTAAATCAAAATACAAAAAACAAGAAGTCTTTTTAATGGCAATTTGTGTCGCCTGTTTATAGGTACAACACCAAAGTGCAAGACAATAAAAAAAAGAATTAATACAACTTCTCAATATTGAAGATGTAGTACTACATAGTAGTAGTTAAAGTACTAAAATCAAAGTTGTTGTTGGTGTTGATGGTGATGTTCTTCTAGCTGGAGTAGTTGTTGAGGTCGTTTCTGTGGTTTTCGACGAATTAAGTCATGTTTAAACGCATCAAATAACACGCTAAAAATAACCAGAGTGAAAAAAGTTATATTCCCTACGTATACTTAGATGAGCTGTGATGGACGTGTGTTCAGTAGGGTAATACTTGCAACAATTTAAGTTTATTATTATAATATGTTAAGACCTTCTCTTGACACTTTGCTTTAGTATCAATATTCGAAGTCAGACCAATAAACGTTGTGTTGTGGCTTATGGAATTTGAAAATCTTCATTGCAAACACTTTTTAATACTTTAACATTTTATTCAGCATTAGCAACATAAAATATGCAAAATTTTGCTCTTTAAAAATCTGCCGTTGTTTCGATGTATGACAAACATACTGAAGCTGGATTATTTAGCGTCTTAAAATTCTTTGCTGGGTTCCTGTAGGGATAATTTGGATCCATATCATCAATAATAAACTAAAATTTAGTTTTTTACATTTCTCGATTGAGTGATCCATTTACCGAAACTACATTACCAGCACAATTTTCGAAAAAATTCGAACTTTCCTTCGACTGAAAAGCAAATAAAATTTCGAGAAAAGCCAGCGGCTTCTTCTTAATAAATGTTAAATATATGAATGCGATTTTCAAGCGAAATTGAATTCAATGAAGCAATTGTCAAAGCTGTTACTACTGATATGTCAACAAGTAAAATGTCAAAAAAATATCAAAACTTTCTTGTTATATTAGTATGCCCCTGTTGAAACAGAGAGCAGAACAGAACAGAAAGTTCTTGTTGAAAAACCGTTAATGTTACTTCTACTCTCTAAACGTTTAATTGATTCGATCATGAATAATTACAATAAATGCATTAACTTCTCTGTAACCTCCAAAATGTAATAACTTCATTTTAACCTCCAGAATAATGCAATTTTTTGTTAACCTTTTATTATAGATAATTTGAATTATGCTCTCGTATTGATTTTTTGCTTTGTCTTCGAGTACAATTCTTTCATATTTGGAAGCTGGATGTCGTCTTTATTCCAAAGGACGCCAATAATGATTTTTCCATGTCTCATGACTTAATTTTCCTTGTGAAGACTATCATAAAACATCTCTGCTTGTGTTTGACCGATTACTCCTATAATTTTGTATACCCTACACCACCTACCACCATGGTTGTGTGGAAATTACAGGACGCAATTTTGAAGGTATTTCGATAAAATTTGGTACATGATATTTTCGGGCCCAAGAACGGTTGCGATTGAATTGTGTCTCGATATAAACAGGATACATTTATACGCTTTATGATTTTTAAAGTTAGTTTCGGAAGTGGGAGCTATATCGATCATTATAAAATTGGACCAAATGATATTTGTATATATAAAACATATTTGTGATGAATATTATTTGGATAGCAACATTTTTAACAGAGTTATGAGCTTTAAAGTGATTTTCGGCAATGGCCCTTATATGGGAGCTATAGTCAATTGTGGGCCGATATGCACAAAAGAAGATGTGATTTGACTTCATATACAACTTATTTGTGGCGAAATTTGTTTTGATACGTGCATAAACCAAACATTTAGGACCGATAAACGCCTATTTCGGGAAGACATTTGTATGGGGGCTAGATGAAATAATAGACCGATTTCAACCAATTTGAGTTCCAACTATTCATGGGCCGAAAAAGTATGATGTACTATATTTTTAAACTGGCTAAAATCGTCATAAATGTGGGAATATATATTGTAATTTAAAACAAGCAATAAAGTATTGTTGCAGCCTGACCTATAACACTCTACACCGAGTATATTTATGAGCAAAGCCAGTTTTTATATTATCTACTGATCCATGGTGTAACTATACAAGGTGAGAAACCAAAAATATTGACAAAATATGTGGATGACATTTTTTGTAGAGTAAGGGAGTGCAATCGAGGAGATGTTGACCAAATTAAATAGTTTTAACAATGGAATTAATTTTACGAGCGAACTAGATCGCGATTCAAAGTTACCATATTTGGACATTATTATTATACGAGAAGGTAACATATTAAAAACAGATTGGTATCAAAAACCAACAGCGTCGGAAAGGATTATTAATTTCTTCTCCAAACATCCAAAGCGAGTTATAATAAATACTGCCAAAAATATGATACGGGCAGTGTTAATGTGGATGTTTAATTTCACAAACTTAATAAGAAGAAAATCCAAAACATATTATCTGACAACAATTTTCCAAAAAAACTGACAACAAACTGATTAAAGACTATGATAAGGGCAAAAAGGAGAGGACAAAATCAAGTGAAGAACCTAAAATATATAAATCATTAACATATGTTCCTGAAATGTCCGAAAGGTTTGAAAAATCTAAATTGTTTAATGGAGAAAACATTAAAATAGCGCACAAAACTGAACAAAATCTTGGAATATTGTTCAGTAAAACCAAAGATAAAATTCCAAATATGAAAAAAGCAAATATGGTATATCAGATCCCCTGTATAGGTAACGAGACTGAAACATGTAAGAAAGTGTATGTTGGAACAACTAAAAACAAATTAAAAACTAGAATTGCAGGACATAAATCAGATCAAAAACAACGTTTAAACAAATTTACGCAAAAAACAGCATTAACAACCCACTGTGTTGAGAATAAACAGTTTCCAAACTTTGAGAAAGCACGAGTATTAGAGAGCGAACAAAATTATAAACGACGATATATGCTAGAGATGCTACCAACAACAAAAATGAATTTTAAGATCGATGTGGAAAACTGTTCACAAAGCTACAAACATTTACCCCCTTATTCAAAAACGATTATTAAATTTAACAAACGTTTATTAAGACAGATTTGCATATAAAAATTTGCTTAATAAACGTTTGTTAAAGGGGTTAATCAACAAGGGGAAGAGTGTAGGCAATATTTAGTTTTTAAGTTTATTTGAACAACAGACGATGAAGAGAAATAAACATTAATTTTCCGTGGTCCATATAAATTATTATTTATTTGTAAGTTTACGTATTATTGTTTACATGTATTTTTATTGTTGTTTTTTCCATGTGTTTATTATGATTGTTATTATTTTTGTATAAGTTCTAAATTATACTTATATTTATAGACAAGCCCAGATGATGATACTCAAAGAGCATCGAAATATCGGCAAATAAAATAAAATAAAATTTATTTTCAATACTGGCCTCGAGCTTGAAATAAAAGCATTTTTATTTATTACACATAAAAAGGTCGAATAAAAACTACTTGAAGTAAACCTCCTTTTATGTAAAATCTAAATCAGAGGTAGGCAAAGCGTAAAATGAGGTTGTGTGTGTGAGAAAACTACCCAGCAAACATAAACATAATTATATAAATTATACAAAACAACTTAAACAGGAAACATACACTCACAATGTCTTTTCCGTAACATATAAGAAATTAACAACATTATCAATCATAAAATATTTTTCGTAATTCATTATTAATTTGAAATGTTTGTTGGGAAGTATTTCTGAAAAAAATATAAAAGCATCCGCCGCATTTGCACACATTGCTGTCTCAACGACGACTGAATGAAAGAGATTAAGCGTATGTGTGAAGTGCTCTCTGCACTATTGTGCTATAGGATGCCGACCTATGATCTAAAATTTAGATTCTAAATCAGATTAGTATCACCGAGGATAGCATTTGTAGAAGGGCTAAATGAAATAATGGATAAATTTAAATTTCAACCAAATTCTATCGAAATATTTTTAAAATTACGCGCTGTACTTTGCTCACTTGTTTTACATTAATAACCAGACATTGTTAAATCGACTCAGAAAGTTATTATATTTTCATTACAATATTTGTGTGTGTAACAAACAGCAGCACTAACGCAATATACCCTACTTACTATGGTAGTGTAGTAGAGATAAAGACACATTTATGATGATCTTATATATACTAATATCCACCACCCTACTAAATAATAGTGTATATTTTTGAAAACTAACCACTGAAGAATGAGACTAAGAATCCCCATCTACATCTTTATCGTCATCATCATATTGTATATGGCGATCATCAAGTTGACAATGATGATGACAAAGATGATGGGTATTGAAAATGACTTTGTCTTTGACTTTGATTGTAGGTAAAACCAATATATTTAAGCCGTACATATAAACATCTACTTAAGTGTAACATTGTTGACGTCTTTTGTGGTTACATGGAAAGTGAAGGTTTCATTACCCCCAACTCCCCTCCCCGGTTGTGTTATAAAACAAAGTTCTGGTAAACCTTTTCGTTATGCTTTTCAGTTCATTTCATATGCTGATACCATTTTTATAGTGCTGTTAATTGATATTTGTGTTTTGTTTTTGCTTGATTTTGGCGCAGGTATACAATATAACATAATTTTTTGCCGCTTATTGATTTTATAATAATCAAAAGGTAGAGAAAGAAGATGGCTCCAACGTCAATATCAACGTGAGTATTATCTTTAAAATCTTGTATAAATAATAAAGTCTTGTTGTTGTACAAACAAACAAAAAAAAAAATGCGAAAATAATACGAAATTCAAGTTGATGTTGTCATGTGACGAATACTAATTTGTTTTGGTTTTTAAAAGTTTTTTTTAATTAATTTTATTTTTGTTTCCTTTTTATTTTTCAGCTTTAGGCATGCTGTCAATGCTGCTTTAGAGGCGTAGCAGTACCGACAAGTGTCAGTTAGTTGAGATATAAAATATATTTGTATAATTTGTCTGTTGTATCCTTAAAAAGACATTATTACAGTGTGTTATTGAGCTTCATTTCCAGAAATACAATGATATGACTGTAAAGCAAGCAAAAACAACAAAATTAAGAAACAAATGTAAAGCTTTTAACGTGATTTTAATTAAATACAACTATTTTTAAAAGCAGCGTCTGCAGGTGGCCCAGAATGAAGTAAAAATGTCTTACGTGACAATTAAGATCTACTTGAATTTGCTTTTTATAAGACCAGCTACTTGCTAGTTTTTATGCATAACATTTCATAATATCCCTTAAGACCTTTTTTTTTTGTTGGTTTTTAGTTCTATTCCGAATATGTGTGCATATATGTAAGTTGTTTTGGTTAAAGTCTTATTAAAGCTAATATATTTATGAGTTATTAGAAGTTTTGTTAGGTTTTTCTATTTACCTTTAATATGCATATTTAACTTGGTAACATAAGCTACTTACAAGTTCTAAGAGTCATATAAAAATACAACTTTTAGAATTAGAAATTCAATCAGGCAAAAAATTTAGCACCTGCCGATCAAACACAGCGGGCATATTGCAAGTGTCTGCATGTTTACGTGGGTTAATTGAAAAGATTGAGATATTGATTTTATGCACCAAGCTGTTTCAAAATGTTCTTTATTAAGGATATGACACTAACAAATTATGCTGATATACATGAGGTCGAAATATTCGAGTGATATATTCATATATAGTCAGTCTTAGATATTTACAAATGAGGATGATATGTGCAGATGATGCATTGAGGAAAAACAACCCTCACTTTCTTTCTCAATGCCCTGCACTTTCTCGTAATTCACTCAAATGTTTTGAAACATTTTTCTATCAGAATCTAAACTACTTGAAGGGTATTGGTGCCGAGAAACAGGAGAAACCTCTTCAGATTCTCTCTTTGAAAAAATCCAGATTATGAAATAAAGGGTACGCCAAATAACCTTTTTTTAAAAAATGCTAAAAAAAACTACTGAATATTTTCTGAAATTTATTTTTTTATTTTTGATAATTTTTAGTTAGGCTTGAGTTCTTTAAATTTAATATTTATTAAATTATTATTTTTTACTGAAGGTAGGAATTGTTTTTACAACATGAAATCTTTTTAAAATTTTGTTTGATAATTTTTCCTGGCTGAGCTGGGGATCGAACCTGGGTTGAATTTACATGTTTCAAGAATCACCATCGTCTTTCATCAGAACTCTTTGAGTTCTAGAGGTTTAGATGAGGTTTACAAGTAGATCTTGGACAATGAACATTGTTGATGACGCCCTTGACAGGGTAGAAAATGCATTCCAGTGTGCCAATTGTCTAGAAAAATACAACTTTACAATGGTATTCTCTGAATTATTAATTAAATAAACTCAAGCCGAAATAATAAGAAATTTTCTCTAATAATTAATAAAAGTTCAACCATTTTTCATTAAGAGAAACTGTAGCCTCTAGAAAATTAACTGAATCATAAAATTAATATGTTTATTAAAGGACAATCCTTGGTCCATCGTTTTATATTTTTCAAGTCTTCATTAGCAATCCTAATTAATGCATGCCCAGATTTAGCTGTACTTACTAAATGTAAATCATCAGCATATGTGTAGCCTTTCAATGAGATTTAAGACGAAAGGATATCGTTTATATATTTATATATCTCAGTTTACCCTCTCGTAGAACATAGATCAGTTACTTAGAAGATGTTATACCGATTTTTTTTTGCAGACAAAATTTATATAATATATCTTGTTATATCCACATATCCATATATTCCGGCAAACAATTAACCAATTATTTTGAACCCAGTAAGTAATATACGAGTATGTATTTACATTTAAGACAAACCCTTATTTTTCTGCTTTATTATGTTGGAGTTGAGATATCAATGGTCGATGTCTTGAAATTAAATTCTCCAAAAACCAGTGTGCGTTTTTATTTAATCATCTCTTGTAAATGTTGTAATTCTAAAGGTCATATCTATCAGAAAAAAACTGTTTTTCTTTGGACCACCAAAGATGTCAAAGTTTATGCACCAGTCAGATATCCTGAATCTAGAGTTCCTATCAAAGTTCATTCTAAGGATATTAAGTCAAGCATTTTCTTCAGACTGGCTTGAAATGTGGAACACACAATGCTAGCAATAGCACGATAGGTGTCAGGCTGTTGTTTTTAATGGTTAGAATACTGGATACTAAAACATCTAGCTCTCTACAAAAGACCAGAGCACCATATTTCAGTATAGGTCTAATGACCGTTGTGACTTTTGGTGAATAATACAAGTTTAAAGATCCCTTGTCTTCACAAAAGTTTTCCAAGGTATTTGGTTTACCTTAAAATGTATGACATCATTTAACAAGTAACAAACATGATAACGAATGTGTGACTATCCTAGTACACGTCCAACAGTAGATTATTATTTATAGCTATATGTATGTAAAACAATGTTAACTTGTCAATTAACCCACTTAAACCTAAACGTGCGCTTAGCCTATCTTGTCTAGTTAAATTTTGAATTAAATATATAGAGTTATAAAAGTTTACATAAATTAGACATTATTTGTTGATGCTGCTGGCTTAACAAGCTCATATGTTTTCCTATTAAAGCCCTAAGGATGCCTGTCATATGAATAAAATGCTTAAACATGCTTAATTTTGCAAATTGAGAAACTTCAATAAAAAATAGAGAAAAAAAAATAAAAAATAAGTTTACAAATGTTTACGACTAAGAAGATTTTTTTTTCTATTTTGTTTAATTTTCTTATGACTAAAGTTCTGCAGATAACGATCAAAAGTTATCTGATATTATAAATAAGGAAATGAAAAAATCGCACTATAATTTTAATGATTAACTCTTGGGAAAATGAATTTATTTACAGTTCTACTATTTAATTAAATTAAGAAAAATTTATGTATAAAACAAATCCAAAGCAGTAAGTAATAAATATTTCTATGCTTGCATTATCCAGCCAGTTGCAACAGTTGCAGCAACCGGAGGTGGAAGAATCATATTATCATTGGATTATTTATGTTCAACTACTCCCATGTGGTGTTGCATTCTGTTGTTATATGTGGTGTGATGTTTCAGCACTTGTGTTAGCAACTTGAACCTATATTTAAAGTTTTTAGATTTTCCCTCAATGATAGAAAGATATAAAGTTTTGTTTATCTTGTTTTTTTTTCTATTTGTATTTGTAACTGAGCAGCAACAATAACATAGAGTAAGTAGTATTTTTTATGTGTTCTTTTTTAGTGTTTAACATTCGAACATGTTCAGAGCAGTTGTTAATGACGATGACAACTTAAATGAAAGATTATGTTAGAATACTGAAAACTACATATGCTTTAAAATAGAAACAATCAAATTAGTTTGACATAGGAATATACAATTTCTTAACATTAACTCATTTGGTTTTATTACCCAGCCCTATAAAACAGAAGTAAATAAAGTAATAAAAAGTATCTCAACTAGCAAAATATATGAGTAATTAAACTTTTTGCTAGTAGATCTTCTTTAAAGGTGTGTTCCTGCGTGAGCCAAAAATCAGGTAAATAAACATGTTGTCATTGGATTAGTTTGTAAACGTGATAAGTCCCTATTCAGAAAGTTTACAGGAAAAATAAAATGTTTTGAGATACTTTGTTTTAAATATATAGTTATAATTATAAATAATCATAGTTTAGAAGTCCGAAGGGGAGTTATAAGTTCTTTTTTGGGTTCAGTTTCTATATCTAATTTTGTATTTTTTAGTGAAATTTCGTATAACAATTGTAATTTCCATCACCACATGTGGTGCATGAGTATATACATATATGTACATATATACGTTTGTCATTCCGTTTAAAACACTGAGAAATATTATTGATCCTTATGAAATTCTAAGTCGTTTGAGCTATGCCCGTCTGTGTGTCTGTGTAAAACATTCTAACATCCAAAATACATAACCAAAACTAACAAAGTTTCTAAAAAATGTTTATTATTCTTCTATGCAGTTTGGTATTGAAATTCAGCCAAATCAGTTCAGCACAATCCGAGCATTGAACAGAACTGTAAGATCATATTTAAAAACAATGTTTGCTATTTTGTTGATATTGCAGATATAACTATGAAATTTTGCACTCATTATTCCTCTGATAAAAGGACGAAATGTGCTGCAAATAGTAAAAATCGATCCATGATTTTTCATAGCTCCCAAAAAAATTATCGAAATTTTTATTATCAAAATATAGCTGGATGATGTATAAATGCTTGTAAAATTGGAATATTTATAAAAAATTCAAAAACAAGTTTCCTGTAAAACTAAATCACAAAACTATCATTTGGTATATAAATTTCACTTCCAAAAATCAAAAATTAACATAAATAACTTTTAAATAGCGATTTCGAAGCAAAATTTTAGAGAAATAAGATTTATGTAATATAAAGATATATTTGAACATAATCCGCATATAAAGACACTTCCGAAAATCGCTTAAATACATATAAGAAAGTATAGTCGATCAAGCCCGTTCATATAATACCCTACACCCAGTATATGTATACAAAATGTTTTGCAGAAATGAGCGCTATATGGGATCTATTTGTCTATTGTGGACAGACCATCCAAAAATTTAGTGGCATGACTTCTGAACCTATAAATATTTTATGTATTAAATTTAATCTCATTTAAAAGATTTATACATGTTAAAGTGAGTTTCAAAGGGGATCTTATATAGGAGCTTTAACTAAGTATGGACCGACCATTAGAAAATTAGGTGTCATGATTTCTGTATATGTGAAACTTATTTGTGTTGAATTTTATTTGTATACCAAAATTTTGATTTTTGGAAGCCTTATATGGGAATTATGACTAACTAAGGACCGATCATTACAAAATTAGGCCGAATGATTTGTGTTGAATATTATTAGGATACCAATATTTTTAAGAGAGTTATGTCTGTTAAAGTTATTTTCGACAACGGTTCTTATATGCGATCTGCACAAAATTTGTAGAAGTGGCGCCCGTAGAGCAAACGAGGTTGCAAAAATCAAAATTTTCATGAGCGCCGACGAAGTTTTGAATAAACCCATGTTATAGGAAACTTTTGAACGATTTAAAATATGCCACTTTTAATAATATTACATTAGTTTAGAAGATATAACCGTTCAAAGTTGACCGACTTTCGGTTTTCAAAAAAACACACAATGTAATATCAGGAAAAATAGGTAACGAATCGCCATATTTTGTCTTTGTATTGATGGATGAATTTATTAATTATATAATGATAAAAAAAATTACCTGTTTGCTTTGTGTTTCTCCTGGTAAATCACTATTTAAAAACTATCCGTTTTTTCACTATTTTTCAACTTTGACGGAAAATAAAAAAAATTTATATTTTTGTAAATTTGCCATATTTGCAAAACCTGTTCTTTGATTATTACTTTACATAATTCAAAAGGTTTTATCTGCCCGTACGTGCCCGTTTGGCTTCTAGAGGTAAAAAAGGTTAAAAAGACATGGATGAATATTTTACAGAAAATTGAAAAAATAAATTTAAAAAAAAAATTATTTTTTTTAATTTGTTGGGTAATAATTTAAAATATAAAACCCTAAAGAAAAAAAAATAAAAACAATCTAGAAATGTAAAAATAATTTTCTTTAGTTACCATAAAATTGATTTGTCTACTAATTTTAACTTTGATAACCCATAAGTAGACACCTACAAAGCGTAGCACCATTTCTAAACGTTCATTTCATAGGCTGAACAGTTATCTATCATATGCTGTTTAAACTGTTCAATTATCTTATTCGGTTCAAAAGATATGATTTTTGCAACGAAAAAACTCAAATGGCGCCACTGTGCGTCATGTGCAACTTATTTGTAGCAAAATGTGTTGGGATACGTGCAGAAATCCACATTTATGACCGAAAAACACCTATTTTGAGAGCATTTGTATGGGGGATAGGTGAAATAATGGACCAATTTCAACCAATTTCAAACCCAACTGATCTTGGGCCAAAAAAATATCATGTACCGAATTTTATCAAAATATGTAGCTTTAAAATTTTAACCTGTACTCGACGCACAAAGTTTACATGGATAGCCAACCAGCCAGACGGACGGACGAACATTGTTAATTCGACCCAGGAAATGAGTTTAAGGTGGATGTTGGACTAATATTTATGGGAATTACAAGCATCAGCACAAATCCAATATATCTTCCTCACAATGGTATTGTAGGTTATAAATACATACTTTAACCATATATATATCTTATAGATAGTGATACCGATCCATAATTTTATATATGCCAAAATCAAACTACACTTAAATACTCATATATCTATTGAATATTTAAATAATATCTTTGAACGCAGATGTTCTCTTTATAAAATTTTACATATACATAATATACTTTTTCTTAAAAACTTTGTTGACTTTGAGCATTTTATGGATTATCGAGTTAATATACTAATGGCCAGTTTTTACCTTAAATATTAAAGTGTTTTTAAATTTAAGTTCAGTTTAAATGCCAAATTCATTTTTATAGATCATATTTAAATATAACTTAAATCACTGACTACGTCCATTTAAATACAACTTAAGTTGTTCATACTACCATTTGATTTTAGCAGTTCTGCAAATTATGAAAATTGCGCATTAAATTTTTTTTTATTATTTGATAAAAATATTCAATGTTATTAATATCAACTAAAACAATGATTTTAGATGAAGAGTATATGAATGATGCAGTTTTGTAAACTAAATAGTAAATCAGCTGTTAAATGAAAAAGTTGTTTATATTTTTTTGACATTTAATAGTGCTACCATATTTTTATCATAATTAAATACCAAACGCAATTTGAGACTGAAAAAATTAAACCATATTTAAATAAAACTTAAGTTTAAGGAAAAATTAACTAATTAACTAATAAGTCCTTCATATATAATCGCCATACATTTGTCTACATGAAATTTGTGCTGCTGCTCCACTGTACTTATAATGCCTTAAATTTTCCTACAACACAAATAGGAGGCTTTTCTCGTCTTTCTATTTTCTATTGTTCTTTAAAAGAGTGAGTGCTCTCCTATATACGAGTATGTTTTACATTTCATGCTGGTAATTGGAATGATGTAAAAGTTTTTGTAATTGTTTGTTAGAACACTAAATTATTCAAGTGCCAAGATTGGAAACACGCCGTCACCGTCACCGTCACCGCCATCATCTTGGCCACCTTAACATTAAACTAAACTAAACTAAAAAAAAATCACTCACTGATCAGAATTAATAACATATTTGCAAGTGTAGTAAAAATTTTGTGACAGGTCTCTCCGTCTACAATAAACATTGTAGCTAAGTAAAAACTGGGAAAGCCATCATATTTCCTCAAATAATAATATAATAATAAAGAAAAAGCAGTATAGAAACATGCACAGAATGTGCGCATGCAAACCATTCATCTAAATGCGGTCATTGGCTGTAAAGTGAACTTATTAATGCAATTGCTAACGTTTGTTAGTTGCCGCTGTCATAATGTACAACAAGTGAAAATGATAAAAATCTAAAACTCTCTAACTCACACTATCGCTTTGTGAATGATCAAAATGTCGTTGGTTGTTTTAGTAAAGAAATGGGAGTTTGCTCTATTGTTGGTGTCGTCGTTGTTGAGTTAGTAAGAAATTAACTCTAGGAATGCATATAATTATGGTATTTCATTTTATTCTCGTGTGCAACTTCTTTGCCATTTTTTGCCATAATTCTTTTGTTTTGCTGGGCACCCAAGCCAGTGAGCTTTTCCTAATAGATTTAAAGATTTAAAGTAACTTCAGAAAGGTGCAACACACACGCATTTATTGCGATTATTATAAAAATTACGAAAAAAAACTAACTAATTATTTACTTACATCATAAAGATTATGTGGAAAACTACAGTTATTTGAAAGTTTTTCTTTGTTGTAATTTTAATAAGCTGCTGTTGCTAGAAATTATTTTTAAAATAATTAGGTTTGTTCTTGCGCTTGAGGTTTTTCCGGCCGTTTAATTTTTTATGTTCTCAAAAATATAGTAATTTTCAGATTTGGCGCCATATGTAAAAAAACAAACATACTCGTACAATTTCCATGAAAAATGTTAATAGTTTGTTTGCGTGAATAGTCTCAGAGAATAAATTAAATTGAATTCCAACAAAACGACCAACCATAGATTAGCTGGAGCTCAAAGATGTTGCCGCCGCAACGGTTATCTAATTGGAAATGTGAGAAATAACTATAAATTTGAGATTAAGCCAAACGTTTTTAAATGCATTTATTTAAAAACAAAAATACAAATAATTAAGTTTTAATTGTTGTGTGTAGAGTTTTTTTTTAAATAAAATCGTGCGTCTTTATAGTTTGAAAGATAATAACAAAAGGATAATCATATGTTCAAAATGAAATTAGTAAATGATACACAAGACAAAGATGATGCAGATACTCGTATTTGAATGGCATGTTTGAGATTCCTGCTATTGTAGTAATAAAATTTGATCAAACGCACATATTGGCGCCAAGAATCTGGAAATACTTTTAAAATAAAAATGTAATTATTTTCTAACCGGCATCTATATAACCAATATCTTGTCACGTACTAAACGATATGAAAAAAGGTCTTTTTCAAATACTTTTTTCTGAAATGAAATTACAATACTTGACTAGTTGACACCAGACATATTGGCAAAACAAATAACCGAGAATATCGCAATAAGGCTAAATGCTTTCAAACTATGAAAGTATATTAAACGTCACTGAAAGCGCAAGTATTCACTTGGTATCCCTACCAATCCCGAAATCCCTATCCCAAAAATCCCTGGATTTGACAAATCCCGAAATCTAGTATTTGTTTACAAAGTCACCAACCAAAATTTAAATTTTAAAACGTTTGTCGAACAAATAAAGGTGAAAGAATTAAAATTAATTTACATTTATTGATATTTCTATTATTTCGGCTCGAGTTCATTAAATTTAATTTTCATTAAATTATTTTTACTGAAGGTAGGAATTGTTACATGAAAATTATTTTTAAAATTTTATTGATAATTTTTCTTGTCTTAGGATTCGTACCTGGGTTGTTGGTTGAATTTACATATGTTTCGAGAAACACCACTTTCTCTCATCGTTTAATTGTCTACAGCTTTTGGAATTTGGAAATTCCTATATGAAAAGCTTTAATTGATTTAACCCTCTTTGCATGATTTTTCTTTATTGGTGAAATAAATCCAGGTGATATAATTTATGTTTAAAATTAAAGGACAAATGGTTAGTATATATTTATAGTATAAATTTAGCAAGAAACAATATTATGGAAATTTTTTAAAAGAATGCATTCAATGTTATGATTGAAATTTCCACCATTATGCAATGAAAGGTTAAAACCTCAAGAGACGATGAATTTGTTTCCTTAAACAAATCGTTGTCATTTTGAATCCGATTAAGGTAACAGACAAAGCTCTTTGTGATATCAGATAGCGAAACGAATGAAATAATAAATGTAATTTAAATATGTAAAAAAAAACACCTAATAATGTCTGTAATAATATGGAATAAAATACTGAATAAGTATGAATAAGTATTGTTTATATAAGAATTTGCTAACAACGATGTTTTTCGTCAGCTTTATATATTGGTAACAATATTAAATCAAGATTCTATTTACTATAGATACTTTAATATTTTTAAGAAGCTTTAGGCCTTATTCATAAAACTTACAACAGATTTATAAGAGGTTTATAAAGCAAATTTCCATACAAAATGTTATAAACCTGTAAGTTTTTATGAATAAGGGGGTTTATACATCGATAATATTCTGTTGCTTTTAAATTTATAACGAAACGACATATTATTTTTATTAATCTAACATTTAAATATAATGTTATTAAGTATTTATTTATTAATGGTTTATAAACTTTTTGTTTTCAAAGGTATTTATTTTTAACATAAGAAACTTTTTTTGCATTAAAATGTTATTATCTAAACACCAGTTTGTTTTAATATGAGAGAAAAATCCCGAAATCCCGAAAATACCGATTCCGGGGACCCGGAATTCATTTATAAAATAGCGAATTCACATGTTTCTTTTGCAAGAAAAAACTAATAAAAATCCTTGCAAATTGCCACATAAAAAGGCTACAAATCCTTCAAAATAAACTCCTAAAGTTAATTCATAAACTTCGCAGACATTATTCCACACCAAGACTACACCAAATCACAAACGTTGATTTGGTCGCTATTAAAATATACAAATTGTATGAAAATTTCAATACTAGATGTTTATATTCTGTACATAATCATATAGTTGAGCTAGCCCCCGCTTTAGATTAGTCAGTTAAGTAGTTTTAAATTTTATCATAACAAAAATTTTACAAGGTTTTTGGAAATTGTTCACCTTAACTTTAATTCTATATTAAAAATTAAGGATAAAAACAAAATTGTATTATTAAGTAGAAAAAGGAAAAATCCTTAAACTCTTTGTAAATATGTATATACTATTGTAAGTAAATTTTGTAAATATCACTAAACACAATAAACTGAATTGAATAATAAAAATCCCTTTTTTATCATTTGATAGAACTCAGCAACAGGACAAAAATTTTAAGAACATACTAAAGCTTGTGATCTGTTACTTTGTTTTTGTTAAGATCTAAAAATAAATGTTCGTTCCTCTACACGGAATTAGCAATGTAAAATCCTGCTTGTTCCCCCTATTTTCTTTATAAATTCCATAAAAGTAATTTCAAAATAAATTAACAAAGATTAGTTTAAACAAACATTAGCGAAATTTATTAAATTTTACTAAAGACATACATAATATAATTGGTATTTGATATTATGTGGCAGTAGAACAACTTTTCTAATCACAAATACCTTAGAACTATTAAATGCCGCAAGCTGTGCGACGTAAAGAGAGAAATGTACGGAAAACAAATAACAAATCATTCGAAATTATCAATAGTATTTCAGAAATTTTATAACAGCCAGTTGATAATATGTAACCGTTGTTTAAGCACCAACAATAGCAAATGTTTTTTTTTCTACTTCTATGTGAGGATGTGTCTGCAATTCATTTCTTAAATATCTGCCATTTGAAAGAAAATAGAATTTTATACTTAAATTATATGGTTCGAATATGCACTCACTCGTTTGCCACATTTAGCTGTACAGAAGTATGTATGCAGCTTGTGTTTGTATGTTTAAATGTTTCCATCTTTAAATTTTGTTATGAAAACAAATTCAATGGTGGCAGCAACAACAATAACAACATCAGTCGATTGAAATGATGCAATATCAACAACAAACAAAAATATTGTATTTATTTTAAAGCTAACATACATACATGTGTGTATGAATATATATACGAACATATGTATTACGAGTATAAGTAGAAGGATGAAAACATTTTAGTTTAAAAAGTTTTGCAATATGATGCAACATCTAACAGCAACTATGTGTGTATAGATATGAATATGGGAGAGAGAGAGAGAGAGAGAGCGAGTTAGCTGAATGTTGCAGCAACAGTGCCACTACAAAATGCCAATTTTCATTTTACATGATGGCTACTTATGCACTTCCGGGATGATGGAAAATGTTCAAATAAAGAGTCATTGCCGGGCATTGTAGCAACAACATCAAACCAAAAGGTATATTTATTGTTGTTGCTGCCATTACCATTGACGCTTCTGTTAGTTTGTGCCACAAACTGTTGCTTTTCTGAAAACCACAATGATGAGAAAAATGATGATGATGCTGCTGCCGATGATGATGATGATGACGTCTGTGACTACGAGGACGATTGTGGTGTATGATGATTGTTTTGTAACGTAAGGTGGTTTAATAGCGCGCAATATGTTTGTTATTGTTAGTGCAGTTATTGTACAGTAGTTGGGCAAATACAAAAAGTACTGCAGTTCAATTTTCCTCTAACAAAACAAAAGACTTAAGAACTGAACTTTATACCTACATATATGTATCGCTTGGAAATTCTTGAAAAATACATTGGCCCATAGTCATAGTCATAGAAAAAGCATACTTTAAGTAAAAGTAGACTTTTAAACAACAAAGACATATACATTTTGTTCTGAATTTAAAACAAAAGCATGCTTTTGCTTAAAGTATGCTTTTTCGATGACTATGATTATGGGCCATTATCTTCCTATAATTGACATTAACTTTAAATGTATGTTTGGCAAAACTTGGCTATTTTAAACATGTAAATTTCGTCAACAAATTTCTTAGCCAGATAAGTATCATTTTATCTTTAAACAACTATATGTGACATGACCTATGAAAAGGTGGCTTAGGACTCAAAAAAGAAATTGCGAGACACAGCTATAAAAGATAAACAATGCATTTCGTCAGTGTGTGTTGGACAAAATAAGAATAGTGTTATGATATCATATCTGCAATGACGGCTGGTTCGAAGACTCAACACTTTCACCACGTGAACGAGCGTCTCAAAAACTATCGAAACCAAAAAAAAAGTGGAAAAATGCTTATACTTTTATAGCATTTATTGTAGTTTTGCTACCACTGTTCGTCCCCTTTGTCTAATATTGTTGTTGCCATTATTTATATTTTTGATAGCAGAGGTGGCTTTCATATAGGTATATTCTTGATCATTATTTATGTTTGTATATATTGTATATTGGTAGCATATGTTGCAAAGTTTAAGCTTTGCTGTTTTTTGTTTTTTTTTTACTGGTTTGTTAACGTTGCTGCCACAAAATTATTTACCAAGTAATGAGTTCAATGACAGCTCGCTTAATGCACCAACATATTAAAACCAGACAAGTATACATACAAACTAATGACTACAGCGACGTTAAGACATCATAAACGGTTTTTTAAAATAAGCAAATAGTCGTTTAACCTTTTGCAGGATTTTTTCATCGTTGTTCTCCCTCACTGGAATGAGCAAGATTTTACACTTGAAAGAATTGTGTTAATAATATATGTATGTATTAAAACACAATGGTCTTAGATTTGTAACATTATAGAAAACGAGAAAACATTTTGAAGAATTTTATTAAAAATATTCAGGGTGACATAGAAACCAATGTTGTCAGAATTGGTTTTAAAACCGACAAGAAGGCACTGCTACACATTCAATAAATATCGAGATATGTCTAGTATCACGATATTTATTTATTCTTATCATAAAAATATTTACTGTGATCACAATATTGTTAAATACATGTTGAAATGCAGCGACAATCATGCCCAACTATATTTTTTATCTGGGTTTTAGTTTATTTAAATAATTCAATATTTATTATTTTTAATATGTTATCTAATGCGCCTTGGACACTGTTAAGCATCGTTGCTGATAGTAACGTATATTTAGCACATGCACTCATATATATTTGAAAACATTCTGAGAGGGTGATGAAAAATGTGATGATTATTTGCATGAAAGTTGAGCCGGTCCAACAATCGTACGTACGTTAGAAAGAATTTCTGGCGGGAGAAAAACTGTTAGACTCTACGTTGATGGTAATGATAATGGGCTGTTTGAATTAAACATACTGACTGGTTTATATCATCATGACATGCTAGCCAGCAAAAGAAGAAGGTGTTTGCTGAAGCTGGTAAAGCTTTAAAGGGCGTTTATAGAAATTCTTATAACTTCTACAAACATACATATGAAAGTATGTAAATACATACATACGTAGCACAAGAGAATGATAATGATGTTGCTGCTGTTAGTCGTTTCAACTTTAACCAGCTAATGGATGCTAATTGAAAATGAAATCACTTCAGTGGTTGCAACATAACTGTGATTATGCAAATTTTCTTATGCGGATTATCATCTCTCGCACACACAAACACATGCTGTACAAACATAGTTCGTTTAACTGTATGTATAATTTTTTTGGAGGAGGTTATATGTGTCTGTTTAGACAATGCTGCTAGAACTATGGCTGATGTTGCAAGTTGCAACTCAGGTTGTCGATATGATCGCGAGGGTGTTACAAGTGAATTACGTGCCTGCAACACATCGTATCGTTTTTAGTTTTTTTTTTTCAATTTTCTTAAATACCTTTTTACCTATCTATCCATCTAATGCTGTTAAATCAGCCCACAATTCTTTTCCATATTATCTTTGTTTTAATGCAAGTATCGTAAGTATAAAGAAATGTATGTGTGCATAAATGTACATATTTACTACCTTATTTGCGCCTCTTAACGTGTCTTGTTAACTTATGGTGTTGTGGGTTACAGTACAAAATGGAAATTAACATGGTATCATCTCTAATACTGTTCGAACCATGCCAAGTACATTGTTACTACCTGTTTTGTTTTTCCATTTTTCTAATATGAAAACAGAAGAAAATAGTATTTCTGGCGACCTCGACTTGCAAATAGAAATTTGTGCTTGTGTATGTGTGTGCAAACGAATTAGAACGGGGGGCTATTGAACTTGCAACATTCTGTATTGGCAGATATTGTGTTTTATTCTTTGTTTTTTTTTTCGGTATTGCATGTAAATTAGACATAAACACAATCACATTGGTTTATATTTTGTTAGCAATAATTCTTAAAAACATTTTTTTTTCTTCATTTCGCTAAATGATTATGGAATTGGTATTAGTGTGGGTTAATGAAGAATCAAAAAACAAAACAAAAATAAATAAAATAAAAGAAAACTCCAACTAAAAACAGAAGTATTGTTTATTTATTTGTGTACCGTAATGTAGGAGAATTAACTGTTTTTGTTTGTACTGTTTTTGTTCTTAACAAAATACTTGTCTGACAGATTTCAACTTGTTGAAGTTTTTCTTGTTACCACTGCTGATGCTGCTGCTGCTGCTGTTTGTGCCATTAATTAGAGGTGAGAATTGATTTTGTATTACTATTTGCATCCACAAAACAACAATAAAAATTCAAATTTCTTTGGAAAAATTTCAAATTGATTTGGATAATGTATGCATGGCGGATTAGTATGGTTGCACAGAGGAATGCCAAAATTGGCCATTTAAAATTGTTTATGGTTGTTTTAACAAAATTGCTATTTTCAGATTAAGTAGTTTAAGTTTGCCAATGATTGGCATGAACTCAACAGGAATTTAAGTAATTTAAGGACCCATTTTAACGGTGAATTTTAAAATTAATTTAAAATCTAGACAATTAAATGTTCAATAATAGTGCATAAGTGATTTACTTTCATAATGGTTTAGGTGGTAGGTCCCGCAGATTCGTTGTCGTTTGATGGCTTCACTGGGCCTCAGGATAGGTGGTGTGTGTATAGGGCAGAATGCAAATTCCGTGGTTGTCCCGCAGGTATACGACTACGAGTCACTCTACACAGCGTTTTCGTGGTTGTCCCGCAGATTCGTTGTCGTTTGGTGGCTTCACTGGGCATTAGGGAGCGCATACCGTATAAACCTACCACTGTTGGCTGAGTCAAGCAGGCCAACCGTACGGCCATCGTTTGTTCATGGAAACTGGGTGATCGTGTCAAACCATTAACGCCGTTGTAGTAGTCCTGTAATGACATACGTTAATAAAGGCGTGTTTCAAAACTAAAAGACTGACGTTTTCTTTTCTTTCTTGACGAGGTCTCGAATAAATAATAAATTTATTGTGAGTGAACCCTGGGAATGGGCGAGTTATACTCCAGCAAGAAGGTTCGTTACAGTTGGAATGTAGGTAGATATTATATTGAAATGCATTTGTTTTTAAAATGACACAATTAAAAAATAAATATTTTATGTCGACTATTAAATATATGAGACAATTCCAAAGAACTTAATATTGTCATAGAATTTTGTTTCTAATGTAAATTACTAAAATAAAAGTTTAGTATTTATAACTGTGCAGTATGTTAGTACCAGAATTATTTTGCTTGTCAAAAGTACAATAAAGGGGACAATATTATAAACACTATAGGTTTTATGCAAAATACTATAATACACTTAAATCTGTTTCTACACGGTTTTGATTTAACACGGTTTTAAAATAACAAATTTTAAATTTTGTACACGATTTTATTCCATTTAGCACGATTCAAAATCTTTTGGGTTTAATTTTTTTTGTTAAATTTAATTTTTGGGAAATATGTTGGTATCACAAATCTAGGGGAATTTCCTTTTTGTGGATACAAGCAAATTGTAAATAGCACAAATTTAGATTGTAATGCATACAATCAAATAAACTTGTCATAAATTTTTTGACATTACTTTTAAGCTTAGAATGCATATCTTTTTTCTTTAATAACTATGTTTGTGTCAAAACACACTGTATATGTGATTTAATATTATAAACCTGAATAGTTGTTCTTAAAAAAAACCTTGTTTTTCACTGATTTCAATAGGTTTTAGAGACAAGGAACCAATCATCTGTTTTGCATACGATCAATGTGTTTTTTTACACGGGGTTTTCCTGGAACCAATTACCTTGTAAAATCAGAATTAGGTGTATAGTGATTTATAGTTTCTTAATAAAGAGTAGTCAAAAGTGAAAAGCGACCACAATATATTTGATATGATTAATAAATTAAAAAGCTTAATATATAATCATTAGATTAGTTTGAATTGATTGATTTGTAATTAGTTTGATTACCCGAATAAAAGGCACTAATCTATCATGTGAAAGTTCAGCCAAAGAAATATTTGAATACCTTTGTTTCCGTTGCCATCTGATTCTCAGGCACTTGTAATCAACTCTTTTTTTTGAATGCTTTCTAGCATTGCATGCGTGCTAATACGACATAATATATGCTCAGTTCACATTTGATGTTCTTTGTTGTACATTGTATGATACAACTATCTGATTGTGAACTCAATTTTGAGCAAAGCCGTATGTTTATGTTGGCAATTTTTCAAAATGTCAAAAGTAAAATAGCAAGACAAATATTCAAAATTAAATAAATAAACAAGTAAGAATGTATAGTCGGTCAAGTCTGACCATATAATACCAGTTTATGTATAAAACAGTTTTTCAGTAACATGGGCGTTATATGGGAAATATTACCTATTATGGAATGATCATCCAAAAATTTAGTGTCATGATTTCTGTGAATATAAATATTATATGTGTTAAACTTTATCTCGATATAAATACGAGATTTATGGAGCTTAAATTGAATTATGGAGAGGGTCTTATATGGGAGTTTCGAAAAATTGTGGACCACCCATTAATAAATTTGGTGTCATCATTTCTGTATATAAGAAACTTATTTGTGTCGAATTTTATTTGATTACTAACTTTTTTAGGAAAGTTATGATCGTTAAAAAGATTTTCGGAAGTTGGCCTTATATGGAAGCTACGACTAATTATGGACCATTCTGCACAAAATTTGTAAGTGTGATTTGGATTTATTTACCACTCATTTGTGATGAAATTTGTTTGGATACTTGCGTAATTCCAATATTTATGATCGGTAAACCCCAATTTCGGGAGGACATTTGTATGGGGGCCAGGTGACATAATGGACCGATTTCCTCAAGTTTCCATCCCATCCGTCCTTGGGCCGAAAAAATATTACGTACCAAATTTTATGGAATTATCTATAAAATTGCGACCTGTACTCTGCGCACAATTTTACATGGACAACCAGCCAGCCCGACGGACATCATTAAATCGACTCAGAACAATATTTCTTGGCGCTACAAACATCAGCACAAATCTAATATACCCTCCTTACTATGGTGGTGTAGAGTATAAAAATTCATAATTCAAGTGCGTAAAACAAAACAATTTTTCCATTTTGCAGACATTTGAACAATTGAGTCAATTAAGTAAAAATTAATGATAGTTTTTTCATAAATCAAGTGCAGCAATTTCCAGTATTTAATTTTATTATTTATAAATGATATTTTCTTGTTTTAAATTTATCAATCAGTTTATGATTTGCGTGTTACCGTTTCGTTATTTTTTTTTTTTACTAAAATGAGTAATTTTTTTGTTGAGATACTTTGGACTTTTGACAGCACTTAAATTTAAAAATGTGGTGTTTTACGAAATATTTGTATATAAATTACCAATAACATTTGTACAACTATTGTAAATTTAGATAATGTACGACACTACAACAGTTGTGAATTGAACAATAGTGTGTTCTAAACTATGAGCAAGTCTTAAATAAAATTAAAATTATAAAAATGGAATAGAAATTTCGTTTCAACATTTTACTAAATTTACAAATCTATGTGAGATTTTTGACATAGTCCTTTATATTTTAAATGAAATCTATCACCGAACAGGGATAGATGACAAGAAATATATCCACGGGCTGTATAACATATGATTTTATCACGTCAAATTTTAATATAATTAAATTAAACAATTTTATTTTTCGAGATTAAGGTCAGCTTTTATTTTTATTTTTTTATTTTTTATTTTTTTCCAATATTTCGCTACACAAATTTTTAATTTTATAATGACTTTTTTAATTCTATAAGCTTGAGGTCTTTATATTAATAAAATATTATATTTATTATTATAAATATTTATTATTATAAATAAAATATTTTATTAATATAAAGACCTCAAGCTTATATAATTAAAAAAGTCATTATAAAAATAAAGGTCAAATAAGAATAAAATAAAATTTTTAATTTTGTTATTGTTTTCCTGAAGTTGCTACACATTGTGTAGCGAAATATTGGAAAAAAAAATAAAAAATAAAAATAAAAGCTGACCTTAATCTCGAAAAATAAAATTGTTTAATTAATAAAAAGGTCGAACAATCAGTTAAATTATCAATATAATTCAATTTGGACAGAAATAACTTTGTTATCAGGCCAGATTCATTTTAGTTATGGTTTAATAATGCATTTAACTCAAAATCAATGACATGTTGGAGATGCACTTGTTTTTTAACAATTGTATGTTGGTGCTTTGAATCCCAAATGTGCCACTTAAGCAATTGAGAAAGCCATTAAGTAGAAAATGTAATTCATCTCATAACTTTAATCGCAGGTTAACCATTTAAATAAACTGCTACTGTTGAATTTACGAGTTGTTTATTAAATTGCATTAAAATGCAACAGAACCAAGGTGATGAAATCTTGTCAAACTGACGAAATGACATGAGCCCCAAATAAGCCCTCACAAACATATTGTACATGACTTTATCGACAATAATACTAAATAGCTTATGGAGAACGCGTCGGGAAGTGCTGAAAAATTTCATCACAGCATGTCTGATAGATTATTACAATTTATTGTACAAAAAAGCGTCACAAATACTGTAAAGAACAGTAAATTTATAGAACCGGGTTTTTTAATAGGAATAATGTACATAACTTAATTTTTCATAACGCAAAAAGAGTTTTAGTTTTAACTCTGCTGAATTTTAGTCAATTTTTGTTTTGTTTTTGGTTTATAAAGGGTGTCCCAACTAGAACGCAATTTTTAAATTTGGCGCCATTCAAAGTGTCATTGTTTGATAATTGCTCAATTGTTATTGTTTGCTAGTAGAAGGTACGAGGTTAGTAAAAATGGAGCGCTACACGAATGAACAACGCATTCTCATTGTGAAATTGTTTTACCAAAATGGTGAAAGTTTTGCCGCTACAGTTCGCAAATTGCGATCAATTTGGGGCCACAATAATGCTCCAAAAAATTCAACTGTAAAGAGATTAATGGATAGATTTGCCGAAACTGGGTCTGTTAGTGATGTAAAGACAACAACGCGCCTTCGACCAGGTCGATCGACCGAAAATGTCGCAGCTGTAAGTGATGATGTCGCTCAAACTCCATCCACCTCAATTCGACACCGAGCTCAGCAAATTGGTGTCTCCAAATCAACTATGCAGCGAATTTTAACGAAAGATTTGCATCTTCATGCATACAAAGTTCAATTGACTCAGGAACTGAAGCCAGCTGACCATGGACAGCGAAGGGAGTTCGTTAATTGGGTATTGGAGAGACAACATGAAAATGCTGATTTTGCCGATAAAATCATCTTTAGTGACGAGGCCCATTTCTATCTTGATGGCTTCTTCAATAGGCAGAATTGTCGCATTTTGGGTGAGGAAAATCCTCGAGTGATTCACAAGAAGCAAATGCAGCCTCAACGTGTCACTGTGTGGTGTGTTTTTTGGTCTGGAGGAATCATTGGACCTTTTTTTTATGAAAATGAGGCAGGTCAAGCGCAAACAGTCAATGGTGACCAGAATTGGCCGCCTAGATCGTGCGATTTAACACCTTTAGATTTTTTTTCTTTGGGGTTTTTTGAAGTCGATGGTTTACGCGAATAAGCCGTCGATGACTCAAGCCTTAAAAGACGAAATTGGACGTGGTATTAATGAAATACCGCAGTATTTATGCAAAAAGGTCATTGAAAATTTCATTAAAAGATCGCGTGTGTGCCAGCAAAGCCGCGGCGGCCATCTGCACGATATCTTGTTCCGTACATAACCTCATTCTGTCTACTTTACGATATAATAAAGTTTCACGATTTGTTTTTTAAATATCTGTGTTTTATTTAAAATTTAAAAATTGCGTTCTAGTTGGGACACCCTTATATATTTCGACATTATAACAGGCTTAATTATAAAATTTGTATTATCATATGTAGACTTTTCTCAAAATTCGGCCGTTATTATAAATAATATTTTTAATATATGTAGTAATCTTTATTTCAACACAAATTGACAATTAGTACCAAAGACATACGGAAAATAGCTCCATTCCTTTGTAGAGTATTATAAAAAGTAAAAAAAAAATATTTTGTTTACTTATTACAAAAAAAGACTAGTAGGGACCAAAATGGTCCTATACCTAGGATTCGTAAGTTTTTTTGAACTAACAGCAGGGTTAAAACAATAAATAGGACGATTTATTTAAAATTCCCGATTTATTTAAAATTCTAAATTATCATCACGAAATTAGTGAAAATGTTGGTCATTTAAAGCTGCCGTTTAAATGTGTTCTCAATTCAAGTGCAATTAACATGCCACAGAAAGTTTATGGTTCTCAGTGTTTAAAATATTATAAGCTGGGTTTCTGGTCAAATTGAAATATGCATTTATATCCCAAGAGTTTGTAATAAATGTTCTATTTTCTTTCATTAAAAAAAAAATTAACTAAATACTCACTAAAAACTTAACTTGTAACATTGTAGGGTATCACATCATCACCCATCATTATTTAGATGTTATCTCATTGTTAAACGTCATTAAAATGTTTCTGCACATATTTAGTTTATGACAATTTAATTACATCGATTTTATAGCCCTTTGCAATATCATACTCAGCTTGTTAAAACTTTTTAGAATACAAACAAAAAAAAGGAACTATTTTCTTAGAAAAATTTAAGAGAAAAACAGAAACAAAAGCTAGCTAACAAAGCAAGTATTTAACTTGTCCGCAGGATATGAATTGAATTTATGCATGTATATAAACATGCCATATTTTAATTAGCAGTTTTAAAACTGAAAACTAAAATGGAAAAAAAACGAAGGCTGCAAATATTCTCGCAAACTGCAAAGTTTTACATGCAACAAATTTGCAATTTACAATTTGAAATCAGTTTGATAAACGGGAAGTCATTTATTTATTGTTTATAGTATGTCTATGTTGCTAATTATTTATTATTATTTTTATTATTTTATTAACTTATAATTACAAATTAAAATTGAACTTGTAAGTAAACTAAGTAAATAATAATAATTTATATATAATTATAGATATTTGTTGTTATTAGGGAATTAATATTTTGTTTAATACTTTCAGGGGAAGGGTTAGATAGCGCTTTAAAAATGTTTCTTCTTTCATTAGTAAATTTAGGGCAGTAAACCAGCAGGTGTGAGGGATTCTGGATAGGATATATACAGTCACAAATTTGAGGGTTAAGAAGGTTCATTAAATGTCCGTGCGCTAATTTAGAATTTCCGAGTCGTAGTAGCTCAAATTTAATTACATCTATTCTGCTACAATTAGTTATTAAGTTTCTCAGAAAAATGTGTATATCATTCATTTCATGACTTAAATTTGTATACCATGTTGAAGTGGTGATAAATAGTTTTCTCTTATGTTGTTCAATGAGTTTTTGCTCGCTATAATTCACCTTATCTTGGATTTTGTAATTTTTCGTTGTGAATAGGGGAGAAGCGCTAGCTTCTCTTGCCGTTTTGTCAGCAAATTTATTCCCATTTATACTACAATGTCCAGGTACCCAGATTAATTTTATTTTCAGCAGTTTTAATTTAAGTGTGCCGACAATTGTATAATTTCACCTTCAATATGAACGTGATGTTTGAGCTTATGGAATTAGCATTATAGGCTTCCGTGGTTTTCTTCTGTTGCAGTTTAAGGCCTCGTTGCAAATTATGTTATTTCAAATAAAAATTAAATTAATTATGACAAATTTTAGTTTTTGATTATTATGTTGTGTAGAATTGTTTAAAAAAGCGACACACCAACTAATGTCAAATCATATCACGCTTTTTACACATAATCGACATGACATATGAAAGCACAACACAGTGCACAACACAATTCAAGTTAACATGAGCCATGAAAAACTTTAAAACTAACTAAGTGAAAACTACCAATTTTAACAACTTCTAAATTGAATTATTCACTGAATTTTTAGAGAATACTGTTTAAAATATAAAATAGATTTAAACGTATTTAAATTAACAAAGGTAAATGGTAAATATACTTGTGAGGACACATGCTGAATAATCAGCAATAACATATTTTCTTAGGGGTGCTTTTTCAAATTATTCGCCGATTTTATGAGTATAAAAAAAAAATTTAAGAAACGCTTTTTTTACCTTAATATATTGATCAGTTGTGAACACAAAATAAATATGAATACTAAAAAAATCGACTAAAAGTCAAAAAATAAGAACATTTCAAACAACATAAACTTTTAAATCAAAATGGAAAAAATCTCACACATCCCTTTAAGAAAAGCGTTTGGCGCCCATATCAACCTGAACTTAAAAAATATGACTGCCGTGAGTACATTTTAATATTTCAGACCGAAAGAAATACAACTAATCATGTTTAAAGCTACGAATTTTCAATAATTGAGCATTTTGTTTCATAACAACCAGCCCCAAAACAGCCAAAATCATTGTTTTTAAATGCTTCACTTCGGAAAATCAAATCTTGATTTTTGAAGTGAAAGTAAAGAAAAGGTTTTGAAAATACAAAGTGTGTTTGAAAAAATAATGCTTACATTTAACGTATTAAAATTAAAACTAATAAGTGAATTGTTCTATATTTTGTATACATATTATCAACAACAGTTATGTTTAGGTTAATTAAGTTAGATTTTAGGTCTTGCTTTTATAATTTGTTTGTTTAGCTTAGATCATAATGCCTGACTCAAAGCTTTCGTAGCACAACCTTTTCGATTCTCCTAAACATTTTTGCATGGTACCTAGATATATAATTTTAATAGAATGAAAAGTCTAAAGGTAAGGTCATACTTGACAAGTATTTTTTTGGTTACGACTAAATAAATTATTTTTAAACTCGTTTATTTATTATTATTTGATGCTGTTTGATCTTGCAAAACTTTGGACGAGTAAACACCGTCAAACAAATTTGTGACAAAACAAGTGGTTACCCTCCATGTGTGATCATACTTTAAGACTTATTAAAATCTACAAATCTGCTATCTAGGTATGTGGATAATCTGTTGCGAAAGTCTATGGAAGTTGGTTAGTCTGATCAGAACAATCTATGGTCTTTTGTTAGAAAAAGATAACCAATTTATCAGCATTCTAAAAGTTTCATAATATACTGTTTATGCTATCAAGGGTTTTTACAAAACTACCTTCGCCTGTAAAGTATTTTTTTTTTATTCTTTTTATTAACGACAAAGGACCATAAAATAAAAATACACCTAATTCTGTTTTTACACGCTCTTTTTTTACACTGTTTTGAATTGTTACTGTTACTGTTACTATGCAATATAGCGATATAATAACATAGTTCTATATACCTGAATTGGATGACATTGATGTGGGCGAAGTGTGTTTTTGCAAGACTATTAAGTGTGTATACAACCAGTGTATTAATTAAATAACTGCAGTAGAGTGTTTCACTAGATCACGTTACTTTACACCATTAGACTTCTTTTATATGATTAAAAAGGGGTGACAAGTATCCCAAACTGTGCATTGAATCGACCTTAAATCTGATCACAGAAACGAGAGATTGTGCAGCAAGGAAATATGTATTTAACTTGCACACGTTGCTTATTAGCATATGACAACGTTTTGTTGAAATTACATACCATCCAATTTATTACAAACAAATTTGGGCAAAAATAACACTGCTTTCATGTCGCAATACTGAGCCCTAGTAACATTGACTTTTTAAACAGCCTTATTTTTCTCTGAATCCAAAAAATTTTTAAAATTTTATAACAAGAATTTAACGTCAACGTAATTTATTGAAAATACTTTGTATTTCATATGCATTCAAGACTTTTTCTGAAAACTAAATAGAACAGAATTTAAAAAAACGCCATAATGTTTAATTTTATAAATTAAAGTTAAAGACAAATTTTTAGTTGTTAGGGGAGAGGGGCACGTTTATACCGGGGCACCTTTGAACTATGTTGATAAAATCTCAGTTAAACATTTTTTCCGACCCTTAACCGAGTTTTTCACATGCCAACCTTGTCAACAACTTTTGCTAGTTTTTTCAGTCATCGACCGAATGTAGTTGGGTGAACAAGTTTTCGCAGTGCCAAAATCCAAAATTCATTTCAAGCAAAATTAAGTTAAGATATTTGATATTTATGTAAAAAAATATTTATTATAAATTTCCGTAAAATGGCAAGCCAGTTCAGGTTTGAACAAAGAAAAAAGGGGCACCTTTGAACATGTGAATTTATCAACCTGATTTTCTGACAATGACGAATCCAATGCTAATCATGATACTTTAAAGGAAAATGTAATATCACCTGAAATCGCAAGGCCTTTTCCGTCTTAATAATATAAACCTTATTTCTGATCTGAATTTTTTTATTTTTTAATTGTTAATATTTATGTGTTTCTTAATAAATAAATCGAATTTATTATAAATATTAAAAATATAACTGTTTATGTTATTTTTGGACATAAGAAATATAAATCGAACTAAAAATAAGTTACTTGTAGACTTAAGCTAAAGTTTATTTCCATACATATTAGTTAAATTATGTATAAAGTCAATAATTCAAAAATATAAATTTTTATGTGGGTTGAAAGCGTTCTAAGGTGCCCCCTCACCACTACTAAAGCAAATTTAGTTTTTAATTATTATATCTAACAACTTTAACTTAAAGCCTTGATTATGATAATAAATGCAGCAATTTACATTTCCTAACTAAATGTGCAGTTTCGCAATCATTACAGATATTCATTAAAAATTTACCTTAATCTGTGCAAATCCTTTAAACAAATTATAAGCCACTGCTGCACGGTTGTTAAATGATGTGGCTACCAGATAGAAATACACACAAAACTCTAATCTATCATTATTGTTGACGTGCGAAAACTCATAAACACTCATTCAAATCAAATATTAAATTTAACATCCATTAATCATTAGCATTAAAATGAAACTAAAAATAAAATAAAATTTCTTGGCACTCATCATTGTCAGTTTGCATGTCCGTCAGTTACAGATCCTAACACATACATACATATGTACATACATAATCGTGTACACAAATACAATTATTGCAAAGTATCTGCCACACAACTTTCTTCCTTTTAATTTCAGTCTCAAGTTATGTATGTTGCATGCAACCAACTAACAAAACGGCATAATAAATATTGCTGCACAGCATACATGAAATTTAAGTAAAGGGGAGAAAATCTAATATAAATAAATTGTAGGAAAAAAAAGGAAGAAATCAAATTAAAATAGAAAATGAATTTAAATTCAAGTGAAATCATCATTAGTTACTTGTACTTAGAAAGAAGAACTAAAATAAATACTTACATATATGTATGCACTGTAGTACAGTACTTAAATATATATAGATACTAAAGTGTTAAGTTGCAGTAACTGTAACTACTACAATCATAAATATTTAGTTAAGGAAGATTCTTGTCTAATGTTTATTTTCATTTTATTTTCAAGGATACTTGAAAGTGTCAGCTCCCGTAATTTTTTAACACAAAATTAAGATGCAACCACAGGAATAATTCTAACAAAAGTTCATGGCTTTTGCCAACCGTTCTAACAGCAACAGTAAATGGTAAATTTAGTTATATTTGTTTTTTTTGCTTTGATTTGCTTGCTTCCACAAACCTGACTAACAGATAGAGTGACTTCCTTGTTTAACCTGCTGCTGTTGCTAAGAGGAAAAACATCTTAACAGACTGATGTGGTGAGCGTAACTCTAAGATCTCCAGCATTTGATTCCTTGTTGCCTGGTGTGTGGTGTGGTGTGATGTGGCGAGGCTTTGGTTTGGTTAGGAGTCAAGGTGTTGTTAGTGAAATGTTTATGCATATTTCCTTTTAAGAGTTTGATGGTGGCATTGCATGCCACATACAATCATGCAGCAGGTGGATTATTAAATCTGTACATATATTTGTGTAGTTATATTTATGCATGTGTCTAAGCACATGTTTATGTTTTGTATCTTTTGAAATTTTACCCAAACTGTAAATATTCAAAATCATTAAAAACAAATGCAAAATATTTATAAATTTCGAGCCTTTATGGCTTGACAAGGGAGGTATACCAATCAAGAAGTTTAGTGGACTTTTGAAAACTAACATTATCATTACTGCCTGGCAGTATTTTAGATGCTTCCGTCAGTCACTTACATCATTAAACAGGTTGGCGAGACATTTAACAGTCGTACTCATATGGGTTCCTATGCGGTACTCTGTTATCCTCATGCAAGTATCCAATTAGTAATATTTACTACGAGCTCGCTCAAATAAAATGGGAATTTGAACCTACTTACATGATCACAAGACATGGAGACTAACCTGAGAGGTACAACATATTTGTTTGGATGGAAACGTTTCCATCTTAGCACCATGGTTACTTGGCAATCATTCACGGTGACTTGGATTACCCAACAATGACTTCTGCAAGAGCTGTCATAATAAAGAAGAGCAAGAATCTATTGCTCACTTTCTTCATCATTGCTTCTAAAACAGCGTTACTACGACAATCTCACTGAACTATCGGACATGCAGGTAGATCGCATCGAATCATTTTATTAGAAACATGTTCGGTTACATGTGGTGACTTCAAACCCATCATTCACTAAACTTGAAGATCTTGGAATTAACGTTACATCCAAAACAAATAATTATGAGACATAACAATACAGTTTTTCTAAAAATATATGTAAAACATTTTAAATTAAATGAAATTTTCATATATTTTCTTTCTTATTTTAAAATTTTGTAGTTCAAATGTTCCTATGTATATCGTCACCTTATTATCATAATTTTACAGGAGAAGCAAAAAACGTTATAAAATGAAATCTGTTTAATTGAAAATTTTCACATCTTGTCTTAAGATAGACGACAAAAAAATGTGGGTTAAGTCTTTTGTGTTTTATGTAAACGTTCAAATGATGTTACGTCTTTTTCCATTTCTTGAATTATATCGTTAGTTTGGAACGTAGAAGCTTAAAAGTTTTAGGAGCATTGTATTTTAGCCTTATGTTCCAGATTCAATCAAGTAACGAATTTTAATTTTTTGAGGGTTACGTCTTTGGGTATTTCAGGTGACGACATGTAAATTAAAATATCTAAAATTGTACTTATTTTGGCAGATGAGAAAGGTATCTGTTTCTAGAAGATGGGAGTTACTATGCTTTTTTGTAGATTAATTTGATATTTTTGAATTTATAAAAACATTTATTCAATCTTCTGATTATAGCATAGGAAATTGGGAGAAGAGTTTTATATTTTACTACACACCAGGCACATCTCGAAATAAATTAAACATTGCGAATAGACCGTTATTGTGGAATTAGTCTATATTACGATAATATTTCCAATTTTAATTTCATTTGCTGATTGTAGAAGCTATATATATAGGATCATCCATTTAATTATATTGTGTTACCTGGGTAAAAAGGAGCAATAATGTTTCCTAACTCCAACCAAATCTAAGCCATATGAAAGTGTACAACCTTCCGCCGTCCTAATCCGGCAGATCGGTCTGCCCAGCATTTATAATTACCAGTCAGCCAGGGCCGGGCTTATCCGCCACCTTTTCTTCTTTATCGTGGCATATCGATCAAATTTTGTTTTATAGGATATTCATTTTGCTAGTATGCACACCGAACTGGCAGTAACAGGTGATCTGTAAGCGATCACGCGAAATTTTTATAAATGTTGCAGTTCGACAACAATAATACTTATATCATATGCCCCTTACAGTAGCACAGATGGTTTCGCAATTAAGATGAATTCTCTCCCTACAGTATTTTCATCCGTGATTGACACACTCAAACCTTTGTTGAAGAAGGATCTGGCAACATATTGAAGCTTGATCTATGCATGATGTCAGCAGGAGCCCATATTGTTGCAAAAATTAAATTTGAACACAGAAATGAATATTTAGACCAAACAATCAGTACAGTTTTAATTGAATTTCGAAGTAAAACATGGCGAATTATAATTAAACAAATTTTAGAGTGTAAACATAAGTTTTTATTAATGGGTTGTGAAAAGATGTTCGATTCCAATAAAAAAGAATATTTGATAAATGAATATCTCTGTTAAAGGCAAAAACTCTCCCAATCATTTGCTGTAAATAGTTATGTGCATCATAAATGGACTATGTCGAGTTCAGAAGTTAAATGCTGATGTTACCTGTTCAAATCCGAATCAAGAGAAACAATTTTAAACAAACAAACAATTTTATATTAATTCTATAAATTATTGGTTTCTTCATTCCCTTTGTCACTGAATCTATTTATATCAATATGTATAACTAAAAAAATAAATGAACGCAAAAAATATTAAGGAAGTTAAGGCTTAAAAGTGAATCTATTTATTTTCATTTCAAATCTTTTTTAACAAGAGTAACTGTAGCCACAATACAGCTTCATACAATATACTTTTTATATACATACATATATAAAATAAAACTAAAATTGGTTCTATAAAATGATATTGCAATATAATTCTTAAGTTTGCAATCATTTTGCATGCACCAGCAACCATTAATGCAACAACTAAAAATAAAAGTTTTTAAAGCAGTTCGTCGTCATATTCTCTGCAATAAGTGGAGTCGAAGTGAGACTCCTTTCATGCAAACAGACAAAAGAAAGAAACAGGTGATGGAATTGAGTGCGTGCGTGTTCTTTGAACATTCAAATAACACAACAACACTCTTACTGTAAACTAACATAACATTTTCAAGTGCACACTCACACTTAAACAAGCAAATGTTTAAGTGTTGCAAGTAAATTTCGATTTCATAATGTTGCACTTATTACACAATGTCCAACCGTCCGTCTACAGGTTCCGCTCTATTCTGCCGTTTGCCAAGACTGTGCTTTCACATTTGAATTTGAGCACATTATATAAATGATCAAACAGCCTTCAATGATGGCGACGTAAGATGAACCGGGTTGAACGGTTGTTGACGTTATGTAAGAATAGACGACTGACTGACTCCTTGAAATTATAACTGTTCATAAATTAATTTAATGATTTCATATAATAAAACTGTAATTTTCTGTTCATATTGTTGCCAAAGAGAGTAGAATGTTATTTCATTTTAGTTAAATGAAATTCATTCTGATGAAAGTGCATGTTCATAAATATTCACTTTAATGGAAATATTTTATAACATAAAAATTATAGAAAAAGAAAGAAAAATGTTGTCAATTTGTATATTGCACAAATTTCCACATTAGTCCCAATTTACACGATACAATTCTTTAAGCTAAGCTGATTACCTTTCAGACATCGTGGTGAGGGGAAGATAAGACGAGTACACACTTGATTGCAGTAGCAATTCGTTTTACTCTCTTAAGCCTCAGTTAGCCAACTGTAATCGAATGTAACTGCAACAGTTAGAAACAGCTGATGGATATTGTTATGTGTAAAGTAATGCAAATGGTTATGGATATATAAAGTAACGCAACACCGTAATGTATGAATCTGTAAGAAATAGAATTTCCTTACGTTTTTATGTCATTACACTACATTCCGTTACATTCGGCTAACTGAGGCTTTATTCGTATTATATATGTGCAAACAAATGTATGTATACCCTCAAATAAAAATACGAGCGTTTTAAGCAATAGGAATTGTGCTGTGTGAACACCGAAGAAATTTCAAGGAATAGATTATATAAATCTTTTCAATAAAAATTGCTTCGTGTAAATTGGAACTTAGATAACTGCATGTATAGCTGACTTAATCATAAAAGGCATAAAAATGTTATTTTTGAATTGAATAAATATTGAATAACTCAGTTCATGTTCATGTTCGCTTCATTTCAGTTTTTGGAGTCATCTTTTCATTTTTACAAAATAGTTCGGAAGCAGATAATAATATAAGTATATAATACATAATATATATATAGAATATATATTAAGTAGAAGGACTATCATTAACATGTTATAACGTGTATGGATATATGAGAAACAGATATCTAACTGAGCAGAATATCACAATATCAGATAAAAATTAAGGGTATTTTTTAAATCTTTTAAATTTTAAGGGAAGATAGAGAGAGAGAGAGAGCTGTAAAAAAAGGAAACTTGCATCTTTTCCAGCGTTGTCACCTCCGAAACTTTAAAACGCACCAAAATGGAAAAAAACATTTAACAAAAACGCACCAAGTTTAGAATTTTTTTTTCTTATTTAAAATGTTTATTGAATTTTTTTAATTTCATAAATTCCATATAATTCTATATATTTTAAAAAGAGATCAACAATTAATATAAAAAGTAATAATAGTAAAAACATTCTCTTTAATAAACGAGCTAATAAAGATAAAATGAGCTGTATAATTAAATTGTTCTTCTCAGGCAATTTATATTATACAAGATTTAAAAATAACTCTACGTTATTTCATGGTAGTTAACCACTTAAAAATGAACTCACAATATGATATTCGAAACAGAAGTACTAATTGGTAAATATTTGGTACTTTTAATTATTTATGTTTTCTATTTTAACTACTTCTATTTGAATTTTTTCAATAAAATATTTTAGGGCTCAACTGGGACTCTAACCCTGGTTGTACGTTTAACTATCAGGCTATATAAGAATTTTTATTTCTATGTTTATAATGTTAATTTTCAAACAAAGATTTTCGCACTATTCACCTTTAGCAATAACCTTCATGTGATGAATGTTTGATTATCATAAATTCGTATATAAAATACATTTAATTGGGTCCTCTTTTATTGTATATGTTTCTAATCAATTATTAAAAACTGCGATTAAAAATTAGTAAAAATAAAGATTTTATTACATTTTGGAAAAAAAAATAAAAATCGCACCGAAATTTAAAAAAACGCACCCAAAATAAAAAAAGCGCACCGCGCACCAACTAAGGAATTTTTCGCACAAAAAATTTTAAAAAACCACCAAAAATGGTGCGAAACGCACAATGTTGACAACGCTGATCATTTAATTTGCTCATTTATTTTAGTAAAATAAATACAGAATATTCTATTATTATATCTAGGCCCTATCGTATCAATAATTTGCTTTGTTACAAAAGGAACGATACAATCAATTTTTATAGTGAATATTAAAACGGCATATGAATCAAATTATTGACAAAAGATGCATACTTCCCGAAACGCTTTATGTTCAAATCGTAGTTCTGCAAAAATATTCTCGTATTTATCCCTAATAAAGAGCAGTTTCAAAATTTGTGCAAACCTTTTCGCTAAAGTTTGAATTTCGTGATTTATAATTTATACAAAAAATACTCTTTTTTACCACAAATAAGAAATTGTAAACTCGAATCATAGCATTGTTAAAAAATGTCTGTAAAAGGCATTTCCAAAATTAAGAAATGCTGCTTATGAACAACTTGTTTAAAGCAAAATACTGTGATTATGTGACAGTGGAATGATTTAATCGTGTCTGCATTTACAAATGACACTGACATGAGGAATCCCAACCAGGGCTGCCTGATGAATTTCTGGAAAAAAACGTCAAAATCCCGATAAAAAAAGAAAAAAATCGTCATTTCGAATTTTAAAAATCGTCAAAAAAAAAAAATCGGAAAAATAAATGGTCACTATTTCTAAAAGTATTTTGAAATTTTTATTTAAACGAAAACATAAAAATTCAAGTTTATAATTCAAGTTTAACTTTTTTAATAAGAAATCACAAAAAATATAATGTTAAACCCAACTTTTGTAATATTTTTATAATATCTTAGTCTGCTTTCACACTTTTCAATTCTGACTCGTCAAGGCAAGTGTTTTTGGATGTGAAGAAAAGAGAACAAAAATTGTACAAACTTGACGGACGGTACTAAATAATTTTTTTATTTCCTTTTGTGCATGTTGATTTGCATTAAAAAGTACGAAAATTTAATTGACGTGTGTAAATGAAATGGCAAGTTCAAAAGAGAATTTAACAAAAACTGGTCAGCTAAAACTGAAGAGTGTGAACATAATTCAGAAAATCGTCACTTTCAATGAAAAAATCGTCAAACCGTCACTTTGTTATTTTTAAAACAAGAAATCGTTAAAATGACGATAGGTCGTCAAATCTGACAGCTATGCATCCAACACAAGATTTACAAAACTAGGTAATTTTCTCAGAATTTTGAAGATGGGTTTAAAAAGCACGAGAACACAAGTAAATAACATCAAAAGTTTTTACGCTAAGGATAGAAAACTGTACATCTGTCACACATTACAACGCGAAGATCTCGCAGTGAAATTGACTAATCCAATGGGGTATACGTTTCAAAGGAATGATGAGTTCAATTTAATAGCTTTCTTAAATAAATATACCGCTCATTTGACTCACAGGTATTTAATGCACCTTTTAAACTATCACACACGAAAGTTGACTATATAAATGATTTTACCCAAGCCTTTGTAATCTTTTCATGGACACTTTATGTCGTTTTTCTTAGATTCAAATTTAAATATTTTGAAATTATTGTTTATATTGACAATGTAAGTTATTATTTCAAATTAATACCCAGAATTTAGTAACGAGACTTTAAATTATAATTGAAGCTAATTGTATATCTGTTTTAAGCAACATACATAATTGTTGAAATATGACAGACACTCTATAATTAAGATTCAATTTACATTTTGTACTGTCTTTAAAAAAATAATAATAATAATAATGACACATGTTGCATAAACAATTACTGCATACAAATAATGTGGCAAAATAAACACTAAACAAGGCAAATATGAAAAAATCACAATCGTTAAATCTATTTTATTTGTTCATTTGTGCAAACATATGTATACTACATTTAACCAAACATACATTCAGCTATAATTAGTAGTAGATTCCCTTGTTGCATGTTCATCCTGCTGCATCTGCCGACCGATTGCAATAACAGATGCAACAAGGCCTTATGAAATTGTTCATTAGATAATCAAGGTTTATTATAGATCATTAGGAAACAAAATTAGTAAATGATGACTGTTTATACTCGTATGGCAAAAAACCCATAAACATGTTACTTTGCTGACTTAAGTAACTATGTAAGTAGTATCATGCCTTATGCCAGCCCATAGTGTATTAAAATCTACAAGGTTTTAATTTGTTGAAATATTAGTTCACTCCATGAGGTAATTTTATTTCAATTATTTTATTAAGTACCTGTATTTATAATTTTTATTTGCCTCGCTTTTCGTTTCGTTTTCTAATTAAATCCGAAATTACTGAGAAGGAAATTGCTGTTTTATGTTGGTAAAGAGATTTTTGAGTTGTGGAAACATTTTGAGCTATTGCTACTAGTATCATATTATTTTGTTTTGCTATTTAAACATAGTCTTATAAGATTATTATTTTCTGCTTTTAAATATAAATTAATAAACCTGTGTGCGTGCTTTAGATTGCATGAATAGTTTAAATTTAAATTGTATGCTTAAAATTTAAAAGGGTTCCCTACATATTTTGTATAGTAATCACACATTAGATTGTAATCTAACGAATTATTGAACCAAAAGTATAATATTGACTTTAATTACATATTACAGAAAAAGAAAACCTATTGACAAAATCTTTATATATTTTTACTCAGTTTTCAGAATTTTAAAACACTTTGCTCTTTAATTTATACATCAGAAAATTCTAAACCCATCAAACACGATATTCCCTGACAGGTCTGACTCTCTAAGTTATTGCAAGATAGCAAATCTTCCTGTAAGATTTAACAACAGAAACAAGCATTATCTGCTAAGATGGGTTTTGAATGCTGTATTGGTTATTTGAGACGGGATAATAACTGCTACTATTGGGTTTTTTTATATAAAACAAAAACGGTTTGGATATCAATTAAATTCTTTATTCCTGTGAAAGTATGTTCGATGCCATTATGTATGGAACTCGATTTCTTTTGCATGGCTACCTCGGGCACGCTTGCAGAAGTCCAGACGTTGAACCCAATTTTCCAATTTGAAACCAAGCATAAATCGGGCGATACTGCTGCAGTTTCATGTTCGATATTCGTACGAAGTCCATCAATCGTCGCTGGCTTGTTGACATAGACCATAGACTTGATGTAGCCCCACAGGACATAGTCTAACGGCGTCAAATCGTCGTCCTTTTGGAACCACATGTTCCCCCAGTCCATAACATCCAATTGGGGCCAAAAATACTCTATTATCATTGAACGGTAGCGATTCCCATTCACTGTAACGTGCCGGTCACGAGCATACGACGTTTCTGGCTTCAGTTCTTGCGTCAATTTGATCTTGTAGGCCAAGATCTTTTCGTAAAGGTCGCCACAACGACGTCACAGAGATGCCCAACGCTTGAGAACGACGTGTAGGAGACACATTTGGGCTTTCTTCAATTGAAGCCTCAGCGGCAGCAATATTCTCGACAATAGGGGCACTTTTTTGTCTCACTCTACTCAGAAAAGATGAATGAATGACTTAATATCTAGAAAATTAAGTTAGTAAAAGATAGACTGGAGAAGTATATCGTCTCTGCAACGATTACAAAGATCGCAAACAAGTCACTCGGTAACAATGATCACACAGTATATAGTCTTTAAAATGTTGGCAGCATCTGATGTTATCTAATAGTTTTGTTTGCTAAAAGGATATTAGTCGTTCTACAATTATGAAGTTCAGCTAGTATCTAAAATGTTAATTTATTGCCAATGGCATCCATACGTGATACCATCCAGTATAACTGTTCCATCTTCTTGTTTCAGATAGAGTCATGATGGCTTGGGAATCATATTATCATAACATTTTCGCCATATTATCTTGAGAAATTGTATGGTTTTATTTCATTCATACATTTTAAAATGTTCCGAGATTTAACATCATCATTCCTTGCGGTTATAATTACGACAGTCAGCAAAGTTGGTATATAAATGTCAAATATAAGAGTAAAAACACGAATATATTGCCTATTTTACAAACTAAGCGGAATTGTTGGTGAACACATTTGCCTTTCAGAACATAATACTTGTTCAGGCTGGGTTCATGCAAATTGCAGAAAGTATTAAATGGTTGAAGACGATTAATAACAAAATATATATTATCTACTTGTATTTTTGTGCATATTCAACGGTTATTAACCCATTTTTTGCCACTGGTCGATTTTTCGACCACCTATTTTATTGTCGTTTATTGCCAAAGTTAACTATGATTTTTTAGATAGGTTTTCAGAAATATAAAATTTATAGTGGTGTTTAAAATATTTGCATTGAATTGATTTTCTGAAGAATTTACAAAAATTTTTGGCATAACGGTAAAAAAAGCATATTTTTCACATTTTTTTCAAATTTAAAAATATATGAAAAATTAAAAAATTTTGTTTTTTATTTTTCATTTTTTTTAAAGCCTAAATAATATATTTTAAGAATCGAAGAAAACTAAATTGTGAATTATAAGATTTCTCACTTTTAAATTCCCACAAACTTTAGTGGTCGAAAAATCGACCACTGGCCGTAAGTCATACAGTCGCATTTAGAAAACTTTTTAAATTTTAATGTTTTTATTTTATACCTGGCAATAGTTTTCTATGTGTCACCTGGAAGTTTACTCTTACTAACTATTACATTGTGTTTTTTATTCAGGGGAATTCCCGAATATTTTGATTTTCTGTTGTTGTTGAAATATTTTAGGTAAAATATCAGTATGTACATGACAGTGAAAGTGAATAGTTTTTTGGTTAATCAGTATTCCGATTCATAAATCAGTAAACATATCGGAAATTAGTAGTATTTTAAACGAGCTAGATTCAGATGACGAACAAGATGCAGCTATTGCGGCATCACCAAATATGGGCTCTATAACTGATGAAGAAGATTTGGACGACAACGAAATAAATCAAAATGACAAGAATGAGGACCCTGAAAGAAATTGCTGCTAGTGTAGAATTACAATATTCTGTAGAAACAGACAATGTACAGAATTTAAATGATAAGTGCAGAAATGCAACTGGAGAGTCCTCAATATCGTTATTATACAATAATGTTACGAATAGGAAAGACCCAAAAAAAAATCGGATTATGGTACACCTAAATGGCAATAAGGACATTGGTCTTGGGGCTCAAACTGTTCTTGATTTATTGGCTAACGTGTCAGACCCCGATTGTCATATAATTTTTTTTGACACATTTTCATCCTATCACCTTATGTGTCTGTTGAATGAGCGAAAATTTTATGCTACCGATATAATTCGATAAAACAGAATGTCGAAAATTCCGTTAAAAAATCTAAAAAAAGCAAGCGCGGAGAATTTGATTAGTTGCTCGATGATTACCAAGAAATAATATTAGTGCGTTGGAACGACAATTCAGTTGTTAATGATAATAATGGAATTATTACACAGTTCAACCAATGGCAAATGCTAAACGGTATTGCGGAAAACAAAAGAAGATCCAAAAGTAATCCAAGAGTATAACAACGGAATGGGAGGTGTTGACATCCATGACAATGCCGTGGCCAATTATCGCATCTACATTAAGGGTAAGAAGTGGTGGTGGCCAATATGGACTTATGCTTTAGGTAACGCAATGGTCAATGCATAGAAGATTCACTGTATATTGACAAAGCTCCAAAAGGAAAAACTACTTTCACAAATTGATTTTCGTTCCGAAGTAACAACACATTTGCTAAAATATGACATGGAGATCAACAGTGAGGATATTAATTAATTTCCAAATGATTCCAGGACCAACAAAAATGTACACTCAATTATTAGAAGTCCTGAAGATAAATATCGGCGCTGCAAATTGTGCAAAAAACATAAAGATTTATAAGAAAAATTTATGAAATAATTTTTTTAACATTAATAAAGCCTAAGGAAATGTTTCTTTTTACAAAAATATCTTATATTTTATTATAACTGCTTTTGGCCAGTGGTCGATTTTTCGACCAGTCCATATTTAGAAAACTACATATCGGGAAGGAAAATTTTGTGTAAAATATCCTTAATTGGAGTCTCTAAAGCAACCCTCTGCCAGCGTTTAAAAAAATTCCTGCGCTTTAGGGTAGCGGCCAATAATGGGTTAAATCTTGGAATGGGAGAACGAAATAGACTTTTACTTATTTTACAATTATGATAGATCACTTATAAATGCAGCTGCCCTGTAAAACTCTATAAATACTTCCTAAAGTTTAAAATATAATCTATTGAAAGGTAATATATAAATCTGAGAGAAACTGCAGACCTTTACATTCGGCAGAATGGCCGACATCCTATATAGATACCTAAACCTGAAGAGAATAAAGTAGATTCAGAGTCTGTCCGAAACTGCAGGACCAGAAACAGATTAAGATCTTTCTTTAGAAATTATTGCCGTAATTTAAGAATACCATTGTACAAAATAATATAATTTAAACCAAACACTTTAACTAAATTAATATACCTTATCTCACAAATTAGAGTACGAGTACATACAACATATGACGGATTTTATAATAAAAATATTACTTCTTTACACCACAACTCATGCTAATTTTTTCAAAGTTTCCATCTAGCATTTTTCTTTATTTTAATTATCTAGAATTAGAAAAAACAAGTAAAAAAGTATAGTCGGTCAAGCCCGACCATATAATACCCTACACCCAGAGTTTTTCATGTTAAACTTTATCTCGATATAAATACGTTTAAAAGATTTATGGAGGTTAAAGTGAATTACGAAGATGGTCTTATATGGGAGTTTTGACTATTTATGAACTGACTATAATAAAATTAGTTGTCATCATATTTGTACATAAGAAACTCATTTTTGTTAAATTTTATTCGGATAACAACATTTTTAAGAGATTTATGGTTCTTAAAGTGATTTCGGGAAGTAGGCTACGACTAGTTATGTGCCGATCATCATAAAATTCTACCATGTTATATGTATGTATATTAGGTTGTCCCAAAAAAAATAAAAATTTGGATTTTCTCGGAAGATCTTTCCTAATTTGGATACTCATTAGGTAAAGTTTTTTTGAGAATTTTATCAGATTTTTCAGAAGTGCTTTAGAGGTCGCGCAAACTGATTTTGTACCAAAAATCGACCTTTTTGGGCTTTTTTTGAATTTTGGTTGAAAATTGGTAAAAAAATTGATATTTCTTCAGCTTTTGAGTCAATATTCTTAAAGAAAATTTTCTGATCTTTAATTTTATGTGCATAAATAATAAGTTTCGTCAGGGATTTTTCACATTTTGATACATTATATAACAGTTTTTCGTAAATTTTTAGCAAATATAAAAAAAAATGCTTTATAACTTTTAAAATTTGTATGAAGACTAAAAAAACTAATGATGCAGTTTAAAAGATTATGAAGTTTTAAATAAATTAGCGAAAAAAAAATGAATTTTCTCTCACCGTTCTCGAGTTATACCCTTTTAAAGCTTTGTACACATTGTATGAAATGTATAATACTATAAGGTGTGAAGTAGGTTTGCATCATACAATTTTTTCAAAAGTCTAAGGTTATTGAGAGGAGCGTATCGGGGACATTGGCATAGGTACCAATTTTTAATATATACTCTTAAAATAAATGAGGTAAACTCCAGCAAGGCATCAATTTTTGAATTTTGAATGAAAGGTTGTAGCTGGTTTCGAAAAATGCATATTTTTAGAGAGTATATAATTTTCATCATCCAGCAAGCTCGGTTAATGGCTCCAGGAGATTTTATGGTTGGATAGGGCTCAGGTCTATCACCCAAAAAAATAAGGCTCAGTTGCAGCATTTCTTTATAATCTTCCCTTGGTTGCATATTCTCCAGCTGCCCTTTTACAAAAATAATTAGATCTTTTCGTATGAACTCCGGAATAATTTTTCCAACAATTTCGTGGTTTATACAATCCGAAAACTTTTTTTATCAATGGAATCCCACCTTCCCTGAAGAGTGACGAAAATTTTAATTTGTGGGGATGTAATTTGATCCTCAATATTAAGGGCCTTCAACGCTGATCCAGCAACTAGTTCCATCATATGATGGCGGCATGCCAAAAATATCAGGTCTTTTTTTAATTTTGCCCACATACCACACATTCCTTGTATTCGACAAAGGCATATATATTTTAAAAAAATATTACCCAATATTTCTTGGACTACTTTATGATAATTTCAACTTACCGGAGCAATAAAACTTCAGATTTTATATATATAGTGACTGCTAATTACTGCGAGAGGGCTCTAGCACAAAAGCTTTTATATTGTTTTTTTTTTTGTAATTTATTTACATTTTCTAAATCCAATTATTTAAAGTTTAAAGCAATGCAAACCTAGTTCACACCTTATAGTATTATACATTTCATACAATGTGTACAAAGCTTTAAAAGGGTATAACTCGAGAACGGTGAGAGAAAATTCATTTTTTTTTCGCTAATTTATTTAAAACTTCATAATCTTTTAAACTGCATCATTAGTTTTTTTAGTCTTCATACAAATTTTAAAAGTTATAAAGCATTTTTTTTCATATTTGCTAAAAATTTACGAAAAACTGTTATATAATGTATCAAAATGTGGAAAATCCCTGACGAAACTTATTATTTATGCACATAAAATTAAAGATCAGAAAATTTTCTTTAAGAATATTGACTCAAAAGCTGAAGAAATATCTATTTTTTACCAATTTTCAACCAAAATTCAAAAAAAGCCCAAAAAGGTCGATTTTTGGTACAAAATCAATTTGCGCGACCTCTAAACCACCTCCGAAAAATCGGAAAAAAATCTCAAAAATTCTTAGCCTTATGAGTATTCAAATTAAGAATGATCCCCAAATTTTTTTTTGGAATGGGACACCCTAATGTATATGTACGAAACATATTTGTCTTCAATATTATTTGGATACCAACATTTTTAAAAGAGTTATGCCCTTTTAAGTGATTTTCGGAAGTGGGGGTTATATGGGAGCTACGACTAATTATGGACCGATCTTCACGAAATTTTGTAGATGTAATTTAGCTTCATTTGTTACTCATTTCTGGTGAAATTTGTTTGCATACTTGCATAATTCAAAGATTTATGATCAGTGAACACCAATTTCGGGAGGACATTTGTATGGGGGCCAGGTGAAATAATGGATCGATTTCCACCAGTTTCAATCCCATCCATCCTTGGGCCGAAAAAATATCACATACCAAATTTTATCGAAATATCTTTAAAATTGCGACCTGTACTCTGCACACAAGCTTTACAGCCAGACGGATGGACGAACGGACATCGTTAAATGCATCGATGCAGAAAGTAATTCTGAGTCGATCGGTATACTTTAAGGTGGGTGTTGGACCAATATTTATGGGCGTTACAAACATCAGCACAAATCCAATATACCCTCCCCACTATTGTAGTGTAGGGTATAAAAACAGAAAATTACTAACCGCCACATTTTATGGTAAATATTGTAAATGAAATAATGTATGTAAAATTTAAATACCGAAAAATGTAATTTTGTACATAGTATGCTGTCTAAGCTATTAATATGGTTTTCTTTAGCTTTATGACAGATTGTTGTTGTACTTAAATCCAACTCGTTTTTTTAGTTTTTATTATTAAGATTTTTTGTAGCATCCTATTTAATAAAACTGCTTAAGCATATTAAATAGACTGGCTAACAGCACTGGGAGAAAAATAATATATTATTCTTTAATTGTTACAAAATTTTAATTAGAAAAATATCTTTCGATTCGTATGGATATTAATAATATATATGATATTAAATAGACTTAATAGTTTAGGATAATTCATTTAGAGGGTTGTTTGTTTAATTTTAAATAAAACATTTAAAATGCAAATTGATTTCAGAATCTAAACTAAGAACCGAAGGTACAAACTCGAACATATACATACATGCTGTTCATCGAAGTTCACGAAAAATATTTTTTCGTAAAACAGCTGACTAATTAGGAGACTTTCTTGCCGTGCAAGCCTTTCCATGATGGATTGTCAGACAATGCAGAATAAAAATAAATGACAGTATGACACTAATCACGCATGATTTGTTAAAACAAATTAGAAAAAATAACTCTAAAAAAAACATTATATAAGTGGCATTTACTACGAGCTTGCTGATAGGTGATGTATACATTTTTTTATATTTATCTACTGTATCTTTATTAAAAAAAAAACTAATTATAAGTATTTCAAATCTTTTATCTAATGAATTTTAGTTATTTAGTTCAGCTAGTGTCAGACGAAAAGCGTTTGACCATTATTTTTTGATGTAGGTATTAAGTAGGCTGTATGCCTTTTTCTTAGTCGAATATAGCCACTATTATTTAATTTGGGCTAATAGATGTTGGTGTACCTCAAGCTTTTTTAAGTATATTTCTGTGTTTTTTGGATCTCAGTTTTTACCAAAGACACGTTTACGAGTAGATATGAATATTTTAATTTTTTATTTACAGGGGCAATTTTGTTTATTCGTAGCAATTTGTTTTGGCGTCTTTTAATTCCACTTTTCTCTTCATGTCTACCTATCATCTCTCTACGTTTTCTTCTCTACTTCATTCTACATTTCTTTTGTTACCATTCAACGCAGAGGGCCCACCTAAATGGACTGATGGGATATGCACCATAAGTCTAATATGGCGAATTGGATGTGTTTTCTATGAGTCCAAATTTCCAATTTCACAAAATAATGCATTCAAAATTGTAATCAGTAAACAATTAAAAGCCTTTAGTTTCTTCAAGTGTTTTATATAATAACATTAGAACGTTAAAGAAAGCAACCGCTTAACAGTATGACATTTGAATGGCTAAATTCAGTGAATTTAATTTTTGTTTCTTTTTGTATTTTATTTTTTTACATATAAAAAAAATATTTTCTTTTGACTCACAAAAAAATATTGCATACAAGTAATTTTGTTTGGATGTATTTAAATGTATGATTGTTTAATACTTCCTTTAAAATATACCGCCAAATGTGTAAGTACAATGGGTAAACTTTTAACCAAATCTTATATAAAAATCACAAATCTGTACGTGAGATCTTTATTTGCTTAGATGCTGTACTGCTTAAAGGAGAGAAAAACTTTGAACTATTTGGTACATTCTGAGTCAAAATATATTATCTCTGGTAATAGCTATTTAGAATAGGTTAGGTTTACTTGGAAAAACCCCTAAAATTCTCTGTGAGCAAAGGTAGAAAATCAAAATCCATTAACTCTGCCACCCATAGTGCTCTACATAATAAAAAAGTTGATATGTGTTCAAATGGCGGACGTATGTATGACTGTTAGTTATTCCAAATGAACGTTAGAGTAACAACGCATCCCCACCTATATTACTGTATGTATTTTGCTTGTTTTTATAGTTTTTTTAACATATATTTTTTGGTAGTAGCATCAACCTGTTACCATTGCCGCCATCACAGCCATAGTCAGCATCATCAGAATCATCTTTCCAGCCATCGTCTATCCATTTTATTTTATTTTTTGTTGCTTGGTATGTAACTATACATGTATGTACGTATGTATTTATTTTTAGTCGTATTGGAAGTATGAAAAGTAGGAAATAATTTATTTTGTGTTATGTAGATGAAATGTTAGAGATTTTGTTTAATCTCATGCTGGGCATAACTTGGGTTTTTGTTCGGTTTCATTCTACATTTCAGCTACAAGTCTAAACAAATACTTAGTTGAAGTTTAAGTGGAAGTTTGATTTTGTTACTGTCTAATTAGATTTGATTAAAATTGCAACGCAAATACTGCTAATCAAAATAATTTTCTTTTCATTTATTTTACATAAAATGCACATAATATAATGCATTTGTTGTGTATAGCTGGTATGCAAGTTGTGTTGTAGATAAAATGTTATAACTATTATTCAGAAATCAATGATCGTATATTTGATGGAATATTTGACTGAAGTTAATTTGGAAAACCTCAAAAACTACACAGAAACATTAAAAAAAATTAAAGGAAAGAGAAACCAAAGTAAAGAATTTGCAACATACGCGGGCGGTTCGGAATCTTTTTAGCCTAAAACTGAATAAACAGAAAAAAGTTAAGCGTTTTGGAAAATTTTATCTGTCCTATTTCTTTTCGATCTGGCAACTCCTTCATAGAGACACAGGTGTTCAAAAAAAACATCCGAGACTTTTTTCCAATGAAAAAATTAGAAATTCTTGGTGTTATTAAATATTTATATAAAAAAGGTTTTTTGGGACAAGAAATTCATAATGTTAGGTGAAAGTGCGCCTTCATATGCAACAGTAAAAAATTGGGTGGATGAATTTAAACGTGGTCGTACAAGCATTGAGGATGAACCACGTAGTGGACGTCCAAAACAGCAACAACAACACAAATTGTAGCCAAAGTGATCGACAAATAAAAGTGCCAATATCATGGGCATCTCAAATGATCGAGTCTGATGAAAAATATGGGTGCCGCATTTGTTAACAGTCGACCAAAAACGCATAAGAATGAAAATTTCTCAGGCTTGTTTGGCTCGTTTTAAGAAAACTAAAATGGTTTAAGCGTCGTTTCATAACAGTGGATGAGACATGGATCCACCACTTTATTCCAGAGACAAAAGGACAATCCAAGCAATGGACTGAAGCTGGAGGAAGTGCCCCAAAGAAAGCAAAAACAATTCAATCGGCTGGTAAGTTTATGGCAATGGTTTTTGGGACTTCAAAGGCTTTTATTGATTGACTATCTGCAAAAGGGTGAAACAATAAATTCAGAAAACTATTGCAACATTTTGAATCAATTAAATGTAAAATGTGGAAAACTATTTTAATCAACGGATAGAATTGCTAGATAAGCGTTGCAGTAAATGTATTGAAGTTTCAAAAGATTATATTGAAAATTATATTTTTTTTTTTGAAAAACTAAATATTCACTTTCTGAGCTTGGCTAAAAACCTTTCGAACAGTCCTCGTAGCAATTAGCTTGGGCCACCAAAGCACATATAACTTTTCGCAAGAATGAATATTTGTGAATCTACATATATCGTGTTTTCTACGATGTAAATAGAAGTTGTATGCATTTCCTTTGAAAATCTTTCAATTCATACTGCCGGTTTTTAAATTCAGGATCGCAGAGCATAAGAGTACGTTGATTTGACAGACGTCCTATGGTGATAAATATTCCTGTGTTGCTATTTATATTCTCTAAACAATTGGGCAAGCTGGTAAATGTTTGGAACACTCCCGAATCACCATTAGAAAGACAAGTTTTATCAATGAGTGTTAACCGAAGAGTTAATGGCTGCATGGTTAACGGCACAGAAAATATACACTTGAATTTATTGTTACAATTTCTGTAAAATTTATAGTGTCTAATGCTCGCTCTCCTCACTTTCAGTATAAATGAGGATTTCACTATAATTGTATGCAACTTAGTAATAGAGTGGAATATTGTAATTTATATATTGGCCATGAATTATGCTTCAGTGAGCTCGTAGCCTGCATCCAACTCCTTCTTATGGTTTGTATATTTTCTGACAGCATGATACATGCAGCCCTGATCCTGCAGCAAACTAGGATCAAAGAGGGGCTCTGGTATATTCAGATGGAATTTAACATTCATTTATCAAAATTCTTGTTTCCTACATGGCAGATTTCAATGGTTGGAATGTCTGGCAGTAAACGGTTAAGGAAAGTTGAAATATGGAATTCATTCAGGCATTCAGGCAACGAGAGACATCAAGATATTTGTGAGTTATATTTATATAAACGTATGGGCATAAAAAACTATTGCTTCTTTTGAGCTGTCCAATACTATTAATGTCAATTTGACTGTTGGTAGAAAATTTGGAATGCTTAACAATGTAAGAATAAGGTGTTTTTCAGAAAACTATGATTTAGTAATTCAGAGATGTTGTACTTTAGAATAATTGAAGACTTTTAATTGGATGTCATCGCACTAAATAAGAAGTCAATGTTAATTTTATTAACATCAAAACTTCAAAAAAAAAATTCATTTTGATCAGGTTTTGAAATGTTACTCTTGAAGATTCCAACAAAATGAAGATCAGAACTCATAGCTATTTGTAAGTTGAAGATTTATTCATATTTCAGTAGCAGTTTGCAGTAAGATGGAGTTACATGATAATTGCTATTATTCCGAAGGCGGAGAATAGTAGAACTCAAATCACACAGAAGTATTACAAACTTATAACAACTTTTTATAAAATTTTTTATTCGAAGGTTTACTTCTAGTTAAATATAAAATGAATTTGAAATTTATAAAATTTATAAAATTTTATAAAAAGTTTATCAATAGTACACGCAAGAGGAAAAATTCTCATTTAGTTAAACTTATAACAACATAATTTGTTCTACTGAAAATATTGAATAAATGATGGACTTTTATCTTCGCATGACAATGGATGTAGGCTTGGTCAAAATTCTCTTTTTTTGCAATTAAACAACTTTGAATAACATTACCGCTTTCGGTTTATAATTGACATTTGATTATTTTACAATCTTATCGTATTATACGCTTTGAGAACAAGGGAATACTTCAAATATGGAAAGTACTAAATTGTCTAGTGCTTTATGTTGACTATGAAAATAACGCGATTAAAGTTTAAATAAATTCACAGAATATGTTTCTCGCGGGTCAAGTTCTAACACCTTATATGAAAGGGACCTGCAAACTTTAACATGCAGATGCCCTAGGAGTTGGTATGTAGACATCTTTTAGGCACTAAAGTCAAGCAAAGCTGTTTTGGATATTAAAGGCCCATAAAAATTTAATTTCAAGTAGTTTATATTATATTCAAATTTGTATTTGAGTTGGACAATAGTACTAATGCATTTAAAACTATTGAGACAAATTTTGCAAATATATTCTACAAAGCTGTCTATCTTTAAGCGAACGAACAAGATACAAGGACAAGTTGTACAAGTAGGCATGTGTGATTTTGAAATAAATCTTATTGAATTTCTGACGAAGGCTATAAATGCTCCTTGGAAATAGGCGGATGGGGTGTTAGTTGCCGAGGTCGATAAAGACGCCTACGCTGTAATAGTTCATCCATTTTTCTAAATATTGTCGTTCCACTTAGGAGCAGGAGACTTAAATCAGAATCAATATTACTATGTAAAACTATTTTGTTGAAAACAAAAGACACAAGCTGGTAATCGTTGGTGTTAATAAGACGTTCTATTTACGTCCAATTTAAAAATAAAAGTTTGTTGACTGAAGATAAAAACACAAAACAATAACAAATATTAAAATTTATGGTAAAGCTGATAAAATGTGGAGTATCAATTATTTATAAGAAATTATAATTTTCCATTTAATACGATTAAAAAGTTTCTAAACTGTCTTGAGATAAAACTGAAAACAGAAGAATTGGTATAGATATAACAAATATTAAAATTCATGTTAAAGCTGATACAAATACCGTAAATTTTATGTTATGGAATATAAAATACATATTTATAAAAAAATTATAATTTCCACTTAAAACGTTTGACAAGTTTCTAAAATATCATAAGATGAAACTGAAAACTGAAGAATTGGTATAGGATTTATTTTTAACCATTATACTCGTATGTGTGTAATTTTATTTCCATTTCGTTTGCCGAGAAATAAGAGTGAAAGCAATCCGTCTAGAATTGTTGACAAACAAAAAATCAATTATCTAAATAACAATGAAATCTTGAAATACATCTACCTATCTATATCTATATCTGTATCTATTGATTTGTGTAACTTTAAGTTTTGTTGGTTATTTCGTCTCAGACCATTCAAATAATTGTAAATTGAAAAGAAGCAACAAATTTACATACAAATGTGAAAATAATAGAAATTTAAATGAGAAAAAAAGGCAAAAAGACAACATAAACGAACTGAAATTAAATTTGTTTATAGCCACACAGTTGTGCTGTTACATTCCATTACCGGAACTTTGTTACAAAAAAACAAAACAAACAAAATATCATAAACAACACAATACACAATACATCGCATGGAAAAACTTTAAGCATATAGGTAGTTATAGTGGCTGCCAAGACAGTTAATTAAAAATATAATAATAAAAATCTTAAGAAATTTGCGTTTTCACTGCTACATTAAAGTAGCAAATGCTGAAGATTATTGTTTCCCTTTTTATTTATTGTTATTATTATTTAGATTTTTTTAGTCTACTGTTAGCCCGTTATATACTTTATATTAACTTGTATTAATATTTTTGTTATATTCTTTGTTTGCTTTAGATTACGTTTTAAATGTAAACTTTCTTAAATTTCCACTTTATTTGTTTAATAGTTGTAAAGATAAATTTTCAAAAATGAAACTTTATAATGATTTTCTTTCTTCTTAAATAAATAACTATTGTTTAAGGTTAGGATTAATTAAACATTTTTAAAAGCGTGAAGCTATAGCACTTTTCCTTTTAGAAGTTATTCATCTTAGAAAGTGAAGTGAAAGTGGCCTTAAATACCTATCGAATACTAAACCATTAACTTTCATTAACTAGCTCTGTTATACAAATATCACACCATACGCATTATTTAATGCTTATAGTTCAAACTGAAAGTGAGATACTTATTAATCAGAGCAAACTTAAACAAAAGACTTAAGCTACAAACACCGATTAACAACTGACCCCTCATGTCTGATTTTGACTAAATTCCATACATACAGTATTTAAGACAAATCATTGTTCACATAAAATCCCGTGGCATAAATATTTCAATGTATGTGTAACAAAAAAAAAATAAAGTGATCGTTTTAAGCAACATTAATTTTTGGTCCTGGCGGCTGCTTGATATTCATTTATAATCTACTAGCTAAACCCGGTGTGCTTTGCTACCCCCCCCCCCCCTCGTCATAAAATAAAGTAAAACGTATTTATATATTTGCAAACATTTATTTATTTAATTTTAATGTATTTATTGCAATGCTATAGGCGAGGCCATGTCCCTTTGTCCACTTACATAGTCAAGAATTTATTATTTCGTAAGAATATCCTGTTGTGAAAATTTAATGACGATCGGTCCAGTAGTTAAGACTATATTACGATGTTTAATTTTCCTAAAAAGGGGCGTGGTCCCACTCACTTTTCTCCTGGTACGTATTCCTAATTATGCCAATACCATATGTACCAAATATCACCGACGTACGTCAAAAAATGCCCAAAATATGGCGGGTTAAATTTGTGGGTTATATGGGCGGTGCCACCCCCGTTTGTACAATCAAAACTTCATATAGCCTATTATTCCTTTCAGAGTCACAGTAACATGCTGTAAAAATTTCAGGCAGATTGGTCAAAGGGTTTGGCCTCCTATTAAGCACAAACATACAGACACACATTCATTTATATATATATATATATAGATTAAAAGCAATATAATTTAAGGTGAAATGGGGCGAAAAATGGTAAATTTGGTAATAAAAAAATGTATGTAGTTAAAAAGTATATAAAACTTTAGGTAAATACATATTACAAAAAAAGTATTTTGTATAGCAAACATTGTTAGTGGTATACGTAAGTATCTGAATTAAAAAAGGGGGCGATGAAGTAGGCGTGGTTCATAGTTATATGGTGACGTTAACAGTATTTAGAGCAATATACTACCAAATAAAAAAAATACGTTGGAATGAACAAATTTGTATAGAGAACAAAAAGTATAAAACTTTAAAAAATTTGGTGTGAAAAGGGGCGTGAAAGGGGCGTGGCTTAAGAAATCTTTATTTTTACCTCGCCTGGAGTATATAATGTGTATACAATTTGAAGTAAATCTGTTAAAAACTATATGGGAGCAATTACATAATTTTTAAAAAGTGGGCGTAAAAATGGGCGTAGCAAAAAAAGTACCCTATTAATCATACCAAAGTCCCAGTTAAATGCTGTGAAAATTTCAAAAATATCGGTCCAAAGGTTTGGTCTTCAATTACAATATTTTAAAAAAGTGGGCGTAAAAGTGGGCGTGGTAAAAAAGTACCCTATTATTCCTTCCAGAGTCACAGTAACATGCTGTGAAAATTTCATCAAAATCGGCTCAGCCGTTTTGGAGTCTATACGTTACATACATACATACATACATTGAATTTTATATATATAGATTAGGGGTGTCATAGAAACCAATATTGTCAGAATTGGTTTTAAAACCGACAAGAAAAAATGCTTTGGTGTCATAGGGCACTGCTACACGTTCTATAAATATCGTGATAATAGAAATATCTTGATATTTATTGAACGCGTAACAGTGCCCTATGACACCAAAGCATTATTTCTTGTCGGTTTTAAAACCAATTCTGACAATATTGGTTTCTATGACACCCCTGTATATATATAAAATACAATGTTTGTATGTTTGTCCTCTGTAGACTCTAAAACTATCCAACCGATTTGGCCCAAGCCTGTTGCATTTGAAAGGTTATAGTCCAAATTAGGTTTCAAGTGGGCGTGGCCACTCCCACATAAATTGAATAACATCATATATCTTGACTATTGTGATAGCAAGAGTTTTGAAACATTACAGTATCCTATATGTTACTGATTTGAATAATCAGGAAAAAAATGGGCGGGATCGGACCTTCTTCTCTGAAACCTTCCAGAATGCCACCACACATCTTAACTTTAAAAATTGGTTCACCAATGATGCTCATTCGCAACTTAGATCCACCGAAATTGTGCAACGGAACAAGACTTGCTGTTAAAAAACTATCTCCAAATTTAATCGAAGACACAATCATCAGCGGCAAATGTAAAGGAGAAGAAGTGCTGATACTACGAATTCCAATGATTTCCACCATTTTACCCTTCGATTTCAAGCGATTACAGTTTCCAGTGCGTCTTGCTTTCGCCATAACCATCAATAAGGCTCAAGGCCAATCGCTAAGTGTTGCTGGTGTGAACTTAGAAAATTCCTGTTTTTCGCACGGCCAATTATATGTTGCTTGCTCTAGAGTTGGAACGCCAAAAAATTTTTATGTTTACACACCTATCGAAAAAACTCAAAATATTGTTTATCCGCTAGTATTAACATAAAGAAGTTAATAAATAAACAAAATTTTCTTTTTTTACAAACACACTTATTTCATATTATTAGCGTAGTACCACACGCAGGGTATCCGCTAGTATTATATAAATATATAAATTAAAAATTTTATACCAACAATTTTCCGGATTTCATTATTTATTTTATTTTTATTTGGTGTAAAAAAAATCTGTAGCATCTTTGTTAATTAGTTAATAAATTACTAAACATTTTAACAATATTTAGAAATCAAAACTATTTAATTTGACATAATTCAACAATGTCATAATTCAACAATGTATTAACATAAACATTTTACCAACAACATTGTTCGTTTTACAAAACTATTTCCTACATTAATTGATAAAAAGAATCTCTTTATCTCAGTGAACCTGCAGCAAGCTACATTTGCTACTGCTTTCCTTTGCTGACAAGGCAAAATTTACTTATATTAACATGTTCTCTTTCAATAAACAACACTTAATAATATATAAGCACTTCATTTGCTAAACCTTCTGATCTCTATTAGTGTGCCAAAGATTAGTTGTTGATTTTATGAGTCAACTTAACTTCACTCACCACCACACATTAAGCTGAAGATGGGTTTTTACAACTTTCAAATGAAAAAAATAAGGAAATATTTTTATTAGTGCTCATGCCCAGCATACCATTCTAGGAGCGCTCCGAAAAAGGAGTCAGAAAAGAGTCCAACAAAAGAGCATTTTCGGAGCGTTACTGAATCGGCACGCAGTATGACTCAGAAATTCCACTTAATTATGTGTGTACCAAAGAGTTGTTGTCCTGTTATTTGTGCCACCACACAAGAATGATAAAAACAAGATTACATAGAGCCCAAAAAAACCTCATAAAATACTCTTTTCTGACATTGTCTAAGAGCTCTTTCTGACGGACCATTCTGAAGGTTTTCGGAGCAATTATGATTGTTTTTTGGGCTCATAAAGAGCGTTAACGCTCCGAAAAAGATGTCAGAAAAGACTCTTTTCGGACTCATCTGGCTTGCTGGGTGCTTAATGTATAATCCTTCACCTTAGCGGAAATTTTGAGGCCCTGTTACATATATAAATTTATGCTCTTATAAGATCACAATATTAATATTCTCACAAATAAGTTTAAATATTTTACTTCTTAAAAAGAGCTAATCAATAGGTTTTTAATATCTCATTGATATTTCCTAATTAAGCAAACAAGCTATTACTTAAAATTATTTAAAATCACAATAAAAAAAGGAAAAACAAATGGTTGTGATCAACTAACCATTTTCCCAGCCATATAAATAAACAAGTTTAAATTTTATGAAGAGACAATAGTTTTTGTTAGTCTTTAAAAATATTTCTTTTTCTAAACATCTTCCAATCACAGAGGATTTATTGAATAGTTTCCAAGAATTTCTATTGAATTCAGTTTTCAATATATTTTATCTAAACAGCTGTTTAGCACAACAAAAACCAAAGAAACCAACAAACAAGTATACGAATGCGAGATACTTTTAATCCTAAACTTCCTTAGTTTGGCGGAAACTCAGAATTTTCTACGTCAATGATTTATAATTCATATAAATCTTGGCTGGTTCAATGAAAAGCAAAAAAAAAACGTCTTCCTAACAAAAATAAATATTTCCTTGATTCTAATCAACAGGTGCCAAGCGCCAGCGTTAAGAACATCTATAAGAAATTAAACATACAACTAACAATAACTATTAATTATAAAGGTATTCTCGTTAAGTATACATTATGGCACCGAAGAAGGTAAACAGTATAAAGAGAATAGCATAGAGAAGATACAGCACGATACTAAAAAATTTATTCATTTAGTTTTGCATTTATGTCACAAACCAAATACATAAACAAGCACATAAGTACAAACTTCCCAGGCCCTAAAAGCATATAAATAATATTTGCTAAGCGGTGGTTTAAAAAGGCCTTAAGAACATGCTCTAGATTAAAGTGCAACAGCAACAAGTTGTAATATCAAGCAGTAGTAGTTTGCATAGTAGTCAGTTGTAGGTAGTTCGTTGTAGTTTGCTGTTTTCTTTGAAATCATGTCAAAAGTTAATTAATTTTCCCTCTTAGTTTCTAATAAACTCCTCCTGAATAAATATGTGTGTGTGTATTTTAACAATTTAAGTTGTAATGTTGCTGCTGTTGCAGAAGAAACAAAAGTCTACAACATACATCAACAGGTTTGACATTTCTCCCCCCCCTCCCTTTTTATGAGTCTATGTTATTTCCGTCTTTAGGCTGACATTTATCGCAGGCTAAAAAACAAGAGCTATAACGACAGCAGCCACAAATATCCAAGTTTGTGGTTTTTACTGAACAACACGTACAACTTGATAAAAAAAAATCTCCAGATTCGTACTACAGTCAAACCTCGATAAAACGACCCTCACAATAACGAATTCCTCGATTTACCGAATTTTTTGAAATCCCCTACAACGCTCCATAATATTTAATGCAAAATAAACCTCTCTATTACGAATACATTTGTGAAGAGCCTCCTTATAACGAATTTTCATTCACTGCAGACTAACGAAATATAAAGAATTATTTCCTCTATTTAACGAATTTTGTCAACTTACAACCTTTGCATAACGATTTCCATCAAGTAATCCAAATTATGTGAAACAGATACACACAACGTCTCCAGCAAACCTACATTCGTCGTCTACAGCAGCATGTATTAGACTAACGTCTGAAGTATTCGAAGAAAAATTTATTGTTGCCAAGAGCTTGTACGCTTGTTGCAGGAGTTGTTTTGATTTATTAGCAGAAATCGTTCGCTATAACATGAAAGATGATTATTAATATAGAAAAATGTTTATTACCTCGTTATAACGAATAGAAGTAAAACTTCACCTCGATAAAACGAACCTCATTGTAACAAATTATTCGATATAAATCCCCTTAAGATTCGTTAAACCAAGATTGAACTGTATTTATAAAAATAAAGAAGAGTTTTTTTATAAATAAGTATTTTTTAAAAATATCATCATGTTACCTTGACCAAAAACTCATCGAAGTCAGAACAGTTGTAGTAAGCAGTTATAGTAAGTAAGGGAAAGAACAAGAAATCGAGAAGTCATTTAGTCATATAAAATAGAAGTAAGAAATAAACATTTAAAAAGTTGGACAGTGGTTTCACTGGTGATTGAAATTAAAAGCCGGCAATGCAAAATCTCTTGGATACAAATGGATATGCTGTTTGGTTATAATTTTTTCTTAAGAACAGCACATTTCAGTTAATGATAAAAAAATAATCAGGAGATGGACTCGGCTGCGTAAGATATACTCTTCTACAAACAGCCAATGACTTTTTGATGGAAATGGCAAGGATCTCTTTAATTCATATGTGTTGTAATCTCATTGGAGTGGAGACTGCTTAGGTCCTTTCCATGTCCTACAAAATGAATATTTAGAATACATGATCGATCATACATGTCATGATAAAATTCATAGTGCTAATTTCGTCCAGAAATGCATAACAAAATGGAAATTCTGGTAGGAATATACTCATACTGTCAGCAGTCGAATATCAATCGTATGAGATCAACAAAGTTATAATCCGACAGCGCTTAATATGTTGGATACTAAGTTGAGCTTTACAATCTTTGCCATATAATGACTCTCTGTACTCCAACAAATGGATCTCCAAAAAAGTATTCCAGCCTGAAAAGAGCGTTCTATGGTTACACACTACAACTGATTGATCCATTCTTCTGCATGGTAATCGCTTGGTGGCATGCTCTTAAGGAAACTAAATATCAGATAATGATGAAAGGAAATGGACTCAATATATGTGTTTTTTTTAAGAGAAATAACACTCAATTAATGTCCATATATTAATTAATTAATTGTGTTACTTTCTTCGGAAAGGGATAGGTAAAAGAAGAATAGCTGGTGAAAAGTAGAAAAAAGCATTTCATATGACAACACTGTCATTGCGCGTTATATTTATTAATACTAGTACAGTAGTGCAGCGCCTCTGGTGGTGAGTAGGCGCATTGCTCAAAGCTTGATTTATAGCCTTTATTTTAATTATTTTACTTCGGTGGCGTTTAAATGCTATACCTTCGAAGGAGGGCGCTGTGCTAAATATTAGTTACGATAGGATAGAAAAACTAATAATTATTAGATACTGATGCTGGGAATCGAACCCAGGTCACAAATACCAAGGAGTTCATTGCGTTCAAACATTTCAATTCATCTTAGTTATACATCGCAATTAATTGGAAAAACCTGGTCTATATTTAGAAAGTTTATAATATAAGCTGTGCCTTACCTCCAGAAAGAAGACCTAAGTTTTACATATCTACGAACTGTATATTGCGAATTAGCAATGGTCTAACGTCAACTACACAACTGCCGTGCATGGTTATTTTGAATGCTAAAGCGCTAAGAATCTTAAGAATCTGAATTTCTCTGTCAAAGAAACAATACATGTTCATAGATGATCATCGATGCATAGTTAAAGGAAAGATGATATCAAGTGCTTTGTGTGGAAACAATTTGCGGTGTAGGTTACATTGAGATGTAAGGTTTATATCCACATCAGATACGTGGAAGACCAGTGGAAATAGCATTGCCCCAAACAAGTCTATCTACTCCAACGTAAAAAATTTGAAGTGTCATTTCAATTGCATTTATTGCCAGGCCGAACAAATACAACACATCGTATAAATGAGGCATCATGGCATTCAAAACTCCGATGAACTCCGTGATTGCGGCTTTTAATATCGATTGATCAGCGGACGTTAGAAATGCCGGAATTCAGATGTTCTATGACTGCCACTTGTAGAATATCCAACTTGAGGTGATACAGACAATTAATGATAACATGTTGGCCTTTAATAGAAACATGATTAGACTTTTTACAATTTAGTTATTGGGCGCAGCATGATTGGAGATACATATGGAACAAGTGATTCAAAAATTATTTGCTACCGCAGGAGTTATATAAACGAATGAGAGGAACAATCAGTACAACATCTATGTGACTATCGTGTTTTACAGGAGCATAGACTAAGATATCTATGTATAGGCACCTTTCATGCTCTAAATTGTTTCAAACGTGTATTATTTAAAAATATAGTTTAATTTGTCAGTAATACCTTTTGGTTCTCGGGGACAACTGAATTAAAAAGTCTTCTTGATTAGGAATTTAGCAATTCCTCCGAGTGTACTGGCTAATTGTGAAGGATCCATGTAAACTAATCTAAGTCCCAAATTACACAAAGCAGTTTATTAAGCTAAGCTGATTACCTTTTAGACATGGGTTTGTAGGGAAGATAAAACGAGTACACACTTATACTATCAAATAAAAATACGAGCTATTTAAGCAATAAAATTGTGATGTGTGAACACCGAAAAAATATCCTGGAAAAAATTGTATCAATATTTTCAATAAAAATTGCTTCGTGTAAATTGGGACTAACCTGTGTGTTCCTTAGAATAACTTATTTAAACATATTTAAAAAAACACATATGAAAACCACTGTCTCTGGTGATATTCACACACATTAACCGAGTTATGCCTGCACATGTTTGCACTATTTCTTATCGTTACTAGCTGCCAAAGTGCGACACAAAAGCATTTTAATGCTGCTGTATGGGTAGCAAGAAAATTTCTATTACCTCAAGTCGAAAATATCAGTCGTTTTGTTGCAAATTTTAAGGAGAGCACTTGTAGCACTATTATACTCATAGCACCGGTAGACCGGTTAAGAAACAACAAACAGTGAAAAAGAAATATATCTTTTCTTCATTTATTGATAGAATTATGACCAAAATTTGCTAAAGGGCAATTTACTTTAGTCAAGTTTTCTAATAAATTTTCTTAAAATATATTTGGAGAATGAAAAAAAAGAAAAAAGTCTCTATTGAAATGATTTATTTCAAGTGGTCAAATTACTAGTAAGAGTAATTTATAATTTTCAACTTAAAAATGCATGTAGTAAAATCTATTATTAGAGTAGAATGCGGTGGAAAGATTGGTTGGTATTTAAATAAATGGATTATAATGAAATGAATTTTGATATATAGTTAGCAAGAAAAGAGTTATTTCAGCTGTTTAATTAAGTTCAGTTATTAGTTACATATATAAAGTCAGTACGTACGTATGTATGTAGAAATTTTCGAAAGCAATTTAGTAAAAGTCGTGATTTGGTTTACAACTCAAATAATATATACAGTGGAACTATAGAGATGATTTTAAATTAACTGTCTTTCGTTTATCAAAAGTGATCAAAGTTTATTTTTGGATTCTTCAGATTTAAGTCTCTAGAGTAAAAATATTCAAACAACATGCCCACAAATTATATTCTTTTTAAAGAATTTACGTAAAGGTTTAATGTACAACCCATCAAAAACGTTCAATAGCATGAAGTACGAGTAATGAATTGAATTACTAATATTCTGACAATGCACTCCTTACAAGATAAAACCAAAATAATTAATTAAACGAAATAGCGGACATTTTAATTTCGATGATTCTCCATGACCATTGTAAAAATGTAAAAGCGGTATTGAAAAAAAACCAATTTGATTTAAAACAATATTGTTTTAAATTGCTCATTAATCAAGTAGTATTTTTGACAATTAAACCAAGATAAAGTTTGAGGCTGGTTGGTGAGTTTAATTGAATGATAAAGGGTAATGAGTGGATGGAAAGTTATTTCTTCAAGTCGTCTAAGTACATCCAAGAATATAAGAAAAAACTAAATATTCTAGATAGGTTTTATTGCGGTTGATGTTTAGTTGTCATTAGGGGTCATTGAACTATTTTTCTTCCAATAAATGCAAAAGTTTATAAAGAATATTGTGTTTGCAAACGTAAAAATTTAAATAAAAATATCATCCATATTTTTAAATAATATTTTGGCCAGTTTTAACTACTTCACACTTTGCAAAATAACAATTAACTATTTGAAAGTTACATTTTTAGATATTGTCCAATCCACTTTAGAACATTTGCCCTCAAGTTTAATTTTATATAAAAAAAGCTATATTTTGAATGATTCTGGCCTCCTCAAAAATAAAGTGTTATAATTTTATACAATATATCTCCAATCTTCGTCAGCTTTCCGAAAAATGTAAATATGTTACAAGTTATCTTGGGAATTTCATATGTTAAAAGAATACAAATACCTTTAAAAAAAAAATTGCCAAAAATAATTTAAAAGCATGTTACTTTTGACTATGTGATGCTTTTTAAGTAAATCTTGATTTTTAAGTTAATAAGCCATAAAACATATATTAAAAAAACAGGGAAATATTTGGATCCACTGTTGTAAAAAAATCAGACAAAAAATTAGACAAAAGTTAAACATTTTATTTTCATATGCGAATATTTCGTAAACTATAAGAGATAACATAGCTGCGACAAAGTTTTTTTTTAGTATCCGACTAGTGATTTCATATTTGGTATAATCTTTGAAATCGAATCACAAAGAAGAGAAGAATTGGAATAATTTTTAATTTCTGGCATACACCTCCAGTATGTCAGCAATCTCTGGCACCGGCCCTGGTGGGATTATGAGGTCAAAATTCAAAACTTAAACTTATTTCCCTGTTTGTTCCAAATTTAGCCACTGTGTGAAAATAGGAACAGCAAGACGTTTAAATCAAATTTCTTATGTATCTTTCGATGAGCCCTACTACTACTGCATTATCTTCAAACTATTATAAATATTACTCCGATAAAGAAAATAGTGCTTAGAATTAACATTCTTAGTTACCAATAAATTTGAATACAGAACTCTTCCATCTCCGATGATGAGACTATCAGCCATGTCACATAATTTAATTCCGTACGGAAGTGGAATTAATTCTGTATTTTGCTTCTATAGAAAAAGTACAAGCAACATTTTTTTCGGAATGAAGCCACTTTTAATTTTCTATATGGAATTGTAATTTTAAGCAATTCTAGGTCTTAGTCCGAAAAAATGTTTCGTTCTACCTTTTAAATAGAAGCAAAATATGGAATAAATTCCACTTTCAAACGGAAATAAATTCTGTGACATGGCTGTATATTCAATTTTACTGTCAAGTTTTTCGAATGTGTTTGAGTTGAAATTAAATTATACAATATGTATATTAGCGCATGCATTAATTATATTTTCTCATCATCTAAGCCTGCATTTAGGAAATCCTATAAAAACTTTTAAAATATTCGATCCAAAAGAAATCTAGGTGACAAGCAAAAGTTAGGAATGATTTAACATTTCCAAGGTAAACATGCTCACGCACACTCGTGAATCAATTTATAAGTAGGGCGCATGTGTGCAGTGATTTTGAAGCATCATTCATATGAGCACGTTTTTTTTTATTTATTAAAATAATACAACTAAAGTCCGCTGATGAACATCTAACTTTTCTTTACTACAAGGTGAACATATGGTAAAAAAACAAACATTTGTTACCACAAATGCAATGTTCTTGTGTTCAAGAACCCGAGAGAAAAAACAAAATTAAAAACAACTGCAGCTTGGAGAAGTTCTTTAGGAAGTTGGCAGAAGAAATTGTTATACGTTGGCTTAGTTTGTGATCCGAAGCATATATGGAATATACCGTCACATAACCAAAGAAAAAAATGAGGCAAGTATGCATCAAGCGAATGTGTCTATGGTTGGATATATTTTAGCGGCGTCTTGTAACACTTTGTCTACCAAAAGCAGCTACACAGTGTGTGAGTAAGTGTGTTTGAGCAGAGATTAAATAAAGCATAAATACACACAATGTAGCTTTAACTTTACAAACTTTTTAACCATATTTTCTTGTCGTTGTTGTTGGAGTTCGAGTTAAGGATATTAATACAAACGTCCAGCTATACCGATATACAAACTGACCGCTTATAATTCAAACAACAAAACCACCAAACTACCAGCCAGCCAACATAGCAACTAACCAACCTGTGTCAGCGCAACTGGCAACATGTAGCAACATTAGAAATCATCATCATGTTGTTGAACATGCTTTTATTTCTATTTTCTTGTTGCGTCTTTCTACCACTGATGCAAACGAGTATTCTACTTCTTTTTTAAGAACAAACAAACAAATGAAGAAAAAATATAGAAAAAGAACTGTTAGAAATTCATGTTTGTCAACATTTTTCCAAATGTCTAGATTTTTTCTTCTTTTCCACTAAATGCTCTCACTTCTTCCAAGTTGAATGCGTGAATATTCTGAAAAGAAACTCTGATTTTTTTCTCCATTTCGTTGTTTTTACTAACAAAAACATAGTTTTTTTTTAATTTTTTTGTTATTTAAATTTAGAAACAACAACATGATTAAACAAATATGGAAAATGCACCAAATTGTTGCTAACATTATTACAAACATTGTAAGCATGTTTTTCTTTAGCAAAAAGACACAAAAAAGAGTAAAGCTAAAATTTTATTACATTCATGTTTTATCTAAACAAGCGATTTTTGCTTTCTGGCAATAAATAATGTTAAATTGTAAATTTGAAATGAAATGGATTCATTCAATGTATTGATGAGGGAAACAACTAGAATTTTTCAAGCAGTCAATTGCAAGCAATTCTCTGACTGCTTTAAACATGGGGTTAGTTTCAGTTAAAATCTGAAGTCTTTGAGAAATTAAACTTTCTTGGATTTTGTTAGACATTTATGATAAATGAAATTATTCTTTTCTATTCCATAACCTTGTTGTATTCCCAGAAATCTCTACAACGAATATTTGGCTTTAAATCCACTCTTCCGTAATCTTTTGTCTGACTATACTAAACAATTTCATTGTTTCTATATGCCGATATAACATCTATCAAAATATATCAGACAATCATGGGTTCAGATAATTTTCAAATCTCTGTATCTAATCCTACAAAACTTCTTACAGGCCAAAATAAATTCAGAGAAACCATCAGGGAAGTACCTGCTAGCTTCATATCTCCTGTCATGATCAAATTCGTAGTTGATCATGTTGACATCCCATGTATCTGGCTTTAATATGATGACTCATTAGAATATGAGGAACAAATTATTAGGCCACTAAAATTGTTTCAACTTTAACCTGATAGTTGGTAAATTGTGGTCTTCATTTTAGTACAACCAGACCAAAAAGAATGTTATAATTTGGGGTGCCCTGATAGACTAGGCGATACTGTGCCGGACTATCAGTCAGAGGGTTGGAAGTTCGATTCCCGCCAGATAAGCCAAAAGCTTTGCAGTTTGTGTTTGTTAATTATATGATCTTACATATACGAGTATATTTTGTAATTGCAATAGCTTTCCACTTAAACAAGGCTTCAAAGTATTGTTCACAAACCACATGATCTTTCAGTTTCAAAAAAACAAACAACTGTATTAACCAGATGAAGTTTCATCGCATCGAAAACTTTAAAGGTTATATTCGGCACTGATTGATGTTGAAAGGAGTAATGAAACTTAAAAAGGGTTGTAATCTGTAAGTGCAATGTTAATACTCCGGTTACCCTTTTGCCAGCTATCGTAAGTATTAGTAAATTTTCCTTTGTCACAGCTTACTAGTAAAGCAGCTTATGAATTCTGAAGCTTCTGTAAAGGAACTCAAAAGCCTTAAAGAGCAGAGATCTTATGAATGGAGACGTTCATTGGACTCAATATATAGAAGGCCTACATCAATATACCAGGACATCCTACAGTCCAACGGTATTAAGAAACGCATCATAAATTATGTGAGTGATGGTCAGTCGTTCAGAGAGTTTATTTAGAGATTTCTACTCTAAACTGCACAGAATTAAACAAGAATCTCAGGGAGTGGTTCTGTTGCTCTAAAGTTACTATGAATCCACAATTTTTTATTGTACAGTTATTTATTTATTGTATCTTCATTAAAAATGAACTAACAATAAGTTTTTTCAATGAATCCACAATGAGTGGAAGTTCTTTCAATAGCGGGTGTCTGCTCCATTATAACAAGATGTAACAAGCTATATGCGCATAATATAGATATCGCAAAATATAATGTAAGAAATTCGAAATATGAATAGTGTCCTATAAGAAAAAAGGCGCTAATTCTGATCATTAAATCTTCATTGAGTGGCATCCATTAGAAAAATATTCACAACAAGGAGGACTTAATTACTGACACAAATAACCCATGAATACAATCTTGTGAAGGCAACAATGGTAGAATAGCATTCCAACGGTAGCTATTATTTCCACTGCCACATAAGCCAACAACAGACTTAAAGACTTCTGGTCTCGTACTGACCCAACCATTTCTTACTTTTCCTCAAAATAAGGTCAAGTTCCCCATGACTGCCCCTATACAATTTACTACCTAGCCAACTATACTAACCCTAAGAAATAACAGAATTCCAGATGGAAAATTGTAAAGTTCTAAATGTTACAACAGCAACAACTGGATTAAATTACAAGACAAAGGCATATTTTAATCATGGTAGACCTCCTCATTATCCTCTCCAATGACACAGCTGTTGAATATTTTCTCAAAAATTCAATGCAGCTAATGATGATATTTATGGTGTTTGTTTTCCCTACAACATGATTTTCATAAAGAAAATCGAAAAAAAAGAACAACCCAACACAATAACAATACAAAACCTAAATATAGAAATGTTGACAAGCGTGAAAATTGTATATGGTTATAATCGTCTTTATTAGACAACAAAAACTAGTGGAATGTTGCCAGTTGGGATGGCATCGTTTACTTGTACAATTTCAATATTTATTTTTGGTAATAACCACACACTCACTCAAACACACAACTAACTCTTATCTAATATTTCAAATGTAGCGTCTTTACGTCTTTACAAGGAAAGCGCACATCTTGTAGTTATAGTCGCTACAGACACACATTCAAATAAAAATAAAGTGCAAATTAAAGATTTACTTTATTACATAAAATTATTGCTTTGTATGGTATTGACTAGGAAACTTTAGTGTTGGAGTATGTTTGTTTGTTTGTTAGATGTTGTAACTGTGCCAGATGCGCTCTTACTGTCAAGGATATCTAAATACCTTGCAGTTTTAAAGAAAGAAATTGTCAAAATTTTAATAAGTATTACACTGCTAAGTCTGCTAGTCATCTCTGGAGATGAAGGGTAATATAAAACATCTTCAAAAATCACACCTGGCATTATGAGTATGAGGAATAGAATTGTCGAGAAACGATCAAAATAGCAACCAATGATATAGTTAAACCTCAGAAGACCTTCATTTATCATTTGGTACAGTCAAGAAATGTTCAAAACGCTAAGAAACTAAAGCGGTTTACAACAAGAAATTTGTTTTTTTTAAAGCCAAACAAAAGAAAATATTTATATGAAAATCATTAAAATTTGTTTAGATTTCAAAATTAAAAATAAAATATCGACATATAAACATATACTACGCTGCCAGATGTCATTTGTTTTATACAAATTTTCGAAAAACTCTTTACATCATTATATCTGGGATTTACTAACAAATCACATCATTGTGTCCTAGAAAATTATGAACTTGAACAGGGGAAGAAATTCTTACGCTGCCTACGAATATTTGTAGTTACTAGTAAGTTCTACAATAACGTGATAAATTGGACAGTATGAGGACGGTTCGTAAACTTCTTAGCCTAGCGCAGAAAGAGAATACTTAGTTAGTTTTTCAAAAACATTTTTAGTTTTCAATATAATCTCCTGAAACTTCAATACACTTACTCCACTTAGGCTTATCTAGAAATTCTATCCCTTGATTAAAATAGTTTTCCTCAACGGTTTACAACTGTAATTCCATCTTCATTTGAGGCAAAACTCTTGCCAGCTAGGAATTTTTTAGATTTTTTAGAGCAGGTAAAACTCACGGTGAGCTAAATCAGGAGAATAAGGTGGGTGGTCAAGCAACTCGTACTTTAATTATATTAAATTATTTTTTTGTGTTGTAAGCTAGGACGTGTTTCTCAAATTATTACATTTAACTGATCTAAAATGTTGCAATGGTACTCTGAATTTATTATTTCACCCTCTTGCAGATATTCAATCAATAAAATACCTTTGAAGTCCCAAAAAACCATTGTCATAACCTTACCAGCCGATTGAATTGTTTTTGCCTTCTTTTGTGCTAGTTCTTTTATCTCTGAAATAAAATGGTGGATCCATATCTCATTCACTGTTATGAAACGACGCTTAAACCATTTTATTTTTCTTAAAACGATGCAAACAAGAGTGAGAAATTTTCATTCTTATGCGTTTTTGGTCGACTGTTAACAAATGCACCCATCTTGTAAAAAACTTTTTCATCTGTAGTTCTTGATGCAAAATTAAATGGACTCGATCACTTGAGGTGCCATGATATTGGCTATTTTATGCATTTTTATTCATCGATCATTTAATACCATATCATGCACTTTGGCTACAATTTCTGTTGTTGTTGCTGTTTTTGGACATCCCCTACGTGGTTCATTCTCAATGCTGGTACGACCATTTTTCACCATATCATTATGAATTTCTTGTCCCGACATTTTTTTTTATTTAAATATTTAATAACACCACGGATTTCTAATTCTTCCATTGTAAAAAAATCGCGGAGGCGTCTTTTTTGAACACATGTTTCTATATAAATGAGTTGCCAGATCGAAAAGAAATTAAACATGTCGAGCCATTACCGCCAAAATAATGTATCCCACACCATAATCGATTGTTGTTTTTTTATCGAAATCGATAGTTCAACATCATTTAAAATTATTAAAATTAAATGTATTACACAAAACAATATTTACATTATAAATTTCAAAATAATGGCTTTATTCAAACTGATTTTATTTAAAAAAAACCTTCCCCTGTAAAATTTTGAGTTTGTGGGATACATTTTTTCGGCGGTTATGGCTCGATGTGTTCATAGCACAAATGGAAGTTTCCAAAACACTTAAAATTTTTTTCTGTTTATAACGCGCTTTTTGTTCTAGGCTAAGAAGTTTCCGAACCGCCCTCGTAAACATCTTCCATGTAGGTAAGTGGATAAGCAATTGCCTTTTTTAAAAACTAGTTCCAACGATTGCAGGGTATGCTTGAATGTTTACAAAAAACACACATGTAGTATATTCTATTTATGTAGATATTTTGTTGAATGTTGTCGTGTTTGATCTTTAAGATCTTACTCTAGATATTACTAAATGTGTTATTATCTAAGCGTGGTCTAAAAAGTGTGGGTTCACAACAAGATTACAAACGAAAATGGTCAAAAAAGTTTAGTAACAGTGTCACATGTTGGTTCTCCTAATTCGTTTAAGTCAGCTACAAAGCAAAATAAAAAATGTTGAGCAGTCGAACGTATTTGTATGGAATATGTTATAGCAACAGGGAGATCATTTTCTAACAAATAAGAAAAATACTAAAAGTTTATTTGTGTAATGTTAGGTTATTTTTATAGGCGAGATAAATTCAAATTTTATCAGCAATAAAATTTATTTACTAGCTAGTGTTATTCGTTTGAAATTACTATAAATAAATGTTTGATATTTTAAAACAGTAAATTTAACAGCGAACAGTGAAACTTAAGGTATGGTCACACATGGCAAATATTTACTCAAAAAGCGTAACCACTTGTTTTAGCACAAATTTATTTGACGTTGTTTACTCTTGCAAGAGTTTTGCAAGATCAAAAGGTATCAAATAAAATAAATAATATAAAACTAAATATTTGTTGTGTCTTGTCCTAAATAAACGAAATTTAAAAAAAACGAGTTCAAATATATTTTATTTAGTGGTTACATCTTTTTAGGCAAATATTTGCCAAGTGTGACCGCACCTTTATATTTTGATTGAAATTAAAGTTTATCTGTTTAAAATTTAATAATTTCATAAATGTATATTATTATGAAGTATTTGGCTAACACTGGAATTGATATTGGCGATTAGAGTTAAGCACACATTAAAAAGTTAAGCTAACTAATGGTAAACATTATAAATCTAACATATGTATGTACATGAAGTCAGTCAGTCATATGTCTGTAATAATTTATTCATTCACAAAACAATGTTAGGAAAGTAACGAAATAATTCGCATTATAAAGAATAATACTGTTATATTCCTATTGCGTCTAAAATATTGCGTGCATTGAGTTTATGTCTACCAATTATATTGGTTTATATATTTCTAGCTGCCTTAAATCTCTCGTTCGTTCGTTCTGCTCAAGTGTACTCGTATTCTTTGTATTTTAGATAAAACCACAATAATTTATGCCATAATCAAGACAACAATAAAACATCAAATTTATTTCCACATACTTGCAGCGACCAGCAATAGGGAACAGACAACAAAACCAAAACCACTAACCGGCTGGTAACTAAGTAACCCTAAAGGTGAACATGATCTAAAACTAACCACCACTACAGGGTTAATACTTAACAGCCACACGTCTCCGGCAATTCAACAGATACATTTTAACACCTTTTGACAAAATGTACACTGACTCAAACACACACTCATTTATAAATACCTACAAGTGTAAAAGATAATGATTGTTTTTTTTATTTTTGTTTTATTTAGCAAAACTTTAAGTAGGAATAAAAATGCTATAAAGGAAATAATAAAACAACATATGTACATCAACCATTATCCATATAAATCCAGTTAAGATAATGGCCAAAAGTCTTGTGTATATAGCAAGTAGCCCGAAGGTGGTTACCAGAAAGAGGTTTTGAAAGTTAAAACAACATGCAATATGATCCGGTGGAAAATTTCGTACAACAATATGTTTTTATTTTATTATATTATATTTCCAAGAGTATTTGAGAAAAAAGATTACTTTTTAATTGGTTAAGAATCGTAATTGCAAGACTAGTTTCAAAATTTTAAAATTTTTTAGCTGCTAAAGCAATTAAAGGGAGAATATTTTGATCCACAAACTTTAAACATTTTCGGAATACAGTTTAAAACTCATAAATTTCTCAGATGCACATGTCATTTTCGAAGATACAATTCAACAACAACTGTACATAATAGTGCAATTCCAATTCCGTAATTTCGAAAATATCATAATTACCCATACATTTTTAATCAGTAAATGAGTTCCCAAAATGCACTTCATTTGGTCCAATCGGGCAATTCGAACAGAAAATTCCTCCCAGCTGAGACACTTAAAAATAAAGATACATCTTCAGATCTAATCATTAAATGTCCAATCTTGAGAATAAAATTTCTGAGCTGCAAGGAGACATCTATGTCCCCTTCAAACACCGAAATAAATAAATTAGTGTATTCTATGAACTTATTAATTAAAACGCTTCAATGTCACCATGCGCGATATTCCTACGTTTAAAGTGTAGTACCTATCTTTCGCTAGAACAAAACTCCACACAATTGCAAAAAACATACACTATAACTCTGCGTACATGACTGAATGGATCAATATACAAGCAAGAACCTTTCTGAAGAGCTAAAACTATATAATCTTTGCTATCCATAGCTTAGTTATTCAGCAAAGCCCAGAGTACTTGTCAAAACGAACAGTGTCCTCGCTAGCTGCACAGTCCGGCACTACCAATAACCTAGCTTACCATCGACAACTGCTGACCTCAGTCCAATTAAGACAATCTAGTGTATGGTACGTACACAAAACCTAATACACATTTTCACATTCTCTAAGTATCGAGCCAATTACCGTCACGGATTTTAAGGGCTCTGAAATTTTGGCAGCAACACCTGGAGTAATATTTGGTTGTCCAAAATTTATAGTAGCACCAGTATCAGACATTTTATAATCTACAATATTCCCCCTGCAATTTAGGGTTGACAGCCCTCAACCAACAACCGATCAGGACAAGTCCTGGGGCAACTGGGACGTTTGGTTCAACGTGGTACTTGTAAATTCATCACCAACGGCGGACATACTAGGGCTTATTTGCTTGTATAGCCCAAACACTCTATAAATGGCAAAAAAAGTGACAAGAGGCTTGAAGATGACAAGAAAAGATTTGTAAAGAAAGAAAGAATTGTGTTCACCTTAAATCAAAAGTCGATAGCGCTGTTCCAGAATTGACGTTGAAGGCCCTACTATGGCCTAGAAATTAGGAAAATTGCCACAAGTTCAACTCCACCGTGAAAGAGTTAGTAAGCCAACCATGAAATATACTTCGGAAGCTTGGACTTAAACGCTAAAATCTATAATTGATTTTTTGATGAAATCTATAGTTCATTTCTTGATCGTAACCAGAATTTTGGATATTGCGCTAATTAGTTCAATTCATTTTGATAGACATAGATTTTAGAATAGAAGTAGTCGAAATGGTAGTAAAACCTTTTCAAAAACCGAAGAAGGATTTATTGGAAAATGCTAAGTGATATTATCCCACGTACCCCACATTGCTGGTCATAAAGGATCAGTTAGATGCATATTAATGGACTCCTGAGTTAGGAGTAAACCACCATACTCCGAGGACTTGCAAACTGTGTTTTGAAGTGTGAGGAAAATAAAACTGAGATGCGTCTAAATCAGCAATGAATAATTTCAAAAATACGATAAGGAATGTCAAAGGCAAATCTTGGAATTACTTAAAATACCGTCAACGAATTTTGTTAAGCAAATTTTAATAATAGTAAAATAGCTTTAAATGAGTACCTCCCAAAATTTAGTTATATTTGCTTTTTGTTTTCTGTAGATTCCGAAATGTTGGTCAACATGACATTCGTATTTACTATTGCATTTTGAATTGCCATTGCATTCTGATGTTCACATTCACAACGACCAATTCTAACTCCGGCAAATCTATTTTTTTCCAAAAGTTAATAACAAACGGAAGCACAGGCAGTTACGGTCAAATTACTCAGTTTCAAGAAAGACCTACATTTTCACACTAGTGCTAATAGAAATAAAGAGAATTTTACGAAAAATAGCTTGTTTCCAAAACACATACAAAAATTGTATTTTATCAAATGAAGAGTGCAGACGGACCTATAGTACTAACGACTACAAAGGATCTCTCAGCATTAAATATCTTGTCTTGGCACACTCAAGAGAAACATAGTAGAAGATGAATAAAAAAAAATAATATTTTGATATATAAAATTTATAATTTTATCATGTTATAAAGAAAAGTATACAAACTCTGATTTTTATTAAGCAACATTGGCAATAAAATCCATTTTTCCTAATGCAACATCAGAAATAACAACATCATCATTGTAAATGTTTGCTACAACTAATTGCCTTTGGTATACAACCTTTGTTTTTCGTTGGCACTACAAATGAAACCCTCCAAATAAAACTAGGAATTTATGTATGTATTTATAACACCATCAATGAAATTATGGCCAACACCAACAACGAACAAGGCCAGTTGTAACTGAAACATCTGCATGTTGGTTTATATGTAGCTGTAAGTTTGTGCGTTTGTCTTAAACAATATTTATATTTGTACAACAATGCTTTCATCAAATATACATACTTACACTCCATAAGGAAGTGTCATTGCAATTTGCAAACATTCTTGCATAACATTAGATGGTCAAACTAAAAACCCAAACACTGAGGCAGACACACAACATTAAGTTTTATTTTGGGCTGGAGTTGGCTAATGTTGTTGTTTATGCTGTTGCTGTTGTTGTAGTTATTGTTTGTTGCATTTATTGCTACTGGTGTTTAGCTGTGTTTCTTGTGTTGTTGCACATTTCAAATAGCCTGAGGCATATAAAATGTTGTTATTTGGTATCAAAGTTATTTGTATTTCAATCCCAATTAAGCACTAGCAAAATAATTCGAAACGTATGCATAAATACACACAACCAATCACACACACACAGACACGTACTTTTGCATACAGTCAGCCAGTTTAAAGGGCTACGGATACAAAAAAAATTCAAACAACATTGGCCATTAAGTCAAGTCCCTGTTACCAGCCAGCCAGAGCAAACTTTGTAAAATCAACTAGCCAATGTTAAGTGTGATTAGCAATACCCTTTAGGGAAAAATTAGACAAATAACTAAAAACACGTTAAACAAAATAAAAAGTTTTAGCAAAATGTTGTAGTACTTATATTAATAAAACTTACAACCAGTAACATGGTCATGACCGTGATAAGGATGCACAGTGGCTTATATTAGGAGAATGGAGACCAATACTTATTTTATGAAAAGTGTTCAATGTTACAAAGCACTGCACTTTTTTTGGAAAATATATTATTTGAATTCTTTGAAAACAAGGAAAAAGTATAAGCAATACTAAGGGATTTTTCCAAAGCTAAGATTTTTCAAGCTATTCTCGGAAAAGTAAAGCCAGAGACAAGAGGTAGCAAGCTAAAAACAATTTTATCAGTGTGTAATACGTAAAAGGTAAAGAAAGTAGGTTGTGTTTTGCTAAGAGATATCTACGCCGCGCAAATTAAAGAAGTGTGCTTTGGTCAGATGATTAATGAAGATTTAATGGCAAAAGTTATTGTTTTGATGGAACGTATTAACGTTTGAACAACACTCCAATCCACCTGCAATGCAACATCATGTAACATAATTTCCTGTATAAAATTCGGAAATATTCTTCTAATTATATTTTGATTGAACTATGCCTGTCTTAACAAGATTTACAAAATATATTTATCATTGCCCTAGACAGTTTGGTATTCCAAATTAGCAAAATCAATATGATAGAACCAGAGTAATGAATAAAACTATAAGATAAATTTATTACTATGTTAAAAGAAAAAAACTATGTTGAAAATTATACAATTTTGTTTTAGTTTAATTTATAAAATTTTCCCATAGCTAAGTATGTTATTTATTATTCACAAAATGTGCCACTGTGCATTGATGCAAACGATAAAAACATTGCTGTTAGTTTTTTATTTTTAATTTTAAGTTTTAGCTGCCCCTCAACTTTACACACCAACAAAGCCTTGTATAATTTGTTGTAATAAAATGTAACACCACAAATGATGTGTAACTTTAATTAATTTTCAATGTTAGCGATCTTTGTTTTATTTTTACTTTGTTTTATTTTCATATTAATTTAACATTGTCTGTGAACTTTTTCTCTTATTAATTGTGGAAATACATGACATGTAGTGTGTTCTAGGTCTTCCTCTCACAACGAAATGCTTTCAGTTTTTCAATTAATTTATAATTTAGTTTTTTTTACCAACCTGCTGTCGTTAGAGCGAAAAATTTGCTATGTGTTCCAGTGTTAATTATGATACAGGAACAATAACATTTAAATTTATATACTATTAATACAGCCCAGTAGAGTGACAAGATCATAATGAACTGTCATCAAGGACACAGAGCATAACGATTTATTCTATTTATAAAATTGTGGCGGAAAGTGTGTGTGTTGAATAATTACGTTTTAAAGCGAAAGTGATGAATTGTCTTTAGTAGGTATAAAATTAATATATTGGATATTACATGCCACCAAGAAATATGCCATTATATTTGTCATATCTATAATATTAGTTTGCAAGCCTAAGATATTTAGAAGATATACTTGCAAAAACAAAAATATATATGTTTGGGAAAGTGTTACAAATTATGTTACCGCAACCATATTATGATCACTATAATGGTTCATATAACTTCCGAAACCATAACATGCTAGTTTAGTTATTGACTTAACTGTTATAAACATACATACATATGTTTCTAGAGATCAAATATAATTTGTTGGCAGTCATTGTCATGATAAAACATTCCCTCACAATATGTTATTATAATATTATTGTATACATTATAATATTGTGCATTACAAGAATGTTAAAAACAGGTGGTGTTTTGCTAAGGAAAATTGTGGAAATGTACTTTGGTCAGATGAAAAAAAATACATTTGTTCGGTTCTGATTTGGTTCTGAGGTTTGTTAATGATATAAGGTTATTTTTCTTCAACTGGTGACAGTTAAATTTATTGAATAGATAGACAAATGTGAACTGTGCATTACGTAGAAATATTACAAAATCAAAAGCCGCTACTATGGGAATTCATGCAGGACAATTATTACAAGCAATCATCCAAACTAATTAAGTCTTAGTATAGGAAAAACAAAATCTATGTTATGGAGTAGAGAAGATATTTTTCTACATCTATATTAAAAAAACAAGTAAGAAAGTCAATCAAGGCCGACCATACAATACCCTACTTCTTAGCCTAGAACAGAAAGCGCGGTAAAAACAGAAAAAAGTTAAGTGTTTTAGAAACTTCCATATGTGCTAATGAGCACATGTTAAATTTCTTTTCGATCTGCCCATTCCTTCATGTAGAAACAGGTGTTCAAAAAAGACGCATCCGAGATTTTTTGCAATGGAAAAATTAGAAATTCGTGGTGTCATTAAATATTTAAATTAAAAAAATGTCGGAACAAGAAATTCAAATTGATATGGTGAAACGTAGTCGTACAAGCGTTGAGGATGATCCACGTAGTGGACGTCCAAAAACAGCAACGACAACATAAATTGTACACAAAGTGCATGATATGATATTGGCCAGTATCATGGTCATCTCAAATGATCGAGTCTATTTGATTTTGCATGTAGAACTACAGATGAAAGAGCATTCTGCAACATCTAAGTCGCATTTGTTAACAGTCGACCAAAAACGCATATTGGATCGTTTTAAGAAAAATAAAATGATTTTAGCGTCGTTTCATAACTGTTTATGAGACATGGATCCACCATTTTATTCCAGAGACAAAAGAAGAATCCAAGCAATGGACTGAAGCTGGAGGAAGTGCCCCCAAAGAAGGCAAAAACAATTCAATCGGCTGATATGGTTATGGCAACAGGTTTTTGGGACTTCAGATTGACTATCTGCAGAAGGGTAAAACAAAAAAGTACTATTGCAACATTTTAAATCAATTAAAAGTAAAATTTCGAGAAAACCGTCCTAAAAAAAAATTATTTTTCATCAAAACAACGCACCAGCCCACAAGAGGGTTTGACAATGGCTAAAATCAGCGAATTAAAGTACAAATTGCTTGACCAACCATCTTATTCTCCTGATTTAGCTCCCAGTGGCTTTTAACTGTTCCCAAATCACAAAAACATCGTAGCTGGCAAGCGTTTTACCTCAAATGTAGATGCAATTGCAGTTGTTAACCACTATTTTGAAGGCCTTGAGGAAAACTATTTTAATCATGGGTTAGAATTGCTAGTTAAGCCTAAGTAGACCAAGTGTATTGAAGTTTCAGGGGATTAAATTGAAAAATTAATATGTTTTTGAAAAACTAACTATTCTCTTTCTGTGCTAGGCTAAGAAGTTTCCGAATCGCTCTCGTATGGGGAATTATGGACCTATCTCCACAAAATGTATTATTTGTAGTGAAATGTATTTAGATACGTGCAGAAATCAAATATTTATTATCGATAAACTCTTATTTTGGGAGGACTAGGGGAAAAAATGGACAGACTTCCACCTAATGCAATCCCAACCGTCAATAGGCCGAAAAACTATCATGTTCTAGATTTCATGAAAATATCTTTAAAATTGCGACCTGTACTAGCACAAATCTAATATTCCCTACCCACGATGATGGTTTAGGATATAAAAATTAAACAATTTTTATTAATATCCAAAACATCAACTAACAAACTCAACATGACAAAATCATTAATATTTATTAAGGTACAAAAACTACGTTGGTGGCTATTTATTTAAACAACTATAAATTTATATATACATATTACCAACTTCACGATTACTATTATTTTTGTCACATTCTGTGCAATATACGCTCAGTATTTGCTAAAGTATTTTGATTTCGGTTTAAAAACAAACTCTTTTTAAATCTACAGAATTCTTAAGTTACAATGAAATTTCAGGAATTTTAATACTTATTGACATATTTGGTCATTGGAAAATTATAATAGTATAACAGCTATCAGCTAAAGCTACATATTTATAAAGAGTAGAAGGAAGACCTAAAAGAGAATACATACTACTTTGAACACTACACCATCAACGTCATCCTCATCTTGGCCATCGTCATCGTCATCAGCATCAGCATCATTATTAGCACTGCCAACAAAGTAGACTAAAGTATCAAATAAAATTTTAAAAATATTTTAATTGTTTTTTATAGAAATTGCAAACAAATAATAAGGAAAACGATATGGTCTTCACGTTATCGTGAGCATATCTTTTTCAAAAAAAAAAAAAAACAGTAGGCACTATAACAAGTTGAATAAAAACTCATATCAAGTAAAATTGGGAAAGATGTATTTAGTATCCAAGTAAACATTGCATTATTAAAGTTTCTATAACAAAATTATTTAATAAATAGTATTCACTGTAAAAATATATCTTTGTTTAAAGCAAACAACTATAATATTTCAGCTGGTCATTAAATGCCTAAATGAATAGTAAGTAGTTACTCAATGACTTTTAACTGTGTATAATCATCGATTCTAATTGTTATTAGTTTTTAGTTTTATTGAAATGTTTATTAATACAGCCAAAGAAAGGTTATTTATGTGAAATTAAATTTCATCCATGGAATCTGTTTAAATATGAAACAAATTGATTTAACGAATAGTTGAAATAACTTCAAGCCAAATAAATGCTGCAGTTAAATAAATATGAAGACATGTTGCCGTATACTTATTTGCCACTTAAACCACAACAAAATCACTTTGAAAATTTCTTCTTTATTTTATTTCAATTTACATGTAAAAGAATTGCAAAACAAGTATTTTTTGAAACCAAGCTTATTTGGGTCTTAAGAGTTGCAAACAAAAACCAATTACCTCGCCAATTTATTGAAATTGATATGTCAACATGCATGTTGTGACATAAATTGCATAGATTGAATGTGACGCCCACTCAAATTGAGAACAACATTAAATGTTACGATATACTCGTAATTGTGTAACAGAATAGCTTTAAATTAAGCCGAATAATAATTTAGATTAAGAATTGAATTAGATTGTAGCAATGACTATATATGTATGTTTATATTGAAAAGTAACGAGTAAAAAAAGAGTTTTACTAAAACATAGTTCCAAAGCGAAAATTAAAGAGAGATTTTGTTAAAAGCTTTCGGAATTGATTTAAAAAAAATTTAGAGAAATGTATGAAATCTTTATTAGAGTCGTCAGAACGATCTCTATAATGCAAAACTAACTTACACATCAAATGGTTCATACGCTGGGTCCAATTTTAGTATGCTCTATCCAACATATCGGCCCGTATCTCACGAATAAATTCTTCAATATTAGATATTAGTGAAATAAACTGTTTACCGAACACGCCTCTCAATTGGGCCATTGTTTCGCGTACTGTGTGGCATATGGTACCGTCTTGTTAAAACCACATGTCTGCCAAATCGAGCTCGTCATTCACAGTAACGTTGTGTTTGAAAAAGTACGTTCCAATGATGCATTGACAGTTCTTGCATTGATTCTGGCTACTCTTTACAACAAATACGACAATTTTGCTTGTTCAAGTATCCATTCAACCAAAAATTAGCTGAACTGACCATAAAATGGAAGAAGTGAACGATGCACTTTCTAAACCGCGCATGAATTTTGAAAAAAAAAATTGAATAATCTGCAAGCGTTAGTTGTTTGTAAATGGATTATAGAGCAATCTGAACCAGTTTAACTGCCAAAACAGTTTTACTAACAGGAAAGTTACTTAAAAAAAACACCCTTTACATATTCATTAACATATTTAATTTAATTGATGTAAAAAATTACAAAATTTTCGAAATTTGAAAGTAAATATTTATGTTTTTTATGTGTTTATATTGTTAAAAATCTTTTTACTTTATTAGTTCGGCTTGAGGTCTCTTTTATGAAAAATATAAAAACTCTTGTTCGTTTTTAATTTTTATTATATTTTATTTGTTTCAAATATTTCGACCAACTTTGTTGATCATCTTCAGGGAAGAAATATAATAATTTACTTAATGTTTAATACAGTGCTGTCCAATGCTTCACTGTCAGTGAAATAATAAAAGAGACCTCAAGCCGAATTAATAAAGTAAAAAGATTTTTAAGTAAATATTTATTTTAATCAACAAACCAAAAACATTTTTTAATGTCTGAGGAAAAAATATTAATATGCAAAATAACGAAATTGAAAAAGAGTCTTTAAAATTCAACAAACTAGCCAGCCTTTGAGTGAAACTTGTAACAGAAAAATTTCCGAAACTAAACATCAGAAAAAAGGCATAAATCCTAAGGCGAGGAAGACTGGAAAAGATTTTTATTTTATTTATTATTTTAATCGAATAAATTATTTGTGATCCAAAATATAGAAAAAGTTTGAAATATTTAAAAACATGAATTAGTTAAAGTTGTTAGATTTATATATAATTAACAAACACAAACTAAGAAGCTTTTTGGCTTATCTGCAGGAAACACCCATAGTTTTTGGCGGGAATCGAACCCGCAACACTCTGACTGATAGTCCGGCACACTGTCGTTAATCTATTGGGGCACCCTATAAATCACAATAGATATAATTATTAATAATTTAATATACGCGCTGATCAAGTTTAAATTGTGAATAATTTCTCTAGAAATACTGATTCTCTAGGCATTAGTTCACATGCAATTTAATAACACTTAATAATAATCCTACTCCTAACGCCTTCTCACTTTGCACTAAAAACAAATTATAATTATTTCTTGTTAAATCTTAGCTTAAATTGTATATGCTAAAGCATATATGTAAACAGATTTCTTAAATGTCAAGTGTATTATCTCTCAACAAACTGTTCCAACACAAAAAACTAAAACAGTTTAACATATTCTCAACTTCAAGTGACTGACATTCTAATTTTGTCATTGTAAATACAAATCAGATGAAATCTTTTTCATGTAATTTTTAACCACAACAGAAGAGAAATAAAATTACATTTATTAATAGTAAGAAGTTCCTGGCAAAACACAGTTTGAATTCCACCCACCCACAATTAGATTTAAAGAACATTACATTCCTTTCATACACATACACTCACTAGCAAAATGGATGAATGGAGCAGAAGTAGAGTATGCACGGAGATAGTATTTATATAACAAGAGTCTGCTGAACAAAAGAAAAGCACCACATATGGACGATCAGTATAAAAAGAATTAACGGTGTCACGTTTAACTGAGTAGGCGGTTTACATAACATTAAATTTAAACAGCTGCTGAATCAAAAAGTAGACGACAGTTCTTTATGAATTCTTTTTAGTTAGTTTAAATTAGTATAAGAAATTTAACAACACTTTTTAGTGACATTGAATAGTGTTGAGGATTTATTTATTTACAATTAGAAAAATAACTAAAAGTTGAATTGTAGGTATGTATTGCAATTTAAATGAATTTGAATTACTTTTATTGACTTTTCAGTTGTAGTGAGTGCTAAACAAGAGACTTATGTTGTCAACTTGTAATATTTTATAAACTCGTGTAGTTTTCATACTCGTGCTATAAATATTTTGAAATATTATTTTTAAAATAGCACTTTCAGTTTTCGTAAAAGATTAATTTGCAAACATTAAATATTACAATTAACATCATCAATAAACTTGGAGTTTGTAGTAACAATACGGTTGTTGAGGTACTATGGACAGCACTGCACAGTAAGGCCGATTACACACAAATTTCACATCATTTACAGATAACCCTCTTCGCTACAACTTAATATCAGCTGGATCATTGTAATTGCCCAATCCAATGAAGATCATTCGCTTCCTCAATATAGAACAAAAACGTTCTCCTCTTCGTTTTCATATTCCCAGACCCACAAGAAATCATTTCAGACAAAACACAGTTGCTAGTCATGGTCAACTTATAAGACAGTTGGTAATTTTTTCCGGAGAAAAATTTTTTTACTGAGAGCTTTTAGCAGCACCATTCACCCATATCGAACGATTTTTCTGAAAAATCAAAGCTGTCATAAGCTAAGTATAGACGATATGTTGAATCAGCATATTTATGCTGAAAAATTTGTGACAAGTGCTTACATATCGTGTAAACGCAAAATTTTTTCAGCATACGTATGTTTAACAACATTTGCTAACAGTTTGTTAACAATGCCAACAAACGTATGTTGGTAATTTTAGCATATTGTGTAAACAGCATATTATTAGTGTTTGACAAATTTCCTGCGTATGTTGACAGATATGTTATTTGTTGAAAAGCGTATGCAAGCTTTTCAGCATATGGCAAATTCATATGCGATCAGAGTTGTATTTTCTAATAAAATGTCGGCTCATTGATTTAAATCACAAATTATAATCTAAACTTTAGATTCTAAATGACAGACGTTTAACATTTTTTAATTATTTGTATAGTTTATACAATTTATTATATTCACATATAATAACAAAATAAACACAAATATTAATTTAAATGGCAGAAAACTGCGTTTGTTTACATTAGCAAAAACATATGTTTTTGCATCTTTTTTGTGTAATAGTGTGGCACCTATGACATACTTTGTTGCGATTTTTTTTTTGAGTGTGATAAAAATCGGTAAAATTTTCCAGTGAATGAATCGTACGATTGTGTAGGAAAGTGTATCACGACCTTTAAGCCCAGCCGCCGATAGTTTTTTTATGTAAATAATGGCCGGCGGCATTGTTCAAATTAATCGACACAGGTCTCTGGAAATAAACTATAACCCCCTTATTCAAAAACGATTATTAAATTTAATTTTTATATCACATAAAAATTTGTTTAATAAACGTTTGTTAAATTTAATAATCGTTTATGAATAAGGGGGTAAATTATTATAAATGTTTTACATGTTTTCGTGCATTATTTGCATATTTAGTATAGAATTTACCTCGATTTTTTATATAAATATTTTATTATTTATATTATTGCTGTTTTTTACAATAAAATATGCTCTATTTCTTTATACCAATTCCTTGTATAATTTTACACAATAACCTTCTTCCTCTCGTCGTTCTACCCATTTCTTTTCCCAAACTCTGCGTCTTATTGATTTTAATTCCACTTCATCGTCATCCAAAATCAGCACTGTACAAGCAATATCTAGACCAATTTCCTCCCACGTCATCATTTATGTTTTTTTTTTTTATTGATATTTTTATTATTAAATTTTATTTCAAAAAAAATTACACATAAATTACAGAAGTTGAATAATAATTAAAAAATGTTGTCAAACTGACTAATTTCACAAACAAATGTTTATACGACTCAGCATATGTAGCACCACATAAAATTCAACATATCGTATAAACACAATAATCGTATGCTAACTCTTATGTTGACATTTCATTTGCTGACATATGCTGACATCAAAAAATTTGCTACTTTCAACATATCGTGTAAACGTCTAACATATGACATAGGAATTTGCTGCTAATTTTAATCATATGCCTGTCAGCATATATATGCTGATTCAACATATCGTCTAAACTTACCTATATGTAAACAAAATCTATTAGTTTTACAAGTGCGGCATTGTTATTTGTATGAAAAAAATGAAACCTATTGGCAAAATTAAACCAATTCAAGTTCGGAAAAAATATATTCTCTCTCTCAAAAAGAGAGACATCAAACTTCATATAAAAAAAATTGTTCGAACAAAATTTTTGTTAAGAACGAACGCATGTAAACAAATTTCCATTTTATTTCTCTACACCCACTGTGCCTTGTCACTCTAGTTGCTTAACAAGATTCAGACAGACAGACACTATACACAAAAAAAAGGAAAACAAATCTGTTGCTAATATGAAAATTATAGACTTAAATATAAAAATTGTTTTTTACTTATAGTTAAAGTCATCGAAGTTGGCTGTTGTCAGTGAAATTTATGGAACAAAATTCCAACATGACTTTTCTTAAACAAAGCCGCTTTTTAAAGAAAAACAACCTAAATAATATTGATAAATAAAACTAAAAGAAAAAATAGTCTGTTGACTATAAGTTTTTTTTTTCTTTAATTTTTTCTTATGTCTGCTATAACCTCTACCAGTATCGCTCTCAGAGACTTTAAGATGTTGAAGACACAAAAAAAAATCAAAAGTGATTTATAAATCAGCCATAAAACACTTCATCATTATTGTGGTGGTTTCTTATGCTTTCAGCGTCTATGCTTTGAAGCTTAAAGCCAGATAATCAATGGAAATAACAATCAATTGATACATGTGAAACGAGTTGGGTGGCATGAAGATCATCTCATCACATCATGTGCCTTTCTTGGTAAATCGTTTTTTTTTTTATTTGGGTTCAAATCAATTTAAGTTATATTTATAGTGTCTGCAATGCATATAAATAACTTGTAAGCGTTTGTGTAAATATATTATAATTTATTTGGTTTACTTTTTTTGTGTTTATTTTAAAGTTTTGTGTAATTTTAAAGAAAATTGTTAATATGAGGAAGCTGTCATTGGTATTACTTTGTTGCATGGAGTGGCAATTGCTACTTGCTTGATTTAGTAGTTGCTGTTATTTCCTTTCAAATTAGTTTTACATTATCTACTGAAATTTAATGCAGAAAATACATTGTCACGAAAATACTTATTTGTTAACATAAATATTTAAGTTATAAATTATGAACACATTGCATTGGAATAGGAAATGATAAAAACAATATGTATATTTATTGAAGAAAATTATAGAGGAGGTCTCAGATTTTCAGAAAGTTAAACTAGAAACCTTAAACAAATTATTTGTTAATCAGTTTATGAGGGTTCAAGTAATTTTTTTTTTTCAGTATTTTGGTTTTTCCAAATTATTTAAATTATAACTTTTTATGCCTTCCCATGCTTTCTATGTCTGTCCGTCCATATGTATAGGGAATAGGAGAGGAAAGCTCTAATTTCTTTCCTATAATATTTAAATGCCAAATCTTGCCAATTTAAATTTACCAATTAAAATACTCCTGAAATAGATCTTGAAGTTCGACGCAATAAATGCTTTGTAGTGGAAGATTTTTGGTTTGCAATGCAGGATCGACTTAAATATGCTTTAAACTGCAAACTAAAATAATACAACGACTAGAAACCAGACAAAATGAGTTAACGGATACAGCAGAATCCATTAAAAGATACCTTGTTAGCAAGCAAATAACATCAAGACTATAAGGTAAGAAGACTCAACTTATAATAATATTGTTACGAAATTGTATTTCAATTTAAATTCAACATACAACATCTTTATGAACATATGGCGCGCTTGTCGACTTACAACTTGTTTAGCATTTGTAGAAATTTTAATTTATTGAGAACACCCTGTTATAAACATAGCTTAGCAATATGGCAACATTGCTAATGACTTTGGCTGAATATTCTAGACACAAACATTCTAGACTTTCAGTCATGAACTTTCTAGTATCTTAGTTTCAAACCTTCCAGAAATTATGATTGCTGTATAAATAGACTAACAGGGCCAATCAAGTTAATCACTTTATTGTGAGTCATCGTTGAGTAAACATCAAGCGTTCTCAAACTTTAATTTGAGTGTGTTCTTAAGCCGTAATATAAGTGTGTTAAAGATTGTTTAAACTCTCGTTATATTTTCTTCAAAATATTTACTTGATGCTTTTATTTTGCAATTAATAAGAATTTAAAGGAAATAAATCACCGCTTTTAAAAGGTAAAAACGTAACAATATATAAACGATTGTAGTAATAAATGAAGCTAAGCAAACTGTTGATAGATATCATGAACATATTTAAACGGTTGAATTCATATTATACAAATTGCAAAAAGATCCAATATCATCTGAATTAGCATTTGTGCTCAAGAAAAAATTTTAAAAAGTCAAAAATTGGATGACATTGAATAGGTCGACATGTGGTTTCAACAAAATTTTGTCACATGCCTGTGAGATATAACATGATCGTGTACGCTTACGCTTCGGTGATAAAGAATACCATTGAATTTATTTATGGGGTTATTTGAAGTCAAAAGTCTATGCTATGCCATCAAGCACACAACCAACTGTGTCTATATGGAGAAAATTCAACGCTGCAGCAATGAATATTTGTAACTTATGACTTTCGTAACGTATGTGTAATTTTGAATGGTATATACACCTAATTCTGTTTTTACACGGTCTTTTTTACACGGTGTTGATTTAACACGGATTGAAAATAAACAGATTTTACATTTTTTTATTTCATTTACATTTTTTTATTCCATTTACCACGGTACAAAATCTTTGAAATATGTTGATATCACAAATCTAGGGGAATTCCCTTTTAGTGCATACAATCTAATGAACTTGTCACACATACATTTTTTTACATTACTTTTAAACTTAGAGTGCGTATACTATGCCTGTGTAAAAATATATTGTATATGTAATTTAATATTATAATCCTGAATAGTTGTTCTTAAAAAATCCTTGTTTTTCACTAATTTCAATAGGTTTTAGAGATAAGGAACCAATCACCTATTTTGCATACGATCAATGTCTTTTTTTACAGGGTTTTTTTACACGAAGTTTCCTGGAATCACCGTGTAAAAACAGAATTAGGTGTACAATTTGATATTTATTCTCATTTAATTATATAATGTAAGTTTAAGTTTATATAATATGTCTATATTGTCTTTTCCACATGTCATATTAATTAGAGAATAACTCATAGTGATTTGTTGTATTTATTACAGATTTATTTCTCTTTTTTCCAAATGCACCCACTGTGCAACGCTTGGCCATATGAAGCGTATCCACTTCAAAACAGGACATCCGATTCATTCTTATCCCTTTTTTTGGCGCGAAATCCATATGTCGTCAGAAAGATGGGAAAAGGTTATATCTAACAGTAGACAATATAAAAAATCTTTTTGGAAACAAAGGTAAATAAAACACTCTGATCATGGTGAAATGTAAAAGTTTATATATTATAACCAATTTTTTGTATTAAAATAAACACTTTCCAAACCATTGTGTAACCCTTAAGTACTTCTTTATTAGCAACATCATATAGAAATTTCCACCATCATTAATATATTTATTTTATTTAACGATCATTTTATCCTTTTACAAATACTTAATAACCATAAAACTATACAGTTTCAGTTTAACCAATTCTATGCATTTTTTTTTTTTCTAAAGAAAATCATAATTTAAATACATCTTTAGTAGTATTTTTGTGCTGGTGCCTTTGACTTAGTGTAGTATATTAGTATTAGTATATTCAATTAACTAAAACAATTAACAATATTTTAAATTTTCGAAAGCAACAGACGAAATGTTAACTGATCTTATCTGCCTGCAAAATGCTTTTAAGCAGAACATTTTCAAATTAATGGTTTTTAGGTGTATGATGCTTAAACAGATATTATGCTTCCTGGTATAATTAAGTTAAAAATATCATTTATCTTGTTCGAACGGTTAACACTAGGTGACGGTGTAAGATAATACTAAAACAAGTAAGAAAATATAGTCGATCAAGCCCGACCATATAATTCCCTATATGTATAAAACAGTTTTTCAGAAATGGGCTGGATCGATCATCCTGCAATTTAGTGTCATGATGTCTGTGAATTATATGTGTTAAACTTTATCTCGATATAAATACTTTTAAAAGATTTAAGGAGGTTAAAGTGAATTACGGAGAGGGTCTTATATGGTAGTTTCGACTAATTATGGATCGACCGTTATAAAATTAGGTGTCATTATTTCTGTATATAAGAAACTTATTTGCGCCGAATTTTATTTGATTACCAACATTTTTAAAAAATTTATGACCGTAAAAAAGATTTTCGGAAGTGGGTCTTACATGGGAGCTACGACTAATTATGGAGCGATCATATTAAAATTAGACCGTATTATTTACGTGCATATGAACTATATTTGGGTTCAATATTATTTGGATACCAACATTTTTGAGAGAGTTATGCCTTTTAAAGTGATTTTCTGAAGTGGGCCTTATATGGGAGCTACGAGTAATTATAGACCGATCTGTACAAAATTTGTAGATGTGATTTGGCTTCATTTACCACTCATTTGTGATGAAATTTGTTTGGATACTTGCATAATGTAAACATTTATGATTGGTGAATTTCGGGAGGACATTTGTATGGGGGCCAGGTGAAATAATGAACCGATTTCTACCAATTTCAGTCCCATTCATCCTTGGGCTGAGAAAATATCACGTGCCAAATGTTATCGAAATATCTTACAATTTGCGACCTGTACTCTGCGCACAAGCCTTACATGGACAGCCAGCCAGACGGACGGACGGACATCGTTAAATCGACTCAGGTATACTTTAAGGTGGGTATTGGACCAATATTTCTGAGCGTTACAAACATCAGCACAAATGCAATATACCCTCCCCACTATGGTGGTGTAGGGTATAATAAAAGTTAAATAATCTATTCGATTTTAGTCAAGCAAATTGTAAATACTAAGGACAATAATGAGGACTGGGGGTATATAATAATACTGCACAGAAAGAAAAAACAGATTCGTTGTATATTCGATAGTATACCTTGATTTTTTAAATTTTAGCAGCAGAATTTTTGTTGAATTTCTTTTGAAACAATAAAATCTTTGCAACCAAATTTAAAAGTTTGCTCTCAGATCCGAAAAAATTGGTCTTTAACAATAATTCAGTTGCCACAGCGAATATGTTTTCTCTGTGTGAATGTAATTTCAGTTAGAAGTAAATTAAAAAAGTCTTTAAAACTACTGTTTGTAATACTTTGTTGACATAAAAACAAGTCACACTAACAAAACTTTTTTAAAAACCTAGTGGCAACATATTCGTTTTTCCCAGTGAATTGTATTTTAAACATTCTGTCAATTCGTATTATATTCGTACTAATAGTGCAATTAAATTAAATAAAACTAAAAACGTGCTCGAATTCCTTGCACATCCGACATTGTCGGATTCTGTGATTGCAAAAAGGTTAAAGTTTTCGATATTAAAAAACGACATAAGCAAACCCTAAGTATAGATCGTAAACAAAAAGAAAGCTCAAATATTATTAAAATAAACTAGAAACTTACAAAGAAAATACTACGTTCAACAAAGCAAAATCTGGGCCTCACTGTCACTGACAGCTCTAAAAATACTACATCAGTGTAAAGGTAAGGCCGCACTTGGCCGCACAAATATTTAATCAAAAAAGCGTAACCACTTGTTTTAGCACAAATTTGTTTGATGTTATTTACCCTTACATGAGTTTTGCAAGATCAAACAGAATCAAAGAAAAAAAACCAATTATTTGTTGTGTTTTTTAAATAAATAAACGAGTTCAAACACATTTTATTTAGTGGTTACGTGTTTTTTCGGCAAATATTTGCTACTTAAGGTACCTTTAGTAGCACAAGAAGAATAGAGAAGAACATGACATATCCAAATCGTAGTGAAAAATAAAAAGGTGTTTCTATCCAACCGGCAAAGTTTTAACACCATTCAACATCTGCCTCATTACCGAAATTTAGTAATTCTGCACCAAAATTTACACATACAGAAATGTATTAATTTAGTAAAATTGCAATGGTTTGATAAGCTTCTTGCAGTTGTGGTCTGAAGATCTCACCTTTTAAACTATAACTTCGGATATTTATATAATAGAACGCCTGCGGAAACGTTTGCTGCCTCTTATTAGAAGTCGGCATTCTTCAGTAAAGTTATGATCTGATTTAGCTCCCTGTCATTATTCAAAAGCTGCAATGGATTAGAATTGCCCTCAAATTGTCCCCAGCTTTGGCCAAGTGGATTGATATTATTGTTCACAACAAGGTGTATCGAAATATTAAACAAGGTACACTGCTCTATTCGGCTGTGCCGAATTTTAAATATCCTTTATTTAAACATGTATAATAAGAATTACAAAAGCTGCACTGGTGTGGAGACTAAAATTGTTTCGATTTGATTCTATAAAACTGTTTTTTAAACGACATCTTTCCATATTCGACAACAAAATTATTGTGTTTTTATTAATCGTCTGCTTTATACTCGTAAACTAACATATATATGTATTTAAGTTATTGACGACTGCAAAATACACAACGAGATTAAGGGCTGTTTTCTCATTAGGCGATTATCTTTTTTCCCAACGAAAAACTGCCGATTAAAGAAATTTGGTTTTCTCAATGTCTCATTTGCTTCTATTCTGTCGCAAAACTAACCAGCCCTCATCTGCCGATTATTTATTTGTTGTACAGATAAATTCAATCAGCTGACTGCTGTTCATATTTTTATGTGGCAATACCTTGAGTTTTTGTAAAAAAAAATTAAATAGATTTTAGAAAAAAATTTTAATAGAGGATAAACATAAATTTGATGGAGGATGAACTCGAAGAACATGAATTCCAAGTGAATGCTGAAAGAGTTTATCAAGCCAGACCTAACTACCTGGCAGACATAGATATTATTCATTTTTTAAAATATTTGTTTTTTGGATTTTATTTTCTGTTATTTTTTCACATTTGGAAAACAGCTGATTTATGTCAACAACTTGTCACTTCAAGACAGAGTTCCCAATTTTCACATACATTTTGAGAGGTATTGCCAAATGAAAATAATATTTCTGTCGGTATATTGAGAAAACCAAAATTGTTAACGGTCACATTATCAATCTAATAAATTTATGTCGACGTTAAGTAACAGGCAGTTTGTCGGCACATTGAGAAAACGGGCCTAAATCTATGAAACTTTAGACTCCTAATTGTAACGAAACCTTATACACCTTTTCGCTCTATATGTGAACGTATAAATACCAACAAGAACAAACAACGACAACGAATTTCCCTTGTCTAAAATAAATTTAAAGCTTCACACAGCAGGTAGTAAAACCATACACAAGAATTTTTCCTTAATATGTAGATTAATATTAATATTTTTTGCTTTCAAAATAAAAAAAAATATAACTTCTTTCTATGTCTTTCCTTCTTGGTTTAACATCAAATAAACTTAAAAATGTTTAATGTCCAAGAAATAATGAATATTCTTCTTTTTCTTCAACTCTAGCAACATGAATGTACATATGTATGTGTCTATTTGTAAGTTTGTATATTTGCGGTTGTTGCAGAGTATTTAATTTATGATATTTCTTAGATGATTTAGCGTAAAGCACCAAAACAAACATGTTGACATCATATAATGTTTTTGTTTTTTTGTTTGAGCATCATGTATTAAAGAATTTAACAACTATTGTACTTATAGACATAGATATGAATATGTACAAGTCGTAGTTGATGGTGTAGCTGTTTGTTTATTTTGTTGCTGTAATATTGCAAGATGCATTCCATAAAATACAGATACATACTAACGAGGAATAGATCTTATACTTAACCTGGTTATTTATCATAATCAGCTTTAAAGTAATAATGAAAGTGTTGCAATTTTGTTTTGCATAGTTCTTCGATCAGAGAATCATTTTCAACAGAAATATGAGAGGAATTTTAGTTTTAAAATTAAATTAATTTATTAAATTTTAAAATAAAATCAAATTACAGTTCAACGTCGGCGATTAGAAAAAAAAACTTTATATCGAATAATTCGTTACAATGAGGTTCGTTATATCGAGGTGAAGTTGCACTTTATAGGTATAGGTAACAAAAAATATTGTATATTAATCATCATCTGCTTACCATGTTATAGCAAAAGAGTTCCGCTAATAAATCAAACAACGGTATTTTGTAGTTTTAAAATTCAAAAATAAATTTTTCTTCGAATATTTCAGCCGTTAAGTTAGATTTACACGATTGAAATTTTCTTCAAAATTGCTCTTCAGAATGCTTCAAACTCGTGTAAACAGCAAAAATTCTTCAAAATTTATTTATTTAATATAGTTACTAATCGTGTAAATCTAGCTTTAGTCTAATGCATGCTGCTGTCGACTACGAATGTACGTTTGCTGGAGACGTTGTCGTTGCAAACACAATAATTTTGTGTGTATCTGTTTCACATAATTTGGATTAATTGATGGAAATCATTATACAAAGGTTGTAAGTTGAGAAAATTCGTTAAATAGAAGTAAATAATTCTTTCTATTTCGTTAGTCTGCAGTGAATGAAAATTCGTTATAACGAGGCTATTGACAAATGTATTCATAATAGAGAGGTTTATTTTGTATTAAATTTTATGGAGCGTTGTAAGGGATTTCAAAAAATTCGTTAAATCGAGGAATTCGTTATAGTGAGGGTCGTTATATCGATGTTTGACTGTATTAAATTTTGAGAAGTTTTGCAGAAAGATACATACATACATGCAGAATTGATTTGTTACTTGTGTCCTTTTAGTTACAATATTTCGTTAGTAATTTAATGAACAATAAATTAATAATATACCTACATACATATATTTATTTTGAAGATTGTTCATATAAATTCGATAGCATAAATGATTTAATATTGTTACGTTTTTACCTTTTATAAACGGTGGTTTATTTTCTTTAAATAAACCGGATTCCTTTTAAATCACAGACAGATAAATTGTCAAAAAAACGTTATAAATTTGTTTTACAATATAACCAAACAACACTTCAAAACAGCTAAACACTAATATGTAACTAAACGAATTGTCAACATTATATTATATCAACATGCATATGAAACATATTTATTAATATAACATATAACATAACATAACATAACATTAACAAAATGTTTATAAGCAAATGCTGTTTCTGCTTTTACAATAAGTACTAAAAACAAAATAATCATTAATACACATGCACTCATACATAGGTAAACCCTAACGATGTAAACAACAAACATTTTCTATAGCCGAAATAGGTCTTGTTATTTTCCTATTACTCCTTCTCACTCACGAATATAAATCACTCACAACAATAACAATACATAAATGTCCATTTAATTCTGGGTACTTACTTGAGTTGTTGTTGTTGGCTCATGTTATTTTGGTGAGTTTCCAATTAATGAAATTAACACACAATCTGGAAGCAAATGTATTCACATGTAATTACATACATATTTATTTAATTTACACACTTTATTTATTTTAAAATTTAAATAAATTTAATACTTTTAATGCAGTTATCAATTAAATAAACACTATAATGAAACATTTTAATTTTTAATAAATTATTAGTGGGACGCTAATACAAAACACGACCGATTTGATGTAAAACGCGAAATACACTAAAGGAAAACAAGTAGTGAAAGCGTAAGTGTGAAATAATAGTGTGGAGCAGCGTTACCGTTGATGCGACTAAAGTCGCGATTTGACCCTTTTACAGATGTCTTGCCACTTTTTGTGTACCTTTTTTTTGTTTCACTTAATACATATTAGTTTTTTTATTAATTTTTTTATTATATGCATATGTAAACATACATATATCATATGATGAATTTCATTTAAAAATCGAGATAAAACTGAAATTTTGAACCCGACCCCCTCAGATATCGATGAAATTTTGTTCATAGCTAAATTTGATCAATACAATTAAACTCTCATTTTTAGAAATGACTGTTTTGCGATTTTTTGGGCGTGACACAGTGGGAACGTTTTTGAAAAAACGCAAAAATGGTCGAAAAGAGCTCCATTTAAACTACAATAACTCAGAATCGGCTTGACCGATTTCCATGATCTTGGTATCATTAAAAAGATATTTTAACAGGCTTTATGACACGTAAAAAATAAAAAAAATACACTGTAAAAAAAATTATAACAAAAAAAATTTTAACTGACGAAAACCCAAAAAGATCAAGGGTTTTTTTACAGTGTATTAATTTTTTAGAAAGGTTTATCCTTCATCTATACCATATCAAAAAATAAAAATGGGTTCTTTTTTAGTTTTTTTTTATATAATTTTTTAAGTAGTGTCACTTCTAGTAATTGCCCTTATATTTTATAACAAAAAAAATTTGAGGTAACGAAAAACCAAAAAATATCAAGGATTTTTTACAGTGTATTACTTTTTTAGAAAGGTATTTCCTTCACCTATAACATATCCAAAAAGTAAAATAGGTTCTTTTTTATTTTTTTTTAAATAATTTTTTTAAGTAGTGCCACTTCTAGTAATACGTACCGAAAGTTTTCAAAATAATTCGAATAACAGCGAAAATATCTGGTCACATTCACAAAATAGTTCAACAATTCTAAGATTTTTTAAATGTTTACAAATAAAAAAACCGTCATCAATTGTTTATATTATTGGCCATGTTTTTATTAATTTGTGTTTTATTTTATTTAAATTTTTTTTAAGTTAATTATTTGTAAGAAATTTTGCGCTGCTCGTTCCCATTGTGTCACGACCAAAAAATCGCAAAACAGTAATTTCTAAAAATGAGAGTTTAATTGTATTGATCAAATTTAGCTATGAACAAAATTTCATTGATATCTGAGGGGGTCGGGTTCAATGCATCTCGATTTTTACATGAAATTCATCATATACAACATTTAAATGAAAAAAATACGATTTTTACTTTTGTTTTGTTTATTTTCCATCTTTTTAAAGTGGTGCCCCTTTTTTTAAAGAAATCCCCTTTTTGTGCGACTTTCTCAAATTTGCCAACGGTAACGCTGGTGTGGAGTAATGGTAATAAATAAGTAATAAACTGTATGTGAATTTGAAAACATGTGACGCTGAGTTAGCTTATATTTATATAAGTATAATGAATGAATTATTTTAAATTAAAGATTATTTAAATATGTAGTGCTGAAATTACTCTGTTTGTCATGATCGAATTTGTTTAGCCATTGATTGTTGTTTGGCAAAAAAAAAAAAAAAACTAACAAAAACCTTGTTTGCTGCTCCTAGCATCACAATATATTCTCAAGTTTTATCTTGAATATTCTTAGAGGTCGCACTATACGAGTTATTGTGCATGAAATGTCTCAAATAAATTCAAGATTAATTTGGCGATACTGAAAAGCTCCGTTCTTTTTTTCTGCATTATTCTTTTGATTTTTTAATGACCTTCTACGTCAAATTTTCAACCCTATATTTCTATTGCAGTTGTTAGCAATATTTTCAATTATATGAAGTTCGAGCCTTTCGTTGAGCAATAATATAAATGATATACATAATATTGGAATCGCAAAAAAAAAAACTAATTTCGAAAAAATAACGAGTTAGGGCCTTTCTACATGAGACCAACGATATGTATTTATTTAGGATTTTGTTACAATCACTAAATGGAGACTTTGTTGTACTTTGACACACAAACGCGCGATATTGAAGTTTAGATGAATACTTTTGCAAATATGAAATGAAATCCTGTGAATGGGGTTGAACTCAATTTAGCTCGAAAATCGCTCTGGTTTTTCTATAAATCAAATTTGTTTAATCGAAGCATGCCCATACCCGCACTTTTTATACCCTACACCAAAATAGTAAGGAGGGTATATTGGATTTGTGCTGATGTTTGTAACACCCATAAATATTGGTCCAACACCTACCTTAAAGTATACTAATCGAATTAGAATCACTTCCTGAGTCGATTTAACGATGTCCGTCCGTCCGGCTGGCTGGCTTTCCATGTTAAGTTTGTGTGCAGATTACATGTCGCAAATTTGAAGATATTTCAATAAAATTTGATACGTGATGTTTTTCGGCCCAAGGATGGATGGAATTGAAACTGGTGGAAATCGAGCCATTATTTCACTTGGCCCCTATACAAATGTCCTCTTGAAATAGAAGTTTAACGATCATAAATGTTTCAATTATGCAAGTATCAAAACAAAATTCACCACAAATAAGTAGTACATAAAGCTAAATCACAATCAATTTTGTGAAGATCGGTCCGTAATTGGTCATATCTCCCATATAACCCCCACTTCCGAATATTACTTTAAAGAGCATAACTTTTTTAAAAATTTTGGTATCCAAATAATATTGAGCAGAAATAAGTTTCGTATATATAAAAATAATATGGTAGAATATTATAATGATCGGGTCATAATTAGTCGTAGCTCCCATATTATGATGACACCTAATTTTATAATGGTCGGTCCATAATTAGTCAACGCTCTCATTTAAAACCCTCTCCGTAATTCACTTTAACCTCCATAAATCTAATAAATGTATTTATATCAAGATAAAGTATGCATAATATTTATATTCACGGAAATCATGGATCTAAATTTTTGGATGATAGGTCCATTACAGGTAATATCTGTCATATAGCGCCCATTTCTAAAAAACTGTGTTAAACATATACTGGGTGTAGGGTATTTGTATATGGTCGGGCTTGACCGACTATACTTTCATACTTCTTTACGTTTTTCGTGATCGTCAACAAAAACTCATCCATATATGGTATATTGGAGAGTGAATCACACAAAATACTATAGAGATAAATAATTGATTTATATCTGTGCCGTCCTTATTTAGAATAAACTTCCTGAAAGCCTTCATGCCAAATTCAATGTTTAGAAAATAAAACCTAATCTAACCTGTCTCAACTGTAGAAGTATATTTCATCCCTTGCGTGATGATTCAATATAATTATAAGCAAGTAATCAGTTATAAAACAATTCTGAGTAAGGTCTAACTAATGATCTAACTAAAACCTATGTTCTAACTAAAACTAATTAGAATAACCTGAGCCGGTACTATTAAGAAACATGTATTATATTTAACTTTAATATTAAACAAACATTTGAATAATGTTTAATTAATTTGGAAGTATCATTAATCAAGTTTTTATAATTGTTATTGAAATTTCGATACGGAAAATTGTCTGCAGAAGTGTGAATAATCTCTGACTAGCTGAGCCACGAAAATGGTTTTCTGGTTTACCTACATACATATATACTATTTAAATATTTCTCCCCTTATTCATAAAACTTGTCAAAGGTTTATAACAGGCTTATAAAGAAAATTTTATATGGATATTTGCTCTATTAGACTGTTATAAACCCTTGATAAGTTTTTATGAATTAGACTGTTTCTCTTTAAATTTTTTTTTTTAATTTCAATAATTTATGGTTTTTTCTTTAAGAATTTCACTTTTGCCACAAGAGCAAAAGCAAAGCAAGCATTTTAAACATATTCACCGTTAATACTCTCAATTATCAATTACTTTCTCATAAATTATACAATAAACAATCAATTGCCGTCATAAGTATACATATAAATACAAAGTATTTATGAAGAGAACAAAAAGCAACACAAGACTAACAGCAAAGTTTATATAATCTCTTCATCATCAGCAACACTTTCTCACTGAAAACGGATGGACTTCAGCAAAGTCTTCCGCATCCTAAGGCAATTTTCCTTTTCTTTTGCCAACAACACTATTAACAATAAAAACTAAAAACAACTACAACTACAACCTCAACAGCAATAATAAAAAACTAAATATTATTGTTGGTTAACAAATAAAGTTAAACCCTCAACAAATTGCAAAATAATCAGTTGTTATTGCCGTTATAGAGCCGGCAAGAGTGTGAACGAAGAACACTAGCTCTGCCACATCCGTATGCTCTCAACTCCTGCAATAGAGTATCTGGAGTTTGAGAGGTAATATGGTTTTAAGAAATTGAATTCATTCACATTATGGACCCAACAAATCAATGGTAAACAACAAATAAAGCTGAACCAATGAATTGATGTAATTAATCAATGCAACGCAGCGAAGCGACACGGAAAAGGCGTTGCATAAATTCATTCTTTCCTTTACACTTGCTGGCTAGCTGACTGGATTATGAATTGTGCACCCAGTGTAGTAGTACTACAGAAAAACTTTGTGTTATGGAAACATAATATAAAAAAATAAAAAAAAAACTACTAAAACCTACACACGTAATCGTTTAAATTCCTACAACGGTTATTTAAGGTTTTACGTCATATCTGCGCCCATACTCTTACAAGAGTATGCAACACTGTTTACTAAAGCTGCCGCCACACAGTGGTAGTGATTTAGCAATAATTCAGAAGAAATACAAATCTTATAATATGCAGATCCTAAAAGAATCTTAACATAAATAAAGGTAAGCAATGGTGTTGAAGCAGGGCGGAGAAGAATACATTGTTTAGAACTTACGTCACTGTGGACAATCCAGTCTGTTCTATTATCTCAGGGACAGCTGCAATGTTTGCAGAATTTAGGCGTGTGCAGTTTTGGAGCTATTAGATTTTCAAAGAAACCTCGAGGAACCATACCATCAAAAGGGTTAATGGTTGGCATCTCCAATCAGCCAGCATGGGTTTTCTTAGCGGACCTATCGCCGCTTGTTTTTGTTGTAGTTCTTCCATGAAATCTCTCGAGTAGCCGCGTAAGGGCATGGATGGCGTACATTGATTAAACACTTAAATGCTTAGTATGTATATAGACAAAGGGATTGTCTGATGACATTTTGTTATACTAGAATTACAACCGATTTCCATCCATTTATATTTCCCTTTCTTTTTGTCGTAAGTTTTATGTTAAATTTTTAGAAATTGTACCACTGTACAGCTTTTCTTTTTAATATTTGCCTTGGTTATGTAATAATAATCACGTCGGTGATTAAGATTAGATATGGATGGGCCTGACTATAATATTTGTTGGTGTTTGTTTGGTTCCTTTCTCTCTCACTCTCTCTCGCCATAAAAGTAAGTATTCCATACAATATAATTCATTTTAAAGAAGGGCATTAAGGCTTAAATGAAAAATATGCCATTTTTCATTATTTCTAAGTATATTTGTGAATAAATAGAAGAATCACTGAGAAAGAGAAACACATTTCCCAGTATGCAATCTAAGTAGTTGAGGCATTTTGATCTTTCTATACCCTACACCGCTATAGTGGTGTAGTGGTAAAATCCATAGTGGAATTTAATCGTACAAATTGGAAGGGAAACCTTTAAAGACTAATTACAATAATGAGTTAAGGACTCTATAGGCATCGTCTTATATTGGTGATAAGATAACTATATAGTTGCTGATATTTAACATTGAACAAAACTATTTAATTGTTTGCTGGGTTATTGAATTTTTTTGGCACTACGGTGATCATGTGTTTACGCATGCTGAGGAATCTTCATTCTAAACACTGACGGTTACCAACAATTGAGTGCATCGAATTGAAATCAATTTCAATAAATGAAGGTACAATTTTCAACAGTCAGCAGCGAAAAGAAAAGCTCAACATCCAATAAAGAGATCTCGTCTGGCACCCCAAACACAGAAGAAATTTTCCAAATGGACACTACATATAAAGTTTTTAAAAGGTATCAATTTCATTGTTAATGTTGCCTTTGGTTTTTATGTTTAGTTTGGCTGTACAGAAGGTACCTTCTTCTAACTGCGAAGTCAACAAGCGTCTCTAATACTTAAGTAGTTCTAAGCCAAAAGTTAATGTGTTTTTGTTGTTGTATTTTTAGCATAAATTGGAAGGAACCCTCTGGCTGAATAACGAACCGTTTGAATTTTATTTTCACTGTGTGTGAGAAGAAATATACTCGTATTTATTCAGTGATTTGTATGAAAGTGTTTTTGATTTTTAAGCTGCATCTGCATAAGCAGCTTCTTCCTATAGCTCTTCCTTTAGCATGGAATTAACATAAAAGAAATATTTAGTATATATTGACAAAGATCTTGTTGTTTTGAGTTTTTTTTTTTTTTGGGCATGACCGGCAGGTGTAAGCCATTGAGCAGAAAAAAAGAAAAAGAAACTCCTTATTCTTGGTCTTATTAGAAGTGGTGGTGCTGCTGTGGCAAGAAACAATATTTCAATTTTCCAATTGCATTTAAATCGTTTTTAAATGGTGCTTTTCCCAGTGCGCGCACAAAGGATTTGTTAACGTTATTGATGGTTTATTTGGTACCAATAGGTTAAGAAGGGTTTTACCTTATAAACCGTATTAAATATGTATATTCTGTAATTTAAGACTTTATAATAGCTGAGTAACAATAAAGTGGTTAAATTTAAAAAAGAAAAATCTTGTTCTTTGCAGAAAACGTGATATTTAGAGGAATATAATGAATATATACGAGAGAAAGGATCAGTTATATGAATGTATGTATGTTGTATATGTTAAATTATAAAAAGGCCCCTTTAACAAGCCACTTATGCGATACAAAATGGATCAATTTAACAATAAGTCACGATTGTCAAGCAATTAAAATGCTACAAAACACAATAGTTATCATACGCATGCGCAGCAGGATGAGAAAATTTCATCTCAAAGGATTTTGGATTGGCATAACAATATTTGTTTGCATAAAATAACAACTATTAAACAAAAAAAGAATTCAGCTAAATATACAATCACGAATAAATGGAAAATTTAATATGGAACTATAAAAAATCGATCATTAATGTATAAATTACGAGGGATATCTAATGAATTCAAATACATCACAAAACACATCCAAGCACAATAGGAGCACTTCCAAAAAACATGGAAACTAACCTGTTATTTTTAAAGGAATAGTCCGATTTTAGTTCTTGGCTGGGTCATAATGTCTTAAAGAGGGAAAGAAGTGTTCATATGTTTTTGTTATACTAGAAATTTTGAAACAAAGTGCGATTTATGTCTTTAGTAACTTATATGTGATTTCGAAGGGTACATATCTGCCATTTATTCCCACTTAGTTATTGAACATTACAGGTAAATAACAAAGTTTATTTTTTGCTTCGAAAATGTCGAATATTGTGCCAACAAAGAGCGGGAAGTTTTGCTTTACTTTTTTAATTTGTTGAAAAAAAGTATCGCTGAAGCACAACCATTGCTCACCATAGCTTATGATCCAACGTGATAGTGCTGGTTTATGAGCTGCAGAAGTGGTAATTTTGACACATTTGATATCCAGTCATTATTTCATGTAAATAGATCAGAGCTAAACTCAACAAAACTTTCGAAATCATTTAAAGCTATTTAAGTAATAATATCCAAATGCAGAGCAATTGGCCACCATATGAATTGATGTCAAGAAACCTTGAAAGACGATGTTGATTATCAGACATGCTGCTTAAACGCTATAAAAGGAAATCATTTATGCAATAAAAAATGGATCCATTACGATAACCTGAAGCGTACACCAAAGAAAAAGCTTAGATGGTGGTTCATCATTCATTAGCTGTTGAAATCTGGGCAGACCATACCAGGGAACCCGTACCGAATACAACTGATTTCCGAAAAATGCTCAGAATGTGCGACCAGATATGAAAACTTAATATACCATCGTGACATCGCTGGGCCACATATTGCAATTCCTGTTAAAAATTTAGAAATAAGTGTTTGGGAAATTTTGCCTCAAAAACTCGCATAAAAAGAATGATGTTACCTACCTAAAGGTGTTTGAAGAAAGGAGGGTTATATGATTAAAAATTAGTTTTTTATTACACTTTTCTTAGAAATTAAATGATAATTATACCCAGTCATTATCTTCACTTGTTGACAATGCACATGACCGTTTCTAAGCTGGTACGAAATCGCTATCATCGCTGCTGTAGCTAGTCAACAATTCAAGTGATACTAATTCTCCCTCATTAGACCCAGTGCTAATTTCAATGACTGGTGGTTTTGCGTCTTTGACAAAAAAATCTGTTATTAAACTTTGCGAAGATTTCGTGGTTTGCGAATTTTTTTTTTCCATCGGATAATATCAATTTAGAAATTTCTAGGAAAATAAATTTCATTTCAATTTAATTTAAATTTATAAAAAAAATAATTTTTGATATTTTTTACCTTTTCTAATAAAAACAAAACACATTAAAATTACACCAGGAAACAGTTCACAAAAAACTTCACTGATATCGACTGAAATCACAGCAGATAGAATAGAAATGAGCACAACCGCCGTACATTATACGAGAAAAAATAAAAATTATAAACTGGGATTTCCATTAAAAGAAAATTAAAAAATCATAAAAAACTGGGATGCGTTTTTTGTTTATGTTTTTTACAATGTACGTAATGAATGTTTTGTATAAAGGTGAGGTTACACTAGACGACTAATCTGTCAACTGCAAAATCTGATAAACTTTAAGTCTGCCACCGTTTAGCCCCTACACTATCAGACTTTTTTGTCAACTTGGATGATAATGCATGGTCGACAAATAAACAAGCAATTTTAACAAAAATTAAATATTTAAATTTTATAAACATTTCTTATAAAAATTTGTACTAAAAAACCGCATAAGTTTAAAATCGCATATTTTAAATATGCTGATGTCATTATTTAATTCAGAGTAAGTCAGTTTAATTGTATATGCACAAATAAGTACTGTAGAATATAATTTTAACTATGTAATCTATTGTAAGCTATGTCAAAATACGGACCGATGCAAACAAAATATCGCTTTGAGATTTCTCGTTGTATGAAACTTATTTTTGCTGAATTTTATATGGGCATTTATGTACCATAAAGCCATATTCCGGGAAGACATTTTTATGGGGGTTATGAAAAGTCCGGAACCGATTCTTACCATTTTCTGCAAGACTTGGCCTTATATAATAATAAGGAAGTGTGCAAAATTCCATGATAATATCTGTTATATATTTTAAGAAAATTACAAAAAAATATCTGAAAACTAGACCGATTTTGCCCATTTTCAATGCCACACATTTCGGTGGAACAAAGATGTTTAGTAAAAAATTCATTGTGCTATGTCTTTTCTTCGAAGCTCTATCGTGCCTTCAACAGACGGTCAGACGGACGTTCATGACTAGATCGTCTTAAAATTTTATAAGGATCCAAAATATAAAGACATTTTGGTTCTACGACCAATATGTCAATGTGATACAAACAGAATGACAAACTTAAATAACCCCCCTCCCACATCTTTTCGGTGTTGGGTATAAATATAGCCTCAAAAGGCTGTGCTAAAAATAAAAAAAGGCTTAATCTAGCCTCAACAACACTGCTCCTAACAGTTAGTTTTCAAAAATTATTTATTTTTATATTGAAATTATATGTAATTTCTTAAATTTTCATATGTAGTCCAAAAAATGTTTGATTCATAAATGACAACTAAATGCCTTATTTTCAACTTCCTAATATCTACGAGCAGCGTTACCGTTGGCAAATTTGAGAAAGTCGCACAAAAAGGGGATTTCTTAAAAATAAGTCTCAAAAAGGGCTTAAAAAGGAGCACCACTTTTAAAAAGATGGAAAATAAACAAAACAAAAATAAAAATCGTATTTTTTTCATTTAAATGTTGTAGGTATATGATGTATGTTTACATATACATATATTCAACAATTAATTAATTTTTTAACACAAGTTTCATATAATAAAAAAACTAATATGTATCAAGTAAAACAAAAAAAAGTACACAAAAAGTGGCAGGCATCTGTAAAAGGGTCAAATTGCTACTTTAGTCGCAACAACGGTAACGCTGCCTACGAGTATATTAATTTTTGTGGTTTGACACTTGTTGCTGCTTTTATTGTTATTGCTCTTGTTAGGCTCGTCAAATTAGTTCGTGATTTTATTTAGTGCTATAAACATGTCGGCTCTGTATTTTCATTAATATTTAATTTTTAATCGCAATTTTAGTCCGTTTACGGGTGTTGAAATTTTAAGAAAATGTTACTAGTGTAAAATTTAATATTTAAATAATATAATTATGAAATTTATTTTGCCAAAAGTACAAAAATAAAAGTGTAAAATGTGTTTTAAAGTTTTAAAAATGGCTAGTCATGCATCAAATTAAAGAAGAAAGAAAAAATGTGTGTCTTTTTCAGTTTTTCTTGTTTATGTTTTGCCAAAATTTTGTGTTGTTAGTGTAATTGCAAAAGGGAGCTAGTAAGAAGAGATGCAATAAATATGAGTAAATAAAAAAATATGAGTGCATAAAAAGTGTTTGTGTTTAAAATAGGCAGAGGAAAAAATCATTGTTTTTGTTTTTTAAGTAAATGCTGTCAACATGTAGTGAAGGTATGATTTTATTTTTGTATATTTTATTATTTACATTTTGTAGACCTACTTATGTATATAGAAAATTGTTTGTATACATAGTTGATAGTTAATTAAAACAAAATGTAAGTACCTACATACATATGGAAATGACTGAACTTTTAGCAAACTTTAGAACAATTCTTATTAGAAAAAGTGATCTACATACATAATTATTTTTGGTAGTTGTAAATTTTCTACATAATTTTGTATTGAACTTTTGTATCAATATTAAAAAAAATCAACTTCATTTATCAATTCTTTACATTTATATAAATACATTAGAGGATCACTAAATTAAAAACTATAACTAAGTAGGTAGCTATTTAGTTTATTCGATTACTTGAACGTTTACTTAGACTTGAAAGATTTGGGCTTTTGTCACCAAAGTTGACCCCTTGGGGGAAGACAATTTTGTTTGGGATCAAATAAAAAAGCTTTAATTTTTGCTATACTTTTTGACAATATTTTCTTGTTTTTGTATCAAAAACCTCTTACGTCGATTAATACACACAGAACCTGTTTGTTTAAGAAATTTTTGAAACCTTTCGAAATCGGTCACCTAGCAGGATATTAACGCTCTTCGGAATTGAATTAGGAAAATATAAATACGTTTAATACCCTTAATTATGACAAAACTCGTTTCAAAATTTATAAACCTTTTGTTTTGTTTTGATAGATTGTATTAACTGTTGCAGAACATTTCCATCCATTTCGATTACAAAAGCCCAATATTGTCTCATGAGAAGCTTATTTTGCAAAACGTTTCAACAAATATTTCATTAATTTTAATGGTACTATTTATGTTCTAAGAAATTTAAATAGTTGAGTTTTATTTTTAAATAAAAACTAGCAAAATTATGATGTTTTCAATAGGTATACATAAAAATATTTTTTCTAATTTTAAAATGCATACTATTTAAAATATGTACATAATGTGATTAGGTAAAATTTATTTTTTATTTAGTGGCAGCAACATACATACATACATATGGAGGTACATATGTGTTTGTTTTTATCAATACATAGTTAATTTTTAATCGCAACTTTAGTTTATTTCGGGGTGTTGCAAATTTAATAAGATGTTATTAGTGTAATATATACTGCCGTATTCAGAAAAAATTAAGTGTGCTTTAAGACAAAATTTTCATACAAAATTTTCTTAAAATACATTTGAAGTCTACTTTAATTTTTTCTGAATAGTAAATTTTGGCTTCATCTAGAGAAGACAATCAAAAGTTCTCTTTCTTGTATTGCGCTGAAACATAATATTACCCTACTGTGGGTTAATAACAGCGGTTTAGCAACAATGTTTTCAATAGAAACTTCTCTTAATGCAAATGTAGCTAAACAAGTTGAATTTTATGAACATGCCGAATGTGATTAAACATGTTGTGTGTTGATAAACATGCTGTATATTGATACCAGCCGTTACTGTGTAATTATTTTGATGCTAAATTTCAGTGTTATTTTTAATTTCACATATTATGTTTTATTTAATGTCTGTATTATAATATTCCGCTGATCATTATTTAACCTCAAATTTTTTATATGCGTATTTATTTTGCTTAATTTTGTAAATTTTCTTTTCATTTTTCTCCATAATAAGCCATTTTTGCTTATTTAAAATTCACAATTTCATAGTTGCTCCTATAATATTATTTTTGCTTAGATAAAGACGATACATGTGGCAAACTAATAGAATTCAGAACTTGTCACTATTTGTTGTTCTTATCTAATTGTTTGACTTGTAATGTACAAAGTGCAAACTACAGTTTACTAATGTCTAAAAAAATAAAATAAAAATTTTAACGAATTTACCTGTTGATTTCACATAAATTAAGAATGCAAATTATACACTCATCAACATCATCATCATTTATTTTGGAATCTGTGTACAAATTTTTTTACATGAACAACAAACAAACCAAAAAGGAAGAAAATTGTTAAAATCAAATAAAAATTCTTAACATATGCCTCCTTCATCTTCGTCTATTCAAATAAAGAAATGAAATGACTGCCACTGACATAAAACAACACTTATATTAGCTACTACATGATGCTGCTGGAAATTTTGTCCAAAGCAGAGTTATAAGAATTTAAATTCATTAATATAAAGAAGACTTTGGTTTGTTTTCCAAAAAAAAACTAAGAGTTTATATGAAAATCATTAAAATTAATATGAAGTGAATAAAAGTTTGCATTGTATTGGACAGAGTAGATTTTGACAATTATAAATGAAAAATTATATTGGACAGTTGTCCACCAAAAATTGTCTATCAAAATTTTCAACCACCTTTTTATGAAATAGGCTAGATCCGCCCATATTGTATATTAATCACGTCACTAATTTTTATTTTTAAGTCTGTAAATACATAGTACAGACTTTATCTTTAACATAGTCCCACAAAAAATAATCAAGTAGTGTTATATCATAGATGAATTTCGTGAAAATATGCGATCGGGAAATTTTATTTGCAATAAATTCAATGTTGGTTGTGTAACATGTGACACCATAATGTTAAAAGTACATATCATAGCATCCACAATAAGCTAAAAATTATTGTTAACATCTAACAATAGCGTGATGCATTCACCGTAAACGCGTTTCCAGCCGAATTTTTTAAACAAAAATACAGTGACATGTTCAGCATTCAAAGACGATTGTGCTTTGATTTTGAGAAGCCCAAATTCTTAATGATGGCCAGATGGTTTAAGATGTGGACCGAAAATATCAATTATGGTAAGTTTATTGCTAACTTAACTTATAGAGAGGAAGGTTAATCGCTAGCTCAAACTTTCGTATACATAGAAAACTTTCTCGGTGGCTTAAGATTTCTTCTTTACTGGACACTTTGTCAAATAACTAGATTTCCTATAAACTTTCAATAGTTAGTAAATTATTTTGCTCAAACGAAATATACACTTTAACATAGCATTATATAGTAGTCCTTCAAAAATTTCCTCCCAAAAAGTCACTCTTTGAAAATTCTGGCTGCTTCTATAATTTTTAAATATTTTTTTAAGAGACCACTTTAGCATAAATAATGAATCTGCCTCTTTTATAAGTAGTATAATCAAACAATGAACAATACATTGGAGTGTAAAATTATAGAACACTTTTACATTTATAAATTGTGTTACAAATAAGTTCAAAGGAAGAATTTTAACTTGCATAAAATTTCATTATACATGTTTTTTGTATTCTTTTATTAATGTAATAATATCTTTTATTTATTTATTAGTCCCTAAACTTACTACTGCTATATTTGTCAACTATTCCCTTTCTTCAAAGTTTATATCAGCATGAAGATGTAATATGAAAATTTGTAATGTGATGTATGCATATGTACAATGCACATACATCAACATCTTTGCCATCATCATTATCATAATCATCAACCACATTATCGTATGCATTATAATCTTTTTTATTTATCCATTATCAACAAAACATCTTAAAAAAGGAGGGAGGGGGGGGGGGCTATTCAAAATATTGTAACAAGTGTGTTGTTTTTACAAACAAAAAACTATAAATATTTCTCATTTTTTCACATTAGTTATTCCTTTTTTGCACAATTTGGTTTGAAAATGTTATAAATGTTTGTAAGTAAAAAAAAATTAAATATTTTTTTATATTCTGTGTTTTTTTGGCTAAATTGGTATAATGTAGTTACATGTTTCTAAGTGACATTTCTTTATATTAATGTCAAGAAAACTGAACATGAACACATGTACCACGTACAATCAACATTTAGCATATTTTATTATTTCTCTTATTAGCGTTGTTTGTTGGTTTCTTGTCATCTAATGAGTATGAATGAACAAAAATAATATTAAAATATTTTTCTGTAAAATGTTAATGTTGATAAATTGTAAATTGTATTGAGGTAACAAGATATTGTTAGCTTATATTGTAAAGATGCTAAGTCCGTTTTACAGATCATTTAAGAAGGTTAGTAAATGTTCTAATATTAAGCTCTTTTGTCAATTTTAAGTTAAAGATATTTACTCGTATATACACTCTCTGCTAGTTGTCTTTAGACTCATTCATTGCATTAGTTGTAAATATTTTAAAACACACCTAGAAAAGAAATTTTCTGAATGGAGTTAAATGGATTTGGTGGTATTTATTAAAGAATTTTTAAGAACATTTATATTTTAGTGTAATTTTGTCTTGCAAACTCCTACATATGTAAATCATAAACGGTTTAATATTCATTTAACAAAAAAGTGATTAAATAATTTTGAACCACTAATTGACACTAATTCATAATTATTAAGAAAAGCTTAAAGAAGAATTTAAAATTAATTTCTTTTTTTTTTTTGATTTGATGGTTTCCTCTAACTGCTGCACAATATTTGCGCTGCATTTTCACTCTAAATCGCTAATATTTTTTATTTTCAAGAACTATAGTACCACTACACTTCATCTAGCCTTCCCTTGTCAAAGGCTTTTATTGTTAAATTGGCACTTGCTGGGAACAATTAAGGAATCATTTTTGTATTTTGCAGTTTTTGAATAATGTCAGGGAGCTAAATCGGGCCAAAACTTTACTAAAAATTTTAGCAATTATTGCACACGACAATATTAGATTTTCAAGAAATTTATACAAGATTTTCGTCCATTTAGATATTCCATTATTAAATACTCGTTCAAATAAATTGAAATCGGCTTTTGTAAATACACAATTAATCAATTAATTTTTGTTAATAACAAACAATTTCTAAGCACTTCAGTCTGGTAAAGGAAAAACATAAAAATTACATTGCAGTACCACTTCTTTAACAATAATTTTTATTTTATTTATAAGACTAACTAAAACCCGGTATGCTTCGCTACCCCCATCGTAAATTCAGAGTTAAAAAAAATTGTTTCGAAATTGTATTTCAATTTAAAATTAACGGCTGATATCAACATATCTACATAAAACATATTTCTGTTCGTAAGTGTTATTTTACCCGTAATTTAAGAGTAGTAAAAGACAGACCTCCGTATTCAAAAACGATTGTTAAATTTAACAAAGGTTTATTAAGGCAAATTTTATATGGAAATCTGTCATAAGAAACGTTTGTTAAATTTAATAATCGTTTTTGAATAAGGGGGTTAGTGTTCATTAAATATGTTTTTGTCTGCATTTGAATAAATAAAGACTCGTAATATTTTCTTGAAACTACTTGACGCTTCTATTTTGCAATTAAAAGGAATCTGGTTTATTTAAAGGAAATAAACCACCGTTTTTAAAAGGTAAAAACGTAACAATATTTATTTTGTAATCTATATAACACTGTAGAACAATTTCAAACTTTTTCCAAAATTACGGGGTTCCAACGATTGTCCATTAAAGGTTAATTTAGTTATTGTTCACATATGTGGGTCATTCCATCTCTGGCGGGAAGGTTTGATACTCCAATACTGAATTTGATTGGTTTTTAATGTTTGTGTTAAGTTTTGAGTTTTGGTGTGTTCTGACCAGTGTTGCCAATTTAGCACTTTTAGTGCTAGATCTAGCACTTTTTAAACTCATTTAGCACCAAAAAAAGTAATCTAGCACCTAGCACTTTTTTTAGCATTTTTAAATATTTTTCTAGCATTTTTAGCATTTTTTTAAATTTTTGGTATTTTAATAATTTTTTAATTATTTTCCCGCAAAAATATCTTTAACAATCAAGTTAATTTGTGTTTTAAATTAAACTATGTATATAAATATGCATTAAAAAATACATAAACTAACCCCTTCTTTATTTAAAATTACCAGACAATATAAAAGTTTTACAAAATACAGATTTTTTTTCGGTCCAAAACGTTTTAAGTTCCCAAAAGGCGAAATTTTACCAATTTTAAAATTATTTTGTATTAGCGAGGAACAAATTGGAAAAATAATTGACCAATATTCCAGCATTCAATATATAAAATGGATTAATAAAAACAACACAGTATCTTTCTGGGCAGAGGTAAAAGCATATAGAGATGCCGGATAGAGGAAATTGCCAATTTTGTTTTAAAACTTCTCAGTCTTCCGTGGTCTAATGCGGACGTTGAAAGTGTGTTCAGTCAAATGAACATCGTAAAGACAAATATAAGAAACCGATTACATTACACTCTGTTTTAGTAATTAGGTAAGACTTTATTGTTAAATTTTAATTTCTTAATTTTATGATATAATTTAATAACATTTTAGATACGGATTAAAAGGAAGTGGAAAGTGTTGTTGCCAATATGATGTCCCAACGAATTTTCTGAAATTAATTGGATATAGTGAAAGTTATGATAATAATAATAATGATGATAATGACTGGAATTTTCAAATTCATCAAATTATTTTCGTGATCTTAAAACTTATGTGATAAAATATGAATTTAAAAAGTTAATTTTTAAATAGTAATGTAAAGACTTTTTGTTTTTTAAGAATTTACTTTCGATTTTTGTTTTTCAAAATGAATAGAACATTTTATTTTAGATTTTTTTTTTAAGAAAAGATGTATTTTCAATTTCTTTATTCATATTTAAGTATGAAAATGAATTTTAAAGAAATACAGATCTCATAGTTTACTATAAAGCAAATTTTTTTTATTTATTTTTGTTAGCACTTTTTTTTAGCACTTTTTTTAAATTTTTAGCACTTTTTAGCATTTTTTTGAGAAAAATCTAGCATTTTTTCCCAATAATGTTTTGGCAACACTGGTTCTGACATATATAGTTAAATTGTATGGCCAACATTTTTGTAAAATATTTCATCCCCGCCCTTCCCCTTTTTCGGGGTGTTTTTTACAATTTCTTAGAATAAAGCCAAAAATGCCGTTATGAGGGTTAATATGTTCTAAAAAAATATTTGCCATACCATTATCTACAAAAATGCTGAACTACCCTACACCTCAGACGTAAAGAAAACATAGTTTTATATACCGATATGCTGCAAGAACAGGCCAGAGCTGGGAATTTTTAACCGCTTCTTAAATGAAATTCTGATGTGATCTATCAAAACACCATAACAACAATCAATCGTCGGAACCCCATAATTTTTTTTTGTGTTGTACTGTGTAATTAATTGCAGATTTATGGCAGATTTAAAAAACAAAATATTGATTCTGCCCCACTGTTTCTGATTGAATTCTCTTTTAGAATTTTTGAATTTTGAAAAATGTTCAGCTCCATTTTTAAAATCGTGCCTTTTCTTTATACTGATTCTATAACTGCCTAACACATTGATTTGTGTTTTTTTTAATATTGTATTAACTTAATGGAAGTGCTTTAGAATAATTCATTTTCAATCACTTGTACACTAAATCTCTGATTCCTTTGCATAGTTTGTTTGAGTTTTTGCTGTACATTTTTTGTTAAAAGGCTGTCATGAAATATTCAGTGATTTTGTTTTTGATTATGATGATTTTACAATAACATAAAAACATTTAAAACATAATTATAAATATGCGATTAATTTAAAACACCCGCTTTTTCATATCATAATTTCAAAATCACGCTTTTCCATTATATTTACTTCCTATCCTGCTTTTTCATCCTTAATATGCTTTTTAATAAAAACCGTCTGGTCACATTAGTTAAGACACATTTTTTTCACTTTTCAAAAAACGATGAATATTTTGTTTCTTATCTTTTCGACACGAGAAGTTTTCACTAAAATTACAAAACACGTCACTAACGAACTCACTCCCTTCTCTGCGTTTTTATTTTTGTGTACTTGTGTGTTAATGCTTTACTTTGATACATTTCCCCAAAATTTCCTGGTGTAGATGTTTCTTAGCGAAACTTAACCTATTTTTAACAGTCTGTTTGCTAAATAAAGCTTCCTTAAGTCTTTGTCTAATTATGCGACTAGTAACAGCTGAGCTTTTCAGATGATCAAAATGGGTTTATTTTGCTTTTACGTATATTCGTATGTATGTCATGTCATGGGAGGCAAGTAGTTACCAACAGTGTTTTTTTTTAAGTCATTACATTAATATCAGTAAAGTGATTACAAAATCCTCTATTAATGAAATCAATAATAAATAAATCTTTATTCAAATGATATCAAGTAATGCAGACGGTATATATGTATATATAGTAGTAATTGAAATGTTTGTTAATTAGTAATTGCAAGACATTGACAAGTTTTTACTGGTATCTTTTTAGCATGTTGATAGTTTACCTTTAAATATTGGTGCCATTTGTAACCACTATTTTTACAATGAAACTATTTCCTTGCTGAAACAAGTTAACACTTATCGATAAAGTATATAAGAACTCTTAGCGAACAAATGCATAACAGACATATTTAAATAATAAATATCTCCTTCTACAATCATATTTTCTTGCTAGTACAATCATTAATCATTAACAACGATAAATCTCTTTATGTTGTAAATTAAAAAAGGACAATATTAATGATGTAACTCATTTGTATTCCATTTAAAACTAAAGTTATCCTTCTCTACAATTAAGATTCTCCTTGGTACTTTAATTAATAAAGATGCAAATGACGTTATAGTGATCCCAGATAAAGAAAAGTTGTTTTCGTACAAAACCTGAAATGTTGTTCTTTTCTTCGCAATTCCAAAAAAAAAACATCGTCTTACAAATGTTCAAATTTACAACTAAAACAAAATCAAGATTTAAAATAAAAATCTGCTCCAAGGTATCCATACGGGGCATTGTTAAACATGGGAAAATGTGTCACCAAACAGAACAACAAAGTAAGTCAAAACAGCATGACTTAAAATGGTTTATTAACATAAAAACGAAATATTTTAAAATGGAAAACATTGAAGCAAACGTTATACAATCATATAAACGTTAAACAACAAGGTAGAAAAGGCACTAAAACGTGATGGAAAATAAAGCCCATACTGATGGCACAATGTCGAAAAAAAAAGATTAAATGAAAACCCTAAACTAGGTTTAGCTTATTGTTTTGGGAAGATAAACAAATATAACTAGTTGAAGCAAGCTTTTTTGTATGCTTCATATGAGTATTCCGTTAAAATTTAGTTCGAATTGGGTTTCAAAGATTTCCTTTGATCTACAGGTTTTAGTTAAAACTCAGATTGTTTTGAAAATATGTTTGATAATTTTGCAGTGAGTTCATAATTATATAAAGCTGTTCAGTTAGGTCCACTCAAACCAATGGTTAGACATCAAGTCCCTCAATAGACACGTGTTGCTTCCATACTTAAGACCTAATTTACACGAAACAATTCTGTAAGCTAAGCTGATTACCTTTTAGACATCGGGATGAGGAGAAGATCAGACACACTTGATTGTACTAGCAATTATTAATATTACACATGTGTATAAAAATGTGTATACTCTCAAATTAAAATACGAGCGATTGAAGCAATAAGAATTGTGCTGTGTAAAAAATCAAAGAAATTTCTAGGAAAAAATTGTATCAATCTTTTTAATAAAAATAGCTTCGTGTAAATTGGGACTAAGCAATAGAATTCTCTAATATAAAAAAATTTATCTGAAATTCGTTTTCAATAGCTCTTAGAAGTAAGATAGGTATGTTGTTTTAAATTCACATTCACTGTGGCCTAGGCCATACATTGACCGTATAAGTAAGATACTGTTCTTTCACTTCCTAAATAAAATAACATCTACTGTTGCCGTGTAACCATAGACCCCAGTCAGAAAGCATACGTTATTATGTGTATGAGCTCTCAAATTATTTTGAAATCATTTTAGTTTTTTAACCATTAGTTAAGACATGTTTGATCAGTGATAAAAAAAAACAAAATTTTACTATATTCCCATTTAGGACCAGTTATAAAATATCACTTGTAGGGTGTCTTCAAAGAATGCAAATGCAAGGCCATAAACGTGTCACATGCAATATGCTCATATTTAGATGATAAATAAAATGGTTTTGTATGATGTTTAAACATACAAAAATAGAATTGTCACCAAGAGATGGATGAATATAAAACAGTCGTGTTATAACTCATTTGAATAAATGAGATATCTAGTTAAAATTCATAAAAAAATTGTTTATGTTACATGGGCAAACAAACGAAAAAAAGTTTCTTCAAAAGTGCATGGTTCATAAATATAGAACAAATAATAAAAGATGTTATTGAAAATCTTGTATTGATGAAATTGAAAAGTTACTAAATTAATATAAAACTGTAGAATATTACAAATTATACACATTTAGTGCTGAATTGTTTACTGTTTTAAGACTCAGTAAAGTGTTAATTGAATGAAGTTGGCTGACAGTAAGAGGTATAGCTGTTACAAATATGGTTTTAATTGTCCAGTAAAATCCAGATAGAATGGTACTGAAATCGGATTGGTTCTAATGTTGAGTTTACAATCATCTAGTTGAAAATCTAGTTTAGTCAAATGCGGTCCATGTTCTCAAAAGGAAATCAATTTGAGTATTACATTTTCAAGTTAAATGTGGTTAACTAAAGCTGAATGTCTGAGACACATATGTATATCTGACTTAAATGAGGTCCAATTTGTCCGGATATTAAACATAATTTTTTATGGACCTTCCAATATTGCTAACATTGAAAATATTGTAGAATCGTTAAAATCGAAGATGATTTTGTTCTCAGGAACTCGAATTCATAAGACGTACTGAATATGGAAGGCAGTTGCAGACACGAACTAGAACTAGAAAAATATACTTTAATATACTCTAGTGTATATTAAAATATATATAGAAAAATATTGGAATAAATGATCCGAATGTTTTGAAGTTTGTATGCAGCAACTAAGATCTTAAAACATTGTAAACAAGGTCATATGACTTTGACCAGTCAATACCTCAAACAAATTTTCCCAAAAATACCGTGAAAACAGGGGAAATGGGGCAAACACCACTTAATGTTTCATGAAGTATATAGAATTTCACATATTATTGAATACATAACTCTAGAATTGTAAATGTCCTCGGCAGCTCCTTCTCTAATAAAGCCACAAAAGATCACCACAATGATCGTTAACGTATTATTAAATACATATGTCTTGAATTGCAAAGATCCTCGATAGCTCCCTCTCTATCAAATATTCTATAGATCCCCACAATGCTCTTACCACTGATCCAGGAAATGCAGAAACGCGAATCTAGAACCTTTTAATGACATTATTCCCATAGTATTATTGAAACAAACTCCAACTCAATCAAAACCAACAAGAAAATAAAGGATTGTAAGAAGGTCACCGGTGATGTTTACCAATGAATATTTATCTAACTTTTGTAGAATTAGTTTGTGGTTTCGGCTTTTTCCAAATAGCAATAACACACTCTTTATCAAATGATTGCTAAACTAGTAATATAACTTGGAGCAATCCATACAAAAATAAATTTTAGATATTATTGAATTGACAAGTTCTTCGCCAGTTCCTTCTCTATTAAACCCAGTAGTGATCTACAGCAATGATTGTTCACTGTTCTTCTACATATTGAAACACTAATTTAGAACCTAAAACACATCATATTAATAAATACCTGTAGAGTGGAGGTAATTTCTGTAGGTAAAAGTTTTGGTTATATGACATATACCTCAACGAATATTTCACATCATCTGCCGACCGATTGTAATTTAACACATATCAATGATTTCTATTCTTTGTAGAATTTTGCTTTTTGGTTGAATTGTCAGTAACACAATTTTACACGACCTTTTTTTTGTTAATTTAAAATTGCTAAAAATATTAAAAAATTACAAAAGAACTAAGCTGCTATTCTTATTTTCTGCTCATTGTCAATCAGTAACACATTACTTTATGTTAAATACATATACAAAGCCATTAAACTTACAAATACAAATAAACAAAAAAACCAAATTAAAATCTTCATAACGGTTGTAAAATATAGCATTCATTAAAGCTGACCCAAAAATATAATTTTCAATTATTGCAAAATTGCTTTATTGCCACATATTGTAAAACAACACCGAAATGTTCCTTTCTACTGCGACACTTCTATAGAATATATAATTGCCAAAACAGTTGACCCACAAACTTTACAATATTTCTGAAAGCAACAAAAATGAAGTAGAAAATTATTCTTTAATATTTAAAAAGAAGATGATATTTTTTTGTTTGTTTTAACATGCTTGAACGCATGTTTTTTGACTTATTAGTTTTTTTTTTGGCTTATTAGTTTTTTTTTGTTTCTCCTGAATACTCAAAAGCACTGAAAAAATGTTGAATGTACAACAAGAAACCACAATTATCCCGGCATTTGAAAGAACATTTGAAATGACACAAGATTAACGGCATAAGACGAGTGTGTATAATGAATATAAAATAAAACCAATTGTATGACTATGAGTATTTTTTCGCTAACATTGCTAAATCCAATAATAAAGAGTACTAACAACCATTTAAAGAAAAGAAAACAAAACGTTAAAGGTGTCACCAAAGGCGTAAATAAACAAATAGAAATTACATACCGAAAATAAGTACGACCACCGAGACAATGTGTTAAGACAATACTACAAGTACAATTCTTTATGTGGGGTTCTTAAAAGTTTATATAATTATGAATAAAGTGTATCTCATATTAGAATGTTGGTCCCCATTGTACTTAATATGCACATCCACTAAACTGATATGTTTGCTAAGGTGCCATAAGAATCTTATGAACAAATTGCCTGTTTTATTTGACTACTTTAATTCTGATTTTACATCCAGAAAATTCCAATTTTGTTTAGGCTATGTGTATCAAGTCGTACTCGATAAAACTTTCTGCACAACAAAACATATAAAATTGCCGTACATGCGGTACTCATCTAAATTTGCACCTATAATTTTACGTACGATAGCTTTAAATTACTTACTAATTGATAATCCAAGGAATTTTTTATACTTTAAATGTATCGATATTATGGACTGCGTTGTGTAACGTGGGTGGCAAATGTGCGAATTTAGAAAATTTACATAACGTATGAATTATACATGAAAAAAATATCGGAAGGGTAATGCGAAAGACTGATTCCTGTGTGAACTAATAAATACTTCTTATAAAGAAAGGGATCATTAAAGACACCAGTGCTAAGAGCTTCTAGTCTACGCTCATTCTCTTGCTCATCTTACCAACTTCTACAATAGTTATAAACCATACATTCCGGCATATAATAATTATATAATCTAATCAAAACGCTTTTGCCTTTGAAACATATTTGATAACGCCACCTTAACGCCCATTCTTCTAGCAAATTTGTTATCACCACCAAAGAATAGGTACATACGTCCACGGATGACCAGCACTTATCAGCTATTTATTTATGCCTTCGTGAACTGGAACCAGCGTTTTATGTTAAAGTCCTTTATAAATTGTTAGGACTAGAACCGCTTCCCTACCCCTTATGGTAAATCTTTAGATATCATTTGTATTTTTCTAGCCCTATATATTGTAACGTCTTGCAATTCTTAGTAAATTGGTGATTGTGAGACACCTGTTATGTTGTGCATTCTTTATTACTGTGTAGTTATTAGGTTTTAAATGGATATGGTAGATTTTTGGAAAACATTTTATAGGATCAAATATTTTCCCGTGGAGTCGACTAAGTTGGGTCAGTCAATAAATACAGTCGATTAGGCATTCGACCTAATTACGTTAGAGTTAAAAGCTGATTTCTGTAACGCTGTTTAAGTAGATATTAATAGCCATTTCTAGATTAAATCGACCGAAGTCTGATTTATACCAAATTAGAAAAAATCTAGAGCTTTTTTCCGTTTTTGAGCCATTAGTGTATATTGAAATATCGCCAGGAAGAATACAGTAATCATTCAGTCTACATGACTACTGATATAGATATCTTTGGACGACATGTCTACCGACATCTTCTCTAGACTGCCTTGAGGAGTTGTGTTCATGTGCACTTGTTTATTTTCTTGACATAAATACATTCACTTGCATTTAGTCCAGCGTAAGTTTTATCGACTTATTTGAGTTCCAACTGCTAGATTGTCGAGTTATCGCTTTCGATCCATCATCTGTTCACATTTCGCACACTTATAAGTTAAATAATTTCTTGGAATAACTAGCGACACCTTAGTCGTAAAATTTATTACTTATATGCCATTACCATGTCTTTAATTGAAGTTGCTAACTTCGGTTCATAGTTACATCAATAGCATATATTTCTGCTGGGAAAATAGTGATGGTGGTCTGGGAGATATCGTGAGTTCAAGAATTCTTAACTATATTCCTTACCGAATCATAGAAAACTTTATCCCTTAAGCTCTTTAAGAATTTATGGTAACTCGCCTGCATACTAGCTTAAGGTGTAATACTGACTACGCAAGTAATTATATGCCCAGTAACTGTAAAAAAGCTGGTCTGAATTTTTTAGAGATATATATGTAAGAACGAACCGCCTAGAATAATACCGATTTTTTTCCATACACAGAGAAAGCAGATTCGTGGTGACAATTTAATTTTTTTACCAATCGATTGATTTTGTCCAGTTATGGTTGCAAAATTTACGATGTTGTGACCAACTATTTGGCTCTCTCTTAATTCGTCTTTTATTATGTATAGAACTTTTGGCCTATGTAGAAACTACATGATTCATTTTTCAGAATTGGATTTACATGAAAGTTCAGAGTTTATAATTAAACAATAATATCCAAGCGAGTCGTTATGCCATGATTTTATATTTCTGAGAAACGTTTTTACTATCAGTGGATATTATTCTGCTAGTACGGCGACCATAAAATTGTCTAGGAAATTTCATTAAAAGTTGTCAACGTATGCTGAATGACTCATCAGCAGCTAGCTGGAATATCGTCGGTCATACTCATCTGGGAACTTGACTATAGGGACATTGTCTAACAGATGAGCTAACGAACGCATAATTATGGGATAATATGATCACATGCAGCGAAGTCATTCACAGAGATCACGATTTGCGGTTAATATTTCAAGTCTCCATTTGTGAACCATAACAGCGGCAATAACTGGCCATTGGCATCTTGAAGTCGAACTTAGGGGATCTAGTCTGCCACCAAAGACTGGTAATGTCGGTTCACTTTTTCTCGTATGACCAGTCAAAAATTGGATACCTTGATACTTGTAACGGCATGAGACAATTAAAAAGAAAATAACCTATTGTGGTCTCACGTGTGTCACACCTTAGAGTAGACTGCAGAGATGTATTTTTACAGACTTTGTATTTTATGTGACATCTTGAAAACTTTAGGAATCACAATTATCCATGTCGTTTCTTCAATATTCGGGGTCTTGTAAGATATAACAATGGCCACTCTTAAAATTATGAAAAATATATTTGAGAATTAAGGTCTTTAAGACGTGATCTGGGAAGTTCATGAATTCGAGTTTGGAGTTTTTACAGTGAACAATCAATAATAGTCAAATATATAAGTAGTTCCGTTACTCAGGATACTGTTTCTAAAATACTGTACTGTTTTGATTTTTCGGAACGTTATTCTAATAGTCTATGTTTTATCCCCCAGTTAAGAATCCCTGAGATTCATTACACCACTAAAGCTTCAGCTGTTTAAACATATCTTCCTTCTTCTATATTTTTAAATATTTACACATTCATATATAAGAATTTATGTATGTACGAGTATACCATGGAAGAGCCCACTCGGTTTTTAATGTGGTACACACACTTTAATGTGAGAGTATCCATGAGTATGTTATGGAACCCACTCACATGTGCACTTGTTTTTTTCAGTTGGCATGCGTAGCTGTTTCTTTGTCTACATTAATAATGATAAATTTAATATTTATGAAAATTTAATGTTTGCTTTAATGTGTGTATGTTGTTTTGCTTTTTTTTTGTTAAATTATTTTGCTTGGTTGTTTGGTGTTGTCTTACCAACTACTTGTTTAATAATTTTCTCACAGTTGCGAAAATGATGTTTTGTTGAAATTCTGGGTAATAAGCCAATAGATCAAAAGATGTTTGTTTTTTCCTCAATTTTTTTTTTTCCTTTTCACGTTATTAAATAGTGTGGACTTTCTTTTCGTGGGGAATGTGAAATATGTGCATGTGTAGCTGAAAATTTATAAAGATAGAACAAATAAACAGCTAAGGTTAAAATGTGCGTGGTACTATCATGTTGGAAAAAACACCTATTTAGAAAATCTTAAGGTTTAAAAGCTGTCATTAGATACTTAACAATTGGCAAAGGTTTAAGTTTATATTTTTAGCAGCTATAAAGTCACAAGTGTACAAGATCAATTGTAGGGTTAAAATGTAATCAATATCTTTGATTACTCTACACAAAAATATTGTGGATTCACTGAGACGGGATATTTTAATCAGACAAGATGCTACTCCCTTGTTTGTTTTTTGTACAGTTCTCTTTGTGTTGAGTTGTGACACTAAGCTTATAATCCTTCCAATTTTTTTCTCTTATTTTATACCTTGAGGAAAGTTGTCCAAGCCTTCTCCCAAACATGTTAAAGTTAAATTAGTTTCTATTAACTAAATGATTATGACTAGTAAACAAAAAGTATTAGTTGTTAATTCACTAGTTAAATGTCATGTTTTATTATTGTTAAGCATGCCTTAAAATCAGTCTTATTTTGCGAATTACACAAAAAGGCGTTTAAATATTCAAAATAACTCTTAAAAAATTAACAACCACTAAATAAAATTCGCTCATACATACTAAGAAACATACTAAGTACAAGAACACATTCACACATCTAATAAACTTTAAACAAGAAAAAGACCTACAAAAAACTCCTTTACATATTTATAATTTCCGTTTTTTTTTTGTTCATGCTTTTATATACCAATGGCATCTGGAATACTATCCAAATCATAAACTATTATTTGTAGTTCTTTTTTTCCTTTCTATTGAAAGAGCAAAGTGTTCATGGGTAAGTCGAAGCAGTGATAAGTACGGGAATGGCATAATTGTTTAATGTTGAAACCAGTAGCCTCCTCCAGGAAATTTTTCATCATTAAGCTGGACAAAAAATTGCAAATTGCCAACAACAACTGTTCCTTCTAAAATTAAACTTGCAATAAAATTGTATATTAAAACTTCAAAAATAGAGATACAAGATTAACCAACACCATAATGTGGTGCAAAAGGGGGCTAAACAAAATAAAACTAAACGTAAAAGAACCAAAACAGGAAACTCCAAATGTGAATCCTAAAGTCGTAGGTTTAAAAGGAAATGTTAGATAATTGTAAAAACAGTGAAAACTTTAAAGAATGGAAGACATTGTCATCGATGCTACCTATACATGGTATATATCTTATCTCAGTTGAACAACAAAGACACATTTAGACATTCTATGTACATATCTGTTAATCAGTTGAAAATCTTCTTGTATATAGAATGACGTGACAACATGAGAACTTAGATCGTGAAAATGCATGTATGATTTTATTGTTGAGACTAATTTGTTAAGTATAAACCAAAATTCGAGTTGCATATATTGATTAAACACTGTTTTTAGATGGGAATAATTTTTGTTTTAGACAACTAATAGTTTTTGAGGTTTAGGAATAAGATTTAAATACATATTGTAAGGCCTCTGAAGTATAGTAAAGGCAGATACAATAAATAAATAATAAAAAAGTTTTCAAAAACGACAACTAATGAATCCGAAAGATTTTTATTCTTTAGTTCAAACCTGACTTTGTTATATTTTAAAGCAGCCAAAACTACGCAGAAAATAAATATCTGAAAAATAAATTTAAATTTAGGATTTTAAAATACTTTAAGTTAAATAGCATTAAGTAACTCTGGATTTTGTCTCCTAATTGTTATTATGTCTTACAAACATTAATTGGCAGTTCGTTTGTATCTTCCACAATTTTCCGACTCTATAAAGTATATATATTCTGGATCCTTATAGATAGCGGAGTCTATTAAGCCATGTCCGTCTGTCTGTCCGGAAATCAATTTTCTGAAGTCCCCAGATATCTTCGGGATCCAAATCTTCAATAATTCTGTCAGACATGCTTTTGAGAAGTTTGCTATTTAAAATCAGCAAAATCCGTCCACATTTAACGGAGATATCAGCAAAAATCCGAGACAACCTCTGAAAATTTCATAAAAAAAACTAAGTTTATTAATATTGTTACGAACAGATAGCGTTGATCAAACAAAGTGTATTCATATTGTTACGAACAAATTCATCAACAGATGTCGTTGATCAATCACTTCATATCATCATATAGAGTTAATATAAGTTCAATAGTTATGAATATCCTAAAAAAATAATTGGCTAAAAAGTGTGCTAGGAACATGTGTTTAAACGAATATAAGTAATTACTGGAATGCATTCGTTCTCGCGTGATTTAAATTTGTTTTATCATTAGTATACACTTTTGGTGGACATAATAGGGTAATGTGGAGGTGTTTTTTTTAACTATTCCTTATCTTGAATTTTATTAGGAGTTTGGGACAAACATAATAAAAAAATGTATTCAGGTTTTCGAGACGAAGTCTTGGCATGAATACGAAAAAACTGAAGAAAAAGGAGGCAATATGTAAAATAAATGAAAAATGATAATTACAGCAAATTTTGAACCACCGGTAATACTGGTTAAAGGATTGATGTTTGACTGTTGGCTAGCGGGCGCCGCAGTGGTGCAGAGTCCTAAGTCAAGAAAAATTATCAATAAATTTTAATAATAATTTTCATGTAACAATTCCTACCTTCAGTAAAAATAATTTAATGAAAAATTAAATTTAATGAACTCGAGGCGAAATAAAAGAAATATCAATGATTTAAGATAAAGTATAATATTATTAATATATGTAATATAATATTATTAATACTTTTAACAACTCTTGATGCATAAATGATCATAACATTTTAATTTTGTATATTTCTTTTTATTTTACAAACAAAATTTTTCTAAGCACTAATTTGCTTTAAACATTTTATTATATGGTCAACATTGTTTTTGTTTTGTAGCTAAAGCTTTGTGTCCACGATGGTCAGATATTACAAGGTGGTCATATCTACCAATGTGCTATCAATGTACTGACATTGAAAAATTTTTAGCAAAAGGTAAATTGTCAGTTTACACGACTGTAAGAAAACTAACAATTTCATTTGCACACAATTGTCACACAATGAATTTATCTGTCAACCGAAAATGTCAGTTTACACGGTTGTCAGATTGTTGTGTGGCATTGTCAAATTCGTTTTGCAGCATTAAAGCACACTTTAATTTAATTCTTTAATTTTCTTCTACTTTTTTTAAAAATGTTTATTAATGCACACTTGTTTGTTTATTTATGTATATACAGAGTTGCATTTAGAAATAATTTCTATGACAATGCTGCCATTGGCAGATGCATAAACTTTGCACATATGACAATGAAAAGTGTGTGACAATTGTCTTAAAACAATGACAATGACAAAATTGTGTGTTTACACGATTGTTAGATGTCTGAAAGTATTTTTGTCTTCCAATGTACTGAAAATGCTTTTTCTTACAACGTTGGAAGGCAAAAATTTTAAGTTTACACGGTTGTTAGACATTTTCTGAACATTTTTCGGACAACTTTGTAATATCTGACGATCGTGGATACATAGCTTTAGTTTAATTTTACATCGACGAATTAGCATAGACAACAACCTGTCATTAAAATAATCATTTTCATAAAAAAGGACTGTAGTCGGTAGCCTGCTGTGCCAAATGTGTTTAATCTTACATGTGTGTGAAGATAAATATGCCGAGTTAAATATGTTTTGACGTAAGAGCTTACGTCAAAACATATTTAACTCAAAAGTTAAATATGTTATGACGTAACGACATATTTAACTATATATTTAAATATGAAAACATATTCAAACAACATTTGATGAAAATAAAATTTATTTTAAATTAATTAAAGAACTATTATAAATTTATAGATTGTAATACAAATTATGTACCATTTTGGAAATTAGTTTTTTTCTTTTCTGTTTTAAAAAATTTTTGAAAATTCAACTTCAAGAAAATCACTGATTCTCTGAAGGATTTTGGGCATATTTGGACAAATCCTGCTTTGTCGCTCATATGGACCATATGGAAAATGAAGCCCATGGACTACACTATAAGACGCTATAACCCGTTTTTCTGAATTGTATTTGTGAGTTTTTTAAAAAATTTTTGAAAATTCAACTTCAAGAAAATCACTGATTCTCTGAAGAATTTTGGGCATATTTGGACAAATCCTGCTTTGTCGCTCATATGGACCATATGGAAAATGAAGCCCATGGACTACACTATAAGACCCTATAACCCGTTTTTCTGAATTGTATTTGTGAGTTTTTAAAAAAATTTTTGAAAATTCAACTTCAAGAAAATCACTGATTCTCTGAAGGATTTTGGGCATATTTGGACAAATCCTGCTTTGTCGCTCATATGGACCATATGGAAAATGAAGCCCATGGACTACACTATAAGACGCTATAACCCGTTTTTCTGAATTGTATTTGTGAGTTTTTTAAAAAATTTTTGAATATTCAACTTCAAGAAAATCACTGATTCTCTGAAGGATTTTGGGCATATTTGGACAAATCCTGCTTTGTCGCTCATATGGACCATGGACTACACTATAAGACCCTATAACCCGTTTTTCTGAATTGTATTTGTGAGTTTTTAAAAAAATTTTTGAAAATTCAACTTCAAGAAAATCACTGATTCTCTGAAGGATTTTGGGCATATTTGGACAAATCCTGCTTTGTCGCTCATATGGACCATATGGAAAATGAAGCCCATGGACTACACTATAAGACCCTATAACCCGTTTTTCTGAATTGTATTTGTGAGTTTTTAAAAAAATTTTTGAAAATTCAACTTCAAGAAAATCACTGATTCTCTGAAGGATTTTGGGCATATTTGGACAAATCCTGCTTTGTCGCTCATATGGACCATATGGAAAATGAAGCCCATGGACTACACTATAAGACCCTATAACCCGTTTTTCTGAATTGTATTTGTGAGTTTTTAAAAAAATTTTTGAAAATTCAACTTCAAGAAAATCACTGATTCTCTGAAGGATTTTGGGCATATTTGGACAAATCCTGCTTTGTCGCTCATATGGACCATGGACTACACTATAAGACCCTATAACCCGTTTTTCTGAATTGTATTTGTGAGTTTTTAAAAAAATTTTTGAAAATTCAACTTCAAGAAAATCACTGATTCTCTGAAGGATTTTGGGCATATTTGGACAAATCCTGCTTTGTCGCTCATATGGACCATATGGAAAATGAAGCCCATGGACTACACTATAAGACGCTATAACCCGTTTTTCTGAATTGTATTTGTGAGTTTTTTAAAAAATTTTTGAAAATTCAACTTCAAGAAAATCACTGATTCTCTGAAGGATTTTGGGCATATTTGGACAAATCCTGCTTTGTCGCTCATATGGACCATATGGAAAATGAAGCCCATGGACTACACTATAAGACCCTATAACCCGTTTTTCTGAATTGTATTTGTGAGTTTTTAAAAAAATTTTTGAAAATTCAACTTCAAGAAAATCACTGATTCTCTGAAGGATTTTGGGCATATTTGGACAAATCCTGCTTTGTCGCTCATATGGACCATATGGAAAATGAAGCCCATGGACTACACTATAAGACGCTATAACCCGTTTTTCTGAATTGTATTTGTGAGTTTTTTAAAAAATTTTTCAAAATTCAACTTCAAGAAAATCACTGATTCTCTGAAGGATTTTGGGCATATTTGGACAAATCCTGCTTTGTCGCTCATATGGACCATGGACTACACTATAAGACCCTATAACCCGTTTTTCTGAATTGTATTTGTGAGTTTTTAAAAAAATTTTTGAAAATTCAACTTCAAGAAAATCACTGATTCTCTGAAGGATTTTGGGCATATTTGGACAAATCCTGCTTTGTCGCTCATATGGACCATATGGAAAATGAAGCCCATGGACTACACTATAAGACGCTATAACCCGTTTTTCTGAATTGTATTTGTGAGTTTTTTAAAAAATTTTTGAAAATTCAACTTCAAGAAAATCACTGATTCTCTGAAGGATTTTGGGCATATTTGGACAAATCCTGCTTTATCGCTCATATGGACCATATGGAAAATGAAGCCCATGGACTACACTATAAGACGCTATAACCCGTTTTTCTGAATTGTATTTGTGAGTTTTTTAAAAAATTTTTGAAAATTCAACTTCAAGAAAATCACTGATTCTCTGAAGGATTTTGGGCATATTTGGACAAATCCTGCTTTGTCGCTCATATGGACCATATGGAAAATGAAGCCCATGGACTACACTATAAGACCCTATAACCCGTTTTTCTGAATTGTATTTGTGAGTTTTTAAAAAAATTTTTGAAAATTCAACTTCAAGAAAATCACTGATTCTCTGAAGGATTTTGGGCATATTTGGACAAATCCTGCTTTGTCGCTCATATGGACCATATGGAAAATGAAGCCCATGGACTACACTATAAGACGCTATAACCCGTTTTTCTGAATTGTATTTGTGAGTTTTTTAAAAAATTTTTGAAAATTCAACTTCAAGAAAATCACTGATTCTCTGAAGGATTTTGGGCATATTTGGACAAATCCTGCTTTGTCGCTCATATGGACCATATGGAAAATGAAGCCCATGGACTACACTATAAGACCCTATAACCCGTTTTTCTAAATTGTATTTGTGAGTTTTTAAAAAAATTTTTGAAAATTCAACTTCAAGAAAATCACTGATTCTCTGATGTGTGTGAAGATAAATATGCCGAGTTAAATATGTTTTGACGTAAGCTATAGAATATAGAAACTTTTTTCTTTTCGCTTTCGCAATCCGAGATCAAGAGGATTTACAATAAGAATTTGAATAAATTTCTTTATATGAATCAACGTATCTTCAAAATTTAACGTTACCGAATCATTATGGACTGGATGATAAAAATTTATGCTTTTAATTAGCATTAATTAGTTCAATTATAATAAGTTTGAAGAACTCGTCTTTGAAAATTGTTCTCATTAATGTTTGCAGATTACTTTACATATTCTTTGTATTATAAATGACAACATCTAAGGCACTGTTAATTTTTTTTAACTGGTTACCAGCATGCATCTGACCAATACTAGAATGGATATGAATAATGGTTTATACCAAAATTTTAGGTATCATCCATATTGATCTTCCTATTGACTACAAAATACCTAAAGGATCAAGACCACATGGAAAGGAGGTGTTGTTTTATTCGGATAAATTACAGTGCGTAGTTCAATTCTAAATTGTGAATGTATTAGTAGCAACGAAAGAACTTCAGAATCAAGGGATATCGAGCAAAGCGGTCATTACCAATCACAGATAAGTGACAAAAAATATGGGTATTTGTAGAATACAGTTTTCGGTTAACCGAAAACAATAATCAATAAATACCTATCGACAAAGCCTGTGTTTCCAAAAGCGATTTAAATAAGATTCAATTATTCATTACAACATCAGGATGGCTATATGACTGCATCGTAAGATAGACTCAAAATTTCACAACCGACAATTTAAATAAAGTTTACAGAAATACTACTCCCTCTGAAATCTATTTCATAACTAATTTCCTTATACCAAGATAATTCATATCCAGAGTATTAGTAAATCATCAGAAGCAATATATCGATTTATTCATTTATTTTCTTGCATTACAAATTATTTCGAAGTAAACGTTTTCATAAAGAAATAATCCAATACAAAAGTTTGGTATAAAATTTAATGTCCCACAATTTGAGTATTTACTGGCCAAAACTACACCACACCAGGTATGTTGCTCTGCTGTTGTTTCTCCTCTAGTAGGACTTAATTAATTTTTAATTATATTACATAATATTTCATTTATTTTTATACATACATATGTACATACAATATATCTTTGCAAGCAGCATACTCATGAGAAAACATGTTCATTTACGTTTTCAATACATTTTCAATTGAAAGAAAAATGTAACGATAGTTGCGAGTAACTACTGCTGTGTATAGACATATGCTTAGAGAAGCTTAAGAAGCGCCCTCGTTTGAAATGAAAAGCCTCATGATGATAGTGTTGTTAATTGTATTCCTCTTGATCTCTAGAACTGATGGTGAGGCTGATGATGATGACGATGGTGGCAGTAGCTGCAAGTACCACTTTCCATACCTTCAATACACATGATGTTCATGATGATGATGACGATGTTTTTCTGTCGAATGAACAAGTGTTTTAAGCTCAGCTTTGGCAGAAACATCACAGCCACGTTAGCTTTGGGTATTAATTGAAGTCTATTTTAATGTCGAGGATGAAACCAAACATAAATTGGCCGTAACGAATTGCAACCAAACAACAAACAAAGTCAATGAGATACATAAAAGCATGCAACCACCACTAGAGTCAAACAAAAATCGATGAAGTTCATTTCTCTCTACAAATATGTTAACTTACGCAGGTGCAAATACTAACAAATTCTTTTGGTCTTCTGTATTTGTGCAGAATTTCACTATTCGTACTTCGTGTTCGAAATCATTGTTGAGGAAGTAATGTTTGGAATTATTTTATGTTTTAATAAAGAATGCACAGGATTCCGATTTTTTGCCACTGTTCGCTTGTTTGTAATAAAAAATTCGATTGTTTAATATGAAATGAGGTATTAGATATAAATAGTATTCAAGAGGGGGGATAGGGTTACTAAACAAGGTAGTATAGAATTTGGATAGAAAATAATCTTCACTTTGATGACTTTGTAGTCGATAAAAATTGACTTGGTAATATGAGCAATATTCTTGTGATATTGCCAACACTTTTATGTGACTACCCTTAATATTTTTCTAACAGATTTTCAATAGCTCAATTCACAATCTTGTGCAAATGGTATTGCATCACTGCATTTGCAAAAAGGGTAAAATGTATTAGCGCAATTCACAATCTTGTGCAAATGGTATTGCATCACTGCATTTGCAAAAAGTTTTAGCATATTTTTGCTCTTAATGTGTATTTTGTTAGTGTAGAGCAAAAATATGCTAACCCTTTTTGCAAATGCAATGATGCAATACCATTTGCACAAGATTGTGAATTGCGCTAATATATTTTACCAACAAAGCATGTGTTAGCCAGACATAACTGAACAAGCTATTCTGACTTGGTAGTGTAATCAAGGTTTTAGTAAATTATAAACGAAAAGAAAAGTAGCAATAAAAAATTCTAACAAATGATAGTGATCACCAAAAGTAATTTTTATTATGTTTCATGTTGTCTCTCTATTTGGACAGTATCTAACTACATGAGATTCTTGCAAAATGCAATAAAAAAAAGGTACTTAATGTCTCTACACCAATAAACATTCAGCCAAAAGGACTTTTATGAATGTAACTTATTCTTATTGCCACTATCCTACTACCACTTGTTGTCCAGCTCAGCTTAAGATTTTTAGTAAAAAAAAAACAAACTAGTTGAATTTACTTTTTATGAACAGTAGCTAGCTAGCGCCTCTTTCTTATCGTCAAGTGTTAGAAGATTGAGTTGTTGTATGCAAAAACATGGATGCGTTTGTCTGTTTTGATTTTCCATGTGATAAATTTACTTCAAATTATTGCATTTGTTGAGTCAATAATTTATTGACTTAATTGGCTAAAGGTATTAGTCAGGTGGAATTCCTAGAATCTGCACTTAAAGAAATTTAATTGCTTTTCTCATATCTCAAGAAATGGAAATTTTAATGCTTTAGAGTGTAGTATTTAAGTTAATAATGCACATACTCGTACAACAGGATTATTTGGAGTTCACTGGCAAGAAATCACACTAGGTGTATAAATGTTTAATAATTTCAATGGTTTTTGCTTTATAATAACCTTTTTGATTAATTTGATTAAAGTAAAATATTATATAACGATCGTCACATAACATGTAATGGATCACATATAAGGGATCCGAAATATAAAAAAACTCATATAAACATCGTTATCCATTCAAAAATGTTACACAAATCTGTTTCAAGTATGCACACATCACGATACTGATGGTTATTAAAGCCTAATATAAACTCTTACCTGTTTTTCTATATATTTAGAATGTCTGATCATGCAATAGAAAAATCAATTATCTATTTTTATTTTTCTATTAATTTATTTTAATTTAAAACGAAAAGATTTACATAATTTCGTAATCTGTTTCAATCACCAAAGATTAGATTACAATTATTTGGCAGGTATACATTTCAGCAATATACTTACTGATTTAATTTAACCAGGCTTTTATAATCCATCGCAAGCCTGATATATGTATGTATGTACATACATAGTTAAGTAGTTAGAATAATAAAAAAAGCAACACAACTGTTGTTTGATTAACACGGATGTAAACTTCTCGTAATTAATGATTTTTATGTTGTTTTAAAAAGAAATACACAATTTATTTAAAATTGAAAAATGTTAAATTTTAGTGCTTACCAATCTTAAAATCATTAAACTGTATTTATTATGCCGACAAACTGCTCTAATTGTGGCGGTTATAAGGAAGTTACAGCAGGTAGCACGTGGGGTGGCGATATGCTCCAGTCAAAGTTGCCATGTGCCAATACTTACGTTGTCTACAAGATTTTTTATATTTTATCTTTTAGCTTAAGATCTTATTGCGCTACAGGCAGACATAGTCCGTTGGGATCTATGTAAATTGTGATTATTATAAAATATCAAGGAAGACATGATTGTTTTTTGGGATGGATATATATATATATTTGGATATATTGTCGAATACCGGAAATATCAATGACATCTTTAAAAATTGGATTCAAGCGAATACAAAGATGTAAATGTGTTTTTTAAAAACATTTTATCAATCTGTTTTTGATTGATCCTCAGATGTAGCGTTGATTATAGTCTAGCTATTGCTAAGAGACACATTGTTAAAGTATTTTTCTAGAAAGCGATTAACATTTAGTATATGAGATCCTAAACAGTTAAAAATAAATTAAACGAGAGAAAGATGTTAATGATGTTTTTGCTGCTGTTGTCTTGGCAGGCATAAACACGTTTGGATTGTGTAATAAAATCACTTTTAATGTTTAGTCTAATTGAAAATATGAACTACAGCTCTGCTTAAACAATAAACGACTTAGGTAACAATGAATAGAGTGATTCATTTAGATCTTTTTTTTATTTTAAATAAAACACATACAATAACGGTATGGGAAGAACCATCTTTGACATTTACTTTTTAAAAACAATTTGATTTAAATGTTGTACAGTGTTGATATATTCGAAAGGTATAATTTTCGATTACTATTGTCAGCATTGCTAATGGTCTATTTCGAATTACTTTAAATAAACTCAATAAAAAAACAACAGAGATGTGATATCACATGTGCTAGGCTACCAGTTGCTAGGTGTGGACTGCGAAATTAATTGTCTACCAAAATTATTTTGCAATTATTGCCATTGTTTACTTTACATACATATATTTTACAGAACGCTGATTTTCGTAATACAACTGAATAATTTGGACACGTTGTTGCAGTGTGAGCTTATCCATGATATATTGCCAAACAATGCTGAATACAAATAAAACAAGTAAGAAAGTATAATCGCTCAAGCCCGACCATATAATACCTTACACCCAGTATATATATAAACACTTTTTCAAAAATGGGCCCTATATGGGAGCTATGACCTATTATGCACCAATCTTGATATAAAGTGATTTCTAGAAGTAGGCCTTATGTGAGAACAACAAATTAGGCAAACTATTTTGTGTATATGAAACATATTTGTGTTGAATATTTTTCAGAAAACAATATTTTTAAGAGTACCTTGTTTGAAAGCTATAGTAAATTATGGACCGATTTGCACAAAAATTGTAGATATCATTAGGCTTCATGTACAACTTATTTGTGGAGTAATTTGTTTGGATATGTGCATGAATCAAACATTTATGACTGATAAACGCCTATTTCGGGATGACATTTGTTTGGGGGCTAGGTGAATTAATGGACCGATGTCCATCTCATTCGTCCTTATGCCGAAAAACTGTTATGTACCAAATTTTATGGAAATGTCTTAAAAATTGCTACCTGTTCTATGCGCACAAAGTCTACATGGACAGCCAGTCAGACGGACGGACAGACTTCGTTTAATCGACTGAGTCGATTGATATAATTTAATGGGTGTCGGACTAATATTTATGGGCGTTACAAACATCAGCACAAATTCAAGATACCATCCCCACTATGGCGGTGTAGGGTACAAAGAAGACTGCATGATACCAGTTGCGCGTGGTCCGTGAAATAGAACCAAATGAAAAAGGGTCTAAATGGATCACCCTATATAACTCTGTTGGTATATATTACATGAGCTCAAGGAAGTGTCTTTGACTTATGAAGTAAGATTTTAAAGTTGATAGTAATAAACGTTAAAATAAGGATGCTTTAAACTAAGTAAATATCAATGCCCCTGTTCTATTCGTCCTCCTTCTTACTTGAACTAATTTTACAAACAATTCCAATTACTTTAAAAGATACAACTTATTAAAACTACCAAATAGTTCATTTAAAACAATATACAACTCTCTCTTTAAAAATTAAACTCAGCAGGTATAAATTTAAAATTTTACGTCATTAACTCAAGTAGCTATTAAACTGTTGTGCATTTATTTGCACCTGTAGTATTACGTAAAAAAAATCATATTTAAATTCCTTTCAAACTACTTAAAGTTTATTTTTTATTTATCCAGGCACCAGTCAAAAATAAGCACATCCAGCCAAACACCATTTAATTCAGTAGTACAAGTAATTTGTTCACTGTTCTTTTCCAGGTTTTTTTTTGCTTTTTTACCATTCAATTGCATCATGTTCTTTTGTGTTTTACAGCCTGTTTTCCGAACTTGTAACAATTTAACGATTAATAACATTCTTACATGCCATAAAGTACTCTCTTAGTGAAATAAGTATAAAAGTATAAGTTCTAAGTTCTGCCAATCGAACGCATATATAACTCTGGGTCCTTTGCAAATCAAACGCATGTAACGAAACTTGTATGCATATGTACGATATGTATATTTGTGAGAGAAGTGAAATTATTAGTTTCATTTATGAAACAGCAAAGAAAAAAATCGAAAATTATAAAGATTTTTGCTTTGCGTTGCATTAGTAGTGGTAGTAAACACTTAAAGACATGCATTTTTTAAACGTTTTTGCAGTTGTATAATAGTGCATATGTACATGAAATCATATGTTAGCATTTAAGTTGTTTTCAGTTGAAGTTAAAAAATTCTCATGTTTTAATTCAATATCAAGGGAAATGTCTAATGTAACAATATAACGACTTCTATACTTGTTCTAATTTGTTCTAATGATTCAGCCGCACTCAACTCCGTTCTGAGTTAGTGTTGTTTCTCATGTTGGTATGTTTCCTTGAAAATTATCCCTCTCCATGTGGTCTGCCGAGTCTTCAATAATCTTAAGAATCAAACATTCTTTCATTGTTCGATTTTTAGAGCGTAAATCAACCCAAATCATATTGTATTTCTTTTTATTGATTTACATTTTGAATTACTCGTAGTCACCAGACTCCTAGGAATGTACATGAAGACAAATTTGAAATTTAACTTTCACACAAACCTTTTAGGGATTTTTCCGCCCTCTCTCAAAGAATTGTGAGAAAAGTACCAAAGTCCCTTTTAAAATATCAAAAGTGATTTTTTCGAAAAAAACCGTTATAATTTCCAATAAATGATTCGATTATATTAAATAAAAATCCTTTTCAATATAATTATATTTTTAAATTTTTTAATTATTTTAAGTAATTTAATTATCTAGTCCCCAACTATTTATAATATTTTGAAATGTGGATGCAAAGAAGCAATAAGTGTGTCATCGCTTCTAATGCAGACCAATTTCGTTTAATGCAGGTATAAAAAGAAACAAGTTAGAGTGTTACATTCGGCTGTGCCGAATCTTATATGGAGTTCAGACATACATTTTTAATTGAGTCAATTATTGGTTAATTAAAAAGTGTTCACACATGCCCAATATTGCTAATTTAATTAGCGTTTGACAGCAGCTGACAAAAAAATTGCTTATATTTTAATTGTGTAAATTCTGATTCAAAGTTTGCATTTATTAAAAAAAATAAGTATTTGGAAGTTCTCAAAAAAAAAAAATGGGTAATTTTTATTTATTTACAATTTTTCAACAAATTTTATATTAAAAACTTACATTCAACTTTATGCGCCATTCTTTGTTTGCATTTATTTAAATTTGAGTTGTCAAATTTCAACAAAGTTTGTTGATTGAGTATCATTGTGCTAACTAAACACACTTGTCACAGGGTTGTATTTTGAATTTTAACAATTATTAGAACAATTAACTGATAATGCAACAATTACCTTAATTGAAATTTTGTATGGATACTTAAATTCAATTAGGGCGTTAATTAAAAAATTTCAATTAAAAATGCATGTCTGAACACCATATTAAATACACCTAAATATAATGAGAATTGAAAAAACTACACTGGTATTTGGGGCTAGATAATACTTACTTAGTATTTCTTATTCAGTTTTAGCTCAAATATATTCTTAAAACTGGGCGAAGAGAGTTTTATAAATATGAGAATATATCACGTTGAATTTCAAAATAATATCCGTATATTTAGGAGATTTGTTGAAGTGTTCCTTATATGGGGAATATGGTTAAATATAGACAATTATTGTCCAAATTTAGAAATTCACAAAATCCAGTAGTATGACCAATTATGGACCAAATATAATAAAATTCAGTACAGCAATATATATACAGTGAAAACTCTACCAACGGACACCTCCCGAAGGCGATCACTTCTTTTAAACGTATAATTTTCCTAGTCCCTTTGTTTTACAAGAATTTTTAGAACATATTACTCTCTTCTAGACTGACACTCCACTGACCGTAGGATGGCTGGACAATATTCTTTTACATTAAAAGAAAAAATTTAAATTTATTTTTTTTGTGCTTTTGTTTATTTGTTGTATCTTCATTAAAATAATAATAAAAATAATAAATGTGCAAGAACAAGAAAAACTTTCAGTTGGTGACAGATTTCACTGTATCTATAAGCATTCTTTGTGTCGAATTTTTTTAACCTGGTAACAGTTTTTATACCAGATTTATACGTATTTAAGGGAATTTCAGAATTGTAGTTTATATGGGGTCTATGGTCAAACATGGACCGAACTAAACAAAATTTCGTTTGCATTGATATTGCTATTTTATGGGAATTTATGTATCATTGAGCTATATTTCGCGAAGAAATTTGTATGAAGGCTATGAGAAATCATGGACCGATTCTTATTATTTTCACAACAGTTTCTTTCTTTTTTTCATAAAAATAACGCATACAACATATCCTGGTATAATCTGTAATATATTTAAACACAAAAGGAAAAAACTGGTGAAAATATCATAATTTGATCGAAGTTGTCATACATTTTCGTCCATAACTCTTGTTCTACAACATAGATTTTACTGATTTTAAATACCAAACTGCTTCGGAGAATTACAAATCGTTTTTTGTGATTTTTTTTGAGAGTGTTTTACAGAAACAGACAGACATCAGACATAGCTCAATCGACTTGGAAGAATATATACTTTGTTGGGTCTAAAAACGTATATATAAACTCATTCACTACAAAAACAAAGAAAAAAAATTAAAAATATGTTTAATCCTACTTACCTATATGTACATATATCGAAAATTCGAATAGTAGCCATAAAAATATCAATATAAATATCTCTAGTACATTGGAGATAAAACTACTCATCTTCAATAAGGATTTCTTATTAACCAACCTCTTCCAATAGTGAATTGTTTCCTTTCTAATTGATCTATTGTTGGCGCCCAATAAAAAAAAACTCTAGGTTTATTTTGAAAATTCCTTATTTGTCACTTTAATTCATTTTTAAGTAAAAACAACTTTATGCACCTAAACAAATGTTTTCTCACTTGGAAATATATTGTAATAATAAAAACTTTGCCATGATTTCTTTATAAATAAATACCTAACAAACTTTATTGAGTGCAAGATACGATAGGTATAAAATACTAAAATTTATAAAACTATCCATAAGAATTTATAGGAGCCCAAGTATTGGTACAATCTTGAATAGTCAGACTTACAACATGTTGTTTATGTAAAATGATTTTAATATTTATGGACTATAGATAGATTAATGTCACCTTAAGCCATAAATACTTATAAATACAATTGTAAATGCTTTCAAAGTAAATAAAGCAGCAACAATATCTCCATACTCCATGGTATATTCATAAATACATACCAATACACTTGCATTAAACCTAATTTAATGATATTTCCATGTCTGTGGTGCTAATAGCAGTGGTCACATCTACTTACTGCATAACTTCTCTAAAAGGAATTTAGTTGTAAAAACCACATACATATAAATTATTTTCTTGTTGCTGTTGTTATTGCTATTATATTTAGTTGGTGGTGACTGTGATACAAACTACATAATAATCATAATAATAATAAAAAGGAAAAAATGTCTTTAAACTTGTATTAATTATCATTATTCAAGGTCATTTCGATATAGAATTCTTAGACACTTTGGTTTGGTTTCATTTCATTTGGTTCAGGTTGGTTGGTTAGTTGGTTAAAAAAAAGCAGGCAGTCAATATGAAAATGAAATGATGCTGATAAAAAAAAACTAGAACTATAAATGTCTATAAAATATGATGTTTTTTGTTGTTTGAAAAACTAAAAATAGCATTGATGTTTATTGCCTTTTTTCTGAAACTAAAATTCAGTTGAGCTGCAAAAGAATATGAACAAGTATAAGAAGATCTTCACGTGTGGATTAACGAATTGTTGTTAATGTCTGGCTAAACACATCATCATCGTCGTCATCATCATCATACTGTTCATCGCAGTCGCCATCGTCTTATAAGCCAAACAAGACAACAGGCTTTATTTATTCTTGTTTCTTTTTATATTTAGAATTTATTACAAACTTAAAAACATATTTTTAAAAAAAATGTATGTATAAAGAAATTTGTTTTTAATTTTTTCTTTGATTTTATCCATGTGATACTTAATATACTTACTCACTCGCATAGGAGCCTTTAAAACAAGTATTATGTGCAAAAAGGGTTGGTCTGTCGGTTGGTCGTCTCATCTATCAGTTTGTCGGCCTTTTCATCTACTTTATTTAGTATGAAATATTTGCTACCTTTAACAAAAGCTATTAATATTTAAATAGTAGCAAATTGACATTTGACTTTAAGGATTATACTTTAAACTTGTTTACATTTAGTTTGATATTTTGTATATGAATGGTTTCTTATTTTTGGTCTTAAAATGCAGTTGCATTTGTTTGGAATCACTGGAAACATCATTTTTGAATAATGTGTTTAATAATTTATAAAAAAAATGTTTCCAAATTTAGTTTTATTTGAAAACCCCGTTTTTAAATTTTTAGAAATAAATAACTGTCAAGCACACACAATAATTGGAGAAAATACAAGAAGTTTGTTACTCTGAAACATTTTGTAATTTTTACTAAAAATTCAATAATAGTTCTTTTATTGAGAAACCATTTAACCGGCCTAAACACGGTGTTATAATTGTAGTTATATGAAGTCAAAAGCCGGTAGCAATGCTCAAACAAAAAATGAGTTACCGGAAACAATGCTGGAATCTACAGTCTAGTCTCGGTCAACATTTGGGTGAAATTATTTTTAAAAAGATTATTCTTTCGGGCAATAATAAATCTTCTGACATTCAGTTCTATTTCAAGTGTTTTATTTTATATTAAAAAAAGGTCTAAAGACCAAATAAAGCTTGACAGAAAAGTTTATTGTCTCTTATAAGACTCTCTTCAGAGAGCCCGATTTAGCTCTCTTTCTGGCATAGAGTAGTATATGCTTTTGCAATATTTATACGTAATTCACGACCACATATCATTATCGAACCTCCACCATGCTTCACGATTTTTACCTGAGGTCTAATTTGTCATCAAAACCAAACAAATTTGTTTCGTTTCATCTGAACAAAGCACATTTGCCCAACTTTCCCGTGTAGATTATTCTTAGTAAAACACAACCTACTTTTGGTCAATTCTGATACCTTTCTCTGACTACGGCTTCAAGTTTCCTAAAGACAATTTATAATTGTGCGACTAGTCACAGATACTCATAAATCAATTGTGAGCTCTTCATATGTCCAAAAGGGTTTCTTTTGTTTTTACGTATTAAACACTGATCAAATACCAAATTACCGAGTCCATGAGCACCAGCTTAAATAACTTGACAGCTGCCAAAATGGCCGTCAGTTAAAAAAGTGTTTCAAACATAAAGTTCTATACACATCTAATAAAAACACCCTATATATATTTAAGGCTTTATTTATCTTCCACTAGTCCATACGACGCCCATCTTAACTGAAATGTTTAATTTTTTGAGACTCAGTAAATGATAACCTCTTCTGACTGTGCATATTGTTGGATCTAAGGGTCTGTTTAGCTGTTTACATCTGTATATAGTGTTTTTCTTGGTAGGTCATTGATGTCTGGAACGAATAAAGGTTTACATGGTTTTTCATGCGTCTTTCTTCTGCTGTTTTTAATGATTTTAAACAACTACTCCGTGTTAAATTTTCAAAATTTTCCGCTTACTCTTGATAAATTTATTAAATTTGTTATTATATGACGCCCTCTATTAAACATATCTTAAATGTATTTAATTAATTTGTCATTGTGGTAAAGGTGTAAAATAATTATTCTCTAGGAAATGTAAATCATTTTCCCTTTGAAATTTTTAACACAAATATCTTGACCAGGGATGTACTAAATCACAAGAAAAAGTGTGCTTTCTTCAGCCCAATTGTACTAAATTCTTTTCTTGTTTTTTTTTAATTTTTATTAAAAATTAACTAAAAACGTACCTAACAATTCATTTGTACATATATATATGTGTGTAAAAAACTTCACAATTAGTAAAAAAGCACATTAAAATTCATTCGTAAACAATTAATATTAATGTTTGAATATTTCAACTTCTTGGTCAAACGCAGCAAACATAAGTAAAAATGCACTGCAACATAAAAGCGGCTTAGACAAAATGTGCAAAACAATTCACAATGTGATGATAAAGTAGAATTTTTAAAATACATTTGTGCAATGTAATAATATAGGGAAAATTTTAAATAGTGTTAAATTAGTGCTATTGTACTTTTAACTCTCAAATAGTGCTAAAAAAAGTACAATTGTACCAACTTTTGCATTCCTGATCTTGACAACCAATTGCAAAATACATCCAATGTTTCCTTTTAACAAAAAATAACAATTAAAAAAATCTGAAAAAGCACAACTGCAAGTTGTGATTTCATAAAATAGAACAACAACTAAACAGAAATTAATATTTTTTTGGAGTTTTCCACTTTACACAATTTATCTGTTTTTACCAACATTTTTAGTTTTATGGCAACACTGCTTTACACAAGATAATAAAATATAAGAGTACTTTAAAAACATTAAGTTTAATTTCTCTTAAATTCATTCTCTTTCATATATTAGTAAAAGAATTAATACAACCGCCTGAAAGTATGCCATTATTTTTGAAATTTAAACTAGTACTAAAAACTAAACTGATAAAGCAACACAAAATGCAATCTTTAGCTTAGTAAGTGAAAAACTAAATAATGTAATCCATAGATACATTCAAACTATCATTTTAAAATTTACTTTAACTTTATTCACGCATTTTTATACCCTACAGCACCATAGTGGGGAGGATATATTGGGTTTGTACATATGTTTGTAACGCCCAGAAATATTGGTCCAACACCGCTCGGCTCAGAATCACTTTCTGAGTCGATTTAACGATGTCCGTCCGTCCGTCCGTCTGGCTGGCTGTCCATGTAAAGCTTGTGCGCAGAGTACAGGTCGCAATTTTAAAGATATTTCGATAAAATTTGGTACGTGATTTTTTTTCGACCCAAGGACGGATGGGATTGAAACTGGTGGAAATCGGTTTATTATTTCACCTGGCCCCCATACAAATTTCCTCCCGAAATTGGGGTTTATGATCATAAACGTTTGAATTATGCAAGTATCCAAACAAATTTCACCACAAATGAGTAGTAAATGGAGATAAATCACATCTAAAAATTTTGTGAAGATCGGTCCATAATTAGTCGTAGCTCCCATAAATGGCCTACTTCCGAAAATCACTTTAAAGAGCATAACTCTCTCAAAAATTTTGGTATCCAAATAATATTTAATACAAATATATCTTATACATATGTATACAAACAATACGGTAGAATTTTATTGTTTATCGGTCCATAATTAGTCGTTGCTCCCATATAATGCCCAGTTCCGAAAATCACTTTAACGATCATAAATTTCTTAAGAATGTTGGTAATCAAATAAAATTCGACACAAATAATATACAGAAATGATGGCACCTAATTTTATAATGGTCGGTCCCATATAAAACCCTCCCCGTAATCAACTTTAACCTCCATAAATCTTTTGAAAGTATTTATGTTAAACAATGTTTATATTCACAGAAATCATGACACTAAATCTTCCATACAGCGCACACTTCTGAAAAACTGTTTTATACAGGAAGTAATCCTCCTATCAGGAAAATGCTATAAATTTTGCGAGGCCCCTAATGTCAGTTCTGTTTTGACATTTGTGTAGTAAACACATGCGAAATACATGTTAATAAACAATGTTACGCAACACTGCTCCACGCTCCACGCGGAATATTGCTGACAGAACTGACATTAGGGGCCTCGCAAAATTTATAGCATTTTCCTGATAGGAGGATTACTCTTGCGCCACCCTGTACATATACTGGGTGTAGGGTATTATATGGTCGGGCTTGACCGACCATACTTTCTTACTTGTTTTAATTAGGAAACTTAAGCTTAAAGTAATATGCTTTTGTTAAATAAAAATTGTAGTCATAGTTAATAACTATATTTATTTGTAATGTTTGTTTGTTTTTGAAATGTACTTATAATTATATATTATATGCTTAAAAGTCATAAATAGTCTTTAAATTACTTAAATAACTGGCAGATTGTTTCGTTAAACATTATGTTCATATGTATTAAAATGTGGTTTTAACCAGAGCTAAATCTGTTGGCTTATAATTGCAGATTAACTGATCATTTCAACGCATAAAGCTATGCTTTTAGGCCCGCAAATGTGCCTATGTTTGTAATTAACAAGGCTCAGTGTTTTGTTTTTGTTTGTAGTATTTAAGCACTTCTAGTGCTTAGCAAGGCATATGAGTTGTTTAGAAGCCTACAGCAAATCTGTGGATTTAATTATTAATTGTTAAAACAGGCAGGAGCATTTTACATTATAACTTAACTTTATTATATGTTTATTTTTTGCATTACTTTTTTGCTTTGACTAAATTATTTCTTACAGCTTTTTTCATTTATTGTTTAATTTGCAGTAAAGTTTAGCTTAAGCATATAATATAAATCAATTAGGGAATCTATAGTTAGGAAATTAACAAAAAATACAAGATAGTCAAGGAGTGAAATCCCGATTTTTGTTATATACATAGTATATTTATCAACTGAGGCGTATATGTTTGAGTCTAGCCTGATCATTAGAACTACTAGTCCATGTTTTTAGTTCTACGCCATAGCTGACATTAGAATCATGCTACAAATCTTATAGTAACTATATACCTACATACCTTTTTTTCTATGTCTATATTGTGATTTTTTAAATAACAAAACAAAAAATTGCAACCAACTTTTGTAGGAAAACTAATTTTATTAGTGTTTCAAAGCTGCGAACTTTCAGTGGTCATAAATAAGCCAAAAAAGTTGGAAAAAAGTCTAGAAACTTTTAACATTTCCAACATTTTGACTACTACTCGTAATGCGTGATCATGTTGTCTACGTTTCGTATCAGTTCACAGTGATCGCATGCCATTTTAAGAATAACTGCGCATACGCCAAATTTAAAACAAAACAAAAAAATACTAAACTCAAACATATGTGCTTTTGCTGTTGCTGTTGTTGTTTTTGTTGTTAGTATGCAGTTTTTGGTAAATCTTCCTTAGCTTGTTGTTGTTGTTGTGGATCTTCATTGTTGCCGTTGGTTCTTTTATCTGCGGTCAGTAGTCAATGTCTCTAGTAGGTGGCTTCTTCCTAGTTCTGTTCCTTTTTTTGTGTTTGGTTTGTTCAACTTTTTTTTTTTATTAAAAGCGTTGATCTTTTTGACAGGTTCTAAATTTTCTTGCTGTTTAGTTTTAGCTGTTGTTTTTTGGGGTTCTCTTTGGTTGTTGCTTTATGTAATTGCCTGTGTGTGTAAGAATATTCCTGCTTATTGTAAACTTTGACCAATTTTGGACATTTTGTACAGTGCACGTGTGTGTTTTCGGAAAACATGTGCGTGTGTTTGTATGAATATTTTATTAAGACCGCCTCCAATGGCGCTTATCAGATCAACATTAATTGAGTTGACTTCCATAGTTGGAGGAAGCTTCATTTTTATTTTCCTGCTTTTGTTTTATTTTCTGATAATCATCTTTGACTTTCATATGGTTGAGGTGTTTTTCTTGATTGTCAGCCGAATTGAGATTAATGTTTTTAATTTTTTAAATTGAAATTTCGTTTTTTTTTTCTTTAACGCTAGTGATTTATAATGTGTTTTCGGAATTTTAAAATTCTTTAAATTTAAAGCTAGTAGAAATTGGACATGTTATTTATATTTATTAAGCTATGGCGAATATTTTATGGTTTATATTTTATTAGTAAAGTTTTTGAATAGACTTATTACACTAAATACTAAAGTATTGTGCTCTTTAAAATGGGACTTTGTATATAAAAAAAAATTATCAAGATACTTTTTGTTTATTTGGAGTTTGTAATTTTTTGTTCTAAATATATATTAAATAAACATTGAAAAAAAAATAATATTCGTGTTGAGCAATGAAAAATTAAAAAAAAAACAAGAAAGTATAGTCGGTCAAGCTCCACAATATAAGTAATACTCTACACCCAGTCCAGAGTAAAAATATTTTTCATTTCATTTCATTGGACGCTATATTGGAGCTATGACCTATTATGTGACCTATAAACACTTTATCTCGATATAAACAGTTTTAAAATATTTATAATTGTCAAATGTTTTTCCAAGAGCTTTCACTAATTACGAACCTACCATTATAAAGTTAGGTGTCATGATGTCTGTATATGTAAAACTTATTTATGTTAAATTAGGCTAGGTAATATAATGGTCCGATTTCAACCAATTTCAACACTATTATGTTACCATATTTTATCAAAATCCTTTGTACTTTGCACAAAAAGTTTACATGAAAAATCTACCAGACGAACTGATGGACATCGTTTAATCCATCGGTATACTTTGAAGTGGTTGTTACGCTAATATTAATGGACGTTACAAACATCAGCACAAATCCAATATACCTTCCCCGCTATGGTGGTGTAGGGTGTAAAGAAAGAAAATCATGCACAAATTCCTTGAAAATTTCATATCGACGGGTTCAATGAATGCAATCAAGGTAATGCTTCTAAAAGGTACGACAAATATTGTTATAAAACGATACAAGCAAACTTAAGCACAAATCGTAAAAATATTAAAGCAAAATCCTTGTTAGCAAAGAAAATACTAAATAAAAACCAAAATCCGAGTCTCTTCGACAATGACCACGCATAAAAATTAATTTGTTTTTTTTTTTTGGAATTTATACAACGTTTTTGAAGAAACAGGTTGACAGTATTTAAGCATATATTGTGTCTACCACATTGTTGTTATTGATTTCTTTGTTTTTTTTTACTGATTTTTTGATAGGTCAAGAATCGTATAGTATGTACATATTTTGAAGTATGTCTGGGTTTAGAGGATCAGCAATAGCTATTTTCTGTACTAAAACACATATGAAAGTGACACTGACATTGATGAGTTACTCACCATTATAAAATGAATAAAAGTAGAGCTAATACACGCAGTAAACACCTATAATGCAACTAATTGAGGCTAAAGATTTCGAATAAACCGGATTCCTTTTAATTGCAAAATAAAAGCGTCAAGTAGTTTAAAGAACATATAACGAGTCTTTATTCAAATGTACACAAAAACAAATTTAATAAACATTCTGTCTTTAGACACCACACTTAAATTACAAATTGAGGGCGCTTACTTAGATGTTCACTCAAGGATTACTCACAATAAACTCAACTAACTTGTCCCTGTTAGTAGTCTATTTATACACCAATCATAATTTCTGGATGGTTCGGAGCTAAGATACTAGAATGTTCATGATTTCAAGTCTAGAATGTTCGTCTCTAGAATATTCAGACAAAGTCATTAAAACTTAACACGTTCGCCACTCAACAATTTTTTTGCGTTTTCTGTATAAACTCAAGAACAAAAAAATATATGTCACATATATGTATGTGACGCGAGTTTTTCAAATATTTTTCCTGGTAGAAACTATGTTGTAACATATTTGTGACTTTCAGCACATTCATTGAGATGAGCTGGCATCAACATTATTGCACTTTACTCTATGAAATACAATCCTTCTATGAAACGAATGCATTTGCAACCACATTTTAAACTTAGTTCTCATATAAAATAATATGTGACATGAGTTTCCGTGAAAACTCTTATGTCACACATATGTGACGCTGAGTGGTGAACGTGTTAATGTTGCCATATTGCTCAGCTATTTTTATAACAGGGTGTTCTCAATAATGTTTATAAAATAAAACTTCTACAAATGCTATACGCTATACAAGTTGTATGTCGATGAACATGCTGTGTGTTAATAAAGAAATTACAGCAATAGCCAAAAAAAAAGCGGAAGTAGAAATGTCTACTCAAAAAATATACAGGATGACTTTTCCATTAAGGCTTACTTTAGATTGATCGTTCTTTAGCCCGTGCAGATTAGAAGATTTTAGTCTTATATGGAAAGTCTTGGATTCTATGGCGACGCCAAGTAAGGCGTGTATTCATGTTGTATGTCAATTATCCAGTTCTCTATATGCCATACTTGAATCCACGTATTAACTAAGATTGGCAGTATCATTTGCAAATGTAGACATGGTTAAATTGACGCTCGCTGACAAATTAGTAGTGTATATCAAGTAAAGTCTTGCTCCAAGATCACGCCAGCTCTGACTTTATAATCTCTAAACAGACGTAACGATAGCTAAGACTCTATGTAATCTATGAGTACTAGACCAAAGACCTGCGTGAACAATATTCTTTTAAGTTCAAAACACTTTTAGACGCTGGCCTTCATTCAAGAATTAGGTTAGGTAGTAATTCAGGTAAATATTTGGTATCAATGTTTACATCCATTTCACTTTTGTGGATGTAGACCATCTCATTTGTCAATCTGCAATACAAGTCCTAATACCATTATTAATATCGCTATTATTTCTAACGATAATAATAATCGCGCACCGATTGGTATCATAGCACAAATAGTTTTGTAGGCAGTAAATACTCGAAGAGTTGATGTCCTGTATACCGAAAAATTGTGATTGTATTTGCAAATAGGTTTACCATATTCTTGCTCTACACTAACAAAATACACAGAAAAACATATGCTAAACCTTTTTGCTAATGTAATAATGCAATGTGTACCATTTGCATAAGATTGTGAATAGCGCTATTATTTAAATGTTCTGCAAAAACCAAGGCTTTCTCTTTACCAGGTGCCATCAGACTTTCTTAATGGATTTTGACTTTTGAATGAAATTTGCATTTCTGTTATCCTCTTCTGAAAGAAGGGCATTTTTTAGTTGTTTATTTTGTTCCCATTCTCTTCTACGTTTAGAGTTAAAAATATATATTTGTTAAAAATCGGTCTATTCAAATATAAACATAGATTATAGAATATTATGTTGTTATCTTTAAAACATATATTTTAAATTATTTAATATTAACATTGTAAAACTAAATTTGTGTTTATTTTGGAATATTTTACGCTCACTAGTTGCCGTCAACATTTTCAGGCATCTTGAAAATGACACTACTTGATATACACAAATTTTGAGTTTGACATTTGAAAAACCTTATATATTTTTCGTTTATACATTTTCTTAAATAATATTTTTCTCTTTTTCAGGTAAGATGTTGCAACTGATGATTATACGCATATAATACAAGGTAAATCTATTGAGTCACATATTATTATTTTTCTTATATTTTCTTTCATTTGCATTAAATAACTGTAGTCAATGACCTTTTCATTATCTAAAATTATGCCATAACACTCGCAGAGGAAGCACATATAAAGTAGTGTAACTAGTTCGGTTTTAGGTTTTTCTTTATGTTGAATAAATAAATAAAGCAGATTTTCAAAATATGATTATCATACAAATATTTTCTTATAACTACTCGTACTTGAATTCAGCTAACCAATGGCTTTGCGTTACTGAATGAAATTAAAAAATGCCAACAACGAAACCAAATAGTACCACAACATAAACAAGAATACACAAAAAATCTAGAAGAACTTCTGTAACAGCAAATTAAAAAAGCAGGAAAGACAAAAAAAAAAAAAATTGGAAAATAAAAATCTAAAAGACACGAAAGCGAAAGGTGCTTGGCACTAACTAAACATGACTCTTTTGAAGTTACGTAATCTCACAAAGAAGCTGTTGTGATGGTCATGTCGTGCGTCTTTTATTGGGCACCAAGTGCCAGAACAAACGGTGGTGCCACGAGGTGGTTCATTGGTTGCTTTCTGGGTTCGTTTGTTCGTTGGTGGGTGACGGTGATAGAAGTTTACGTGTCGCTTTTATTTAGTTTTTCTTAAAGAGATGCCGTGTATAATTTTCACGCACGCCCTTTTCTTGCAAATTCTAAATTGAAAATAAATGCAAACATGTTTAAATTTGGCTATTTGCCAGCCAGCCAAGCCAGTCTTACTTTTCTTTTGGGGGTAAAGATCTGAAAGCATTGGGTTAAAATTCGAAATACAAATAAGACCCGGCAAACAAGATAGATAGATGTATTATGGTTACTTTTGAACAAAGACAATGAGTAAAGCACACGCATTTACTTAAACCAAAGTCAAAGCAGCGGCAGAAAAAGATCTGCTTTAGACATGAAGTCGAACTTTTGAAAAGCAAGCGTGATTCTAACTAATTCTCAGGCTTAAACAGTGATCACAACAACTAGTTGGAATACAAAGATTAAAGATAGCCGATGTTTACAAACGTGCCAACATTAAGCACTACAAAAACAAAAACAACAGGAAAGCAAAAGTCTTTGTGGCCACTAAGAAAAAAGCGGAAGTAAAAATGTCTACTCAAAAAAACTAAACAAAAAATCCTCTATTCCTTTAAACAAAAATTAAAGTATAAAAAGAAGTTTTTATTTTCTTTACCCCAGCCCCCAGCCCCCACAGTAAACAATTTTACAATGATATTATCACCTCCTGTTGGTATAGAGACCAGGCACCACTCGGCAATACGCTGTCTCCAACCAAGTTCAAATAGCGGCATTGACCTTTGGCTCTTCCTTTTTTTTATTATTAGTTTTTCTTTATTTTCGTTAACTTCTATTCTACTTGTCTACAAATATTTGTGTTAAACTGAAAAGGAAAACAAATGTTACATTTTGGAGTTTATGAAAAAAAAATCAGATATTGTTTAAGTATTTATTTATTGTAAAATACTTACCCAAGATTTGTCTGGTCTTTTTTTCCTTTTTGGCAAACAGATGATTTGATATCATTTTTTGTTAAAGAAATCTATGCATTTTGGTAATACAAAAACATTTTAGTTCTTTTGTAAATTTGTAACACTTGCACTAATTTATGTGCTCAAAATAAATTGGAACAGATGTGTGATGTGGTTAAGTCTGCTGTATTCATATAGTTTCCTTTGGGAAACTCTATCGGCTGATACAACTGTGACTTGATTGACAATCTTTGACCGAGTGACTAAGAAACGTAGATCAAGTCGCGGAAACGATTCATGAAATGCAATAGTATTTAGGATCATCAGAATGGAGTTTATTGTTGTGACATTGATAATGTTTGACATTGTATTCTCAGCTGTGTAAATCATGATGATGTATAAATCGGTATAATATAGGATGTATAACTTTTACTTTGACAAATTTTTGCAATATAAATTTATTAAAATTATTTCCATATTTCTGGCAATAAATGGATTCCTTGCCAAAGGAACTGCTTATCTTTTGAGGCCAAGAACAAATCAAGCCAATTTCAAAATCCATTTTCTAAACCGTATTCCAGAGAGATCGTTTTGCATCGATCGAAATAAATAATAATCGGACGGGACAAGGTCTGGCCTATAAATCGGATTAGGTAAAACTTCCCAACCACTTCTTTCTAAAAAGCTTTCAACAGGTATGGCAACATGTTGCACGGCGTTGTCATAAGGATGTGAATATTACACTATCATGTCTGACCGCATATTCTGGTCGTTTTTCGACCAATACTCTCTTCAAGCGAATCAGTTGCATTCGGTACGGGCTCACTGTGATAGTCTAGCCATATTTCTGCAGTTTTGTATATAATAAAACTAAAAAGTTTTTGCATATTGTTTCCAACCCCTTTAAGGTGTCCCCATAGTCTTGTCACACCAATATTTCCCTACAATTTCCTTTGGAGCATCAGATGTTCTGGTTTTTTCTTTTCGAAGCAAACATTTTGTAGCGACTTAAATGCGTTGTTTGGATGTTGTAAATTTTATGGTTGCTACTTACCGTGGTTTGCATTTCTTAACGCAATTAGCAGTAGTAGCTTTTGGACTTTGGCAAAAAAAACTTTAAGCAAACAAACAGCAAAGATTTATACAAGATTAGTTTAAAGGCATAAAAAAAAGCAAATCACATTCAGTAACAATTGCTTACTTGTTAAATTTAAGCAGTTGTTTGCTGTTGTTTGAATAGTCATGTAATTGCCTTGTAATTTGGAATGTTTTTTTCTGGTTAAGGTCAGTTGTTGCCAGAAATACTTAACACTGAATTGAATAAATGTTTATAATCAGTTATTTTGATTATTTTAATTTTCAGTTTGAAACACAATTTCTTTTAAAGGGTCTTGATCTTCAACATAAATTATGCGCTTTACTGAGTGTGACAAGGATTTTATTTTATTTAATTTATTTTATTATATTTTCTCTATTTGTTTTTCCTCTCCAACATTTAACATCCAACAACCTGCCTCATTATAAATCGTGTGTTTTTCTAACATGCAATTGAAACGTGCTAATTTTAGCACATTAAAAACTGAGATTTCTTTTAATATTTTTTTAGCCTGACAGGTATTTTGATGAGACTTTTAATTTATCCTCCTTTTACTCTCGGACATGACATGACTTGTCTGGTAATGTAGCTGAAGATGATGTTACTTTAATCTTGAAATTAAAAGTACTTTTTAAAAAACAATTTCAAACCAAAAAACTAATATTAAGTGTTAGCAACGAAATACAACTAAACTAGTGTTAAAATGTTGTACAAAAAACTATAAATATGCAACTCATGTTTAGTTAGCATTTGTTATACAAAACGTCATACAGTCTAAACAGTAAGACAGCGAAAACAACAATAGCAATAGCAACAGCAAACAACTATTTACAAGTAGTTTTTTTTTTTTTTTTTTTTTTGAAAATAAAAACTAACGATGAAAATTGTAGAAAGAAATACAATAAAGAAAAACGCATCATATCTCAAAACGTGCATCATTGCAATCTAATTTTGTAGTGTTTATTTTAGCATTTTTAAATATTAAGCACTGGTTTTTGGTCTGTCGTTTTTTCGGTGGTAATACCCTATAACAAAATGATTCAGATAGGGTGAATGTTGATGTTTGTTACACCCGAATTACAACGAATAATACAAATGACTTAAGATTAGAGCATATTATTTGCTTGCCATCAAATCCAGATATTGGAAAACTTAAATTGGTAATATAATAAAGCAGCAATTAAGATTTATTTAATGCCGTGTAACACAAGCACTTCTACCAACAGGAAATCTCTCCAAACATTAAGCTAGCTAATATATTCGTCTTCGGTGGGTTTACCAAAACAGTTCCAGTTGAAATTTTTAACCAGGATCATACTGACCAGTATCACTTCGGAACGAAATACTGAACTTCATGCTCGCATTGAAATATGTACTGAGATAATTGGTAGTTTTTTTTTATATTTTAGGTTAATATGTATACTTACAATATCTCCCTAGATGACATAATGTCAAATTGAGGGGATAAATGAATGAAAAGCGTCACTTGCCCAAACTTAATGAAATTCAGGAATTGGCGCGTGCATGACATGTTACACATTTAATAGTTTACAATTATGACTGCTTTCTGTTGGTTGGAATCCTGCTCTGTTGTGGATAGATATACTTAGTAAATATGTTGTAATGGTCATGTGGTATATCGACTTTAGGAAGTCATGATCCATGTAAGTGGGTTCAGAAGGCTTTGTAGTTTTATAATGTATTTTTTATGGACATTCTTTAACTCATTCTTAACTAATGGTACGTGTAAGTCCTTGTGCATGTTCTCATTTCTTGTGTTTCATGATTACTGTCATGGTCTTAGTCATTTTCAATTGATATTAATCTGCATAAGATTAATACTGGAATTGAAGGCCTTTCTCCATAACTGAATTCCATATGTTCTAATTGGTTTTAAAATGAGGCTTAACTTTGATTGGTCACCGAATAATGTGACGATGTCAAGTAAATCGTCTATTTAAGTGAATACCAAGCTAAGTAACATTATTTGTTAGTGCAATATGTATGTAATTCAGTCATTCTAAAATGTAAAGCTTTACTTTACGTCTGAGTCTAGAAGCTACCTGTAACATATAATTAACGGAAATGAAATTACATATTATAAATTTGGGTTAAAGCCGAACTTGAACAATTTTAATAATATAATTAAAAATTACCAGTGGTATTTCATAAGAAGACCTTTGATAAAAATCTCTAACTGGCTGTCATTCGCTATTCAACAACTTTACACATTTTCCAAAATGTGTTGAGTTTTTATTGTGACATCGAGTTAACTCAAGAATTTTTCGATATGATTAATGTAGGGACTCTGTGATGGTGTTTGATTTTCCTTGAGTACTTTTAAATTTAATTGTAAAATGTTTAACCAATCAGGTCCAGTTCTCAAAACTGACCCCAACCCTTTACTGAACCATCAACATGCATTACTGTATATTTTAGATTTTTATACCCTACACCACCATAGTGGGGAGGGTATATTGGATATGTGCTGATGTTTGTAACGCCCAGAAATATTGGTCCAACACCCACCTTAAAGTATACCGATCTCTGAGTCGATTTAACGATGTCCGTCTGTTCGTCCGTTTGGCTGGCTGGCTGTCCATGTAAAGCTTGTGCGCAGAGTACAGGTCGCAATTTTGAAGATATTTTGATAAAATTTGGTACGTGATATTTTTTCGGCCCAAGGATGGGATTGAAACTGGTGAAAATCGGTCCATTATTTCACCTGGCTCCCATACAAATGTCCTCCCGGAATTAAGGTTTACTGATCATAAATCTTTGAATTATGCAAGTATGCAAACAGATCACCACAAATGATTAGCAAATGAAGCTAAATCACATCTACAAATTTCGTGAAGATCGGTCTATAATTGGTCGTAGCTCCCATATAAGGCCCACTTCCGAAAATCACTTAAAAGGGCATAACTCTTTTAAAAATGTTGGTATCCAAATAATATTGAAGACAAATATGTTTCGTACATATACATATAATATGGTAGAATTTTATGATGATCGGCACATAACTAGTCGTAGTTCCCATAGAAGGCCCACTTCCGAAAATCACTTTAAAGAGAATAAATCACTTTAAAGAGAATAATAACGCAAATATATTTCATATGTCTAATAATAATACTGTACAATTTTATTATGATCGGTCCATAATTAGTCGAAACTCCTATATAAGACCCTCTCGTAATTCACTTTAAGCTCCATAAATCGTTTAAAAGTATTTATATCAAGATAAAGTTTAACACATAATATTTATATTCGCAGACATCATAACACTAAATTTTTTGATGATCGGTCCATAATAGGTTATATCTCCCATATAACGCCCATTTCTGAAAAACTGCTTTATACATATACTGGGTGTAGGTTATTACAGTTGAACCTCGATTATCCGAGATGGTCGGGACCGGAAGTATTCTGGATAATCGATTTTCCCGGTTAATTGAGGGACAATTTTGAGTAGTTTTTTTTTTTTAATAATTTTCTTTATTTTATGGACTTTGTTGTATATATTTATATAATAACAATTTAAGTGTTGTATGTACATGTTAAAATAATATATGTAAAAAGATAAAAAGAAAACAGTAAAAAATTCATAAAGATTTCAAGTTTAGTAATTTCTTAAAAATAACATACATTCATCTCCATTGTAAATTTGTTCATTGGTAAGTTTTTCAATTGATATGAATTCATTTAATTTTTCCACAAACGCGTCAGCTGAACATTTTTCTCCTTCAGCCTTAAGTTTGTGAATTCCATGTCGCTTTTTAAAAATTTTTAACCAGCACTCTGAATTTATGTTTAATTTTAAGTTTTCCTTTCGCCTTTTCCTGTATCAGAAATTGGAATTGCTTTAAATCGTTCTTGCCGGAATCACTCACAAACTGCAAAATCTACTTTTGGTTCTTCAGCAGTCTTTAAAGTTTTTCGGTTTCGAAACCCAATAATATAAATACTTTCTACATAAAACTTTAAACATTTTTCTTTGTTTTTCATAATGTCATAAACTGTTTGTAACCCCACTGCGTATTTTTGTGACAGAATTTTAACACACACACATTTTTTTGAATGGTCATTAATTATCTTAACTTTGTCTTCAATAGTTAAAACTTTTCTTTGTCTTTTTGCCGTTGTTAAGGATGCCATTGTAAAAAAACATTAACAATCAGTACTTCTCAAATTTCTAAATAAAACTAAATTAAAGTGTTTATATGTACTTCTGAAGAAACTTATACAATTAAGGGAATTCCCCTTTCTCGTTTTCTTTCACATTTTGTTTGATTGTTTAAAAGTAATTAAAAAAATATGCTTATAATCCCGGATAATAGAGGTAATCACGGTTAATCAATGCAAAAAAAAATTAAACCGGTGCAAAACAAAAAAAAAAAAAAAATCTGCTTCTTTCCCGGATAATTGATGTTCCCGGTTAATCGAATCACGGATAACCGAGGTCCAACAGTATATGGTCGGGCTTGACCGACTATACTTTCTTCCTTGTTTGACATGAGCTCTTCATTAACTTTTCGCAACGCAACGGCTTTCCATCAGAATCAAATACATATAATGAATTTGCACTTAATCTCTTTCCAAAAAGATAGATTATTCTTTTCTCAATATATTTGATTTCGATTTGTACACGTTGAGTAAATCTAAAATTTATGAATATACAATACAACCTGTGGTGATGTTTGTAACGCTTATAAATATTATTCCAACACCCACTTTAAAGTATACCGATCGGCTCAGAATTACTTTCTGACTTTGCTGGTTTGTTACATGATTTTTTTACGCCCAAAGGACGGATGAAATCGTAATCGGTTTATTATTTCACCTATCCCGCATATAAATGTCCTCCTGTAATAGGAGTTTAAAGGTCATAAATGTGTTATTTATGCACGTACCCAAATACAAATATATGATGCCTAAACACATCTACAAATTTTGTGCTAATTGGTCCATAATTAGTCATAGCTCCCTTCCGAAAATCACTTTAACGACCATAAATCTCTAAAAATAAAATTGGCAACCAAATAAAGTTTAACGCAAATAATTTTTGTATATAGAGAAATCATGACATCTTATTTTATAACGGTCGGTCCATAATTAGTCAAAACTCCCATATAACCCTAACTTCGAAAATCACTTTAATCTTTTAAAAGTGTTATATCAAGATCAAATTTAACACACAACATATTTTTATATGCACAGAAGTCATGCCACTAAATGCATAGAACCCATTTCTGAAAACCTGTTTTTTTTTATCTATACCGGATGTAGGATATTATATGGTCGGGCTTGACCGTTCATACTTTCTTAGTAGTTTTATAATGGTTTTGTTTCTTTGTCTATTTCGCTGTTACTAACTGTCCATTTGAAATAACTACTCGCGTTGATAGTCACATACTCGTACATACTTCTGGACATACGAAAATGAGTCTCAGTTGCAGTGATTTTCATTGTGATATTTAGTTAAGAATTCAAAACAAGATTCACACACATGCAGAAAATAATCAAGTTTAAATACGAGCACGTAAAAGACAAATCTAGTGCTTGTTAAAGAAGGAAAATAATGTCTCAGTAGTTGAAGTACATACATACAGAGTATGTCTAGAAGTGTTTGTTTTAGATTCTAATATTTAATGATTCAAACATCGATTGTTACTAAACTCCACCTACATACATTTAATGTCTTTAATGCAAATAAGTTTTGTGTTTTTTCCACTAACCAAGTTTAGTGAATACTAACTAATAAATGAGATTTTAAATGCCAAGAATGATAATTGTTTAAACAATTCCCACTGATAAGCATTTATTTGTGTACTTGCAAACATTTAAATTACGTTTAGATGTTTTTTTTAAATGGAAAAGAAATGCGCTAAAAAGCGCACACCGATTTTAAAGTGTAACTACAAGATATTTTTAATGTTTTCAAGAGGATAAAGATTATGAGAATTGGTGTATGGAATAGTGTTTGAACAGTTTTAAGGAATGTTAATTATTTTTAACTGAATGACCATTTCATACTGGGTTCATGTTATCGTAGTTAAGTAGCATTTATTTACACCAATCCAATCTATTTTATTTTAGTATAGGGTAATTAATTTAGACGTTTTCTTAATTGATCTTCTTCTATTTTCTCTTCTCTCTCTCTTTATACTATAATATTCCTCTCCTGTCTTTACCTTAGCTTTCATTTCACTCTATGTACTACTACTTTTTCTAAGGCATCGCAATGGACCGTATTGGTCTCTGGGTGAGGGTGTGAGGTAACTCACACCGGCCTTCCTACCTACCTACTTACCTAATTGATCATCAATTTGATACAGGACCATTCCGTCATTGCTACCGGTATATTACGCATAACGAATCTTAACTGCCTTGCCACCGGCATCTCAGTAATAACGACTTTTGACTTCATATAAACCCAAGAAACAAATCCACAGTTTGACATCAAACAATATAGAACGCCCGGAAGTCGAAAATTGTTACTCACCATTGTTGATCGAAGTGCGCGAAAAATATTTCTCACAAAACGTTATTATACAGGTTTTGCGATGTGTTTTTCCTGGATGGAATGTGAAACAATACTGCATAAACATAAGATGGCAGTATGACACCAGCTACGCGTGACCTTTATAAAGGCTCAGTTAGCCGACTGTAATGGAATGTAACTGCAACAGTAAGAAACAGCTGATGGATATTGTTATGTGTAAAGTAATGCAAATGGTTATGGAGATGTAAAGTAACGCAACACCGTAATGTATGAATCTGTAAGAAATAGAATTTCCTTACGTTTTTATGTCATTACACAACATTCCGTTACAGTCGGCTAACTAAGGCTTAAGATGTACTGAATCTGGGAAAAACACAGCTAGATGTTTACTTATTAAGTTGTTTAAATAGATGTGGGTAAATACATTAGAGGTAGGTGAAGCCTTCTAAGGGAAAATCATTCAACCGATACAAGAAAATGATAATATAAGTCTGATTTCAGATTTAACTATTTATAAACGGATTTATGAATTTAAGCTTTTGAAAAGCCTTGAAGATAAACTTCTTTTAAGCACTTTGGTTAGGTTTATTTTTTGAATTTGTTACTGCCGAAATCCCTTGAATAGCAACTTTCCCAAAAAGTGCTGGAATGATAAGAATTGGACAATCTCTTTCAATCTAGTAATGGTTCCGAAACTGTGACTGTTGATTGAATTGCTGAACAAGTTCCAGTACTAGATTCAACTTACCCAATGTCTATAAGTTTAATAACAACTATAAAATTGGTTACAACGGGTTAAAAACATTTGTCAATGTATCTTTTAATCCATGCCACACGAAATTCCAATTTTATATTATCCTATAAGAGACTAAGAGGAACATATATATTGAGTTAAACAACTATATTTCATCAGTTGAAACAAGTCTTTGTTAAATACCAGACCAGAAGAAATACATATAATTCAGTATCCACAGTAAAGTACTCTCCAATCGTCACCCTACTTGCAAGGAACTCCGGTAAAATCTGGGACTTTTTTACTGGGTATAAAAATTCGTGTTTTTTGAAGCATTTGAGAAAAAAAGTACATAATCGAGCGCTTCAATAAAAGCGCTCTTGTGAAGCAGTAAATGCTTACGAATAAAATATACAAAAAATATGCTTTTTTAGTGCTGACAACGAAGAAGGTTTTAAATTATAGCCTACAAATTTACGTATGACAACGAAAGTCAATTACAAAACGAATATCGCGCTTCTCAGTTACTATGAATTTTTCTTAAGCGAAAACATTCAGATGGAATTAAAAAAACACTTCAGGAAAGGGCTTTATATGCATGTTTGCTTAGGTTAAAAGAAGCGCTTCAGCCAGTAGTCCTCCAAACCGGGAACACCTCATACAAAAATCATGCATCCCATCAGCAGGTCTGAAGCGATTTGGGGTATGAATTCATACATAAAACCTGCTCCTCCTTTTGGAGCACATTTTTTACTGGGTAATGTAAAGCCTACAATATTCCATTATGTTTGGATTCTATTGGATGGAAAGATTTTGTATTTGGAATTTGGCGAAATATCCTATCATCTGAATGAAGACATTTTCGATAATCTGGGAAGATCAATCTGCATACCATTGATGTTGCTCAATATTTGAGCACCAGATTGTGTTCAAATTATCCTACAAAGTTAATGTCGAAAAGGGTTCATGTTGCAGGATGGTAAACAAGTGGAATATTATTGTTTGGCGTAACATACACATAATATATTTATCGTAACTTGGTTTCTCCAGAACAGACTTCTGACCATTATCTCTGCTATAGTTTGAAAAAGATCTTTACACTGCCACCATCGTTTCCTCTGAGTTTCTAGAATGACACTAGAAGTCAAGTGACTTCATGTCTTTTTGAAATATTAAAAAGGATGTGGTGGAAACATTCGCGTCATGTATCGTTTTATATTAAACACTTCTAAACTACCTGTCTCCCTTAATGTCACAAACATTAACTTAAATTAATAATCTTTTTATGAGTTGAATATATTCGAATGTGGGCATTTACATTCAAATATCCATATTTAGTTAAACAATAAATCATTCCAATTTCATTTAGTCACAACTTTATTTTACTTTTGCTTTTACGGGTGAAATTTATTTGCTGTCAAACAACGAAACCCAAAAAAAAAAGAAACAAAATAACGTCAACAATTTTGTCCTAAAAAGAAGTTACAGATCTTGACCAAATAACAAAGTTATTTATGTTACAAAAGGAATTATACGTACTGGTATAAGAGATTGTCAACGGAGATTACATACTTGTATACGTACACAAATAATCCGCATGATTGCCTACATGCCACCAAAGTAACACAATGAAATGGATAAGAGAGACAAACAAAAAACCAACAGACAAAAAAGACTCCAACTCAAAATACCAGCAAGACAAGAACACTTTCTTTTAAAAGCAGATAAAAAGACCAAAAACGAAGAAATATATAAAAAAACAATCAATTCGAAACAATGACAAACAGTCCAAAAATAAAATAAATGTGGTACGAGTATGTGCTTTTATAATGTTTTCAAAAAGGAAATAAAACAAGCAACAAATGACAAACATGCAATGTGAAATTCCTTTTTGTTTTTTTTCTTTAAAAGAAATTCCAAAAAACGCACTCGCTCATTCACTCAGTTACCCGGTCCATTCATTGCACTTTACTAAGTGATTTTTTATATTCGACTTCTTTTACAGTTGTTACTGGATTCACTGGCGGTGACTCTGTTGTTGTTTGGGTTTGTTTAGTTGTTCGGTTGTGACCGTGGTTGTGGATGTGGCGGTGGTATTTTAGTTGTCATGAATTCACCTAATTTCTCAGCTCAACTTTGAGAAATGAATAAAAATAAAAATGAAAAATAAAAACAATTTTGGAATATTTTATTTGGTTTATTTAAAAAAAGGAACAACTCTTCAAAAAAAAAATACGAAATGCTTTTTGTTGTGTTTGGTCGGAGTAAAAATGTGTGTTTGTGAGGATGGTATCCTAAGTGTTTATTTTCAATTGCGTTTATAAATTAGTCTGAGTCAATGTGGTTCTAAAATTTAAGTTTGTTAATTTATAATTTGCCCTAAATCGGATTTTTTGGCCATGATGCTACAAATATGTTGAAGTTCTGAAAAAAACCTGAATTGGGATTGTATCGGCATTTAGGAACTTAAGTTAACTTAAGTCCATAAGTTTTTTTTTTTATTACTAATTTTCCAAGCACTCAAGGAAGTGCCGAAATATTGGTTTTAAATAAAGTTAAAAAGTTTTTATATTTAAAAAAAAGACCTTAAGCTTGGAAAATTAGTAATAAAATAAATAATAAAGGTCGAATAAAAATACATATTCATTTAAGTCCATAAGTTTAATAACAACTAAATTTGATTTTTCATCGTAGATAAACTATTTAAAAAATTATCATCAGCTTCACCACTTAAATCTTGACAAAACCTAATGTGGATCTACGAATATTTTTTTTTCTATATATAGTCCTGACAGTGTAGATTAGATTCAGGAATAATTATGGAAGACTGTACACTTGAAATAACATATATTAGAACTCGTTTATTTACTTAAAAAAACTTTTGTTATCTAGGCCAAAGCACAACAAATAATAAGTTTTAATTTATTTGATGCTGTTTGATCTTGCAAAACTCTTGGTTACGCTTTTTTAAGTAAACATTTGCCAAATGTGACCGTACCTTTAGCCTTAGAAACTAATATGATAAACAAAACAACAGCACCTGTATCTACAACTGTAATCTTTGATGATTTCACAATTGCTTTCCATTGGCCTGATGTTTTATCCAAATCAGTCAATCTCACCAATAACTTTGGTCTGAACAGTTGCAAATGGATATGACATACTCTCATAATACGTATGATATAGCCCGATGATGCCCTTTACTACTCTTAATCTGTTGAATATTAAGAAGCTGTTGGTGTAATTGAATACATCTTGTTGCACGTTCGAAGTAAATAGATACTTTTAATACATATACAGCCTCATTGGTCTTCTAAATCCTGTCGTTTGCCAATTTCTGATTATTCAGTGGCAGTGTATCTCATTTAGATAGCCAAACTGTTTTCATCATTCTAAAAGACAGATAATTTACAAAATTATCCTTAAATGATCTTGTAAAACCGAAGAAGCCGCTTGTTTATTTAATGTTTGTTCACAAGCAGTGAGACTCTCAGACAGAAGAGACTATATGGAGAGTATTAAGCAGTATTTAGATCAGCATGGATTTTCCAAGGTTCATGGATTTACCAAACTTTAACACTGCTTGCGGATTTTTGAGAAGCGTACTCGCAATTGTCTTTTGACCTGATAATCAAATTAATGTCTTCTAAACTCTTTAAATTATCTACTGCCACTGCTAGTTTTAGGCCAATTTTAAAGGTATTCGTAGGTGTTCAGCAGCAAATCCTCCTCGACGGTGTCAGTACTACTGTGACGTAAAACATATGTGTTAACGTACGGTTACACTTGGAAAATATTTTCCGAAAAAGACGTAACCACTAAATAAAATATATTTGAACTCGTTTATTTATTTAAAAAAAAAACTTTTCTTATTTAGGGCAAATCATAACAAATTTTTAATTTTGATTTATATGATGCTGTTTGATCTTACAAAACACTTGCAACAGTAAACAATGTCAAACAAATTTGTGCTAAAATAAATGGTTACGTTTTTTTGAGTAAATATTTGCGTTAAGACGGTCGTTCCCAAATAAATGTTTGTTTTGCCTGATAATCAACAAAAACTTTGAAATGTCTCGCAGTGTTTTTTAAATGCATTAACGTCATATTAACGTTTAGTTGAAAGCAAATCTTTCTTTATTTAAGATATATGATATTAGATGAAGCTACTTCTCAAATTTACAAAACAAAAACTACAGAGAAAAATTGATCCGATGTTATAATAATACTGATATATAAGAATTTGGTTGAGATTAAGATCAGGATCCTATCAATGTTTTAATACATCAACGGCTTTTTCTGCTCTCTAAATAGTAAAGTATGATTAGGCCATGTGTTATGTTGAGTCTACAACTGTTAAGTGATATTGTCACCACTGTCTTTTAAGACATTCACATCGGGTGAATTGTCTTTGTTAAATCGTGAAATTTCTGAAATGAGTTGTGCCAAAAATATCCAGTAAATATTGCTCAAGTTATAAGCAGCTGACTGCTGGAACACCACAACATAATTAAGAATCAAATCAATCAAACAAAAATTGCTGTTCTCCCTGAAAGTTCTCAAAGTGCGGAAAAATTGATGCAAATATGCTCCACTTATTGTTTAAGTTATACACTTTGCAGCTCCAACGCAGCTTCATTGTTCCTAGCTGGTTGACTTTAAATTACTTGGTAAATCCAGCACATTTTCGAACAAGAAACATCACCATCCTACAATATCCGATCATTCGAAAACGAAACTTCATAGTATTAAATTAATCATAAGCTGATATATAAACCTAAGATACCTTCCCGATCCATGTCATGTTTTCAAATTCTTCTTCTTTAAGTTGCCTGTTGAATCTCCTCCTTTCTTTTTATGTTGGCGTTCGGTCACGATCATGTATCGATTATAAACATACATTTTTGTAAGTTTTTTTTTTGTTTTTTTTTTTTGGTAACGTTCAACAAAAAACAAACAACATAACAAAAATTGATTGAAAAATTATGCTACTGAATCACTATCAAACAAGAATACCAAAAACAAAATTATACAAAGAAAAAAAAGAAGCAAAATACTAAAACATTGTCAAAGTCTCTGGAGATGATGTTTGTTGCAGTTCATACGTCTGTTTCGACTTAATGGAATTTTCAACACTTTAATAAGTTTTTGCTGTTGTTTGTCTGTTGAAAAAAAAAATAAGACAACCAAAACAAAAAAAAAAAAAAAATCATTTAACCTGATTTTGCTGTAGAATCAACAGAAAACATCTTTTCAGTCATGTGAAAGTAAAATTGACTTTGAAGGAAATCAAATGAAATGAAATTGAAAAATACTTCCACCACAAAATTGGTCACTGCAGTTCGTGGTCATTTTCAGTGTATTTCTTTCTACCTGATACTTATTTTTTGCATTTTATTTAATTTCATTTCTTTTAATTTAATTTTTCATTAGTTTGCTTTCTTTGCACTGTTTTGTTTCGTTTTGTCTATGTGGTGTGACATTCATTAACATGATGAGCGACGTACATGTCCTGCTCATTAGCATTTGTCAATGTTTCTACAAAGTCGAGATTCATTTTAAGTGGGTTTCCGTTGAAGCCGTTTTCGTAATGTATGGAGTGTTCCCATAATGTATGGAGTGTTAAATAGAGCCTCATTTACTCCCACACTTTGTTTGTTTTCTAGGCTGTACGGCAAGTTGGAAACTGTTGGCTGGATGGTTGGCTTTGAATTTATTTCAAGTGGTTTAAAAATCGCCCACAGTTAGATTACATGCAATTTTACACTGTTTAATTTAAATTTAATTAAAATAAATCCTACCAAATTACTTTCACGGCCGGCCTGTGGTTTTCTTAAGCTATTGGCTGGTTGCTACTTTGGAGTTAAATGTGTAGGGTTTAAGGCATTTAAGGAGTCTTGTTTTTAAGTTAAAAAGGAACTACTTGACAATTCGTTGTTATAGTTGGAGTTGTGTCACAAGATTTCATGTGTAATTAATGTAACTTTTAGCGATCAGGCAGTCATTGGAGGTTGGGAAAAGAAGTAAGTTTAGTTTGTTAAAATAAAAAGCATATCAGACGTTATACAATAAGCTTGCAATTATTGCTATTAAATGATTTATTAATAGATAATTGACTTAACCTACATACTGGAATAATTTTTATTTCAGTTTGAATTGCTCTTGCCATCAAATTATATATTGTCCCATACAAAAAGTGATCGCATTTATATAACTACATTGTTGCGCTAATCTACTGGCATAATGATTAGAATAATCCTGAGATATCGCTCTAAATTCTTCTTAAAAACACAAACACTGTAGCAAATTTACCAAATTGCACTTGTTCAAGCCAGACACTAACTCTTCATCTTGTGTTACATCAAACTTCTTAATAATTTGATTCAATGTCAATCAACTGAAAGACTTTTATGCAAATAAATATTTAAAATTCTATCAATTCTGCAAAGTATCATCGTCCTAATGTAAATAGTATTGCGATAACAAATTGCAGAACCCGTTATGGAAATTTTTTAATTTAATCAAACAATTTTGTCAATTACATTTGCCAACTGAAACGCCAGTCATTATTAAACTTTAACTAAACTTAGATAAACAAACATCATCCATCTATCCACTTACTCCTCTTACATGTTCGAACGTAACGCAAACTTAAGAGGCTCGGCACAAACTAATTGAATTGAATGGTGAATTAATGACATGGATGTCATCATGAATGTTTGTAGTCGTTCATAAAACAAACTATTAGCGAACACATTTTGAAAAGCAATTTTAATAAATTATTTTAAATGATGTGATGATGCTGATAAAACCACGCAGGCCTTCAAGATCTTTTTACACTTACTGCAGTAACTAAAGAACGTAGAGCTGTGTATTCAATAAAACGTTTATAATTTACATGCGTAAATTACCTGCTAAAAAGTTGTTAAACATCTTAAACAAACTAGAATTAGTGCACTTGTCATACTCATACCAAACACATGTGTTGCATACGCATTTTGTCGGGCTCATATTGCACTTTGTTAACCCATTAAGGCCCGAGCTGTGATCCAGTTAAGCTAGGACTATGAAACTTTCAAATTATAACAACTTTTACCTATACACAGAGGAAAACAAATTTTAAGTAAATCGGATCGGTGGGGGCCCAGATAACCCACGTTGCGAAAACGCAACGTTGGGCCTTACCGATATAAAAATTTAACACATTTGTAAAGTTTTCTATTAAAATGTTTATTCAAGTCATAAACAGAACTACGAATAATTTTGTGATCTATTCGATCAGTTCGAATAACTGAAATAGCGGATGAGACCTAGTGCAGGGAGCTCTTATTCTCTCAATATTTTCGGTTCTCAACATGCATTCTATAATAAATATTCTAAAATTCAGCTAAGATATTGTGGCTTGTTTTTCCTCTTTTCTTAGTAGACAATGTAATTTCCAAGCGTTTACTATAGCTGCGTCTAGAGCATTAGTGAAAAGTGGCCAGTACCATTTTTTACGTCTTATTTGAGTATGGTAGCGTTGTCCAATAAATCAACTCCACCCATAGTCTTATTATACATACTCATATATAGCGTTTAGCATGGGAAGGGCTACCATTTTTTATTTTTACGGTCATATCACTTAGCTTGTTTCAAGGGTTCTATTGATACGCAATTTGACAAGACAGTGACCACAGAGTTGTCATTCCAACGTACAGCAATTATTTCATTTAGTGGGTCGTAACTTCCACGTTCTTTTTTCTTAAACATATTAGAAGGAAATAATTTTGCATTACTGGTCCTGTTTTCTCTAACTGTAATTTACTTTAAATTACTTATTTTATATAAAAAAAATTATTTGCATTATATAATTTCCCTGTTGCGAAGTATCCTGAATTTTTCAAATTAGACATTATTTTGTAGGAGGTGAAGAAATTATCAAACGTGATTGTATATTGATTTGGTTTGTCGACATGCTTCAGCAACTGCATGACAACATTTTTCCCCAAACCTAAACCAGGTTGTTTGGCTGATAGTCCAGCATATGGAATGAATTGACATAAATAGCCATCAACCGAGTAAAGGCGCCAGTACCTGTATCCAAATCTAATGGGCTTTCCTTTTATAAACATCTTGCATGAATATCTATCATAATAAGTTACCATTTGCTCATCGATTGACAATTAGTGCGAAAAAACTCGAAATTGCATAAAGTTTTAAATCACTATTTCTCTGCTGTGCTTAAAATCAGTTTACCAACTGATCATTGTCTTGAAATATTTTTCTTTCTAACTACAATAAGATTATACATACATGCATACATAACAGAAATCAGCAGTACTCTTTATGAGGTTGTTTGTTTGCGCTGTTCTTAAAAAGGTACTTCCACTTACTATAAAATATATTCTTTATCATGCTGAATTTATTTGACAAGTACATGCATTTTTATATTGTTAAAGCCTAGTGTTGCGTTTTCGCATCACACATCTTATTAGTAATTAAAAATCTAGTAAATGAAAAAAAAAAGTTGGATTATACAGTAGGTATTACAATATACAAGTGTTAGGTATCTCTGCCAAAAGTAACCGATTGGTACATCATATATTATTACATTTTTTTCAGTTTTTTCTAAAAACTCCCAAAAAGGACGAAATATTAACAATTTATTTTAAAAACATTTATAAGAAAAAATTATGTATGCCACAAATCCTGAAATACGCCAGTTAGATATGAGACTAAATTTTTTTTCCTTGTCCTTTGTTTAAATATAAAGTAATCTGAAGAGGTCTGAGAGGTGGTTAAAGTGAACGTTGCGAAAACGCAACGCAGGGCCTTAATGGGTTAAGGCACTGTGCTTCTGTGTACCCCTGTTTCTTATTTTCCTCACAAGTTGGCGTGAAAAAAACTGTAAGTTGTCTACGCAATACAATTTAGAATAATTACCAGCTGTTCTCTTTAGTGTTGCTGCCACTCGTAGTTTTTGTTGGCTTTTAAAGATTGTTGCAAAAAGATAAGAATATTGTCGCAAAACTGTTAAAAATACAAAAATAAATTATCTAAACTTAGCTCAAATAGCTAGTGAATGCGTCGGTAGTTGTAATAATTTATTGGCTAAAGGAGAAACAGTTTTCTTTGCTGCTAGTTTAAGTATATGGTGAATTTCATGTCAAGTGACCCAATTTTAAAAATCGATATCTTCCGATTTGGATGAAATTTGCACCAAGGTTAGTACTATTGGATAGTAGGTCAGAGATAAATTTTTAGCTCTATTAGTCCAGAAGTGCCGGAGTTAGAGGGGGTCAAAGTTGGATATTTTGGTCAATTTTGGTCATACAGAGTTTTTTTTTAAATGAGTGTAACTTTTTACCTATTATTATGGAAAAACCAACAATTAATAAAATGAAATATAATAAAATAAAATAAAATACATTACTCATTGGGGACGAGGCATATAGACATTGAACATAAAATAGTCTGCAGACGTCGACAAAAATGACTTTAGAGAAACAGAGCTTTATAAAATCTGTCTACTCTGAGAACCTCTCCAATCTGTCGGATATGAAACAATGTTTTAATCAAGTCCTGTTTTAATACGACGTATTTAAATGTTTGCTAGATATTTGCCTCAAAAACTTTACCGAAATATGAATAAAATATTATATATCATTATATCACTAAAGAAACGTCTTTTTCCACCACCTTATCTAACAAGTTTTTCGCTACATCTCTGTATATGTCCAACATATTTATAATCATGCCAGTATTTATTTAATTCATGGGTGTGAACAAACGCACTATGATCATATTTATGATCATTAGCTTTTCACAATTTTCTTTTTGAGCCTTGAATACACAAAAATGTTTCGATGTGCGTAGTGCAGGCAGTATTTCAAAGACTGTAAAAGAAGAGAAAACCAAGTTAGAGTGCATTATTCGGCTGTGCCGAATTTTAACTACCCTTCACCTTAACGTAATAAGAAATAAAAAACCTATACTGGTTTTACTACTAGAATTCTGTGTTTTCTATTCAGTTTTAGTGCAAATTTTATTATTATTTTATTCTGATTGTTTGACAATTTTACGACCAACATAATTTATTTTCACTGTTTTGAAATGTTATCTAATTTCGACTATTTATAATTGATGTAATTACCGATTTTCACCATAATTTACAGAGTTTGTCTGATATTTATAAAAATCCGTGTAATTTAACAATTTATAAAATTAAAAGAACATTTTTCCATATTCAGAACAAGTTTAGAAACAGAGTACAAAAGAGGGTAAGATAATAATGTGAGGCTTCTTTTGGTTAAATTTGATCTCAAAAACATTATTTACAAGAGATTATGGGCTGATAGCTTCTAATTCCAGTATCGGCTAATGTGATTTCTATGTATTTTAAGATTATTTTACTTGAATTTCATCTTAATAACGTTATTTACAAGAGTTGTATGGTTGGTTGGTGTGCTCGGAGGTGAACTTAATTCGAGAGCTATTGCCAATTATTGACTGACAGCTACAAAATCTAGTAGCATAATTGTGGCATAACCGATATTAATATGATTTCTGGATTAAAATTTCTGATCTGTATAAAAGCTGGTTCGATATTAATATTTATTAGACATTTTTGCGGGTTAATTTGTTTTTCGGAAATGATTCTTATGTGGCAGCTATGACAAATTATGGGCCGGAATTTGTAAACTTGTGTTATGGGCCGACTACCATAAAATTTATTACAACAATTTATTTATCTATAAGGATTATTTGTGTCAAATTTTAACCTATTTAACCATTATTGATACCAGTTCATACGTATTTAAGTGAATTTTGGAAGTGCACTTTATATGGGGTCTATGGTCAAACATGGACCGAACTAAAAAAAAAATTTCGTTTTGCGATTTTTCTTTCCATGAAACTTATTTTTGCTGAATTTTGTATTGATATTTGTATTTTATAGGTATTTATATATCATTGAGTCATATCTCGGGAATATATTTGTATTGGGGCTAAGAGAAATCATGGAACGATTATACTATTTTCCACACACTGTTTTCTTTTATCATTAAAATAACGTGTACAAAATTTCATGGCGATATCTGCAATATATTTATATAAATTGTAAAAAAATCGAAAAAAATATCAGATTTTTATGGAGGTTGTCTCACATTTTGGTCCATAACTCTGGTTTTACTTTACCAATTTTGCTGATTTTCAATACCAAACTGCCTAAGAAAATACAAAACAATTTTCTGGAAATTCTGTGCAGTTAAGATTTGTATTTTGAACGTGAGAGTGTTTTACACGAACGGACAGACGGACGGACATAGCTCAGTCGACCTAGAATTTCATAAGGATCAAGAATATATATACTTTGTTGCGTCTCAGATGAATATTAACAAAGTTTCATACGGAATGACAAACGTAATATACCCTCATTCAGCACTTATGGTGGTGGAGGGTATATTAAAACTGACAAAAGGATAAAAAACGAAGTGTTAATATCTCCATTAAAATGTAACTGATCATGTTGTCAAAGACTTTTTTCGCACAATAAATTCCGAAAAAAAATACCACCTCATCATAAAAGATGATTTTTTTTTTCGTTAGTCTATTGTCAGTGTGAGTATGATTAATAACTTAATTTTTTTGTTGTTTTCTTGCTAACTCACAATATGTTGTTGTTTTTTTGTTTAGTATTATATTGAATTATTTTTATAATAATAGTTGAAGAGCTTAATAAATAATAAATAAGTGATAAAAAAGATCCGAACGTTTTTAGTAGTTTATAAATAATGATGTGCGTAACTCAGGCGCTACAATGAAATCATAAAAGTAATCTGCTACATTAGGTATAAAACGAACTAAATAAGAGCTTTATTTTATAAATAAAGATTATTACAAAAAATTTTAAAATAAAGATCATGATGGAACCCTGGTGAAATGGAAAAAAGATAGTCTACCGTAATTCTGTTTATTTCCGAAATTAAATAAAACTTGAGTAGTGCTCAGCAAATCCAGCCAGTTTAACTTCCTTTTCAATCTCGATACCTGATATACGGTGTTGGCAATAAAACCTATTTAAACAGCTCTAAAATGCTTGGTTGAACATGTTGTTGGCACATTAATACTTTAAGTTAACTGTGTTGAATTTTATTTGGATATGTTTGCAAAATATTATTATTCAGTTAACACTCTTTATTACCGTATTAAATTGCTGTATATTTCTTTGATAATCTTTCATTCATAAACACCTTTATAATACTCACTCATTCATTTTACTACTAGTTAATCATTTTTACGTTTATTGTTCATTTTTTTTACCGTCTGTTATGTGCGTTTAATAGGTGTAGTTGGTTTTTTTATTGAACATTTAACAAAATAAATGTTTACACATAAATTATCATGTTTTTTATAATGTTAGATTTTTTTATGTAGGTACTTATTTTTTTATTTTATGGTTGCCTCTTAAATATTTACTTTGGAAGTTCAAGTTATTAAACTTAAACACCTGTGAAATGATGCCATGGGAGGAGAGTGTTTGTGTGGAGTATTTATCTAATGAGTGTTTTCACTTTTAGATTAAATTTTGTATTTAAATTTGACAGAAATTTGAAATATTATGTGGGACATGGAATTTAGATTTCGATTTTTGGTGATTGATTTCAGCTATTTTAAGTATATGTGTAATGGATTTTAAAATAGATATTTTTCTTAAGATTTTTTAATAAGTAAATATTAGGGTATCCAAATTAGTTGATTTTTCTTAAGTATGAATAAAACAAATAATTCGTATAGGATATTTTAACTTGTTTGAATAATCCGATCACTCATTTAATGGAATTATATTGATAATTGTAATTTGTAAATAATGTTTATGTTTATGTTTTGGTGCAGTTTATTCAGTATGCAATTCCAAAATTAATAAATCATTAGAAATCATAAGAAATTGTAAGATTTCAATACAATTCCATGTTGTGTCAAGACAAGATCTATATTAAAGCTTTGTTTATTTTTCGAACTTTGTATGTATGACATTATAACGTATTTAAATTTAGAACTTTGAAACATTAAAAACATTTGATAAATTCAAACAAATGAATTTATTCGTAATATTCGAAACGAATACTGTTGAACCATAAATTTATACTTATTTATTAATATTTAAGAAGTGCTAAAAGAAAATTCTAAAATCCAGGAACTACCTTACCACACCGCTTTAACTTTCCTTAGACAATATTCAGTAGGCTCAGTAGGCTAAAGCTAAGGACAATTAGTGTGTTTACTGGGTGTATAAGTTACACATGCGCAATTCGAAAGGGATGAACGAGGTTTTTGTCTTTAGTAATTTATATGCCATATGGAATTATATGGAATTCAATTATGGGGTACTGCCTCAGCATCCAACATTGAAAAAATTCAAAGGGGTCAAAATAAGATTCTACGTACAATTACTGCAGCTCCATGGTATGTTAAAAATTCTCGAATCCACAAAGATCTAGGCATTCCTTTGGTGAAAGTCGAATTTACAAAACACGCCTCAAAATATGTCAGCAAACTTGAACACCATCCAAACCCACTTGCACGAGACATCCTTAACTTTACTGGCCATGCTCGGTTGAGAAGGAGGGATACCCTTGCTTTAACTCAAGCGCAAAACAGATGACTGGATCAGTGGATATAAATTTTTTGTAGTATCATAATATTTTGTCTAGCACTGGCTGGACTTATTATTTTCTTTTAGTATTAAGATTCGAAAACTTATTGTCATTTCATTTCTGAAGATTCAATAAATAAATTAAATGTATAAAAAAAAAAAAAAAAAAAAAAAAAAAAAAAAAATATGCCATGTTGAAAGGTACTTAATTGTCATTTATTTTCACTTAGTTATTGGAACTATAATGTCTTTTTTACTTACTTAGTCCACCCAGTGTCGGTCGAAAATTCTTTAATCATTGTTTTTTTCGATCATAACATTTTTAGTCCGATCATAATATTTTGTATACCGGTGTTCATGGCTTTGTAAGGGCTACATTTCTGTTGATTTTGAAAAAAAGTTTGAAGACCAAGAATTAGAGACAAAACTCAACAAGAGCTTGCAAAATAATTAGAAGCTACTCAAGCAGCAACATCTAAAAGCAAGAAAACTGGGTACCATATGGGTGAAAGTCAAGAGAGACTTTGAAAGACGATTTTGTATGTTGGAAATGCTGCATATGATAATAGCCAGCCGAATTGGCATCAAAGTCTGGATATTTGGCTTTGGCGCTAAGTCCGCTTTTGTTTTCTTTCGTGCATGTTTTTTTTGTATGAAAAAGTACAAAAATTAAATTGACGTGTGTGAATGAAATGGCAAGTTCAAACGAGAATTGAACAAAAACTGGGCAGCTAAAACTGAAGAGTTTGAAACAGGTTTAAGGTATATTATTATGAGCAATTGAAATCTAACCACACCATCACAGGGAACCTGTACCGAATGCAACTGATGCATTTTAAACGAGCATTGGCCGAAAAATTCCAGAGTCCCAATTTACACGAAACAATTTTTGTTGACAATATTGATACAATTTTATCTTTGAAATTTCTTCAATGTTTACACAGCACAACTATTATTGCTTAAATCGCTCGTATTTTTATTTGAGAGTATTCACACATTTGTTGCTAGTACATTCACGTGTCTACTCGCCTTATCTTCACCTCACCTTGATGCATAATAGGTAATCAGCTAAACTTAAAGAATTGCTTCGTGCAAATTGGGACAGAATATGCTGCCGTAGCTAAAAGTGTAATATTCCATCATGCCAATGTTGAGCAACATGTTGCAGTACATGTTAAAAACTGTTTAAAACTGGTTGGTAAGTTTCGCCTCACCCGCTTTATAGTCCAGACCTTTCGATTATCTTTGTGATACGCCTGAGATTTGTTTATAAGATGAATAGTTCTTTTGGCGCGGAAATCCTAGGTTAACAATTGCCAATATTTTGAATAAATTTATTTTGTAAAAATGTTTCAAAATATAGGATAAAAATTTAAAAACAATCCCACTACATACTTTGACCTGATTTCTTCGATATCAATCCATTGCAACTTTTGTATAGTTATAGTAAGCTTTATTTACAATATTTGTTTAACGTTTGCTAGTAGTGTTGTATAACAATATTTGCAGTACATTTTGGAAGCTGTAGCTATTTTGCAATTATTGAACTGGACAATGTCGGATTTCCTATTTCCTTGGCTCAGTATTCGTACAAATATTTTTCGCTTAATTTTTTATAGCAAAAATGCTGCTTTCATGTTTTTAAATAAAGCATGTGTAGCTTATGTAAACAATACTTTAGTGGCTTTTAATCAATCAATTTCAGTCAAATTCAGAGTATAAATATATTTTACTATTGGTTTCGCATTATTCGAGGTATAAACCAAGTCTGTATATATACATCTGTATATAGTGTGAATAGAGATTCAAAAACGAAAATAAGTTTATAACGTTAGAATGTTTTTTTTTGCTAAGGGATGGATATGATCATTAGACATATGGAGACGTGATTGACAAACTAACGATTACTATTAAATGTTAACACGCAATCATCATTTGATTTCTCTTTTGTTTTTCGAAATGTTACTTGTATTCGTTTCGATCTCTTAGATTAGTAGTATAGTTTGATCTTTAATAATTCGTGCGTAGTTTTGAAATACTAGTTAAACACGTACATATGTATAACGTAGGGTTTGAATAAAAGCTAGTATCAGTGATTTGCAGCAGTTTTTCCAGAGAAACTTTCGAAAACCAACTACATACCTACAGTTTAAGGTAAGATCCATGTAATGACATCAAGTTAAACTTGAATTCAATAAACAAGTACTACTTTGTTTGTTTAGTTGTTGAAGAAATGTATAAATTATTTTAAATGAATTTCGAAATTTACTAACTGTTACATTTGAAAACCAAAAGTTATATCTCATTTTTTGTGGATAAATAAATTTTAATTGAATTTTTTGAAAGTTATTAAGACTTTTGCCAACCTTGACAATTCAAATAAAATAAAACCACATTTTATTACTGTTTAATTATTTATTATAAAAATTTAGTTTTTATTACTTAATCAGTACATTGCGTATAAAAAAGGAGAGTTTCTATTTTTTTCTTTTACTTTATCATTATGATTAATATTAAATTACTTTAAGTAAATAATTTATATTATAATTAATTAATTTTCACTACTTGTTTGCTTTTTCTGCTTAAAGATGTCTTTTGTTTTGTTCTATAAAAAAAGTAATATAAAACTAAAAACTAAATTGTCTTAAAGCACCTTTTTGCTTTCGGTCTTGAATTACAAAAGTATTACATTATTTTGTTGTTCTTCTTTATATATATAAAAAAGTGTTTAAAATTACTAATGCTAAAAATTAAACTACAATAGAAATTAAAATAAATAGACTTTAAAATAAGGAATAGAGAGAGCAATATAAAAAGTTATGCAAAAAAATACAATAAAATGTAAATTCCATAAAATATTTTGATACAAAATTATTTCGAAAAATTTAACATTTTTCTCATATTTTTCTTTAAGAGAAAATTAACTTTTTATATGCTTTTTCATGATTAGTGGCCACATGGAAATGATAGTATAAATAAATTAAGTTGCACAAAAGAATATCAATAAATAATATTTAAAATTAAGGAGGAAGTATAAAAAAATATGTTTAAACTAATTTTTATATAATACCTGCGTTAAGTGTGTTTTTTTTTTTAATTATTTTTAAAAGAAGCCAATGCCAGGTTTTAAAAAAGCAATTTTCGGTATGAAAAAAGGCAATTACATTTATATTGTCAGTTGTTGATTCTAAGATAAATTGTAATGCTTTTTTATATTTAAATAAAATTGCTTTTAAAAGCGGGCATTGTTATAGAAAATTTTTAATAGTTTTGTTTTGTTTCTTATAAATTGATTTTTTTTCTTTAACTAAAAAATCTAAATATTTTGTTTAAATTATTTTACTATTACTTTACTAGCGTATGTTTTTCTGTTTTTTTTTTTACTAAATATTATTTTTTTTAAGAAATTAATGTTTTTAATAAGTAAAAAAGTCTCTTTTTCTTAATTTTATGAAAAAATTTGCCATATCAAATGTTTTTTTCTTTCTTAAATCGTTTTTTTTTTAATTTTAATATTCGTTGTTTTTGTTTTGTGGTTTTCTAATTTAATATTGTTGACCATAACGTCCAGTCATGCCACTGTCATAGAGTTTTCCTAGTGTATCACTGGCTGTGGCTTGTTGCTGATGGGCGGCATGATTGTGGTGTGCTGAACCGTATACCATTGTGGGTGGGGCACCATAGTTGACTGATGAGGGTGCAGAGTCTTGGTGGTACAAGTAACGTTCTTTCTTCGAGCGATTTTGCACTGTCTTCCAGATGGCGAACACTGACAGTTGAGCTAATAAGAATACAGCACCAGCTATAATGAGACCTGAAGCACACATATTGAAAAGAAAGAAGAATATTTTTTTAGATTTGAAAAATGTGTTGAAAATTTAACTTTTTTTAATTTTAGGCAAAAATTACTCATTATTTTAATAATACCTAGAGCTTTATATTAAAATTAGCTTAGTAAGCATTTTACGTAAGATTTTATGAGAATCTATAAGTAGTGTTGGAAAACGTTTTCTTGAATTATGCAAGTTTTTGATAAAAGTAATGAAATTCTTTGATAATACTTTTAATTTTCTGTTAGCTGTAATCTGCCAAATAATCTATAATATTTGTATGATAAATTTATTAACAGTGTTGAAAAGTTTTTTTTTAATTGCTAGGCTCGAATGCAGTATTTTTAAAAATACTACAAAATTTGGTTAAATTTTAAATTAGCAAAGGAGTTGCTATAGATTTTAGTGAGTAATATTAGCAGTGTTGGTAAACGCTTGTTTCTTATTTATAAATTATCAGGTAAATTTAAGTTTTGTTTAATAATACTTAAAGCATTTTATCAATTTAGATTAAGGGAACAATTTGGTTTACTAATTAATAAAATTTATTAGTAGTGTTGAAAAATTATTTTTTTTTTATTTTTTTAAGTTTTGAGTTTAATTTTAGAAGTTTCTTGATAACACTTGAATATTTAATTTAGTTTTGAGCTTAAAAATAATATCTATTAATTGTGTTTAAATTTATGAAAAGTGTTGGAAAACATATTTTTTATTTTTTTAGTTGTGAGATTAGTTTTGGAGTTTTCTTTAAAAATACTTAAACCTGCCATTTAGTTTTGAGTTTAAAAATAATATCTACTGATTTTTGTGTAAATTTATGAATAGTGTTGAGAAACGCTTTTTGATTTGGCAATTTTTTTTAAATAAATTATATTTTTACCATGAACTGGTTGTGAAATAGTAGTTAAAAATACATGGTATTTAATAAAGAAAATAAACAAAGAAAGTAAATTGTTTAACAAACAATTTTAGTTGGTTTTTAAAAATGTCTAACTGAAATGTTGACTTGAGGTTGGTGCTATTTTATTAATAGTACTTCGAAATTGTATTTATTTAAGAGGCAAAACAAGACTGGATTAGTTTTAAGGTAAATTTATTGGTAGTGATGAAAAACGCTTTTTAAATTTTAAATATTTTAACTGAAATGAAGTGTTTTTTTTTAATAATACTTAAATATTTTGGATTGATGACTCAGGGTTGAAAAAGTTAAATTTGGTTAAATTCATTAACAACGTTTAAAAATCACTTTTATTTTGAATTATAGCGATTGTAATTTGTTATTTTTCTTCGGAATTGAAATTAAATGAAAATGTTGTTACAATTTCGAAAAAATTTCAAATGTTTAAATCAAAAGACTTAAGACACATGTTTAAAATAAGCAAATGAAAAGGAATTTATTTTTATTTTCTTTATTTAAATTAAAAATTTTTTTTTTTACCAAATTTTAAGACAGTTTAAAGAAAATTTCTTTCATGTTTTTTATACCACCACGAAAAACCCCATTGTTCTATTTCCGTTTAAAGTCGAAACAACTAAAATTGTTTACCTTGACTATTGTTTTTTTTCTAATGTCAGACAGGAGAAAGTGTTGATATTTGTTTATGGCCATGTTTTTCTTTTTATACTTTTTTTGGAGAAATAAATAAAACTCTTTTTTTCAGCAGAAAATTTTAAACAATTTCTTATTGTTGCGCTTCAACAAAATAAGCTATGTTTAACTGTCTTGTAATCATCATCAAAATTACATTAATTCAAAGTGGATAGATTTCATAGTATTTATGTAGAATGTTTGTTGCACCAAAACATTGTTAGTTTTTGAATTACGTGGAAATCTAATTTTAAGATTTTTTAAATGTTAAATCGTTAAATAATGATAAGATTACATACTGCCTTTAAAAAGAACCACATTCATACCTATCTACTGGGTTTACGTTTAACTACAGGAAGACTTTAAGCACAAGCCATATTTAAGTCAAAACAGACAGACAGGAAGACAGACAGACAAACGTAAAACAAATTTCAAGTGGGTTGATGAAGTTTGCAGTAGACCAACAGCATACATTTTTGGTTAATAACAATCATAATAAAAATAATAACTGAAGAAATGAAGTGGCGCTTGAAGACATTTTAAAGACTTTAGAAACTAGATTATTTATTCCTAGGAATTGGTTGGATATCAAAACAAACCATGTGTGGTTAGGATGAGAAAAATACTGTGCTTGGAGTATTTCAACAAGGTCTTAAATACCCATTTTTTAGTACATAAAAGGCCAAGAAAACCACATATTATCCAAATTTGTCTTTATTTTCGAGGTGTTGCTTTAGTTTAGATACATCTTTTTTATTACAAAAACATACATATTTGTTAAAAATGTCTGTTAACTCCTTTGTTGGCTCTCATATGCAACTAAGATTGTTGGATTATTACTAGTGAGTGCTTTTTTTAAAACAACAGGTGGTAAAACCGTTTTTATTAATGCTTCACCTATCTTTAAACTATTTCTTAAAGGAGTAAACAGACATTTAATACCTTATACAATAGAATGCATTACTAGACATACGAATATGTCCGCTTATCTCTCTGAGCATGTATGATGATGATTGCTTTAGCAGGTTAGTGGCTTTCTTTGTATGCATTTTTTGGCAACATTTTTTTTTGGCAAGAGTTTCGTTTGTGTTGCTGTTTTTTTTTTTTGTGTCTTATCCATATTTCTTACATTTTGCTTGGATGGTTGTGTCAAGCTTTGGATAGAAAACATTTGTTTTATGGTTTGCACGATTAGCAACCGTAACACAACATATTGTATCATGTTCAAACTACTGAACTAGTGACCTGATCACGAACTCTCTCTCTATTTTTCATTTTGTTGCCAAAAAATTTTAACAAAAACAAGCCAAATACACAACAGAAATAAATAATTTGTATTTATTTTTTATATTTCACTCTAGCCATAAATTGTAAATTGAAATATTTTAAACAAGAAATCTATTAAAAGGAATTTCATCAAATCATCTTTAAAATTTAAAAAATATAATACATTTCTGTTATGTTTTTGGGTCAGTTGTTCAGGTAAAGAAAAATATTTGTAATATAAATCAAGGGTTAAGTGTTTTTATACGAAATGTAGTGAAAATTATTGAAACTAAGGCAAATGATTTAATGTAGAGAAATTAAATAGTTTTACACATATTCTGTTGTGTTTGTTTAAAATACTTAAAACTAGTAATTTTGTTAAGATGTAGGGAATTAAGGCACCAGTTGTTGTACAATATTTTTAGTAGTATTCTAAAATCAATTGTTTAATATAAAAATTTCTGGGCTAAAGTTCTTTTTCTTTAATAATGGTTAAAAAGTTTTTAAATTTAAGAATTAGTGCAACATTGTCCATGTAAATTTTTTAATTTTAAAAATATTTGTCTGAAATGCCTAACTTCTGTATTAGTACTTAAATTATTTGAATATTTGAGTCTTGTCAAACAATCGTAGTTAGTTTTTAAGGAAATTTACAAGTATTGTTGAAAAACGTTTATTTTCATTAAACTAGTTATTGACTTAAATGCTTTTATGATTTTTTTCATTAAAATTAAATTATTAAATTAATGAACTCATGCTAAGTAAATATTTTCTCTAATCTATATACATAAAAATGAATGTATGTATGCAACTCCAAAACGGCTGAGCCGATTTTGATGAAATTTTCACAGCATGTTACTGTGACTCTGGAAGGAATAAAAGACTATATGAAGTTTTGATTGTACAAACAGGGGTGGCACCTACGTCAGTGATATGTGGTACATATGGTGTTGGCATAATTAGGAATACAGGAGAAAAGTGGGTGGGACCACGCCCCTTTTTAGACAAATTAAAAATCGTAATATAGTCTTAACTACTGGACCGATCGTCATAAAATTTTCACAATAGAATATTCTTACGAACATTCTTGACTATATAAAGTTGTAAGTGGACCAAGGGGCATGGCCTCGCTCACTCAATTGCATCGCTCATATGACGCACTTCAGTATCCTATTATTTTTTCATATGGAGCAGATGGATATCACTTTGAAATGCGTCAAATCAATCAATCAACTCGTAAGGCCGTTAATTATCCTATTGAGTTCTTAAATTCACTCGATGTGCCAGGCTTTCCACCACATGTGCTACAACTTAAAATTGGAGACTTGCAGTAAAAAAACTGGGAAATAATTTAGTAGAAGCGACCATTATAACAGTAAAATATAAAGGTACAGATGTACTTTTGCTACGCATTCCAATGCTACTAACAGATTTACCATTCGATTTAAAACAATTTTTTCCTGTTCGATTATCGTTTGCGATGACTCAATATTAATATCCCGTGTATATGTGTATGCTCCTGATGGGCAAACTAAACCTAAAGCATTGCAATAAATACATTAAAATTAAATAAATAAATAAATGTTTGTAAATATATAAATGCGTTTTATTTTATTTTATAACGAGGTGGGGAGCTAGCGAAGCACACCGGGTTTAGCTAGTAATACATAAATATTAATATTAAAAAAACAGAAATCTATAAATATCTACAAACAACACAAGACACGGTGTAAAAAACTGTCATACAATCTCCGGTGTTTTCGTAGTTGCAAATAGCAGAATCTACCATAAAAGAGACAACAATAACATTGCTGATAGTGCCAACCAACGGTTGACGTAGCAATGAAAAACAACAACAAATTTGTATTACTACAAATAAGAAGAATGCACACACATTGTAAACGTATGTAAATTTCATTCTAACTCATAACATGTAAAAAGAAATATGATAAATTCCCGAAATCTATTTCTCAATAATGGTGAGTTAAATAGATGATGTTTACAAGTAGATCTTGGACAACAAACATTCCTGATGACGCCCCTGGCAGGGCAGGAAATGCATTCCAATGTGCCGATTGTCTAAAAATATTACTTAACAATGGTATTCTTTAAATTATTAAGTTATTGAACTCAAGCCAAATGAAAATTGTCTCTAATAATAAAATGAAAAATCTTTACAATAATACTGCAAATTTTCTATAGTTTTCTCACTTATGGAAACAATTATTTATTAAATTTATAAGTAGTATTGGTTAAGGATTTTATATCAATAGTAGCTACATCATGTTATTGATTTTGATTTAAGAAAGAATTCTAATAAGTTTTTATACAAAATTAAGAGCAGTGTTAAGAAGCATTTACCTTATATTGGAGATATATAAAAGGATAGTGTAAATCGGCAACAAATGCAACGCAATACAGATACAACAGGCATTTTGTTTGTGTAAAATAATGTACTACTGTCAAAAAAAAAACTTGAAAAATTATTACTTTTGACATAAGTAAATTGTAAACAAAGGCAGTCAGCTGTGCTACTGCACTCATCTTATATAATTACACAATGCAAAAAATTTTATTTTTATAATACTACAAAAACTCATTTATCTAAGAAAATAAAACGAAATTGCACTACATTGTGAAAAAAAAATAATTATAGTGTTGTAAGAGGTTTTGCATTTTAGCATGATTTCTCTAATGAATACTTTGTTTTTTAACAATACCTAAACTAAACTAAATATTGAAACTATAGGAATAATCATATAAAGCTTTTAAATTAAATTATAAACAGCCTCTAAAAACTAATTTTATACTTTGAACGTTTTTTACCTTCTGGGTAGAATTTTTATAAAAAAACTTTTGTTTACATTTGCCATATTATAAATGGAAAAGGTATGCTAGTACTTACCATAACCATTGAGACAAGTGATAGCTTCTTCCGTAATGCCCGAATAAATCTTTTCACGTGTTTCGGCCGAATTCAAGGCATTGGCATCTTCACGATTGAAACCGAATTTGTCGGTGATTTGTATAGATTCAGTCAATAAAATTTTATCATCGCCTGGCTTTTGGCTACTAACATCACGTTGCTGACGATGCAAATGTGTAGTGGATAACATGAATTCAGCTGCAATACACAAAACACATAAATTTTGACTTTTATAAGACAACAAAGAAACCTCCCTCCCTTCCCCTTAAATTACTAGAAAAAACACTTACCAGCATCTGTACCATTAACAATAGATCTCTTCTTGCGGCCATAGGAAACCAACGATTTCAAGTCACCACTAACGGCATCTTCATTGTCGCACACAACTGGTTCACATCTGGGTATGCAGGGGGTAACCAAAGCGCGGAACTGAACAACATCCGAGGAGGGGAATTTGAAGGCATCAAACTGAGAAACCAAATATTTACGATTCTGAGACATTTTCTGAACAGCACCCATGATGTACTGATCGGTGGGACAACCATGAGCATCAATTAAAGTAATCTCAGCATTGTCAGTGCCATCCAAAGCAACCAATTCACGGACGAAAATTTCATAGGGACTATTTTGATCGATGATCTCGAATCTCAAGGCCAGGGGATCACCAACTTCGGCAATACGTTTCATGTCGCTGCCATCGCGAGAAGTGATCTTCATGATTACATTGGGTGAGTCGATGATGATTTCTTCGCTCAACGAAGACTCAATTTCACCGGTAACACCCAAATCAACATCATTGGAGACGGTTTTGTTGGTCAAGTCAAACTGGCAGGATACAGCCAAGCCCAAATCGGAAGATGTCACAATCATATCATGATGTTGTATAACAATATCGTTCATATAACGGCCATAGGCAGATTGACGTACATTACATTCCAAATCATTATAGCCCATGCGGAAATCGAATTCCAACGAGTTGTTAACGTTGATCGAGCAATGTTTGGGTGAGCCCTTGGCATAGACCTTGCCATCAAACAACTTGGAAGTACGAATCTTGGTAATCATTTCACCAGCCTTGCACTCAATCGAGACATTGTAGCAAGAAGACAATTCATAAGTGGCAGCTTCGGCAACATCCAAATAAGGATCCAACACATCGGTCAAAGTAGAGCGAGAGTGATGAGACAAACGGCATACCATATCACCAGTATCGTTATAATCATAAGAATGACATCTATTAAAATAAAATTTTTATATATTTCAAAAAACCATTTTCTAACCAATGTAAACAAACAATTCATGGTGTAACTATAGTTACAATTCTTACCTGTATGGTGAGTTCAAACACAATTCACGACATTCTTCAATGGAGTTGATATCTTGATATACTGAATCTACTGTCTTTAAGATTTTACCCGAAAGTCTCTTGAATTCACACAATTTGCTGGGCTCTTCAGCACAATTATTTTCCAAGTAGTCAGCACCATCATAGGGTTCCACATTGTTGGAGCCGGACAAAGTAATACGATCCATATCAGATAATTCACACAAACCAGAATGATGATAATAATTGGCCGATCTGTATTGTTTTTGTAGGTTTCGAGGAGTAAAAATAAACAAAATTTTGTAACCAGACACGTACACACATACAAGATGGAAATTTAAAAAGTTGAAAGGCAAAGCCCAGATAGGGAGAATGAAAAGAAAAGAGAGTGATGGAAATGGAAAGATGAGCAAATTATAGTTATATGAAGGCAAACTAAAAAAACTTTGAAAAGTTAGAAGAGAAATGTAATGTTCTGAAAAACAGTAATTAAGCAGTACTATTTATCATAGTGTTAGTAAAAGTAATCATTTTAGGGGTGATTACAAGCAGTGCTTTAAATTAAATAAGTTTTTTATTTGTTAAGCTTAAATTGAAATTGATTTATTGTTATGTTATTGTAATAATACTTTAAAACTTTTGTTATTTAAGGCTTTGCGGTAGTTTTTTTTTGCCTAAATGCATTAGTATTGTTGCACAAAGTCATGTTAATTTTAAGTGTTTTTATTTTCAAAATAACAGTATGTTTTAATAAACATTTAAATTTATATTAACAAATGATCAGTGAAAAATTAGAGTTATGTACTTTTATTGAGCAGTGTGAGTTAAATATCACAATATTTGATAAAATATATTATTAGTTGCATTTGAAATACACCTAATTCTGTTTTTACACGGTTTTGATTTAACACGGTTTGAAAATAAACAAATTTAAGGCCCCGACTACCGTTCACAACACCAAGTATTTTAATGCTGTACGTTGTAAACTGCGATTACGATTCACAGCACTTGTCGGTTTAATCTTAAAAAAAGGCATGTTGTGTTCTAGTCGAGACATTTTGGAGTTGTAAACCATAATCGAGCCATTAAATTTTTACACGATTTTATTCCATTTAGCACAATTCAAAATCTTTTGAGCCTAAATTTGTTTTCATTAAATTTAATTTTTTCGAAATAGTATGTTCATAGATATCACAAATTTAGGGCAATTCCATTTTTGTGGATAGAAGAAAATTTACTAGCCAGAGCAATTGTAGTTAGATTTTTGAGACTGTAATCGATTCAATTGGTTGTGTATGGACTTTATTTTTAACATACTCCCACATTGTAATCCAGTAGTATTCAAACGTTTGATAGGGTATGCCATTGAACAGCTGTTAGAGCATACAATCAAATGAACTTGTCATACGTTTTCACATTACTTTTAAGCTTGGAGTTCATATCTTTTTTTCTTTAATAACCATGCTTGTGTAAAAATACATCTGAAACCTTAAAAAATCCTTGTTTTTCACTAATTTGAATGTTTTACAGATAAGTACCCGTTTAAACAGTCGAACATTTGGAAGAAAAACATCTGGAATTCTCTTTTGTTTTTTCATTCGTGGTCACACTGTCAAACAATGTTGTCAGACACATTTCATTCTTATTTGTTTTTTTGACATTTCTCTTATTCGTGCTGTGTAATAATAATTTGTAGTAAATTTTAGCAAAGAAAATGTCAACAAAGCATGTTCACCGAGTACCGAACACAAAATTGATTCTATCTTCCCCACCCGTAATTTTCTACCAAATGTTCGACTGTGTAAATGGCGACTAAGTAACCAATCATCTATTTTGCATACGATCAATGTCTTTTTAACACGGTCTTTTACACGAGATTTTCTGGAACCAATTACCGTGTAAAAACAAAATTGGGTGTATATCGGCTTGGAGCTTATGAAATTTTATGAATAGTGTTGGAAAACGCCTTAAGAGTTGTTTCAATTTTTAGGGGTGATTTCAAGAATTTTTTAAAATTTTCTCACCAAAGGGTTAAAAAAATATTTATTTTTGGGAATTTCTTTAACTTTTGGAATAGTGTTGACATAATATTTAAATATTTACAATATTTTTTCATAGCTAAGAAAATAATTTTATTTCAGCTTAATTTTGTTAATAGTGTTTGTCAGAGATTTTATATTTTTTTGTAGATTTTGTGACAATAATGCCATAATACTCGTTAATAGCTATTAGAAGTAGCTTGAAAAATATACATATTTACTTGGAATTTATGGCATTTTATGAGTAGTTTTGGAAAATGTGTTTTCGGTTTATTATTTTTTTTTTTTAAATAAAGAAAATTAGCTAGTTTTAGTTAAAATTTTTTGATAGTGTTGGAAAACGTTTGTCTTAATGTTGCATATTTATGACCTTTTTTTTTGCTTGGACCAGCACTCAGGGGATACCCCCTACTCATGCAATGCATTGAACTAGGAAAATAGGTTATGGGAGGGAGGATAGAGGGAGTAGTGTTTGTGAACATTTGATTTGAATTTTCCTATATTGAAAGTGGCCGGGAATACTTCTGCTAGTAGTTTGTTCCACATACGGACAGTACGGCTAAAGAACGAAGTGTGTGTTGTGCGATCCACTGTCCATTCGACCACAAATGGATGAACCCTGACTGAAGAACGTGTATTACGTAAAAAACTGCGTGTTTCAGAAACAAGTTCCCTAATTTCAACAGAATGTATTCCATTATAGTATCGATAGCACAGTGAAACACAATCCACATTGCGAGGATGCTCCAATGAATCAATAGAGTTGGATGCCCTACTGTCACCGATAAGCATCTTCGCCCTGTCCTGAAAGCGGTCGAGTAACTCCAAAATAGACTTTCAAGAACCGGCCCATACATCTGAGCTGTATTTTATATTCGATCGAATATAGGCGGTGTAAATTGTATGGAGAGCAGATGGAGCAAAGTATTTCCTACACCATTTCAGAAAACCAAGGCACCTGAACGGTTCTTTTGACACTTGAAAAATGTATTTGGGCCAGCGGACATCACACTGAATTCTCATGCCTAGAACGTCAAGCGCGTCTCATTCCTTAATATTTACACCGCCCATAAAAACAGATGAAGCAACACAATCTATAATGATCGATAATACTTTAAAAATTTATTGAGTTTTGTTTTAAACATGACTATGTATTCCTTTTTAGGTAAATTTATAAATAATGTTTTTCATTTAGGTATAATTTTTAAAAACTAATTTAATTTGTTTTTAATTTTGGGTAAAAAGGAAGAAAGAAAACGATCAGAGCTTTTCTAGTTTTGTATTAGTGTGGGAAAGTTTAAGTTTTGAATATAGTTTTTTTTCTAAAGCATTCCGTGTGAGTTTGTTAATAAACCTTTAAACCCAATTAATAATCACCTTTTTCCGTTTTTATTCATGAATATATTCATTTGTGCGTATAAATAAATAATTTTCATAATGTGTGGCAGTAACTGTTTTTGTTTTAATATTATAAGTTATGTGTGTGTGTGTGTTAAATATAGTATATATGCCGCAATGTTTAACTTGAATACTTTATCATATTCATGTCATATTTTTCATGTTTCTCTTTTACATAAACCATTTCGATTTATTTTTACTTTTCCTTTACTGTAAAACGCAATCGTAAAACTTACCTGCATGTAAATTCAGTTTCACCCAAACACAATTCCAAGCAATCACGTCTTGAATACACATTCTGACTGGATTTAACATGTTCAACTAAACGATAGTTTTGTACACGATCAATGCACCAGGCTTTAGAGCAAGGACGTACACCCAAACAAGATTTCTGTGCGTAAATTGTAAAAACTGGGTACTGTGAACGCGAAAGTGATCCTAAAAATAGATGATAACAAAAAATAAAAAAAATATATTGTAATAAAATTTATTTTGCTTTTTTACGCATTTTTATTTTATAACGGTTATTGGAGTAAATGTCTAGTTTAAGATTCTAGTTTGCTGTTTTTTTTTGTTTTTCTATTTCAACATTTATGTTTTCGTTTTTGGCTAAAAACCAGTGCCTGGCCTTTTTATTTTGTGAGTGTGTGTGTTTTTAGCATTGAGCCTGCCTATAAAATTGCATATTTTAAACACGCACTTGTTGTTGGTTGGTAGTAAAAAATTAACAGGCGTTAAGAAATCAGACGAAGGCCAAAATAATCTTTGTCGTTTTGTATATAGTATTTTTTTGTGGCACTAAAAAAGGCTTGTAGTGTGTAGAAACCAACAACAGCAGCACCAACATTCAACATTACAAGAGGCAACACTATGGGCTGCTGATTTTTGTTTTTGAAATAAGTATTTTTGTTTAGAATATAGTTGTAAGAGAACAATTTTAAAACAAATCTTCCTTTTCTTTTTATTATTGGTTATAAATTTTTTAGTAATAAAAGACCAGCTTATTCACAGTCTTTAAATATAAACAAAATCAATTTCGGTTAACGTGTTTAGGTTTGCTTCTTAAGTCTTTTGTTTAAATAACAAAGTATAACATTTAGTAATAAACCCATTATTCTTCAAGAAAACCTTGTTTATTATTTTGAATTATTAAAACAATGTTAAGAATTGTTCTTTTCGAAAACTCATTTATATTTTTTTATTAAATCACTTGCGCACCATTGTGCTTATTTTTTAATGTTTTTATACTTTATGTGTTTTTGAGTTTTATATTTTTTTGTAGTGTTTTTTCCTCTCTCTCTTTACAAAGTGCGTTAAGGCGTTGGCAAAATGATTTTGTGTTACTTGATTTTATTTTTATATGCGAATAAATGTTTGTCTACATATATTTTGCCAAACAAGACATTTAGCCGGGAAACCTGTTATTAAAAGCAGGCCTATAGTTAGATTTTGTTTGCGGCTTTCTTTATATATATTTTTTCCTTACAGAGTCAGCTTGGCAATATGAACGCGTAAAGTTTTAATAATTTTTTTATTACTTAGTTTATTTTCAATCACAAAATAACAAGGACAAGTTTGTAAGACAAGCCCCCTTTTTAAGACATGACAGTTAATTTATCTGACGGCACGAGAATTTCATGCAATAGGTCAGCTTAAAATAAAATGAAAAATAAAAACTAAACTGCAATACTATTATTGAAATACTTAAAAAATACTGTAAAGCATTTTGAGTTAGCAGGATTTGCAAACAGAAGTGTTTGAGTATGAGTTTGACTTTGTGTTTATGTTTAGTATCTGTTTTTCTTAAACAACTTACCTGGTGTTTTATCCGCTGTGGTTTTGAATAGTACACATAAGCCGGTTTCATAATTAACAGCGGTACATGATTCATTTATCTGACAAGCCTCTAAGCAATCGGTCAACATAAGAGTACCAGGCAATGTGTCAAGCATATTCGATGGCGCCGATAATACATAGCTGTAATTTATAAGGAAGAGTAGAAATTTATAACATATTTCATTTATTTATACTTTGTATTTGTTACATATTTTGCTTAAGATTTTGTAATAAGATTAAAGAGTGCTAAAGTGTTAGAATAGTTAAAGCTGTTATATGTTAATGTAAATAATGTTGAGAACATTTAAGTTATTTTTGGCAAACATTATAAGAATTAAACCACATTATAACTGTGGTATCAAATAATTCATATTTTACATTAAATTTAATGGTAAGGAGGAAATTTTCAAAAAACCTTAATGATTTTTTTATAGTTTTTGGGGGCTTTATTCCAGAGGTAATATATAATGAATATAAAAAATTGTTATTTAAAATTTAAGTAGAAAAAGTTTAAAAGCCTAAACTCTTTTGAATCATGTTATTAATTAATTATTTAGAGCAAATATTATATAAATAAAAAATTGAATTCAATTAATTTGATCAAAGAATTTAACACGTTATATTTGTAATACAAAATATTATAACATGATTATAAGGTCGCCTAATAATATAAAGCACAAGTTTAATATTTAATAAAGTTAACTAGCAATAGAAAATTAAATTTGTGTTAGGTGTTAAAATAATATACAAATAGTACTTCTTTTAAGCTCAGAGTTCTAAAACTAAAAGATTTTCAAAAGTATACTTAGAAATTGTTATAGAAAATACTATTAGACTCAATAATTTCTATAGAAAATACAGTTAACATAAGATTTTCTACAGAAAATACAGTCACACAGAAGATTTTCTACAGCAAATACTGTTGTATACAAGATTTTCATTATTTTTTTTTCTTTAGAAAATACTATTATTTATTCTATAGAAATTGTCACTATGCTGAACTTTTCTATAAAAAATACTAATATACTAAAAATACTATTCTACTAATATAAAAGATACTATTAAACCGGAGATTTTGTTTATAAAATACTATTAAATACAATTTTGTTCATTAGGAATGTCTTTAGATTTAGTAGAAAATCATTATGAGTCAAAAAATTTTGTAAATTTGTCGTATAATATAAAATATTGAAAACTCTTTGAAAGTATCAAATGAGTCATGGATGTACTTTCAACAAAATTAATAATCGTATCAACTTTTATAGTAAAGATAGATAACATTGTAATGAACGATTAGTTGGTGGCCCATTTGTTAAATGAAAAAAAATCGTTATATTTCTAGCGGGAACAAACGTTACGTCTGCATTGAGATTATAGCAGGGGTGAGAATGTGCTCAACTACAATATTATTTGTAGAGGCCGATCGTGTGTTCTATTTCGGATTAGGCCAAAAATCAGCATAATACCAATATTCATTATTCGGCGATATTTTGACAGAATACCGAAACCAAATCTTTTATGAAGAAACGATATAGGTTATGGAATTCTTAAAGTGATGCAAGTAATTAATAGAATACAAAAATTTCTATATTATTGTAAAATATTTTAAAATAACTGAGAATTTTTCCTCTTGCGAGTACTAATTGTAAAATTTTTAAAAAAATTTTTTATTCGAAGTTTTTACTTCAGGTTAAATATGCAATTCATTTGAAAACAATTGTACACTACTATTTATTTTTGTATATTTTTGTTATATGTTTTACATTAGCTTTCCGTTGGAAAGCATAAATGCATTACATTTTGATAGTGTCTCTTTGTATATTTTTATATGATTTTACATTTATGCTTTCCAACGTATGTAGATAACCAGCAATCACTTGCATGAAATCCAGCATGATAAAGTCTTTTTATATTTTTGCTTTGGTTTTTGAATTATATTGTAATTTGAGTGCATTATAAAATTATAACATATTATAGAGCATTAAATGCCTTATAATGCATTTAAATTCATGCAATTATATGTGCTATAATAATGGAAATAAAATAAGTAAAAATGTATTATTTGGCAAATATATAAATTTAATATTATACTATAATTTAATTATAATATAGTATAATAATTTAGAACAAAAACATTTTGTGTTGCAATTTATTTTGCTGGAATTGTAATGTAGTATAAAGCACTACAATGAAATTATAATGTTTTATATAACATTATAATGCAATTACAACCCGTTATAATGTATTATTTTGTAATTATAATGTGTAATCTTATATTTTAGTACAATTATAATGTACTTATATTATAATGAAATTATAATGTGTTATAATTACATTATAATGAGTCACAGTGTATTATAATGCAAATATAGTGAATTTCTAAATATAATATTGTAATTATAATGGACTTAAGTATATTATAATAAAACTATTACATATCATAATATGTTATAATAGCATCATCAAAAATTATAATATATTATAAAGCTTTAATAATGTATTCTAATATGCTTGTCATTTAAATATTTAAAATATAATATTATAATCAAATTTAGCACATTAATTGCTCTAACTATTATATGACACTCTATATATATTCGAGAAATAAAGGCATTTTCTCACATTCTGATTTCTATTAACGACTATTTTGCTTAAAACAAAATCAACCAAAACAATAATTAACAGTTCTACAATAAAAAAAACCCACATACATATTACAATCTGATATAAAATAATAAATTTCTCTCAATTTAAACATACATACATATCTACACAATTGAACGCCTTGGCAGTTCCTCTAAAAAAAGATAATTTCCTATACCAAAACACACATCAAATAAATTACACTTTCAATCTTGATAAAAAAAAATTTTAAGAAAAAATTAAAACTATATTATCATAATGTATCAATAAAACATGATTAAACAAAAAAAAAATCGGACTTTAACAAACAGTAAAACAATACACGTAGTTAACACATTTAGTTTTTTTTCCGGCTTTAATGAAAACGAAAGTTCAGTGACTACGTTTTTACAATGATGCTGAAGGTTTAATAACAATTATATGATGGGAAGATGAGTCTCAATAAATGTGTGTAATATGATTTTAAAGCTCTTGATGTTGTCTTAGCTATGAGTAAGCAAAAGAATTTGTTAAACTTTATAAGTTGTTAGATGTTAATGATATGTTGCTCATATTCACAATAGACATTATATATGTGAGTGTGTATATTTATGTTTTTAAAACTAAACAATAAAATTAGAAAATAATGCTATCAAATATTGTTCAATAAATTAACATTAAATTAACATACATATACATAAATATAAACTGTAAAAAGACAAACCATGTATTTTTTATTTTTGGTATGAGAAAAACCAAAAGTTATTTTCATTTTTTACCGTTACAAATTAGCATCAAAAATTGTAGTAGTTTAAAAAATTTAAGAGCGAATGTATAAATAATTTTTATAATTTTTTTTAATGAGAGTTGCTTGCTGCTTTTGTCAAACGTTTCTAAGTATTATTTAGATTTAGTTATTTTGAAGCTAAAAAAGAATTTCACTTTTTATTTTTTTGAGTGTTTGAAAAATAAAAGACCTAATCAACAAAATTGTAAAAGGGCAGTTGGAAGTTTTTATTAATGAAATTGTGTTTCTGGTTTATTAGCGAAAACAGTTAAGTTATATATATAGGGAAATTTTGAAAGATAGATACATAGCTGTTTGACATCAAAAAACCTATGGAATTTTTTAAGGTTTATAAAACATGAGAAATGTATTATAATTTATAATTTATTATAATGGTTTATGATGAAATTATATTGAGTATAATATAACTATAATGTGTTATATTGTATTATAATTTAATTATAATGAGTTATAGTGTAACATTATAGTGAGTTTTATATTGCAATTGTAATGTTTAAGAATGTAATATAAAACATTGGCTTCAAACATTATATAAAACAGATATATAAAACAGATACAACATTTTACAGTTAGTTGACATTTAATTTCTTGAATTTACCTAAATATTAAAACTAGGTTTTAATGCTGAGATATATTAAACTGATGCACTTGCAACAGTGATGCAATAGTGTCAACACAATACAATTTTTAAACACGTAAATAGAGAAGGAAATCAGAGTTGTCAGCGCTAGCTTTTGATATTTATAATAATTTACCATCATTTTTGTTTCTTTAACTACTAGAAATGTGTTAGCAATTTTCATTAAACTGTCTCAACTCTTATTTATTACAGCAATGCAATGTGTCTACAATTTGTATACAAATTATCTTTCTGCTCCCATTTCTTTAACTTATTTTTTATTTTTACATTCGTTTGATGTGGTCAATTTCATAATTAATTACATCACTTACCCCGTTATAATTTCAAAACCAATCATATCCGGATCACATTCCTCTTCGATCATACCAGCACCATTATTGCCGCCTTCAAAATCCGTTGGCATTTCAGTCTTTGATTCTTGTTGCAATTGCTCTTGTTGGACATTTCCGTTCGCTTGATTAGTGGCAGCAGCAGCGGCAACAGCCGCATCCAATGGTTTTGGCAATTCACTGTCATTCATAACATTTCCTGTTAGATCAGCTTCCTCAACAAACACGTTCTCCTGTTTGATTGGTGCTGCTGTAGTCGTGGTCGTTGTTGTTGAGGTGGCCTGCTGTTGTTGTTGTTGTTGTTGTTGGGCTGCTGAGCTGACAGACACTTGCTGTGGTGAAGGTGTTACATTAGTACGGGAATATGTTTTGGCCGGCTTGACGGGACGTTTTGTTTTGCGTGCAGCTGACGCTGAGCTAATTACTAAGAAAAGCATTAAAAATACTAGACTTTTTCGCAAGAACATGTTGTTGGCTATTTGTTGTAATTTCTATTTAATACAAAAATGTCTGCAAAGAAAAGAGTAATTAAAGGGTATTTATTAGTTTAATTTGTTTATGAGTTTATTTAATGATTGTTGTTATAAACTTTATGAGGCAATTAAAAGAGCAGCTTGTTATTGGTTTTTATGGAGTTGTATCATTAGGTTTTATTTGTTTTTTAAAAGCCTGTAAATGTTATTATGTAATTGTTCTATTATGATTTTAATTTTTAAAATTCGTAGAAATTTATATAAGTAATTTGTAATTTGTAATATAATTTGATTTCGTTTCTTACAAAATACTTTTGTAAGTTCAGGAGAAATTGTTAAGGGATTTATCAGTTGCAATAATAATTGTTGTAACAAATGTGAAAAATATAATGTTCTTTCAAGCTAAATAAGAATTGTATAAATATTTATTTTACCTTTAAAAATAATCAATTTGCTTTGTATTTAAAGAAATTGTTATTATGCTATAAAGTATTGAATACATTATAGTTATACTTATTACAATATATCTATTATGACAGATTATATTTCTAGCAATAATGAGTTATATCAAAATATCTGTAATAATAGCTTGTATGCACTGCAATTTTGTTATAAAATATAATTATAAAGTATAATCGTATTATAAATATATTAGTATAGTTTGCTATAATACATTCAAATTAAAATATAATTCGTTATAATATATTACAATACGATTATAATTGAATTATAATGTATTAAAATAAACTATATTCATATATTTATGCATTATAATTCTGTCATTAAGTATTACATATGTTATGATCAATTATAATTGTATCACAATATGTTATAAATGTTTATAATTGTATTATAACAAATTATATATCTCTTATAAAGTGTTATAATATAGAATGATGCTTTCTTTTTGTATTACAATATGTTATAATTAATTATAATTATACTAAAATGTATTAAAAATTATTATGATTCTATTATTAAGTATTATAATTCTGTCATTAATTATTACATATGTTATGATCAATTATAATTGTATTATAACAAATTATAATTGTGTTATAAAGTGTTGTAATATATTATAATGCTTTATATTTGTATTAAAATATGTTATAATTAATTATAATTATAATAAAATGTATTCAAAATTATTATGATTCTATTATTAAGTATTATAATTCTGTCATTATTTTATAACATATGTTATGATCAATTATAATTGTATTATAACAAATTATAATTGTGTTATAAATTGTTGTAATATATTTTAATGCTTTATTATATTTGTATTAAAATATGTTATAATTAATTATTATTATACTACAATGTACTATAAATGATTATAATTGTTTTATAAAGTATAATCTATTATAATTGCATTATAACAAAATATAATAATGTTAATGGCTTACAACGCATAAAGTTTTATAACGCATAATTTTCTTATTATAATATATTATAATCAATTATTATTATGTTATGATATATTAAAGCACATTATAATTTTATTGTAATTATTACAATACATTATATTTATGTTATTATGTATTAGAAGATACATATTGTAATTTTGTTTTCAACAACTGATTGAAATTAACATTTTGTTTATGTCTTGAAACCTAAATAAATTTTACATTAATTATAATTTTAATGAGTAGTCTTCAACAAATTGAAATTGCTACTAAAACGTTTACTACTTTTTTTCTAAAACTAATTTCACATTTCTCTTTTTTTAGGTAATTTTACTACTCTAAATTACATTGCACATACAAAATTCTTTATAGGTAAGTCTCTGTGAAAAGATTGCAACAAATGATATCATATAAGCTGCTAATAAAATCCAACAATAAAGAACACATGTTTAAGGCTAAATAACAACTTATTTCATGAGAATTTTATTTTCTCATTCTTAAGAAAGTGGCACTGAAAATTTCAGTTTTTTATTTAACTTTCATTATATAATTAAAGTAAAGCCCAGTTAAGCAGATAATATTTAAAGTTTTTACCAGATGTTTTTATTATATTCTTGCATAATTCTTAAATTTTACATCAAAAAGGTGGTTGGTTTGCAGTTACAAAAAGATAAGCTAATTAGCGTATTATAATATTTCATAGTCTCTTTATTTCTTTATGTTTGTTATTTTCAACTGTAAAATTTATAATTTTAGGTTTAAGATTTTTTTGGTTGTTTTTTTTTTTTTTTTTTTTGCTTAAAGAAGAACACTGTTATTTAACACTATTTGTTAATAGTAGCTATGCCAGACAATTAATAAAATTCATAAGTTTAAAATTCATTAGTTAAAAATATAAGCTTAGTAGAACCTAATAATTAGCACTGAGAGTAGTTGTTTTTATATTTTATGATTATAATTAGCTTGAGCATAAGTTAAAGAAAGGTAAATATTAAACACAAGAAGTTAGTTAGGCAGAGGTAGATAATTAATAATGCAACATTGTGTTGTTTTTCAGGGTATATTGCTTAATAAAGTGAAAACAAAAAAACTGTTCGTTTCTCCCAAAAAATCATCAGAAGTTGTTTTTATATTATTTTGGGGTAGAAGTATTTTAGTAACTCTCCATGAATGATAAAAAGTCGAGCATTGTCTGCTACTTAATTTCTTTATATAAAAATATCAGGTGTCTTAATGGAAATCTGTATTAATTGTATTCACAACACCTCTATACACTCTTAAATTCGTTTCACTGACTAACATAACTAATTCGTTGTGTAAGAACTGGGAGGTCTACTACACAAAAGCAATTGCCTACTAACCTTTAAAATAAATGAAACCGCTACCGCTAACTTCATTTTAAAAACATTCTCAGTTTTTTCCATTTTCATGGTAGAAAAAAAAAACGGTTTAATAAATGACCATATCTACTTTTTGTGGCTTACCATATCAATCTCATTACTCTTTAAGCTTTAGAAGCCAAGATTTTATTACATTTAATTTAGTTTTCTCAGTGTGCGTTTGTGTGTGTGTCTTAAATAATTAATTTTGTGTAAACATAATTATAGTATTCTTTTCATTCAATTGTACCCCAAAAGTAACCTTAATGAAGACTTGACGTTTTTAATTCATATAATTATTTTTTACTTTGAGTACTTTCCTGGCGTTGTATGTAATTAGTATTACGGTTGTTGGTGTACTCCCATATTTTTTTCAGGTTGTCTTGTTTTGTTTCTTTTTGTATTTGGTTGTTGTTTGGTATTATATCATTGTTTTAAATGACATAATTTTAAGTTTATTTTTTTATTTTTATTATTTAACTTATGCTTGTGTTATGTGACGATTCTAAAAAGAGATTTTATTTGTATGCTGGTTTTTATGGGTTTAGCTTAAGTCTTTTGTTTTGTTGGTGAAATTTTTGAAAAGGCAGTAATGTACAATGTGTCTGCTTAAAAAATAAGTTATGCTTTGTTACTATTTTATATTTAAAGTCTACTATAAAGCTTTAGAATGCAAAATATAATATAATAGAATAGAATTATAAAGTATTATTGTATAATACTGCTAAATGTATGACATTAGTGTAGCAATGACTTTTAACGCTGCAGATAACGCAACTAGTCCATACATGCATGTAAAGACTAGACCAAAGTGGAGTCGGAGTGCTCCAAAACTACTCCAAATGTATGAAAAAAGGTGGTCGTTTTAACATTGCGATGTCGTAGGATTGGACCATATAACCCACCGGAGCAGTCCCAAAACTACTCCATATCTCTACTCTATGGAGTACTCAAGAGGGTTAGTTTTAAAACTACACCATTTCACTACCTAATGAAACGGTTTATGTGGTAGTTCAATACGTATGAACACTTAAGTAGAGTCGAAGGGACCCCGTTTTAATAATGAAATCTAATGAAACACTAAAAATAACTTTACGTTTAAGCTTTTTATTATTCTTTATTAAAAATAAAATAACAATAACAACAAAAAAAAAAACATAAACCAATCCATTTTATATAATATATTTATACTTTTGAAAATTGGCTGGCCATCTGTATTAATGTCACAAAGGATTTCATCATATTTCTAACAAATGTGCCGCTTTTTTTTTGACATAGTCAGTGGAGATAGAGGTACATCTTCACCATTATTTCAAAGTATAACCAGGAGTTCTCTCATATTTTCTCTTGATGTCCTACTGCTTAGCTGCCATTGCTCTAATTCAGTAGCTAATCTTTTATTGTTGCATTTCACTTGTAAATCCTGATGCGCAGAAATTTCAGCCTCAGCAGATTCTATATTGACGTATTCTGCTAAGCCACTTGCATATTCAGTTGTGTTATTTTAATTTTTTTTAACATATTTAATCTAATCGCCTTTTATGGCGTGCACTATAATTCATTTTTATATATATCGATGGTCTCATGTAGAAAGGCCCTAACTCGCACATTTGAAACTTTACAGGAGAAGTTAAAAACATAATAGAAACTGTAATATTCAACATGTAACTTTTTCTGTACAACTGCTTATAAAAGCGTTATTTTTTACACAATTACAATAAATTTTTGTGAGGAGGTGTATTTGCGTTAAAGGTATTGGAATCGCAAAAAAAAATTTCGAAAAAGTAGCGAGTTATGGCCTTTCTACATGAGACCAACGATATGTACTTGATATTTTTGTAATATATTTTTAATTTTACTATTTTTTAAACACAAATTTCACAAAATTCACTTTTTAACTGCAAATAAAGAATTAATAATGGGAGCCATCAGGGTTACCAACATATAATTTAATATTATAGATCATACAGTTCTTGGCAATACTGCTATGTTAAAATACAACCATTTCTCACAACATGGTCCATACTACAGAACATTGGACCATGTTGTAACTAGTCTATTTAAGCCACAATGAACCACGTAATCCAATATTATCTGCAGGGCTAACCCAGTATAATTGTACTAGGCTATAATAACATTTTATGGCAAACACTTAAAACACATTTAAGGCATAATTAAAGCCTTACTAATGCCAGTAAGTTCAAATGTTAATATACCAAGAAATTTACTGTTAAAATCTCTACACACTCGGCTCAGCGGCTCTAAGAACATTATAAAAAAAACACACAAAAAGAAATAAAATAATTGAAAGAAAAACTCAATCAATTTCTCAAACATTACAAACACATACATCATGACACTACTTAAATATAAAATAGAATTCAAAGCAATTCTAACGTTTTATATTCGCAAACAATCAATTTGAAAAACTATTACAATTTTTGCACTCTTCTTTAGCATTAGAGCATTGTTGCTTACGATAAACTAGATTTGAAAATTACATCAAACAAAACTAATCACACACAACGAGAAAAGAAAAGAACAACAAGTACGTGATGTTGAAAATGTTAAATAATATTGGCAGCAAGAAGAGAAAAAATAATATAATTTTTCAATTACAGCCGCAATATTATATCAGAGCAAACTAGGTGTGTGTGTTCAGATACAAAAAAAAATGAATACAAGTTAATAAATGTATGTATGTATATAATTTACAAATCAATTTAAATTTTAAAAGTGCAATGACTTTACAAAGCAATACATAAAGAGAAAATGTTTAAAAAGAAAATTAAAATAAAGCCAGTTGTGAATATTTATACCAACTGGTTTATTTGAAATATTTAAAACAAGAAATTATTCTTTTATTTTATTGAGCAATTTAGCACCTTTAACTAGAAATTAACCACAAATATTCAATTCTTTTGTTTTGCATAAAAAAATATTTGTTGCAGAATTTCTATTTTTTTTCTACCATTGTATACCAGTGCTATTTTTTCCAAACAATAATGTTCTGTTTTTTTTACTTGCAGAAAGAAAACATGAAAAAAACAAGAAAAATTTTCAAATGCATTAATATCAATTTGAAGCTTAAAGTGTGGTTAGAAAAAAAGAGCGATAATACAACGGATACAATTGTTTAAAGCAGGTCATCATCGCACAAAACCACCGACTATATATACCGTAACAACCGTCTGTCTAGCGGTGTTGAGCTTACTACTACACAAAAAATACATACCAGGCAGTCAACTTTGAATACTTGTTTTTTGTTTTTCATATTTTCAATGGCCTTAAAAAACATACATACATATCTACAAATGTACATACGTATGTAAGTTTCAATGAAAAAAAGTAAAATAATAAATAGAGAAAAATATGCAAGTGTATGGGCCATAAACATGGGTTATTTAAAAGTGTTGCGTTCATATTACCATGTTGACCATACGAAAATAATCTATAGAATTTAACCCTCTGAAGGTTAACCAAAGAAAGTGCTAAGAATTTGAACTTTAAATATTTGCCTTTTAGTAAAAAAAAAAGACTTTTGTAAATATAAATTTATACTTTAAATTTAAAAGTTCTAGGTATAAAAAATATTAAAAGAATTAGTTTTAAGCTTGAAAAGGGTTAATTGCTTAACTTTTTGCCTAAGCCAGCATTAATTCTCTCTCTCTATCTCTCTCTCTCTCTGCCTACATGTATATTTGATGGTTTTAAAAATTTGGTTAAAAAATATACCATGAAAGTCTTTTTGATGATGGTGTTTAGATCTATTAGTGACTTACTATGACATTGACTCTTTTGGCGTTACGTGTGTCTATTTTGTGTGATAAATTAGCCATCACAGTGTTTGCCATTAGCCTTTACAATTTCTTTATGGCCACTGATTATTACAATTTTCCTTTTAAGCGGTTACTCAATTTAACTGGACAAACATTTTTTTAAGTAAAGAAAACTATATAAGCCTCTACTATTATAGTTTTAACTAAGTGCTTTAAATTGTGTTTTGAATTCCAAAGTTTTCTTTTCGAAAATTATGTTTTAAGCAAATTTTTTTATTAAGTGATCTAAACACTTTTATTAAGGCTTTTTAGAAAATGAAAAAATAAAGTTTTGTAGTTTAAATTGGAAAAAGTAAAAGGAAAATTATAATTATAAGCTAAAAAATTAAGGTAGATATCGTTCTTGCCAGTATTTGGGTAATAGGGGAGAAAATATTTAATTAAAATAAATATAGATATATTGTTGAGATGTTTGGAATATCATGAGTTTAAACGATTTATATATTATTGTTTCCTTTATGGACAGCTTAGAGAGTTTTCTTTTAAAGCATTTTAGACATAATAGTTTTAAGTCCGTTATTGGTTGTCTGTTATTGGTTGCAATACGTTTTATAAAGCCACCAGCTATCCTAAGGTCCCATATGTTGTATTAATATATCCGCTACATTGATGGGAAATTTAGAATACAAATTCAGTAAAATCATTCCATAAATATCTAAGATAAAACAAAGTCAAACATATGTGCAAGGTGGCGCAAAAGTAATCCTCCTATCAGAGAATGCTATAACTGTTGTATCAGTGTCTGTTTCTATGTGTTTTGTTACTCATACTCTTGTTAAGTTTAATAAATGCAATAGTTAAATGCAGTAAATAACTTTTGAAAAAGACCAATAACTCTTTGTGATTTTCATTAAAAAGCATGAGAAAAAAGTGTTCTTTTTTTCCTGGAGAATAGCAAAAGTTAGTTTGCTCAAGTTATTTAAATATATTTGTGTTGTTATACTAAATAAATAATATTAGCCAACTCAAGGCTTAATGTATCTGTCCTTTAAGAATTGTTCTTATACTTATTGTTTGTATTATAGTTTAAACAACTGGTAATTAATTATGCTCTTTTTCTTATCTAAATAAAAACAGCAGGAATTCTCCGGAGACTTACATATATAAATTGAAGCTCTTTTTAGTTTGAAGAACTAAACATTTTCAAATATATTTTATTGCTGCAGCTGCTTTATAAAAAAAATCATTCTTCCGTTTTAAGACAGATTTAAATACAACCTCTATGGGTTTTTCTAGCAGCACTCCCTGTGGTTCTAAAGTTATGGGATTTTTTTTTACAAGAATTTAAATTTTCTTTTAATTAAAATAGTCATAAAGAAGATTCTGAGCTGTTGTATTTATTTAAAAAAAAGAAACAATCTAATTATTTTGTTTAATTTTCTATGATTTCAGTTTCTATAAGCATCAAATAGAGAAAAAATTTTAAAATTTATGTAGAAATTAATCTTTAGAAATTGAATTTGCCACACATAGTGTAAAGCTAACTGTTTACACTTTCATAAAAAGGGGAATTATACAAGTCATTAAGAAAAAAAGTAGCAGTCAATTATAGATGATACTTAATGGTAAGGAAACCCCTTATACATATGTTTTAGAGCTACCGATTGAATGCATCTTAGAGTTGTACACTGCATAGAAATTTTGTAGCTTTGTTATTTTATTTCTGTAAAATACATTTATGTGAACAAGTAAAAAAATTTGATATTTTTGAAGAAAATAAAACGTAATGAAATGAAATGAAATGTAAAAAGATTACATGTGAAAGTAAATTATTGTCTGCCTTGTTAAGTTGTCTGCCAGAGGTTGTAATAATGATGATGATCACTTAGCATTCAAATAAAATACAATGCCATACAATAAATATTCAAAAATACCTTAATTTCTGAAGCATTGAAGAGAATTACTTTCAATTTTCAAGCAAGTTTGTTGCTTAAGTCTTTTGTTTTACTGCTGTCATAAAGTTTCCCTTTTAGAATCATTTTCTGTAAAATTTAAAATTTTATTGCTTGCGTTACACTTTGTCACGCTTTTTAACTTGTTTTTAAACGTTCTGTTTTTTTTATATTTTTAAGAAAAGAACAGGTTCGTTATTTATTTTTTAATAACAATTTTTTTTTTATAACTTAAACTAACTTTAATGGTATGAAATGTTTGTTGTTAAGAACGAGTGTCTTTGTTAAAGAAAGTGCTTTATTATTATGTCTAGGGTTTACATGATTTGACACTTTCTTTTTTTCGTTTCTTCAACTTGCACAAGTTACATTTGTTTCTTGTTTCTTAAATTCCTTAATAGTTGTTTGTAATAAAATAATTCCAGCCAACGCAGTTTACCTTGAGGCTTGCGTGCTTGTTTGGCTGCCAGTTTAAATTCTTTGAACATATATTCTAGTCAGTTTTCAATTCATTCATGTGTTTCTTTTCTAGATTATGTCCCCAATGTCACTTTGTATGTGTTTTTTATACGAAAAAAATTTCTTATTCTTAATTTCTTGATTATTTTGAATGTAATAAGTTATCTGTGGTATTTTGTGCACGCTTGAAAGTTTCATTAAATACAATTAGTCAAAGAGAAATTCATGTTATTGGGTCTTTTCTTCATTATTATTATTAACATTAACATTATTATTATTATTATTATTGTTATTAATAACATTGAGCTGTTATGACTGTGTGTCTGCTGTGGTCTGTGTGTGGTTTTGCATAGAAATGGCCATTTTTATGAGCGCTCATTAATCGTTGAAATTATAGAAAAATCATGTCTTTTAAATGTTTTTAATGTTGTGTGCAGATAATGGTTGGTGTTTAATATGTATGCCAAATTTGCAAATGAAATTCTAATGGATTTTAATTTTCATATAAATGTGCGGTAGTAGAGAAAACTTACTTTTATTGTGCGGTAGTGGGTTTATTGATCTGTAAGTAAATGTAAGATTAAGGAAATGAATTAGAAATGTTTTTGTGAAATGCATTCTTTTAATAATAAATATTGAGAATGAACGCTTAGCAATTATTATTAAAAAGTTGGTTATTTATATAAGAAAGTTAGATTTATAAGAGTTTTAGGCTGCTGTTTAATTGTTTTGTTTAGGTTTTTGCTAAATGGCTGAGAATATTTAATTTTTAATTGGAAACTGTGTTAAGACTGTGTTTTTATTTATGACAGATACATTTTAAAGTCATATATGAAAGTTTACTCGTTCGTAGTGGACTAGTTCTTTGGTCTTTAACTTCTTAAAACATAAATGGTGAGCCTTGTATGTCTTTAAAACTGTTACAAAACCAGTTTTGTCTAAAAATATTCTTCCCTATCAAATCTTTTTAACAAATAGTTTTATTAACATAAAAATTTTAATCAGAAGCAGTACGAGTTACGAATTACCATATTTAAAAGTAAAAGTGTTTTTTTTTTTGTTTTTACTAAAACCTAAAATCTTTTGTATTTTCGTATTTATAACCAAAAGAGCTATATTTAAAAAGATATTAATTTATTGTCGCAGACATCTAAAAAACATAAAAACTTACACATAATTTACACATAGGTTTTGAAAAGCAAAGAATTTACAAAAATAGAAATCTGCTTTGAAATGATCATGAATGAGTTTACAAGACCTTAAAATCACAATGCAGTGAGTTAAAGCTTTTCTGTTTGTTTTATAAACACCTTGGTCTTGGAATACTAATAGTATTGATTGGTGTTAGAAAGAAAACATTACTGAGGCCTTTTTTGCTATTTCTATTTTACTAAATGCAAAGGAAACAAGTGTTAGTTTTTGTAATGTTTTTAGTTGACATTTCAATATAGGTTTTTTGTGTTGTAAAGAAAAAAAATCTCTAAAGATTTTCTTTGTTTTTCTATTTGTAGAAAAAAAACACAAAATGAACATAAAACCGTAACTTTTTTTAAAAGGCCACAAATGTAGGTTAATAGCTTGTTTTTTTTTTGCTTCTAAAGTCTCTTCTTCGTTGTTGTATTATTATTACTAAACAACAATTGCAACAGCTGATGATCATTGTCATGATCATTAGCTTTATTAGACTCTTTAGAAGCTAAAAAGAAAAACAAAAACAATTTGAAACTCAACTCATCAATGGTTTTTACTTGCAAAAAGAAAAACTAGCATTTACCATTTGAATCTCAGTTTTTTTTTTATCCGTCTGTCTGTCTTCTAAACATAAAGCCAATTATTAGCAAATGTTATGTTTAAAATTGTATGTAGCTGCTTCTTTTTATGGTTTTTTTTTGTGTTTTGTTTTAAAAGCAAACCACATTCTTACATCATTGGCATTATTAGATTAATTCAGAATTCATCTTGGCTTTATGTTGTTGAATAATGAAGAGTTGGTGTTTGTGTTTTTTGGTTTAGTTACTGTTCAAACGATTTATTAGATTTCAAATGAGTAAGTGAACGAGTGAAAGACATACATACATGAATTTATAAATAACAACAATTATAACATGTTGGTAATAAATGATATCTAGAGGATGATGTTGTTTCCTTAAATATTATTACTAGCACTTCTTTTGCTAATGAAAGGTGGCGGTGGTGCTGATGTTAACAAAAAAAACATCATGGTTTAATACAGTTATCTTTTTCAACCGAGAATGAGGTCTTTACATTTATGATATTTCTCCTTCAAATTTCTTTTATGGCTTTGCCATTTTAGAGCCATAGATTTGTTTAAGCTTTTCTTAAATTCAATTTTTATGCATAAATTATGTCATAAAAATAGCTTCATACTTAATTTAAAGTAAAACTGTCTCTTTTTTTGTAACTTTGTTTCTTGGAATGTCAGAGTTGTTTAGAAAAATTTTTGAATTGTAAAAAACTAAATTTATTTTATTTGTCTTGCGTAATGCTTGTGGAGTTGTTTTTATGGTTATTTATATGTGAATTTAATTGACTTATATTTAAATAAAAATTGTGACAAATCTTATAAATTTCATAATAAAGGAAAATATTAAATAGTAGTCTTATTTTCTGTTGTAGAATTTGTTTGATTAAAGCCAAGAAATTAGTTTTTGTTGAGGTGAAAAACTATTTTATCATCCAAGAATTTTATATTAAGAATAGAAGCAAATTAGAATTTTTTCAAAGTTAAAAGTTTTTCTAATTTGCTTGACATTATTTGATATTAAGTTTTGCTTTTGAATGTGATAAAAGATTAATTTGTCAGACCATTTTTTATACAATGTTGTTTGATGGAAAAAATTGTTTGCAATCAAAAATTGTGTTCATGCTGTAATTATACAAGGTGAGTGCAAATCGGCAACAAATACAACACAATACAGAAACAACAGGAGTTTTGTTTGTGTAAAATAATGAACTACTGTCAAAAACACTTGAAAAAGTATTACTTTTGACATAAGTAAATTGTAAACAAAATTATCTTTGATAATTTTGTAATCAAACACGGTTTGAACACTAATATTTTTTTGTCGTATTAATTCTTCCCGATATACTTGACTATAACATTTTGTATTAATTATTTAATTGGTTTATTATTGCCATATTTGTATATATTTCTGAATTTGAATTTTAACCATTAAATGTATTTAGTACTCGCTAAATTTGGTTAAACGTCAGAAGTATCCCTTTGCTATAACTTCAAGTACAACAAAATATTAGTTAAATAGTATTGTGTTTTAACGTTAGCTTTGACTAGCATGTAAATTCTAACTTTACTTTTTTTTTAACCATCAACAACAGCGGTGAGCATAAACCTAAATAAATAATATTGAAACAATTCATAATGTTTTTGTTTCATTTCTTACATATTTGGAATACCAACGCCTAATTCTGTGGAGTAATTGTTCTCGTCAGCTGCTTGACCCTGGTATAACATTGTACACATATGCCATATGACTTTCCTGACAACTACTGACATAGACCAAGCCACGTAAGTTTTTTTTTTTAGCAAAAAGTGATTTGTTCAGATATATACAAAAATACGTCGAACAAATCTCCATCTATAAAAGGTGATTACAAAAAATCAATCAACAAAACATATAGAATTACTCCAACTTGCAGAACAAAAAATGAAAATAAAACCAAAGCAAATATTTTCCATTTTTCAAATTAAATATATATTTAATTTAAAAGAATAACAAACTGGTTCATCAAACTTAACAATAAACAAAGAATTTCAGCAATTGGAAAACTTCAAAAAATATACATACATACGTTATTTTCCCCAGAATTTTTCAAGAGTTTTCTTGTGCAAATAATTTTCCTACACCATGAATTCTCCAGCAGCAGCTAAATAGCGTGTGGTTTTTCAATTTCATTGGGTGTTTTTAAAACATAAATCATTTTTTTATGTAGAATTTTTGGTACATGTTCTAAATGTTGTTGCTTTGGTTTAAAAACACAAAGAAAACTGTAGAGAATTTAGCTTTCCAAGCTTAAGAAAACGTTGTTTTGGCATAATTTAAAGTGTGTTAAAGTAAAGAAAATTATTTATTGTAAAATATTTCCTTTTGCACCCATTTTCTAAAAATGCTATTTGTGTTAAAGCAGTTTTTTTTTCGAAAAAAAAAAATGTTCTTTTTCCTACTTTATAGTTTTCTATAATGTAGAAATGCAAGAAGATTATAGAAAAATATGTTAAAACTTAAATATTTATGTTTTATATATGGTTAATTTATGTATAGCTACCATGTAGAAAAAGTGGTAATTTTAAATCTTGTATTTAGTTTAAATGTTAATTGTTTGTTTATGAAGTTTATTGTTTGTGGTGTGAAACTTAAACCCGATTAATTAAAACAGTTTTTATAGTCAGTAGGTTTAATACAGCTGGTTTTAATTAAATAATTAATTTTAGTAATAAACAATAGTGAATAGTTTATGAAAACGAGCAATAAATAAAAGCTGGAAGGCCGTTTTAAGAAACATTTAGCAATATAAGCAGCTGTCTAGTCAGTTTAGAAAAAATATTATAAATTATAGAAGATTTATTTAAAAATTTTTTACCTTTAGTTTAATAAGAAAATAATTTAACTTCATGCGAATTTTAGAAAAAAAATTAGCAAAAGATGAGCGAACCTAGTACCGTACATTTCAGCAAAGACAAAATTTGTTACAGGTTTATTCTTGTAACTAATTTGCTTTAGTCCAATTGGAGGATTTAGTATTATACTGGCCTCTAAATTATAGTGGAAACTAAATACTCAATATAGAGTCTAGAGGGCAACGATAGCCCACTACTTCTGTTGTAAAATGTTTGGTGTAAAATGGGGACATAAGCTTCAATACGTATAATTCTTATATATGAATCTAGACGCTACAAGGAATAAATCTAAGGTAGCCCAGCTGTAGCCACTGTCGAACTTAGAACTAGTTGTTCAGTGTTACTAAAGACTTTGCTGCACCTCGTTCCAATTAACGTTCACATAATGGATACATCTGCCTGTAGTGCAACGATGTTTAATGTATCTAGATGTTAAAGATTGAGAAAATATGATCATGCGGAAATTTTGGTATTATTGCTACTGATCTTAAATCAAACTTCCAATTACTTTACTCCATAAGTGGATTTTATTTGAGTGTTTAATGTGGTAGTCTCTTTTTCAAGAGCAAGTAGTGCAAGGTAACCTTATGGGCGACTAAAATACCGGCTCTAAAATTTGCTGGGGTTTTGGAGCTAATGTTTTTACTAAGAAACTTAAGATATTTTTCTCTCATCATCTTTTAAATTACAGTTGCAATAATGGCAGCTTGCCTCCCAATAATGAGGCGTCTCTTTTATCACTAAATTCTCATAATACAACGTTTTTATTGATCATGTCTCTAGTATTGGATCTGGTGTATTTAATGAAAAACTTAAAACAGGTATTTTTCTTTCCAAGCGCCTAAAACTGTAGTAAAGCGATTCTTGTATTACTGAACTATCATCTTATAACATCTTTATTGGGCAGACAGTGGAGAGAGAGACATAGAGAGCTGTCAAAGCTGGGTTGTTTACCTGAAATGAAAAGGGAAACGCGTTAAACTGAATGGAATCCATTTGGAATATTTCCAACGCAGTTTGCTTTGACATTCTGCTGAGGTCTACTAAAAGTAGTCAGACAATTTCTTCAAACGCCAGAAAATAAATGGCGTAATTTAAAAACAAGTTGGGCAGTCAAGTTAATATTGCCCTATTTTGATGGAAAATGCACAGAAAGGACACTTTGAGTATAACGGATCTCTGGGTTGTAGATTAGCATGCAAGTAGTCTAGGACTAAAAACGACAAGGCTAAGGAAGGAAACGTTTGGTCAGGGCGCGCAAATCTCTAAGCAACTACATACTTAACTAAACTTGGTGACTTATATGGGTTCAGATTTAATGACCTACTGAGATACACGGCTAATGGTTGGATTTAGTAGCATACTCATTAGCATTCATTGTGTTGTAAAGAACACAATATCTGAACAGTAGTGTGGTCTTGTCAAAACCGGATACTTTTGAATCTGCTTGACTGTCAAGTCTTTCATATGTTTAAAATTTAAAACTCAAATTAATCGAATACATTTTAATAAAAGCAATACTGCTTGCAGTACATTTTAATACTCTGTAACTCTACCGGTATGTCCAAAGAATAGTTGAAAGCCTTAGTTACTGAATAATGGGGTACATATTCATTCATAATTTTATATTTGAACTGTTGTTTAAAACATTTTTATTAATCATGCCAGTAGCTCTTCAATGCAATTCTTTACATATTTTATTTATAAATAGCCTCATCATAATAATTGCATAACAAACCTACTATAATTGCCTGTCACCCATTTTATATATGAATACTCGAATATTACTACTTGCACGTGATCAGTCAATAAAGATCTCAAACTAAAACACATGACAGGCTCTAAAAACCAAAAAAAAAGGGCGCAGTACAGCATTATATTGGCAATATCATTTTGTTTTAGTTTTAGCAAATTTCTTGTTTTTTTCCATAATAAATTACATTTCTGTAACAGAATCTTGATTTGTAAAGTTTTGATTTCCTTTTGCCAGCTGAAAGCACGCAATAGTTCTTATAAGTCTCTCTTTCATATTTGCACAGACACTTAATTAGCAGATATTTTTTCTCAACTCATCTTCATCAGCTGCACAATGTGTCTAAGACAATTTCCTTTATGGTCATGCCAGAAATTGCTAAATACTTTCAATATAATAAACGATGAGCTAGAAGCCAGAAAAACTAAAGCAATGGAGAGTTTAAAGAAAGTCAGGAGTTGTAGAAGAAATACTTTTAATATGAAGAGTTAATTGGTAACTAGACACAAATGAGGGGCCGGATTAAAAAGTGTAAATTGATCTAGTTAATACAACAGACATAGTTACTCTGTGATGTTAAAAAAACTAAAAGGCAAATTATGAGTAAAGTGGTTTAAGTTAAACTAGATAGATATCAAGAGTTTTGTTTTTTTTTAGCAGCTTTCATATATTATTTCATATACACCAATACCTTACTTTACGTCGGGGTTACGTACCATTTTACGTACCATTTTACTTAAAATGATATTCTCTGCGCAACTTGATTTTCAATCCCAATAGACAGCAAGAACTCTATTTTGATCATCAAAGCACTTCTTGTACGGGTCATCGTCATAGCATCTAATGATGTTGCAGATTTTGCAAAAATTTCAAAAGAAATTAAAGACTCGAACCCAAAACAACGCAACCTCGAAGCAGCGACGCAACTTTAAAAAAACGCAAAACGAAACGACGCAAAGCGAGGTATTGGTGTCCATTAGAGTGGTTCGCTTTCCAATAAAATAAAGATAATGTAAAAACAATTCCAGAAATATTTTTTTTTATTTTTTTTGTCACGCCTACAAATACCGCCCCTTTAGTATTTTGTTCACTGTGTCGCTATTTTTAGTCCGATCAAAACATTTTGAATACCGGTATTCATGGCTCTGAAACGGCTACATTTCTGTCCTTAATAATTTTTTACTACCACGTCAAATTCTTTTTATTAAATTTTTTTTAATGGACAAACAAAAGTGGATATTAGTTTGAAAAAAAAACATACATTCGTACGTATTTACTTTCTTTACTTCCAGCAACAAGATAATAATTTGCTTTGTTTACAATAATATTAAGTTTTTACAGCTAGTGCAGATAAACTTGCAATAAAAATTAGAGAAGAGTGCAATTTTTCGTGCTTCGCAAGTAGATTCAATATGAATCGACTTGATTCGCTCTTAAAATGTTGTATGGTGGAGCAAGTTGTTTCGCTCAAGATTAGGGTGTGAAGCATGAATAGAGAGCGAATCATGTACTGTAGAGTGTCTCGAAAAAAAAGTTCGCGGTACACCACCGAATATGAAGTATTGTTGCAAGACAATTTCGAAACAAAAAAATTTTTTTTGCCGAAAGTAGGGGTCGCCAAAATACATTTTTTGTTATATCTACGTTCGGCAAAAAAACAAAAATTCATTTTTTCAATAGTTCTGTTGGAATTATGGAAAAACTTCCTTAACAAATGTTTAATGATTTTTTGTGAGCTTTTATTTTCTGATATTAGGGTGGTACATTAGGGTAGTACGAACTGAGATCTGGTGATTAAATACTAAAACGGGATATTTGAGGTAAATGCACGATAATACCATCGATAGATCTCCTCAAGACAAAAACATCGATATATCACACTTTGAGATCGGACTATAAATGCCGAAGATATAACAAAAAATGTATTTTGGCGACCCCTACTTTCGGCAAAAAATTTTTTTTTCGAAATTGTCTTTTTTTTTTTTTTTTTTTGCATGCAAGGCGAGACACTCTAATGTACCGTGAAAACATAGTATTATCAAATACTTTAAAAGGTCTATCATATTGGTAATTTAAAGTAATTGATATTCGGGCGGTCCGGCTACTCTCAGTTGAAATGGTTGGCCACGTTCCAGTAATTGTGGCAAAATATACTTTAATATAAATATTATCATATATTTCTTCCACAAAAAAAAAGCAAAAATCCAAAAAAAAAAAAAAAAAAAACAAAACAATATTATTTCACTGCATTAACAAAGCAGCCACTCTGAGTTTTGTAAAATGCAGCTAGTGCTAGTTTGCTGTAGTTCAGAATAGTTAATTCTACTTATTTTTCGCTTCTAGTGAAGTGGTTTTTTGTTTCTGATTTTTTTACATTTAAATATTTGTAATTGAAATAGTTTAATTAATTTACCGCTTGCATAATGTCAAATATTGTTTTTTTCCAACTTTTTGATATATATCTATGTATGCCATTCTGGTTTATCAATTACACTTTTCTTACAATTATAAATTCATTAAAATTTTCTTGAATTTATGTATATTTTTCATTACTATGTCATATATATAGCTGAAATAAACAAACATTTCTTTCTTTGATTTTAAAAACAGTTTTCTCCTTTCTTCTGTGAGCTGTAACAACCAGCAATTATTTGTACATTTTCCATTTCAGACTAATCTGCATTTGAATATCAAATGGAAAGAAACTAAATTCACACACAACACAATTTTCTGTTTGATAAAAACACTAAAGGCAAATACTGTGCATTTGAGACAGTTGATGTTGTCTAATACTTAACACTTTGGCCATGACTATTGGGTTTTTTCTATTTTTTTTTTGTTGTTTTAACCATAAGAAATCTTTTAATCATATAGTCTATCAAGGTGAAATTTAGCAGGTTTGTTTTGTTACAAAAACAAAAAACAAATGTTAAAAAAGAAAGATTTAAATATGAAAAGATAATAATACTCTTTAAGGAAATGGAAACTATATTCTGCTGATTAGTTTGCATTAACAGCAAAAGTGTTGACGATTTTTTTTGTGTATATGTTTATTAATCTTGGTAATTAAGAAATTAATATTTTAATCATATACTTGTACGTATACTTATGTGTTGTAAATCTATCATGTTAGATGATTTTTGTTTGTGTGTTTTGTATTTCTTTCTTCCAAATTAATGTGTGTTAATCTTTACACTTGTTGTATAAATATGAACATGCAGGCGGTGTTTGTTTAGAAAAGATTTTACTTGACAAAAGACAAACGAGTCAATTTGTTGGGTAGTTGAGATGTTTTACAAAGTTTATAGTTATAATATATTTCTTGGTAGTTGTTAATGCAATTTGCTGGTTTGGTTGCAGTTTTTTGTTAGAAGTAGTCTTTGAAGTTTGTTTAATTATATAAAAAAAAAAAATAAGTGATAATCTTTGATACATGAATTTGTGGATTATTTATTTTTGATGTCTGGTTATTGTGGACTAAAGTCCATATTGAATTTTGAAATTTCTGATCATTATTAGAGAACATTTTATTAGGCTTGAATTCATTAATTTAAAGATTTTCTGTCCTGCCAAAGGCGTCATCAGCAATGTCTGTTGTCCAAGATCTAATTGTAGATATCATCTATTTTACTCACTATTATTGAAAAATAGATTTCGGGTATTAGTCCTCTTTTCTGATAATCTATAAAGTAATTGGTAGTTTTTAACACTTTGATTTAGGAATGTGTTCTTTTTGCTCTCTGCTAATTGTGTACTGTTTTCCATGTTTCCATGATCACGAAAACAAATTCTTTGTATAGAAAAGATTTCATGCATTTCATGAGATGTTATTCAAATTGAGTACTGTATGACTGTCTTTTTCTTGGAAATTATGAATGACATTTGTAGAGCTTTCTTTAAGTACCTAATATAGTAAGTAGATAATTTTGTAAAATTAGCTAGTTTCTGTTTCTTGCTACAGCTTACTTTTAAGGACTTTTAATCTCTCCATATGAATATATTCTGCATGACAGTTAAATATTTATTTAATATTGGGTTAAATATCTGCTTATAATTTTTCAAGTTATATAAATTATTTATTCAAAAAATTAACACAAATTCTCCCCTCAGTTTAGTTACTGGATTTTTGTTTATATTTAAAACAAAAGCAAATATGAAAAAACAACTTTTTAAGAAGCGAAAAAATAATATTTTTTTTTAATATAATTAACAAACACAAACTGCTAAGCTTTTTGGCTTATCTGCAGAAAAATACCCAGAAACTCCCTAGTCTATCAGGACACCCCTATTTATAGGCAAAATTTACAATTCAAATTAAAAGTAAAATTAACGAATTTGCGCCGAGAGCTTTGCCAAAAGTTGAACTGTGGTAAGTATTTCTAAACAATCGAATTGCGAAAAAGTAATTGCCTTCAAAGACAGTGACAAGGTATAATAATTAATAAATAACATATAAGTTAAAATCGTTTTGACGTTCTTTTGTTTTAATACCTAGTTTAAACAAATGATTAAAGTTAAAAAATGAAGAATTTTTTGAAACTCCGTTTATCATTTAACGGACACGTAGAAAACATGATTGTACGAGTATATTTCTTTTATTAGAATTTTTCTTTCATATTTATTCCAATTTATTAAAAACGTTTACCTCACAAACAACTTTCTTAACATTTTATTTAATTTTTTTTTAAACACATTGACCATTATGTTAATAGTGCATAACCAAATCGCTAATTTAATCTAGTTACACAAAAGACTTGAAGAAATTTATAAACGTGATTACTTTAATTGCTTAAGAACTCTATTGAAATATAAAAGAAATAAACAAAATAGTTGAACGCTATCATCAGCAATTAGTAAGCACAAAGTCTTTTTTTTATTTTTTTTACATTAAAAATAAAAATAAAAACCAAAAAAAAAGTGTTCTAAATTTATAATAAAACCATTTTAAAACAAATAAAAAAATAACTTAAAATAACCAATACCTATGTACAGCAAACAATGTTTTACTTAAACTTAAAATCTGATAAAAATTTCAAAGCACGCATTAATAACAAAGTCAGGCTGCCAGGCCGGCAGTTAGTAAGTAGGCAGGCAATCATGCGTGTAAACATAACAAGCTCAAACGTGATTTATATTTTAAACTAAAGAAGCAAAAAAAAAATCGAAATAAAAATAAAAAAGAACTAAATATTTAGAAAATAATGTGGACTAGTCAATAACAAAAAATAAAAATATATTGAAGCTAAACGGTAAATTGTTTGTGTAGTGGTCTTTCCAACTAACTTACTTTTGCTACCTACTATGCAGTGAAGACAGAAATCTCAGTTGTTGTATGCAACAGTAACAGCGTTAAGCTGACTTTAATGCATTTAACAAATTGTTACAATTTTCCTATTGTTTTTAATATGTTATAATTGATTACCATATAAAAAATATGGGGGCTTAAACAATAGACAACAAGTTTTAGTTAAAGGTCTTTTCTATGCTCTATAAACTCTAGTAAAACAAATAATAAAGCTCTTTACATACTCCTGTACCTATGTAGAGTAAATAAGTCATATGACAATTTACCTAATTTTCTAGAGTTTTTTTTCTAATTTTTTTTTTGTTCTTTTAGCACTTATTGACCATATAGGGAGTTTGGCTGCATTTGAAGCATTATAATACAATCACTAATAAACAAGCTATTGTTTGGTAATTTTTTTGTTTCTTTTTTTTATCAAGTTTAAGTTTCACTAAATGGAGTAATTTTTGTTTGTTTTATTTGTAGTATAAATAAGTGGTCAGTAGGGAATTGTTGGAAGAAAGAACGGTTTGAAAATTAAGCGATTTATGGCTGTTGTGGCTGGCAGTTTAAGAGCATAGAATAATTTCGTATATAAATTTAAGAAGGATTAGTGGAAAGGAAAAAGGAAAATTACGTGGGTAATTTGTGCGAGATTTTTGATTTAAGGCGCCGCACTGTGGTGTTGATCGCTAAGAAAAATTTACTAAATATTGAAATTATAATTAGAGACCCTGAGTTAATGTGGAGGGTTATTTATAAGAAATCATTTTAAAGAATATACAGTGGAGATCACAAATGAGCACATGTTTTTGCCTTGTGCACTTTTCTTTGCATTGCAAATTCAAAAATTTAGTTTAGGTTCAATAATTTACAATAAAAACGGAAAATAATAATTTTCGAAAAATAAGCAAAAAAAAAAAAAAAATTTTCATTTCAATTTTGCACAAGTCTGTCTTTTGAAATATTTGCACAAAAATATCAAAGTTTTCCGTCGATTTGTATGTGTTTGCTTTGTTTATGACGTTTAAAAAACATTAGTTTGATATTAATTTAATTGCACGTGGTAAACACTTTTTGTAAATTATCCAACACAAATCAATTTATAACACAAATTATAATAAATAATGAAATAACTATCAAGAGCCAATATTCTCGCGAATAACTAAATCAGTGGTTATAAGAGTCCAAAAATATGTTCTTAAATTATCTCAATTGCTTAACAACAAAATATGTTTATATAGCAATAGGCGCTAGTCGATGGATAGAAAGACGAAGCCTTCGTGATATTGGTTACTTCTCAGCAGTAAAAAAAATAAAACCAGCATTGTCGATGAAAAAATTTAAGGCACGGTTAAAGTTTGTCAGATAGCGCAGAAATTGGACTGTAGATAGCTGGAAATCTGGTGTAATCTAGTCAGGCGAATCCAAATTTATTTGTTTTCAAGCCGAAAGCAAAATTCAAAGACACCATGCAAAGGAAACTAGAAAGCATGGTGGAAGGAATGATATATTTACACTGCAGAGAATCGAGGGAATTATGAGGAAAAAAGATTATATGCATATTTTGCAAACTCATCTTTTCCATTTTATAGACAAGAGCGTTTATCATGTGAATGAAGTTACTTTTTAGCTTGATGGTGACCCAAAAGCATAAAAGAATTTACGATCAAGTGTGAAGAGACAGTTGGGACAACATCGATTAACGACAAGCCATTTGGAGAAGCTTTGGCAGCGGGTTCAGCGTAAGTGGGAGTTTATTCTAAATAAATTAATTGAAAAATTGGCGGCGACTATGCCAAAACATGTAAAAAGTGTTTATCGAAATAAGCGGCATTGGACAAATTATTTAAAATACTATCATTCCCTAAAGTTTTCGCGGGTTGTTTTCATTTTGTTTGTATTTTTTCTTATAAGAAAATATTAAATATTTCTTAAGAAATAATAACTTGCAAAACAGATTTTAATTTTCTTTATTAGTTTGTGCTCCCCATTATATATCTAAAAAATTTATTTATTTGAGTTCTGGTGATTTCAAAATAACCCAAAAAAAAACCAGATCCAACAAATTTTCAAGAAGTAAAAAAACATAAAATTTTATCTTTAGGTTAAGTGGCAATCATGTATAAATAATTTTATGACAAATTTAGTAATTTCAGTTCTGGTAATTTCAAAACTGTCAATTTAAAAAAAAAAAATTTCCCAAGAAGCATAAAAGTATTTTAATTCGATAACCGAAAAATGTTTTATTATTAAACATCTTTCAAATTTTAATTAAATATGGAGTGGATGCTATTTTGTGAGAAATATTTTTCCAAAAATGTGTTCCTATTTTTAGTACATATGTAATTTATAGAAAATCAATAACAGATTTGTCGTAAAATATTTTAAAGTACAGAAAATATATTAAACTAGTAATTATTAAAGAGTTTTTTGTTTGTGGTTAAACTAAACATTGCCAAAATTTCATTAAGACATATGTTTATACAACTATGTTTTCATGTCAAAAATATCAATGAGTACAAGTAATAAATAATTGAGAAAGTTTTCCAAAGCCATATCAAAACAAAACAAACATTAATTCTTTAGCTTCAAATTAATTAGTTTACCATAAAATTGCTATATTAAAAACATACATGGCTGACACATTTGGTCATTTCTTGGCATAAGATTGTCTGATAGACAACTGCGTGTGTCGCACAGTGGCACCGCCCCACACATTTCTTGGAAAAAATAGAAAGAGTGATCGTATAGCAATGAAATTTTGCAGAAACACTTCTCTCTGCTAAATTAAAAAATTTTGAAAAAATCTTGGAAAACCGCCCACTGCCACACCCACCTCCCATATAACTGCACATGCCAAAATTTTTATTTTTGGACCTAGGGACTTGAAATTCGGGACACTTCTTCATTGAGTTCTCGTTATGAAAAAAAAATTAAACATATTGGGGATGCCACGCCTACTTTAGATTTTACGCTCATTGAAAGTTGTAGATTTTAGGTGTTTTTCTTCCCTGTCTAGAATCATATGAAAATTTCATATAAGTTAAAATATGTTAATTTTTATTCAAAAGTTAAACATGTGTTATCTCCATACAAAAGAAAAGAATATTTCCAACAACCCTCCGCGAAAAATATTAGCCTTCAAATACACCGAAAATATAGTCAAGTATGTCAAGTTAAAGTGTGTAACACCTAAGTCATTGAAACAAATCGATATAAAATACATTTATGAACCCTTTTTAATGCTTTTTAGTGAAAAAAATGGTGTTGCCTATATTGAGGTTATTTATACCTTGCAGCTTGATAAAAATCCAATATAATATACAATGTTTTAATTGAATATGTAACAGGCGAAAAATTATGTTAGTTTTTATTTGTAATATTATTTAAGCACCATATCTTTAACAATGGGATCTAGTTCGAAGGAAATTTTGTTCGAATGACGCCTTATGCTACTTATGTAAGGATTCGAAGTTATAAGAAGTCTGTTGAATACATCAGTATTTGTTGAAATTCGATCAGACTTTCTCGAAAACATCCATCGATACTTCTTGTAATCTTTGTTTCTGGCTTCCTCGGCTTCCTCTGAAAGCATTCCTATTGGTAATACGGCAGCATCAATTATATCCTTACCATGCATTAGTACTTTGTGCACAGTAACAGGCATATAAAACCAACTATATTTTTGTACGAACAGTTTCGCAGTGTCCGACGTATATAATTTAAATTTGTCACTATCAATTTTTTCGCCACATGTAATTATTTATAGAATTATCCTGAATCAATCGACAAGTTCTTCACTGATGCCAGTAATATTCGCAACAATTTGTGGGTTCCCGTCGTTAGAAGTTCCTGTACCTTGTTTCACTTATAAATCGTTTCAAGCTTTAATTCCCGAAAGTCTGAAATTTTTTGTCTTATAGACCATTTGCATGAAATATTCAAGTGACTTTTGAATTTAAAATCGATGTTACTAAAAGGGACGGTATTTGGCAGTTGTTTTTTTTTTCTTAATTGAAAGTACAGACTCGGACCTTTCATTTCTTTATAGTTGGACGGCTAAGCAAGGCAAAGCACATAAAGTTTTTTTCCATCAACAAGTGAAAAGTTGATATTTTTTAGTAAAATCTTTGATAAATTATAATAATTAGTTTACTTTTCCAATTTCAATAATTCTTTTCTTTTATAAAAAAGTAAGTGCTATATTTTCACTAAAAAATAAAACAAAAGCCATAGCTATAAACTTACACACAAAAAAAGTTATTTATTTGGACAATAATTTTAATCTAATTTTATTGAATAAATTTCCGTTGATTTCTGTTAGTTTTTTTAACTACAAAATTTCACTTTTCATAAAAAACCTTGTTGAATTTTTCTTATCCAAATATTTCTTTACAAAACCAAATCATTAAAATTTTGAAATTGGAAAGTTGAAAATCCTATTTTTTCCGCCGAAATGCCACTGTGTGTCGTACGGTTTCTCCCCATGACTAATAGCATGTGGGTGGAATTTACGTATCAGTACCATATAAAGCATGTTATTTAAAGATTTCTGCTTAAAATTCTATTTACGTTTCTCATTTAAAAACACATTTAAAGTGAAATTTCCAGACTTCATCGTCATAAAATAATAAAACAAAAGCAAGCTTACCTTATTTAAAAGAAATGATAATAAATGTTGAGGTGGGTCTCAGTTGCGTTTAGTGTTAAAGAAACTGAAAGTAAAGCACAAGAAAACAATTTTATAAAATTAGTAAAACAAGAATATAGTAAAATAAATAATAAAAAATGTTATTTAAATGTTATAAAAACCTGCTTCAAAATGACAAATAAATGAAAAATGTATTAATGAAAGATTTCACTGTGAGTTTGATTTTACAAGAATTCTGTAAGGACAAACAAAAAGCTTTTGTTGCCAAATTTTTTAAATTTTATTTTGAAGAAAGCAGGAATAACAATTACGTTGCAAATAAACACAAAGATTTTTGTCAATTTGTACAACATATATCTTTAATCTATGCTAAATTTATGTATTTTATGTATAGGTTACTGCTTGTTGGTGGCTTTTTGTCAGGGGGCTTGTTAAGGATTTAAGTTTTTTTTTCACCAACTTTATTTTCATGGCTGGCATTTGTCCACTTAGTTGACAAGTGAAAATGTGTGGTTTTTTCCTGCTAGTTCTCTTTTACTCATTTCCATTTCTGTATAAGGTAAATATATTTCTTTAAATTTAGTTGAAATTTACTCTATAATTTGCTAAAGACGACAAACATAATTTTCCAACAAAAAGTAGGTGACAATACCAAATTTGTTTGGGTTACAAAGAAAAAACAACAGAAAATTTTAAATTATAATTTCTGTGATCATCTCTGCTACTGGCACTCTGTTAACCATTTAAGGTGACTGATATTTATGTAAATTATTACAAGTTTTAATACTATAAAGAAAAGCCATCATTTGCCAAGAAATATACGAAATTTATTTTATATTTGTGTAAAATTTGTTAAATTCTCCTTGGCTGGTTTGTTGGTTTGGTTACTGTCTGTCTGTTTTATACCACACTGCCCCACAACACTGGGTCAACTTTCGCTTTATGTTAGAGACAAAAAATGTTGAAAAAAAAACTATACAACACAATTGCATTTGCTTTAGTCTACTGGCCGTTAATATTGTGTTAAAATGAAAATAAACTACTTGCCAATGTTTTTATCTTTTTTTCTATGGTTGGTTTTTGCTACTTGTTTTTGTTTTCCTTTTTTAGTTATTGTTATTTTTAGTATTATTTTCGTAGTTTTCTTAGCAACATTACATTAAACATTATCTTTGATAGTTTTGAAGTTTTTATTTGTTTTGAAGTTTTAAATGTTTTTTGTCATCTTTGTTGGTTGTATAATAAAAAAAGACATGAACTTTTATTATACAGTAAATTATTGTTAAAGTTAGGGGAAATTAAAAATTTAGTATGAGAAAACAAAGCAGAATGTTATCAAGACAAAGTGTTTAAGAATAGTTGTAAAAAGAAGCTATATAACGAACAAAGTTGGTGTTCTAAGTCTTTTGTTTTTATGTAAAAGTGATGAGAAACTGTTTTCTGTTGTCTATGCTTAATGTTAGTTTATAATTTTTAAGTACATATTTAGCAAAAAGCTTTCTTTTTAAAAGCGATCTACACCTTGCAGGCTTAAGAAACTAAGACACAGGGACATAATTAAGCAAGAACTTGCATTTATTCCAGTCTTGCATCAATTTAATCTATTCATATCGAAATTCAAGTAATTTTGATTTGACCTTGCAGGCTTAAGAAACTAAGACACAGGGACATAATTCAGCAAGAACTTGCATTTAAGTATTTATCAAAAATCTATATTAAAAATTGCCAGCTACACCTTACAAGCTTCAGAAACTAAGAGACAGGGACATAATTCAACAAACAATTGTATTTATTCCAGTCTTGCATCAATTTAATCTATTCATATCGAAATTAAAGTAATTTTGATTTGATCCAATCAATCAATCAATTTCTGCGATTATAGGAGTGAGTGACAAAAGAATCGGTGCCTAAGCTTTGAAACCTGTTTATGAAAAATAACATCCATAGAAGCAAAAAAAATGGAGAATTTACATTTGAGAAGCAGAGGAAAGTAATTGTAGGAATAATAAATGTCGTATGGTTTAGTAATCTATGGTGGATATTCTTATTTATTTAATTATTATTCATTGAATCGTTAAGTCCTTTTTAAAAACAAACAAAAGCTGCTGCTATTTTTTCCATTCCATAAACGAATACGACAATTTAATAATTTTTGTTTAGGTTTGATTTGAAATAATTTAACCGATACAGTTAAAGTAGTTACAAAGAAGTTTTTAGCTGAAACTTTGCGGTTTTGGCAGTTGTTGAAATTATCATCCATAAAATATGCAATTTATTTTATATTTAAAGCAGAGACCGAAAATAACTGGTCCACTTTAATTTTAATGGCTAATTTTTACCATTTACCATTGAAAACTCGTTTTTTCTTTTATATCACTGAGAGAGTGATTTGTATAAGAACATTTTAGGTTGGTGGAGAAAAAAAGAAATAATCCAAATGAGTTATTTATAGTTTAATTTTTTTTCGTAGCGATCAGGTTCGAACTCTTATTTTTGAACTTTAGAAATAAATGGCAAAATATCATTTAATGCAATTCAACAAAGCTTGGATATAAAATTCTCTGTTTTGTTGCTTTTTCACCAACATTGGCACTGCTTTAGTTCATATTTAACATATTAATTTCAGAGTTTGTTAAAAATTCATTAAAAATAGTTTTTAGTGTGTAAATAAAAGAGAAATAATGTTAACAGTTATTAACATAAGTCACCTTTGAAATCGTTTGTCTCTCACCAAAGCAATAAAAAACAACAAAAACTAATTAAAGTCATACGAAACCATATAAACAAAAATTATATTATAACAGCTATTTTGAGTGAATTATTTTTAAAAACAAAACATAAATCACAATTTTGATTTTTGATTATTTGGACGAGTTATTTGCGGTCTCTGATTTAAGGTAATGCAAATATTTATCTGTAAAAAGAACAACAGACCGATCGTTAATGCAAACGTTGTTTAAATATTGTATAAATTGAAATTTAGCATTTTAAAAGCATCAAATTAATATTTTTACAACTAACATTAAACAACTAAATTTTATTGTTTGACCTACTAAACTTAATTACTGAACATTTTTTACAAGTAACACAATAATCTTTAGATTGAATTTCGTCCTTAAAGAAGGCACATTTTTCTATCTGCTGATATATAATAAGTGTACTTTGATTCTTCCACAAATCCCATGTAAACAAGCTAATAACCAGTTAATGACATGGAAAAGTCTTATTATGCATATTAAAGGAGGATGGAACTTCTTTTTGGTTTCAAATATTACACAAGATCGCTACAATGTACAAGCTTTCTGTATTAAAAAAAATAAATTGGGTGGCGCTTAAACCCCTGCTTTTTGTTGGTAATATATTAACAAATTCTCTAGAAAAAATCTCAATTTAACTGTTCTCATATTTGTAGTTCAACCCCAAAAAAAAAAACACTTTACTTCCCATGGTTCTAATTTTCTTTTTTATGCATTTTTTTTAAACTTCCTCCTCTTTTAGCTAAGAATTCTCAAGTAATTTGTCAAATCTGTAGCCTTTAGTAAAACTATCTTACTACACTGGCTTACATTACAAACATTAACTCATTAGCAGCATTGTTCTTCTCTAAGGCACATTTCTTTTTGTTTGTTTGTATTTGTTTGTTGGTTTTGTTTTTTTGTGCTTGTGTTACTTTTAGGTGTAAAATGTTTAAATATGTGCAATAAATAAAATTGTTACATTGTACTTGGCATTTATTCCGTTTTCTTTGGGTGTTTTTGTTTCTGTTCGTATTTATTTAAAGTACACAGACTTATTTATACACTTACATACATATTGAATGTCTGGCCTCAATAGAAAGTGGGGCTACAGTTCAATGTCTTTTATATAAAGTTTTATTTTTTTATTTTTTGTGTTTTAGGTCTCTCTCTAGTGTGTTTGCATTTTGCAAAACCGTGTTAAGAATACAATACAATACAATGCCAAGGCAATGCAATGCATGGCAAATTAATAATGCAGCAAATAATCATAAAATTAAGAACGAATTGCAATAACTTAGTTAAAATATCAGGGACGTGCAATGCAAAGTTACTTAGTGGTAAAGGGGTTTTCTGGGGATATGGTAGTAGTAGCTATAAAAAGTAATAGAAAATTAAAAACACAACTATAATTTGGAAGAAAAAAAGTTGCCTTAAATTCCTAAGCTTTATGTTACTTTTTAGTTGTAGTTTTGTTTGTAGACAAATAATATTTTGCACATTTTGTTTCCAAAACATTCCAAACTAAATTGAATTGTTTAGCGGAAACTCCTTTCACTAAATAATATATTAGTTATAACACTGTTGCTGTATTTAAACCACATGTCCCTGTTACAAAACCAGACCACATATTTGTTGCTTAAATCTTTCGTTTGCTTTTAAGCCTTCCGATTTGTGTTTCTCTTTATTTTATTTACAAAAAAGTTCACCTACATTTCCACAATTTTGTTACACATTTCTTATCATTGGCTGCTTTTGTTGCCATTTATATTTATATAAAAAGATAAAAATCTCGCTGTCTAAAGCAAAATGAAAAGAAGAAAAAAAAAACGCCAGCAGACGACATTGTTTTGCAATGCTTTTTAAAAGAAGACAAAAAAAAAAAGAAACTTATAAATCCTAAAAACTCCCCCTTTTTCTGCTGTTTCAATAATAAATTTGCCATGCAGTTTTATTTTAATGAACAAAAAATTAAAAAAAAATCATTTGTTTATAAACATATTAAAAGATTTCAACTAATTCTCATGGCGGAAAACAATTTCACTTTTCTTGCACAAATTTAACATAATTGCCATAAATTTTCTGTTTCAAAACTTAATAGAAACAAAGATAATTTAACAGATAAACAGCATAAAAGAGAAATTACCACGATTGTTTCAAATTGAATGTTTAAAAATATTAGTTTAAAACTATAACTTAAATTACTGACATTTAAATGACCATTATTTAAAGCATTTAGAAAATAACTAAGCTAAGTGGGTTAAAGACTTTTGAAATTTATATTTTCAACAACACAACCAACGCATCATGACAATTAAGGTTAATGTAATGTAATTTGCTTCCCCCCCCCCCACACAATTTACAGATTTTAAGTTCTGTTACCAAAATATTCTACAAATTTGTGTTAACACAGAAAATAAAACATTTATTAATGGCATTAGTTAAAGGCCCGTTCACACCAACTAGATATTTGATTAAATAACGGTAGTCTTTAGGTGTACGATTTTTAGTTCAGTTCAGGTTTCAAGTTATTTACGTAAGAAAGTTAAACAAACTTGTTTTTTTTTATCATCTTCATAATGATAACATTTAGGTAAGATTTTCCGTGTTTTAAGTTATTTACATAAGAAAGTTTAACAAACTTGTTTTTTGTTTATTTATATCAAACATTAACACTTGTATTTTAAATTTGAAACCTTGAAAGGAAAATATTGAAAAATTAAACACCTTATTGTCAATTTATTATCATGTTTGAAACATCTGCCTCTTAACATTATTTTCCCAAAAAAAAAGTTTCCTTTTTAAAAGTGTCAAAGTTTATTTAAACACATTCTCTTTAAAAAAACATAAATTCGTTACTTAGATTTATTTTTTTTTGGTTAAAAATTTATTACAACCACCATTAAACTATCAACAACTGAAATTATTTATAAACCATAAATTCTGCCATTATCCAGCTACCTTGGCCATTTGGTGCTTGTACTGGCTGTATGTGGTAGATGATGGCTGGTGGTGGTGGGGTTGTTATCTGTCGGTGTTGGTGGTTACATTTGTTTAACAGCATCAGCCTCACGTTTAAGGTGAAATCATCTTTTAATTTTTTTTTGGTTATTTTTTCGTTCATTCGTTTAAACTTAGTAGAGTTGTTGACTCCCTTGTTGTTGGTTTGTATGACGTTTTTCTTTTGTATGATTGCCTTGCTTTATTTGTAATTTATTATTTAAATTTTGAAAATGATTTTTTATTAAAGGTTGTAATCGGTTTTTTGCTTAAGTTCATTGATTTTCCATTATTTTGGTGTTTGGTGGCAAACGAAAATATTGGCAATGAAAAGTGAAATTTCTTAAAGAGGTTTTAGGTTGGGCAGTATTTGTTGAAAGGAATAAAAAGTGAAGGACATATTTATGAATTGTATAGATTAACTGTAGATACTAATGGCCAGGTGAATAAGAGTTTACAATTTAAGTTTGGAGATTTCACTTTAGAATGGAAGCTCAGCAAAATCTTGGGAGAGGAAACCGCCTCGCTAGAGACTATCACAGTCATTTTGAATAAAGACACGTTTGATTTCAATTCAAAGTATAATGTATTTCAATCAATGTTTCCAATTAATACATAACATAAATTTCAGTAACTACTAAATACCATATACCTTACTCAGAAGCAGTTGAATAATCACTTATTTATAAGGCGTTATATAACTGTTTATTTACTAGATATTTGAGGAAGGTCACTCAGTTTTACAGATTATTTCTTGCAGTTAACGGCTTCTGTAGGTTAAGTTACAAAGATGCTACTGGTAACCGATTTTAGTCTTCTTTTTAAAATAATGTCCATCAAGAATTTTGTTGGAATTTAAGTTAAAAACCTGTTTAAGTCCAGCTTTGAGTCCAGATTGGAGTTCAAGCAATTGAATTATAGTTGTAATATACTTTATATCTCCCGGAAACATAAATTCAAGCCACATGATTTTGTTAGAAAAAAAAATATAATTATATTTCCATACAAGTCTAATTTCAACAATATATTCAACTGCTTGATATTCTAGGTTTTTAATTGCATTAAAGTGTGATAATATTAGCACTCTATTAGACTTTTCCGAAACTCTATCAAGTTTATTTATGGGAATAATAACAAGCTCCTTCTCCTTCCACTCAACAGCCACCAGCGAAACGCACAATTAAGATCACACCAAAACAACAACAAATAAGAAAATATAAATCATTTCATAGACAACAACCAGCAGGTGTCAAATATCATTTAGAAGAAGACGAACAGCAAAAAGAAACAAATTATAAAACGATTACGATTGTTTTACAAATTGTTCGTTTTTCCTTTGCTCTACACAAATTTTAATTGCATTTTGAAACCATTAGAAAACAAATGAAATTTCCAACACAAAATGTAATTTTCAAAATTGTTTTTCAATAACTAAACATGATTTGGACATCCGTTAAATATGAAATGTGAAAAAGAAAAGCAAAAAACAAAAAAAAAAACAGCCAAACGAAATTAAAGAAATCGTGACAGTAAACTTCTACTCCGTTTAACTTTAATACGGACAAATATACTATAATATAAATACATATAAATACAAATCTTTTCTAATATCCCAAACATTTACCAATTTCGTCTATAGACACAAATAAGATGCGCATCAAATTAACCAAAATATAAAAAAATTATTAAAGTTTTTTCTTTATTTTTTTTCCAAGCATAACATTGCATTTAAATTGTTAAAGAAAAAAAGTCATGTTATTTTTTAAACAGCTGACCTTAAACTTTAGAGTTATAAGACAACAGTGGAAGAAAAAAACTATAAACCACCTTAATAGTTTAAGATATTGGAAATAAACTAAAACTCTTCGTGCTTTGCTCTAATGTTATTGACAGTTAAATGCTTTAAGCATTTTTAACGTTGGAAATTGAATGATATACATATATACAAACATATATTTGTTGTGCATTTGTCGGTTTTACTTTTTTACTGTTTATAAGCTGCGATGTTGTGAAGAGATATGTAGCTACACATAAACACTTTCATTTTTTAAATGAAATTGAAACTGTTTTTGAAGAGATTTTCGATTTGAATTTTAATGATTTATATGTCTTTTAGAGATTATGTGAAATGTAAGAGATGCTGAAGAATGTGTTATGTACTTAAGCCGTAAGTATTCGGTGAATATTCTAGATAATAATAGTCTTTTATATTTCATATTTATTTACTTAATTTGTCTATGGAAATGGATTCCTTACAGACAGTTTACGAAATATTATTTAACATATGGGAATAAAATACATGTAACAAATAATTAAGAGTTTAAGAAAACAATTATTAAATTTTTTATGACATTAACATTTAACGAAAAATCAATAAATCTGTACAACTGGTTAAACTGTCAGCATAAAATTTCACAGATAGAGCTGCAACATTACGGGATAAACGTTGCGGAATGTTGAAAGGGATTTCGTTGATTAGAAAACTATTAATAACATTCAGGATATATGATATATTCAGCATAGTTCTACGACTTTTTAATGTAGGAAGCTTAATATGAGCAAGTCTAGCAGTATATGATGGTAAAATAAATGGGTTGAAATGGAGTCCACGTAGGCAATATATCAGGAATTGTTTTTGCACAGATTTAATTGTATTGCTGTGAGTAATGTAAATCGGGTCCCATATTATTGAACCGTATTCCAGTATCGGTCGAACAATATGGATCATTAAATTCTTTTGCCCATCGTTTTATAAAGCCTAGTGTACATCTTGCTTTATTTATTATCGTAGAAATATGTGGAACGAATCTCAGTTTACGGTCGAATAAAATGCCTAGGTCTAGGAAATTTTGAACCATTTCCACTTGGTGGATTCCCAGAAACAAACTTGTTGAAATTGGATTGCGCCTTGCAAAGCGCATTACTTTACATTTCTTTAAGTTAAGTTCCATCAAGTTAACATTTCATAAAAAGAATCCAAGTCGGTTTGGAGACGTAAGTGATCAAAAGGTTGGTTATAGGCCAAGACAATTTCTACGTCGTCTGCATACATTAAAATATTAGAGAATTTAATTACTTTCGACAAGTCCTTAATAAAAAGAGAAAATAACAGCGGAACACAGTGACTCCAGAACAAACGTTAATTTTGTATGAAGACGTGTTATTAAAACGAACGGTTTGTGTTCTATTCGACAGATAAGATTGTATCCACTGTACGCTAAGATCTGTAAATCCCAATTTTTGCAGTTTCCGTACGAGAAGTAAATGATTTATTTTGTCAAATGCTTTATTGAAATCCGTATATATAACATCAGTTTGCATCCTTTGAATAAAGCCGCGATTGATGACTGTTGTTAGATGCAGAAGATTTGTAGTATTTTCATTTATTATATTCTATGTATCTGATATTACATAAAAAAAAACAGAAAAGTTAATGTTAATGTTATGCTTTTACTTATTAACATTCTCTATTATATCAACTATATTCGGTAGGTAGTTTAGTAATGTTTGGCTTTTAATTTGGTTAATTTTAGTTAAGTAACAATTCATTGTTCTTATTTTAGTTTTTTTTTTGCAAATTCTATTCTAGTGGACTGTTACTAAGACATTGTAAATAAACTGTACTTGCTTCACATCATTCAACATTTCCCCCCCCCCCCCCCCACACAAATCTTAATGTTAGTAAAGTTTTTTGATTTCATAAAGTTTCATTAACCAGCCTTTTGATTTCATTTCACTTTCTTGAGAATACTTTGACTTTCAGGCCAATCATAATTTAAAATAATAAATTTACTTTAGTATCAAATGACACACTGAAGGAAGACACAAACTAAAAAAAAGCAACAAAATGGAAAACATGCAACTTAAATGAAAATGAAAGAGATTTTTTGCAATTCGTTTAAGTTGCAGTCATAAAGAACATGATATGTCACATGCAATAAGTATGAGGTTGCAATATGAAAAAAACCAACAGCAACAACAAAACATGGACATGAACAACAATGAGAAAAGGCACAAATACATTTCTCTTTCATTTGACCGCAGTGACCAAAGTCAACCAGCAGCCAAGCAAACACAATAAATGCTGTTTGTTTTATATTTCGTTGTTATTTAAACAGCAAACAGCAGCCTTCTAAAGATGATCTTTGAACAATATAGGAAAATAACAAAAACAAACTAACTAAAGAAGAGGATGTTCAAGTAACCAAGCAAAGCTTTCACAGGAGAAATTTTTATTGCAAAAAAATCTATATACATACACAAAGTATAAGGCAAATCTAACAGCCAGCAAACAATATATTACGATATTTTATCTATTATTAAATCTTTTGAGGAAAAATGTTTAAAAAAAAACTTATATTAGCATAAATTTTTTAATTGCAACTTATTTTTATTATAACTGAAATCTTAAATGTCACTGCAAAGCCAGAAAAAAAAATACAGACAAAGGAAATTTTTATGTATAAATAGTTTGCTGTTTGGAATTTACTGAAGCAAAAAATTACTTGGCAAGTGGAAACAATTTTAAACAAAAAAAATGCAAAAATTTATTTAAATTAATTTTCAAGTGCAGTCTTTATAGCACAAGGTATTTTATGTATGAATTTGAATAAATAAAATTCCTTTTAATTTGCACAATTTGAAAAGAAAGTTTAAAGTCAGCCACCAAAAAAAAAAACAAAACCTTAACGAGGAAAACAAATAAGAAAAAACTTAAATATTTATCTCAAATACAACAATTTAACTACATTTATTTATTTGGTTTCCAAAATAAAAAAGTGTCGACATTTTTGTTTAACCAAAACTTGCCAAATAAAAAAATACATCCTTGTGGCGCATGTGGCATGTATGCTTATAGTTTGTAGCAACAAGCTAAAGCTGAAAATCGACTAAATAATAATATGAACAACAAGAAGTTGTTTGAAATGTTGCATACATTGAGATATTTGATTGTTTATGCATTAAACTTGAACACACACAGACTACTAGCAGGCTTAAAACATTAGTAATAGAAAATACTAGAAAAGAAATCATTGCTATTTCTACCCAGTTGGTTTTTAAAGTAGACACTCTGCACAGGAAAGTTTTGTAGTGGAGGTGTATTAATAAAATTTATATAAATTCTTTTAATTTATTTATTTATGAGTTTTTATTTTATTTCTCTCTGGCTTTATAAAGAAAAGCTAATTTGAGGTCATTTGTATTTTGCTTGTTTAGTTTTTTTTTTTTTGTTTTTCACAAATTGAACAGAAAAAACTTTATTTCAAATGTTTTAATTTATTTGATAACTTTTAGAGGTGGTCTTTCTGATAAAAAGGTGTTTAGCCACATCTTTGCGGCAGTGCACTCTTCAACATTATGTTTATCAGCAGTTGTTTTTTATTTTATTTTTCCAGCTTCGTTACAACGTTGAATTACCAAACACCAGGTGTTAGTTATGCATCTTTTTTTTATTTGTTTGTTGTTTATTGGAATGTCTTTACATTTCTTATCCAGCTTCTATTGTAAATGTTTCTCAATTTGATTGATAATTTACATGTCGCTTTTTTTGAGAAAGTTTTTCTTTTCATTGGAGTTTTCAGGGGGAAAAATTTTTGTTTCAAAACAGAGAAAAAAAATGTTTGTGTCTTAAGTTTTTTGTTTTTTTTTTTTAATTAAACTGCTAAAGAGCTAACAAATTGTTATGCATATGAGTAGACAAGATAACTATAGTATTATAAAATCATTTTGTATTGTTTCTTCATAACCTGTTAAAAGTGTATGTTTCATAAGAAATTTGTAAAAGAATTAAATTGTGATTAAAAAAAAAATGTTCTCTTGTCTGTTTGCTTTTGTTGCAATATGTCTTTAATTAAGTTTATTGTATAAGTTAGATTTAGATATTTGTTATAAATGATATCTTTAGAAAACCTATTAAGGCTTTATAATTATTTAATTATGAAATTATTAACAGACTAACAACAGCTTGATAAGGCACCTTTCCATAAAGCAGAGGTATTTTGTCAGAAATGGGACACAGAATGCATTGAATGCTTTGAAGTTATAAAAACGAACAATAAATAAGAAGTCAAAAGCCTTTTATATAAATAATTTTTAGAGAACAAAATACTTTTTCGTGACTAAAAATTTCTACTGGAAAAAGACTTAAACAAATTGCTTGTAAAATAATTACAAACTTAACTTACTTGTTAAGAATTATTCAAGTTTTAAATTTTAAATTGTTTTATCGTTTTATTCGAACTAATAGTTTATAATATTAAGTAAATTTATTATTTTGTGTCATTTATTAAATTCATTTATAATAATTCAATGAACAGTTTTAGCTGGGTGGAATGCTTTTACTGCCCCTCTACGGTAGACCTGATTAATGATGACGCCCTTGGCAGGGCAGAAAATGCATTTCAGTGTGCCATTTGTCTAGCAAAATATTGTTTTCACAATGGTATTCTTCGAGTTATTAATTAAAAAATTAACTCAAGCCTAACTAAACATGTTCTCTAATAAATAAATATAAAAAAGCAATCGACATAATATTCTGTAAAAAGTTGTCGTTTTATTTTTGAGAATGAAATTCGATAGTGATTTTACACAGCTGATTGTGAGTCATAATTCTTTACATATTCAGAATAAAACAAAACTCATTTATAAAAATTAAAATTAAATTTTCACTTAATTCTTTGAAATATTTCTAAAGAATAAGTTAGTTTTTAGTAATTGAAAGTATTGAAAATACAAAAGAGTCTGAAACAAATGCCGCCTTTTTCAAGTTTATGTACAACAGTACTAGTTTACTAAACTTTTTGTATGATTTTATGAAATAATTTTTAACTTTATCTAAACCTGTCCAGCTATCGTGTCCATTTATTGCAAATGAAACCTCTTCAGATTCATAACGAGACAAATTTAATTAATAATTCTTCTTCAGAGCATTATGCTGACCAGTTTTAATAAACTAAATTGGTTCTTGCTAATAAGTTGATAAGAAAACTGTAAAGGGAAATATTAATTGTCTATTTCGTTGCAAATAGAAGTGTTTAAATGCTGCAACTGAACTCAGACATGTGTAAATAACATATAGTAACCACTCCTTACCCCATTTTGTCGTTCCAATGGGGAACCAGCTAACTGTCTGTGTAAATCACGCTTATGTGCAAAATATATATCTAAAATTAATCAGATTTACTTGGAGTACTTTCCATTCTCCTAGGTAGTTTGGTATAGAAAATAAGCAAAATTGATTTGGAATACAAAAATGATATTCACAAAATCCTGGTTTTAGTTTTATGTTTGCATTTAGATATACTCTTATATGATTATTGAATTCCAATTCAAACTTGCTTTAGTACACATTTTATATTGTATGCTTAGATTATTTCGTTAAATATAAAAGCGATATTTAGGAATTATCACATATATCTTAAAACAATTTTCGTTTTTATTTAATTTTTAGTGCCTGTTTCTCCATGTCTGGTTATTTTTTCCCAGAATTATACTATCTGTTAAAATAGTTATTGTATGAAAACTGTGAGTATATTTTAAGATTAAAAAATAATTAGACATTGTGAAAATATGGCTAGTAGCCTAATTGTATACTTTTTAATGAAATACATTTTATTTACTTATGCACTTATTCATAAAACTTACAACAGGTTTATAAGAGGTTTATAAAGTAAATTTTGTATGGAAATTTGCTCTATAAACCTGTTATAAACCTGTTGTAGGTTTTTATGAATAAGGGGGTTAGTATTTTAAACAATTTCAAAGTGATATTAAACTTAAATAACTTACCTAAAAAGAAATAAAAAAGAAAATAATAATTAAAAATCTATAGTAAATTTAAATTATAATAAAATAAGTTTAACAAATTGTTAACACCAAAAATCTTCTTGTATATTTGAAATGTTTTAAAAAATGTACATAAATTGCTTGATTTTCTTTTTAATATTTAATAACCATTAATCATTGAGAGTTTACAGGCCTTAAACACTTTAAATTTATAACTACTTTCAAAAAAGAAAAACACATTCAGCTTAAATTTAAATGTTTTACACAAAATGTTTATATTTCACAGTGGATTTATGCGCAAAGTAAATGGCACCAATAGTAGCCAAACTAAAAAGCTAATAACAGTTGAAAATTTATTAACGAAACTTTACAACTACTACTTTCAGCCAATCATTTTACCACATTTTTATTTAAACGAAAATTATGCTTAATTAGTTCTGTCCGTGGTTAACAGTTTTGAAAAAGATCTTAAATATTATAAACAGCTTTTGTAGAGCCTCTAAGACTAGAATTTCATCAGTAGCAAAGATATTTCAACTTAACATAATATTTATGGCTAATTGATGTCCGATATGCTCATTAAAAGAGCAACAAAAAATATAGCCAGAAATCTTAAAACCAAAAGCATATCAAATATCATCAGTAAAATTGTTAAAAGAAACCACAAAATGTTTAAACAATAAAAAAGCTGAATACATCACAAGTCTTAATAAACACAAGAACTCTCACTTTTAAACTGTTAAACGTGATGATGCTTATCTTAATAATCATCATCATTTTGATGATTTAAAATCATCATAATTTTTTTGTTTGATATTTTATGGCCATATAATTGTTTGTGTATTTAACATTCGAGCATCATAATTTGTATGTTTCTTAAGCTGAACTGTTGTTTTATTTATTTATATGTTTTAAACATTTACATTTAACATTTTTCACTGCCCACTACGTTGTGTTGCTCTGACGGTAGAGTTTTTTTTTCATAGTTGTGCGGTTTTTTGTTTGTTTGTTTTATTGTTTTTTTTGAATTATTTCAAATCGGATTTGTATGCGTTTTTGATCTTTTAACCTATATTTGTTTTTTGAAGCTTGAGCTTAAGTTTTTAAGTTTTTGTATCATAATTTTATGATTATAATTCTACAGTCTTGTCTTTTCATTTTGTTGAAAATTAAATAAAGATTAAAACTATTATGGAGTTTTACTTTATATATCTATATAATCTATATTAACTGTTTATACAAATTGGGTTTTTGCGGGCACCATTTCCCAAAGAAGTATAAAAGTTGAAAGGTTATGTTGAAACAGTAGGCCCAGTATATGAATAGTCTGATAAATAGCCTTATTTATAAACTAAATTCTAAAACATGTAAACTATACCAAACTTAAGTTAATTGAGAATTGCTGGTTTCTGTTGGAATATTGATAGTTACAATGCCAGCCTTTAATAAGTTATTACACCTTGTGCGGAAAAAGCTATGTTTCTATTACTTGAGAGTTAATCAGTTGTCTTTCATTACTGCAGTATTGTTCGAACTAGAGTTCTGTTTTATGAACATGACATGCATATTGTAATGAGTATTAGGCTGCATTAATTGAAATATATTGCATTTCCATAAAAATATTATAGCCAAAACCCAGTCAGAAATACCTGTAAATCAGACTTTAAACACTTGGTTTCATTGAAAATCCTCTTAATTTCCTACTATTTCATTAATTTCTCTTTTTCTTTTTAAAAAATTTTCTTGCTTTTCTTGTAATTTTCCAAAATATTTACCTAAATTACTCTTAAACATTCATTACAATTTACCGGCCGCAAAAACTGCACAAATGGTGTATTTAGTTTAAGAACAATTATGAAAAACAAAGCAACTAAAGAAAACAATACCAATTTGTTTAGGAAAGAAAAATTCTTCTTTTTCTGTGTGTTTTTTTGCTAAAATTTTCAACAAACATTAGCCAACTGACCTAATTCTTTACAGTTTTTTTTATATCACAAAGAAAGAATAATGAAAAAAAACGAAACAAAAACACCGCTACGTTTTCTTTAAATATTTGTTTTATCTTCTTTAAATTGTACTACAAACTAAGAAATGCTTATAAGGCTGCTGCTATTACAGCAGACGATGATGGCTTTTTTCACTCGATATTTTCTAGTTTTAAACAACAACTGATGATGTTTTTACGCCAAAGACAATTAGATGAGTCTTTACTGGTGGACAAAAAAAAGTAGAGAGATTAGCATTTAAGTTAATTCTTGCCGGTGTATGTTATTGTAGTTGTTTGTTTTGCTTTTTATTGTCTCTAAAGATGATGATGAGGCTTTTTTTTTCAATTGTATTTGTTGTTCTTTAAGCTCTTTGACAGAACAATGTAATTATAGTAAGCGCCAGTAGTTTATAGAACAAGTTGTTCTGCTTTTGTGTTGGAAAAAATGGCTTAGGACATGAGTAGGTATAAACAAGAGATTTTTTGAGTTATTTTTTGTATAAAAAAAAGTTTAGCAATTTAAGAAAACTTTAGTTAGATTTCTGAAAGTGAAGAGTAAATCGTTTCAAGATAATAAAATATTAATGTAATCTTAGAAAATTTTTAAAAAACTGTTTGTGTTCTTTATAAAATTGAATTCTATTTTCAATTGTTTTTATAACTTAAATAAAAAATTCAAAAAATTCTTTGTTTCCGTTTAAAATTTTGAAAAAATTAAAAAAAAATAACGCTTGCATCTTAAGTCTTTTGTTTTTTTGGAAACAATTTTAACATAATTCAAATTTGTTGCAAAGTTGTCTTTAAGCTTTAAAAAACAACAGACATAAGTTACACTCATTTTAATAACGTTTGTTGTTTAAGTCTTTTGTTTTGCAAACTTATATTTTATATCATATTTTACTTGAAACTAAAACAACTTCAAATCTTAACGATTCAGCTTTTAAGACAAAAAGATTTAGGACCTGATAGTCTTAATAACTTTTTTCAGAGAACTATTTTGCAGTTTTTAACAGATTTAAAAATTATAGAAAAATCTAAATTTTGTATGGCATCTTTATATTTGTAAAATAAAAACCAAATTATTATTTCTGTAAAAACACATTGCTATATTATTTTTGTTTGGTTTTTTAATTCAACAAAAAACAAACTTAATAGAAAATATTTGTGTGTTTTCTTTAAAACATGCACAATTTTTTTTAACTCTCCACTAATTTCCAGTGATTATCTCTATCTCAACGTTACTTTCTTTAACAATTTGTTTTAATTCATCAATTATTTGTTTTATTACTTATGTACGTCTTGTATATCTACTAACTATGTCATTTTATTGGTATTTTCTGCTTGGTTTTCTTGCACTAGGCTATAGCTATAATAATAATAACAATAATTTTTGCCAAAATAACCACAATTAATATTTATTATTGCTAACAAAGTAATACAATAAACAAACAGTACTCTATGCTTTAGTCTAGTTAATAATGTTTAATAAGCATTGATTAATAATAAACTTAAACAAAATGATTGCTTTGTTATACATTTTTACTAATGCGGAAAAAGTAGTTATAATGAATGTGTAGCAGAATGTATAGAATATAAGAAAAAAAGAAGACGTACCCAACCTCAATACAAACAGACATATATGTTGATGCATAATAATTGAGGTTTGGGTTTGGTTTTTCTGTTTCTTGAGGCGTTAAATTATTGTTCAGAGGATTCTTTGGTCTTACTGTCTCCATTAGCTTGGGTAGTCTAACAGCTTTAAGCTGGGCAATGTGGTGACATAAGCTTAATGTCTCATTAGCTTTGAGTAATTGTTGGCTTAGTTTTAGTTTATAAAATGTTTAAGCAGTTTTACGTGTTTTGCTATGGTGTAATATTAAAACGTTTATGTCTTAAGTCTTTTGTTTTGTAAGGAGGTTTCAGCTAATTAATGCCACTTATGATTTAACTAGAAACGATAGTTTATTTCTTTTGTTTCGAATTAAACTAAAAGGAAGTTTACAAATATTTGTTAGTAATATTTTCCTTTAAACATATTATGCGGCTACATTATTTACTTGTAACTTCATGGTCACTCTATCTCTCCTTTATAAAACTGACAACAGCTAATCCTCTTTAATATTTTGCAATAAATAAAACTGTGCATTTATGTACATAAACACACACAATAGCGTAAGTTTAACAGTTGAATAATTTTCTATGTAACAACACACGTATATCAACAACTACTTAAATATATGACAGTCTTGTAAAACATTCATAATGTATGTATATGCCAGTTCCTGAGACGAGAAATCACACTAACTCTGTAAATTCTTCTGGTTTTATTTCCATTTGTAAAACAACATAAATCTTATCACTTCAATAACTTTTCCAATGGGCTTAGCGAAAAAAGCAACAAAAAAAATATTTAATAGTTCTAAACATTTAACTGGCTAAGACTTTTACTCTTGCAAATAAAAATACAACTACAACTCCCAGCAATCAACAAAAACTAAAAAAAAAAACATTTTCTTTATAACTAACAGCAACAAGAACAACAGCAACAACTAACGAATGTGTCTATCTACAACTGTTTTGTAGATGATGCTGCTGCTGTTGCTGTTGTTGTTAAAGTAAACACTATAAATAACAGCATCTGTTATTCTAAAGCAATAACAGCAGCCACAACCACAACCTCAACGACGAAGAAGCGTTGTCGTAAGACGTCTCGTCTACTGAAAGACAAATCAAATTATATGGCAAGCATACAATCACGTGCCACAAGCACTTCCTGTAAAATGTCTTTAAAGTTATTTTTTTTTCGACTTTTTCTGCTGCTGTACAATTTTCCTCTATATACACAGTTTTCTTTTTCTACCTTTGTTTTGTGTGTCTAAAAGTGTGCGTTTTTCTTTATACAAATATGTTCTTCCTATTAGTTATTGTAACAAATTATATGAAATGTTGTCTGTTTCTTGTTTGTGCTTGCTTTGGTATAAAAGTAATACCTTTTTGCTATTCTAAACATCTAAACACAATCTAGCAAATCTCAAAAGGCTGTTTTTTCTTGTGACAAGTGGGTAATAATGTTTGATCAATGTTTCGGCATACGTCTTTTCTTCATGCACTTCTGTCTCCAGCTAAGAAAATGTTGTGTCATTTTAATGCAGCAAATTAAACATGTGTCATGTTCTGTGGCTGTTGTTTTAGAATAATAAAAATAGCTAAATTACAAAAATTTACATCTTTCAGATGCTGTTAAAAACATAGAAAATTGAGCAAAGAATGTGTAACAATTTGTTACAGACAGCTCTAGTCACACAGTAGGCTGTTTGTTACTTGTTTTGGTAAAAGAAAATAAGACTTGCTATAGCGTTCGCTAAAGCAATTAAAACTATATTTATAGTATAATCATATTAAGCTTACATAAGCTTTACTATTACAACTACGACTTTCAAATTTTAGTTTAATCTTTAATTTCATTTCAAGTTTATTTTTAATTTTGTTTATAGTTTACTTAACAGCAAGTGAAATTTTAACCTTTTTTCTCATCAGGTTTTTTAGTTTTTTTTTTTTTTATTATTGTTTAAAATGGTAAAACTATTCTGCTCTTGTTTTCACTTTAAATCTTGAGGCAAAGTTCACCGCTAAATGTTGGTGTTATTTAGTGTGAAAGAAAATGTAAGACTTGAGGCAGTAGTGTTCATAAATTGTGCTGCTTAGTGTGTTCATTTAATTAATTGTGTTTTAGCAATGTAATTGTCTTATGACCGTAGAAAAGCTAAAGGTGCTATCTAAATGAAGTAGATAATGGTGTATAAAGCTATGTGTATAAGAGAGACAGAAAGTGACAAAAGACAAGCAAGTCAATAAAAATTTATAAGAAAATTATTAAAAAATTGTTTCACAAACTTTATTTACAGTCACTTTTCTTTTGATATAGTAAAATAGACAGTTATTTTAAATTAACAGATGTCTCCTGATAAAACTTTCATATACAATTTGTCGCCTTAAAAACTGGCCTATAATGTTAAACAGAAATCTTATATTAAAAAAGTTTTTAACAGAAGTGCCTATTAGCAATTATTAAGAATATTAGTAATATTTGCCTCCCGGTAGCAATGATTGGCTAAGATGAAAGTCAAACAATCTATCTTTGAAATTATAACGTAAGTGAAGCATAAAAAGTTGTCAGTAACTCTGTTGGAATGTAATGTAAGAGATTTTTTCGAATACGAGATTCTAACTTGTTCGAATAATTTAATCACATATTTAAAATTAATCGAATTATTCGAATAATAAAAAATTTCTAAATAAAGTAAAAAGGAAAGTATTATTTCTTCATCAAGTTGTATATAAAGTAAAGCCATCTTTAACAATATCACTTAAATATGTACATTTTAATAATTAAAATCTTTGTCTATTTCAATATTATCAATATCAATGTCATCCACAATATAAATTTGTTCAAAATCTTATTCACCACCATTTTAGGCTGATAAAATTAGTCGAATTATTCGTTATTTGAAAATGGTAATTTTGAAATTTTTCGATTAATTATTCTTAAGAAATTGTTCGATTATTTGAACGAACAATATTCGAATGGAGACACAAATACTTCTGACTCCTTGCTTCAAATAATTCGTAAAATATCCCAGTTTTTCAAAATTAAATCAAGTTTAAAATGGTAATTTGTAAAGAAGAAATTCTGTAATTTTTTTTAATTATCATAAAAATCAAAACAAATATTAGAAGTAGACTTCAAATTCAATTAATTTTCAGAAATAATGCATAATATTTCTAAAACTAAAAGATGTAAGTGTTGAAAAAAAACTCAAGAGTTATTTAATATCTTTTTTGTAAAAATGTAGCAAATGTTTATCATTAAAATAAGCTTCAATATGTACCAAATTCGATTGCATGCATATGAATGCAAAATGAAGCATTAATTTCTGTTTTAAATTCATTGTTCATATTAATATTTTTCAAAATCAAATCCTACTTCTTTTTTGCTTCTGAGAATGTTCTTTTAATAATCACCATCTCACGAAAGCTTAAAAATACAACGAAATTTTAGTTTGGGATAAATTAATTTTTAGTTTTTTAAATAGAATTTACATTTGTCGGTATACGAGTATTTCAGTCTTTTTTTTAATTTTTAAGACTTAAGAAAAATTTACAAAATTGTATCAAAATCAGATAAAATAAAATCTAACAAATAAACCTAAAAGGGTATTTTTTTATTATTTTCTAAAGCTTTTTGTTAAGGTAGAATAGAACAAGTAACAAGTAAGAATTTACATTCGACTATTTAAGAATAGTGTGATCTATGCATACTTGATACAAATTTGTATTAGTTTATACGAGTTATTTTATTTCTAGGTTCTATTGCATGTTCTGGGACGATTATCATAAAATTTGGTACGACAATATAAAAGTAGATTATTTGTGTTCAATTTCAACTTGATATTGATTTTTATAAGAGATTTATGAGCAATTAAGGTATTTTCGGAAGTAGACTTTATACAAAGCTATGGCTAAATATGGACTGATGCAAACAAAATATTGTTTTATGATTTCCCTTAGCATGAAATTTATTTTTGCTAAATTTTGTACGAATACTGCTTTTTTATACTCATTTATATGCCATTAAGCTATATTCCGGAAAGACATTTGTATGGGCGCTATGAGAAATCGCAGACCGAGTCTTACCATTTTCAATAGGACTTGTTCTTGTATAAAAAAAGATCATTATATTATCTGCATTAGATTTTAAGAAAACAATAAAAATATTGGAAACATATCGAGGTTGTCAGAAAGTTTGCTCCGATTTTGCCCATTTTCAATATCAAAAATTTTGCTGAAACAAAGAATATTTGGGACAAATTTCATTGTACTAAGTTTTATTTTTGATGTTCTATCGTGAACTTAACAGATAAACAGATAAACGGTACATGCTTACATCGTCTTAGAATCTCATAAAGACCCAATGTAGAAAAATTAGTAATGCAAATAAGAGCAATATAAAAAAATTTAAGAAAATTATGTTTTTTGAAAATCATTTCCAAGTGTTTATAATTTAGTACAGCATCATTATCCTGCGCAAAACAGTGTTGTTTAGAGTAATTTCAAAATTATTTGTGAAATGTTTTATACTAATTTGTGCTGTATGAACTTAGTATAAGCTATAACCTATACAGTGGGTGGCCAAATTATTAGTTACACTGTATTAATTAAGATTCAACCGCTTTTAATACGTATATAAATTTTTTTCTTGTACCAGATGTGAAATATCAAATATTTTGTGCAATGTCAATAATGATTGGTGACATTAGAGTGCAGTTGTTGTTCATTATCTGTCATTCTGCTCTGAAGTGTGAAATATGCATTTTTGATTAAATTGATTAAAGTGTGGCATCAGGATGAACAACTAAAAGAAAATGTTCAAAAATACATTCAGAGCATGCCAACAAGGGTGCAAGCTGTAATTGATGCCAAAGAAGGTTCTACGAAATATTAAGATTTTTTTTCAAAAAATGTTGTAATATTTCTTTTCCTCAAATGTGTATTTTTTAAACAAAAGAATTTATTTTTAATTGAATTAGAAACACTTAATTTATCTAAAAGAACAAATAAAAGGATAAATTTCCACTATTTTAAAATGTTATACGGTTTCAAACTAAACAATTTTGCACGTGTAACTAATAATTTGGCCACCCACTGTACTAAGTTGTTCTTAAGTGTTTTTTTTACTAAATATTGAAGACATATTTTGATAAATGTATGTGTTTAGTTGAGATAGTAACAGAAAATCTTGGATACTTTCTAAATCATTATACAGAAAATTTTCATTAAAATAGAAAAATATAAAATAAATTCTAGGAATACTCCCGAAAAAAATAAGAAATTTGAAAAAAATTTAATCCTTTGTAATAAATTATTCTCATGAGCGATATAAACTATATAATTATAAATTATGTAAAGAACTGAAAAACTTAAAATTTTAATCATTTGAAAAACATAAATTTAAATTTTTTTGCGAAGCAAAGTTGCTGATTTTTAATAGGAAACAGCTGAGCGTAATGACGTAATAATTGGTGAAATTAGTTCGATTTATTATTTCTAATATGAGCATGTTGTTTACACACAGAAACGCTTCTTGTGTGATCCAGAAACAGAAACGAAAAGTTATTTTTAAGTTTTTTTGCTAAAATAATTTTCATGCAAATAAAACTTCTGTATCAAAGAAATAATATTAGTTATATGGTTTTATTATCTATATAAAATTTGTTGTTAATGTATCATCTATGGTGCTGTGCAAAGTGACTAATAAATTGGCTTCTGAATTTAAAAGTTAGAAGAAGTTAAAAAGTTATCATTATTATAATTTTTTTAGATGGCAATGCTAACTAGATTTCGTTATAATTTGTTTGCATAACAACTCATCTACTAAATAACGAAAACATTAAGTACATATTTCAATTGCTATTAAAAAGCTTAAGATATGGTCTCAGCTAAGAATTGAACTTATAAATGAATCTAATGTTTCCAATTTGCTATTGAAATAAATAAATTTTGATGTTTAAAGTTTTTCAATATGAGTTTTAAAAATATTATTTTACACACTTGTTTTCTTTAAAAAGTTTTACTGCAGTCAAATATTTTTATTCATAATTGAAATTAGTATTAGTATCATGGAAAGTTTTTATGTTTAATTTTATTATAAACCTTGAGTAAAATACATATTTTGAAAAGAATAAGGGGAAAACCAAGCATCGATGCCGAAGTAAAGAGATTTCAATTATTTATATGAAAAATATGTAATAAGCTGAGAGTTTTTCACAAAAATGTTTTATGCTCAGTTTAATTTCGATATCAAGAAGCTGTAAGTAAATTTGTTATAAAATTTCTATTGCAAATAATTTTAAAGTAACGTTTAATTTTGCTTCTTTTTCAGAAACTTCTAATTTTTTAACTGTGTTTCAATACTTCAGCGATTTCCAATTGTACATCGCAATTTTCTATTTGTATTTCTAAAATTTTCATTTGTATTTTTAATTAAATTTTAACAAGAATTGTTAAAATGCAATTTAAAAATTCTGCAATAAAATTGTAAATTTCTTAAGTATAATCTTCTAACATACAAATGGAAATGGTGTAGAAACAATTTTTTTAAGAAACAATGTAAATAATATTTTTAAATCTTCATTATGAAATCATTTTAAAAATCTGTTAACATTTTCTACAGAAACACTGGCCTGGTTTAATAACATTTTGACAGTTTTTTTTTGTTCTTTATGTTTCAAAATACAATTTTAAAGTTCTGGGTATTTTTTCAACAAAAAAAAATGTATAAATTAATTTCCTGTTGCCACTGTTAACAATTATTGTTTCACTTTGATAACAAAAAATTTAATGCAGAAAAGTTTGAATATGTTAAGAGAATTAAGTTCTTTCTTTTGCTGGCAATTAAACTGGAAATTAAGAATGTGTTGAAAATTGTGCACTTTGTGTTTTAAACTATTAGAAATTGTTTAATTCTTGTTGTGTTTGTATTTAAAATAAAATAATTTAAAAAATGTTTTTTGTTTTAATTTTCAGTAATTTTCTTATGGTGAGGTAAGTCACTTTATTTTATAAAGTTATGTTTCTATTTGTTGTTAACTTAATAAAAAACATCCATTAAATATTATGAATATTTATCAGAAACACTTAATTTTTAAACAAAGATTTTTATATTTAGCAACTAAAAACACTCATACGCCCTGTTGGAAATTTGCAAACATATTTAATTTTAGTTTTTAATATCCTAATGTTCTTTTCTTTAAAAATTAAAATTTAATATCTTTTTTTTTTGAAACACTCACTTTTTCTTAATTTCTGTATAAAACTCCACTTTTTGTAACAATTGTAGATAATCCAGTTTATTTGTAATTGATTTCGTTAAAGTTTTGTTAAATACTTTTAAGCTTTGTGGAAAACATTAAAGGTTTTTGTTAAAAAATATTGCACTTTTTTTTTAAAAAATACTTTTATTTAATTGTTAGTTTGTTAAAAAAAACACTGCTATTTTTGCACTTGTTTTTTTTCGTTTTAATGAAATAAATTCTTTTGATAATAATTATTTTACAATTATTAGAGGATCTAAAATTCCTTTGTATATATGTAGTAATATGCCAAAGATATTTCACTCGAATTATTTTCTCTATATTTTAAATGTATAATGTTTGAAGGTCTCCTTTAGAAATTTTTAGTACCAGTTAACAAAAAAAAAGTTTTTTAATTTTTGGCTAGTTTTTTTTTTTATTAATGGAAGGAAAGCGAACTTGACCGTAGGAAGGTGACCGTATAACTAAAGTATTCTTCGAGCTAATATGTAGTTATATAAGATCATATACTTTTACACTGTTTATTAAATGGAAATAAAAGAAAGACTTTTATTTCGCTCGCTAAAACGATCACTCGGCTCGTTTGCTCAATAGCTCGCTCGTTCAAGAGATTTTTTTTTTCGTAAAATACAATTCTGTCGTCGTTGTAAATGCGAAAACCACAAAGAAACGCTGTGCTAGAGTCAAGGTAAATTAAAGATGCCGCTATTGTTACAAATGTTTATAATATTGTGTCTATTGTAAATTAGTTAGAGTTGTTGGTGTTGCTGCTTGCAATGATGCGCGTTGTCTGTGCTATCACCTTGGCATTGGCAATGCTTATGAATGCCAAACATACATACTATCGTTTGGATAAATTCATAAAAGACAAAAGCACACACACAGCAGCAACATAAAATACAACACACGAAGAAAGTCAAGAAGTAAAGCAACATAAACATCAACTACCAACATTACTACTACCACAAGTGTAACATTTTAAGCTTAGTGGTACAACAACTAAATAAAACAACTCGGCACAAGCAGTCAAGCCAACAAACAAAAAAATATCTAGAGTTCGTTTAGACTAAAAAGAATTTACAAACAATTGTTTATTGCTTGTAGCAGTTGTGAACCGAACCATCAACACCAATAGTAACAGCAACAGCAACAACATTAATACCAAAACGGCTGGCTTAACAGTGTTCCGTCCATGTCTACGTCCGTCCGTCTGTCTTTCTTTTCATTCATTCATTTCAAATCTTGAGCAGAAACAAAACCCACTCAAGAGAGCATTGCTGTTTTAAACTATTAAAAGAGCTGCAGAAAGAGAGAGAGTTAAAGAGCGCCTGAAAATGTTTTTTTGAAATTTCACCAAAATTTTACTATTTTTTTTTATTTCTTTTGGTTTCTTGATCTCGAAAGCAATAAATGTTTTGGTTTTTTATGATTTGGGGTCACTTCGCTGCTGTTTAAACTATTAAAACATGTTTATATATTTTAAATAGTTACTTTTGGAAAAAATTTAATGTTTTTTTTTAACTTAACTCTTATTTTTTTTGGTAAATTAACTATTTCTTAATGTTGATGTTGATTTTTAAATAACTTTTAGTAGTTTATGGTAATAAACGATTTTGCTGGCTAAAATTTTTAAATCAAATAAAAATTTCTTTAGGTAATTGTTTATGAATTATTCTTCTTGTTTTTTGTTGGAGTAATTTTGTAATTTTATTGGAGTTGGTAGTTATTTTTGTGTGGCTTTTACTATGAGTGTTGAGGCTATATGCATATGAGCATTTATCCTTTGGTTTTTATTGGCAGAAATTTTGTTTTAACATTAAAAATTAAGATTTCTTATTATAGTTTATTTGAATTTATTTATTATAATCATTATTTTAGTAATTGTTTAAGATTAAGGTCTTTTTTTTAATTAAAATTTTTAATTTTAATATTTCGCTACGTTTTTTGTGTAGCTTCTTCAAGAAAAAATTTTTTCCGAACATTTTTAGCGAAATATTAAAAATAAAAATTTTAATTAAAAAAAAAAAACACCTTAAGCTTGAACAAGTACTAAAATATTGATATTAAAATTTAAGGAAATTACTTGAAATTGTTTACTTAATCCAAATTATTCATTATTAGTTACATAATGTTTTATAAAATAAAAGAAACTTATTGAATAGCACTTAAATTTTAAAGTAATACGCTTATTTACACAATTACTACATTGTTTACATAATGTCAACAATTAACATTTTTGTAAAATTTAGAAAATTACACAAGCTACCATAGAAATGGAAATTTATTCGCGTAAATAGTTTTTTTTTTAATTTTTTAAGATCAAAGTAAAAAACGACTTCAAGATTCATTCATCATGGCTGAAATATCTAAATTTTTTAAAATTTAATAAAAAAATTACACGGTGCGACAGTCCAAAAAACCTGGGACCCGATATTATATTTCTTGTAGGGCTTATCGAGTAAAAGAAGATTGCAATAATGAAATATGCCGGACACTTCCAAAATCCGTTTTTACGGTTAAAACCCCGGTTTTTGTACCTTTGCGCACTTATAAGCATGTAATTTTGTTGATATTGATCTGATTTTCAATTTCTTGCTAGATTTAGAAAGAAGAAACTGAGATCTTTCGAATGATATATATATTTGGGTATTATTGTCGAGCAATAACACAATTTTCTCGACAATATTACACAAATTTCTCAAATTTTCTTAGATAATATATATATATCATTCGAAAGATCTCTCTCTACATGAGACCAACGATATGTTATTTAGTGGTTATGTATTTTTCGGCAAATATTTTCCAAGAGTGACGGCACCTTTAGGAATTCTATTTTTTTACTATTATATTATTAATTGTAATATTTAATTGGCCATTGAAAGCTTTCCTATTTTACATAACCTGTTAATAAAAAAATTGGTGATTTATATATAAGATTTGGCTATAAAAATGAACAATCATCAACAATGCGGTTAAAAAATTTCAATATAAAAAATGTCGAGGGTAAATTCAAGTTTTAGATATCGTCATAAAACTTTTAATTTTAAAGCTTTCCAATAAGTTAGTATCAACAGATAGCCTACTTGTCCACTACAATTTTAATTCTCTTCTGTTATTCGTGCCCTTAACTTCCATTTCCTGTTCAAATACATTCTAAGACATTGGAGTTTTGTTAGTTGTTCTGATTCTGCTGCTTGCCAAGAGTGCGCGTGTCTATACATTTATAAGTATTTGAATGAGAATTTGTTGCGGTTTTGATTTCTTTTCTTTCATTTTGATATGTTCTTTTTACCATCAAAAAGGTGTTGTTGAGTAACATGGTGTCTACTGTTTTCTTTTCTTAAATAGTTTGACTGTTACACTGGCTGTCCATTTGTTGGCGAGTTTCTTTGAGTGAGTTTAATGATTTTACTTTGTAATTTTAATGAGCATGTCTTATTTTTTTGTGTGTAATTATAAACGAATATGTTATAATTTATTTGTTTGTGCTGTAGTATTTGCTATTTATTCCTAATGCAAGTGTGTAACTACACGTGTTTTTGTATTACAAATAAGAATTAATTAAGGTCTAAAGGAATTATGTTTTTCTTTAATAATTGTGCAGCTCATTCTAAAGGTACTCACTCGTGTGTGGAAAATGTTGGTGTTTCCTTATATCAAGCAGACTTTATATCTCGGCATAAGATCTACACACGTTAGAAAGTATATATTTTTTGAAAAGGCTTTACAAATTTATTGAAAGTTAAAAAAAATCGCAACAATGGTTTTAATATTCTTGTTTCAAACATTGCAAATTATAATAGTGGAAACTAAGTCAAATCTTTTACCAAATTAGTTTACTAAATCACTGTAATGGCTACAATTAGACAAACCTAGAAATTTACTTGTAAATGTTCCACATGCCATATATAACACTATATTCCTTTAATTACTTACTTACTTATAAACCTTCCAAAAAAACTAAAAATATCATAGAACAGCAAGATCATGACTTAAAAATTAACCCATAAAAGAAAGAGGTAATACGATAATACCACACACAGAGAATTATATCTAAGCTAATGTTTATCTTATTTTATTTTATAGTTAAAAATTACTTACCAAAAGTAATAAATTTCATGGAAGTTTGGCTAAGGTTTACTTTGCTATTTATTCAAAAAAAAAAAAAAAAAAAAGAAAAAACAAGTTTACCACTTAAGTCTTTTATTTGTTTCATTTTTAGTTATTATTTTATAATCTAATTAACATGATTTTCATGATGCTAAATCAATATAATTTGAGAAAAATTTCTTTCTTTCTTTCATATTTTAGTATTTCTTAAAAAACTTTTCAAAAAAATTTCATGACCAAAACAAATATAATTTTCTACATCTTCTGCTTTTAATAATATAATTAAGAACAATACTTAAATAAATAGAAATTCATGGTTTCGTTGTTGCTGTTGTTTCATCTGTTTAGAGTCTTTCAAATTGAATTTCACTTAAGCATTAACGTATTTTTATTTTGTAGGTTTTTAGAGAGCTGGTGTAAAGCATTCTTACTTTAAGTAGGCTTTAAGTAGAAATAGAAAATTCGCAAAACTTTTAGACCACCTTATAATCGTTGATGGTCACGATTGTGTATTAGTTGGAGTTAAAGTAAAGTAGTCAAAATAGCAAACAATGCATAGAACATATTTTTCTATTGCTTTGTTAACAGCCATCCATTTAAGCAGCCAGCGAGCCATTCAGTCAGTCAGTCAGCCGGCCAACTCATTTTCTTTTCCATTCATTTACTCATTTTAGTTTACCAACTGTTGCATTAAGGATGATAAGTGCAATGGTCCAAAAAATCACCAGTCGTCGTAATGGAATAAAATCATATATACACACAATAAAATTCTCTGTTGTTTTTTTTTTTTTTTTTTTTCTTGAAACAATAAAGCAAAAGATTTCAATTATATTACACTGCAAGGTGTTTAAATAAGTTGACAGTGATTTTATTATTGGTTATTTAGTTCCAATTTCAACGAAGCAATTTTTAATGAAAAGATTAATACAATTTTTTCCTTGAAATTGTTCCGTTGTTCACACAGCACATTTCATATTGCTAAAACGGTCGTCTTTTTATTTGAGAGAGAGTATACACACATTTGTATACACCAGTGTTGGCAAACATGGTACAATTGCACTTTTTTTGATACATTTTAGACACAGTTGGTACTGTGCTACTGCTACGAGTCATTTGGGACAATTTCAAGATACTGTTGCATCAAAATTTTGTATTTCAGATGAAATAGGTAGAGAAATTTATCATTCAAGTTACTATAATGTAATAATGCAAAGAGATTTTATTAAATTTTATGAACATGATGGTACTGCTATCAATTTGATCTTTAAATATGCATCTATAAAATGATTATTACGACAAGAAATTGTTGGTTGAATTATCGAACAATGGGAGCTTCTAATTCACATTAAATTAATCCAAAAACTTAAATGTAGTTAATCAGGATTTCAGAATCGTTAGAAGGGTTAAGTCTTCTATTTCTGCTATTTTTGAAAAAATAAATCTAGTAATTTTGGAACTACAATCGAAGGATACATGCACATTTAACAAGTTTAAATTTTCGCAAATTAACCGATACTTCTTCGATACCTATTTTAGATAATCGCAGTAATAAATGCAAGTAATATTCTTAAAGATTTTGAAGTAGCCGGCTAACTAATTTTAAACAAATACAAACAAATCCCAAATCAAGATAATTTACAGGAAACATTTTATTACGAAACGAGCTCTTTTTCTTTGCATTAAACTAAAATTGCTGGAGTATCCTGTGGCAGCTTTCATTCTGGAACACTTGAACAAACGCTTTATCTGGTAGGATTTTAAAATAGAGATCAGTTTTATAGCATTTACAATATAACCAGAAGTTAGATACTGATTCTTTGAGGAGGTCTTACGCCGTTTTCTTTTTTATCACTTGCAATTTATCAATAGCAAACGAGTATGAAAGTATTTGAACATTTGTTAATATAATGTTAAAAATGTTGCCATAAGATATGTTTGTCGAATTTTCGATAAAGTAAGTTTGTGGTTAAGTTTTATTATCACGAGTATTTAACAAATATTAAAAATGATACCGTGGTGGTGAAATCTAAAAACCCGTTTTTCATCAGTTGTATACACATATTTATGTAATACGAATAAGAGAGTAACACAGTGTAAGAGTGTACTCGTCTTATCTTCCCCTCAACCAGATGTCTAGAGGGGAATCAGCTGAACTTACAAAATTGCTTTGTGTAAATAAGGACTTATATAATGGCGAGAGTATTACAATTCCCAATGACTTGCCTCAAATAGACCTAATATTTGCTTAAATAAAATAAAGTTTAGAAAATATGAAAATAAAATATATAATGGCTTCACATGCAAATATTATTACTTTACTCTTACAAATAGGCTGTTCAATAAATCATTACTTCGGCGTGACTAAAATATCAATATGTAACGGGTATTATTTGAACGGATACTTATTGATTGTAAGTACTTAATAAAGCTTTTATGAATAACATCGTAGGTTAGTTACTATGGCAGCGGTTTAGGCGTCGCACAGTGGCGCCATTTGAGTTTTTTCGTTGCAAAAATCATATCTTTTGAACCAAATAAGATAATTATACAGTTTAAATAGCATATGATAGATAACTGTTCAGCCTATGAAATTAGCGTTTGGAAAGGGTGCTACGCTTAGTAGGTGCCTAGTTATGGGTTATCAAATTTAAAATTAGTAGAAAAATTAATTTTATGATAACTAAAAAAAGTTATTTTTACATTTTTAGATTGTTTTTATTTTTTTTCTTTAGGGTTTTATGTTTTAAATTATTACCCAACAAATTAAAAAAAAAAAATTTTTTTTTCAAATTTATTTTTTCCATTACCATAAAATTGATTTTCTCTACTAATTTTAACTTTGATAAAATTGCAATTCTTTATTCATTCATTTACAGTTTACAAAATGTACCACCTTTATATTGGATGTAAATGAATGTAAAGTTTTTTAAAAATTATAGCATTTGTACAATATAATTTTATTCAAAGTATTGGCCATTGTTGGCTATGAAATTTTCCCATGTTTCTGCCAAAATATGAAATGAATTTTTATCTTTTGGAGCCAAGACCAAATCAAGCCAATTATAGATACCCTGTTCTGAAGTGAAGCACATATTATACATCGACCTAAACAAACAGTAGTCGGACGGGGAAAGTTCTGTAATCTGTAAATAGTTTTTAGCAGATATTGCAACATGAGACCAAGCGTTGACATGATGGAATATTACGCTTTTATGTTTGGCTTAATATTCTGCGGCTTGAAACGAATCAGTTGCATTCGCTACAAGTGTTCTGTGTTGGTCTGCCCAGATTTCAGTAGCGAATAGTACTTATGACGAGTTTTGTCCCACCAAATATAGATTATTTCCTTCGAGCCATGGATAATCGCCAGTAATGATTCTATGCAAAAATTGTTTCTTTTTCATTAATTAAGCATTTTGAATAAGCAAAATTGTCTGTCAAGGTCTGCGGATTCAACTGATATTGTACCTAATTCTCCTGCTGTGGGATGAATGCTGCTGCTCACAAACGTTTTAAAATTTCTGCTTGAGTAGCACCCAATTAGTTTGCAAGCTTTTGCTAAATTTGAGAACAATCTTCCTGGAGTAATGCCTACAATTATTGGTCTTCAAAGTTGTTTGTCTGGCCTGGTAGATACATATTTATCTTCCGTGTCAAAATCACCACTTATGAACCGTACAATTCATCCCTCGCACACTGAAACCTATAGAATACATTCACAATAAGCTTCGCTAAACAAGCGGTGTGATTCAGCAAGTGTAGTCTTCTTTTACATAATTTTTTTTTAATTTTTTCAAAAATTTATCAAACAAATTTTGCATAAATATTTTTGTTTTATTAAGTTTTAATAAAAGAAAAAATTTTTCTTAGAAAACAATAAATTTTTAAACTTCTATTTACTTTCCTTCATTCAAACACAGCCTATTTACCACCTCTATTTCCTCAACTTTGAGTGTATTCCAATTACAAAATCAATTATCACGAGCATTGGCAGTAACCAAGAATAAAGAATAAAAAAAAAACACCCAGAAAATGAACTAACTGCGGCTTTTGTAATACATATTTAGTTACAATTCTTATTTTTTTTATTTTACTTTTTTCTTTCTTATTCAGAAAGAAACAAAAAAATGTTACAAATGACCGCCTCTTACAAACAATTCAAAAACCATAAAAATCACGTTGAAACAACTACAATTTATACCTGCTTAGATAAATAGGAAATATAGCTCATAGTTGGCTGGTGGTTTCCATACACCGGCTGGCTGGCAAATGAATAAACTACAAATTAAAGCGCCAAATGAAACTCATTCATGATTATAGCCAAAGCATAAATATTACACCAACACGAACAAATATCTTTTAACTTCTAACGATAAAAAAAAAAATGTAATTTTGCTAACATTTAATCTGTTTAAAAAACCAAAATACGGCTTAAAAGAAAATTTGAACTCTCTTGAGTTAAAGCCGGCTTTAAAGTTATGATCTTACATGCAAGAGACTGAGTTTCGTTAATACACAACACACAAGAGAAAGCCATGAATTGCGCATGGTTACAACTCAAAAAGAAAGTTTTAGAGTCTTATGCCAACGCTCTCTCAAGTAAGCTCGTTGTTCTCCAACAAATGTTAAAAAAATGAGTGCATTTCTTTTCAAACATTTGTTGGTTTGTATGTGAGCAAACTACACCTGTGCGTTACATTAAATCACCTGGTATTCTGCGATATTTAAACTCAGTTTATATGTTTTTCTTTTATTGTTACTTGTTTTTCTTCTGCAGTGATGATCATTTTACTGGCTGCGGTTGTAGTTTTGTAGTTTCCTCATCAACATCATCTGGGCTTTCGTGTTGGTAGTTGGCTTTTTTTCGTCTTACTCGCCATTAAGTATTAAAATGTTTGTTGGTAGACGGACGTTCCACGACCATCAGTAATGTTAACAATTTTGGTATTGAATATTGTACGTGCGGTATTTTAGTATTATACGAGAGTATGATGATGTACCTTTGTTTAAAGTACATGTATGTCTCGGAGAGTGTGTGTGTGTGTGTGTGTGTATGAGCTTTTTTTTTTTGTAACATTCTTTGAAAAATTTCAAACATGCAACACATGCATGTTGCTGCATATTGGTTTTTGTTTGGCATCGTAGTAATGTTGCTACAGCAGCAGCATTTCTTTTTCTATAATATTGCAGACATTTTCTATTGATGTCATTTTTCTATTTATTATTGTATGTATTGCACATACACGTACTTTTAATCATACTTTATTCACATACAGGTTGTCTATTTTCAAAAATATCAATTGCATGTCAACTTTTCTTGTTATTATTTTTTTGTTTTTTGTATTTATTTAAGTTTTTTTTTTAATTTTTCTTTATAGATTTCAAAAATAAAACTCTTCATTTTATTATTTTCGTTTGTTGATTTTTTTATGTTAACGAGGGCATGTCAATATGGTTTTATAATTTTAATCTTTTTAATGATTGTGATGATTTTTTTATGTTATTGGCGAATATTTTGTTTAAAATTATTCATAATATCTGTCAAAAGGTGTCATATTTAAAGGCATTCCTGACGGAAAATTCTAATTGAAACTTTTTTCAAATTTTTGTATGTTTTCACATAATTCTTTAGTGTTTTGTATATTTAAATTATGATAACTGTTTACCGGCTAGGTTTCTGAATAGGATCTTTATTTTTGCATAGAGTACTCCTACTCCTCTTTGGACTAGTCTTTACATGCATGTATGGACTAGTCGCGTTATTTGCAGGGTCTGACCAGTAAATTTGCTTATATCCACAAAAAGGCAATTCTTCTAAATTTGTGATATGGACATATTTCGCAAAAAAAATTGAAGTCCAATAGATTCTGAATCGTGCTAAATGGAATAAAATCGTGTAAAAAATTTAAAATTTGTTTATTTTCAAACCGTGTAAAAAGAGAATTAGGTCTTATGAAAAAGAATACTATTGGCATAGGCTGCATGAGAGCATCCAAAAACACCATCCATAATGCAAAACATCCAGACAGTTTTGCTTCCCACTGTACCTGTTATCCTACCGGCCTAGAAATGGTTACTAGTTCCACGAATTGCAAGTGTTCGAATCTAGATAGAGTGAAATCTGGTTTACTAGAGGAAGGTCAAAGCCGACCGGAGTCTTTATCTGGTGCTGCGGGATCAGTTATTGCCCGGGGACATATCCCTAGTTTTATTATTAGGGTGACCGGCCCCTAACTGATGATTGGTTGAGGTCACTTCGGTGTCCACGCAGTGGCTGTGGTTTAATACCCAAAGCGGGGAGAATGGCATTTGATTAAAGGTCCGATGTAGGCTTACGCAAGTAAGCATACTTCAGGCTATCAATTTGCTCTAGGTGCTGTTGCCGAACTCAACAGAGCCGTTGAAAGTAGCGTAGACTCTTAGCTCTGTGCTCAGGAAGTAATAGAGAGTGGGGCCTTCGTAGCATTTGTGTTGACCGGGTCTTTGGACTTGGTTCGATGCATAGCAGATCATAGTCCTTGACCCAACTATGGTCATTGCAGTGCTACGTTGGTTCTATGCTTTTCGTTGCTTTCCTGGGCTATGTTAATTGTACTGCGTTACGGACGGCAGGTATTAGATAGCACAATCTCTTAAGCAAGGTGATCTTTACTGTGATCTTGCAGTCAAGTATTGAGAAATTGCTAATTGTGTGACCCTGGTAAGGCACACAAAGTAGTCCTCCTATGAGGCTATTCCTGTGTTTTGGTAGGACACACAATGCGGTTGACGGGCCGAGTCCGTCCTGCGTTTGTGTGCGCCGTGAAGATGGGCCATTTTGGCAGGTGCTTCACGTTAAACTTGAACACATTTGTACCTGTTATCTTATTTTATCACGATTGGTCTATAAATAGTTTCTTAAAATAAAACTGCTCTCAACCTTGTAAATTATGACCATATTATTTATTCATTATATTTATTTATTAATTGTACCTTTTTTGGTTAAGAAAAAAATATCCCAAATTAATTGTAGCTGCGGCAGTAAACAACAAAGAAAATTAAAAAAAAAAAAATCTAAAAATAAAAATAATTTTTTATTACCATTCTTATATCATGATAACAAGTGGTTGCTGACATTGCTATTACTGAATTGAGTTTTCTTCGCTGTTTTCACACTTCAAAAGCATTTAATTTAAATGTAATTCTTTTATAATAGATATGTACATTGATTTATATGTCAATTACTTGCTTAGATAACAAAAGTGGTTTATTAACTGCGTACAAAAACACAAATTTTCTATTTTAACCGAAACATTCTCGCCAGAAATGTAGTACGCATCAACCTTTATTTATTGTTTATTTAATGGAAAATTTAAATTAAGTTTTTCTTTGTTTGTTTTGTTTTTGTACCTTTTATAAAGATCTCTTTGCCTTAAAGAAAGTTTTACTGTTGGCATGGGTACTATCAGTATTGCTGGGTCAATATTTATTCATATGTATTTCAGGCATTTATTTGCTTTTTTATGTTAAACAGTGGAATTAAGACACAAACATGGTGTTAACTTGCTGCTTGTTTAGTTGGTGTCTGTTGCCTAAGTCTTTTGTTTTATGCTATTTTAGTTTAGTTCAGTTTAGTTTGTAAATACAAACATTAGGTGTACTTGGTAATTGTATTGAAAGAAAAAGCAAACGACATTAAATAAATACTAGAAAATACATGGCATCTTAAAGAATTTAAAGTAAATTGAGGTCAGTGGAAACAAAAACAATTGACAATAAAGTTTTCAAATGGAGGTCATTAATTTTTCGGTATAACTGGCTCTTTTTATTTACATATGTTTATACTATGGGTTTCAAAAGTGTTAAATGAAAATCATTATTTTAATTTTAAGTGTTAGCTGGAGTGTAGAAAAAGTTTATTTGAAATTGTTGAAACTTCTATCAGTTCTCATAATTTTCATGCACCTGATTCTGTTTTTACACGGCCTTTTTTTACACGGATTTGATTGAACACGGTTTGAAAACAAACAAATTTTAAATTTTTTTACACGAATTTATTCCATTTAGCACGATTCAAAATTTTTTTGGTTTAATTTAATTTTTGCGAAATACCTTCATATCACTAATTTAGAGAAGAAGCTTAGAGTGCATTTTTAGGTATCTTTTTTTCTTCAATAACTACCCTGAAGGACACCTGGGGACAAGTGCCTCCAAGTCACCACTTTTGTCTGATATTTTTATGACTGTTTGGCGACATTGTCAACTGCATTTTCACAATAGTTATTATTAAACAATTATTTTTTACAATTTTGTTCAATTGTTTTTACAGAGGGCGGCCATAGCTGCCAGATTTGACGTTGTATCGTCATTTTGACGATTTTTTGTTTTAAAAATAGCATTGAAAGTTACGATTTTCTGAATTATTAAAATTTTCTACCATTTGTTTCTTTTATTAATGTTTTTGTTACAAAATTTCTTTTATTTTAGACAACAACTATTTTTCTCATTTAGTGTCATAAATATTAAGAAGAACATAACAACAAAACTAAGAATTAGCAGTGTTTTTCTAATTATTAACAATTGTTGAGTTGAAGTATAATAATTCTAAATAATATTAAAAATTACTTATTTATCTGTACACATAAAAAGCCATTTTAAATACTGAATTCCATGAAGTAAAATTTTTAGAGGAATACAATTCCTGAATTTCAATGGAAAATTCTACAAAAACTTCTTCTGTTTTAATAAAACGTCGAAAAAATATTCACCCAAATAAATTTAAATAACAGAAATACGGAATTCTTTGAAAATAATTTCCTGTATATGATAGATGATTTAGACACATGTAGGATAGCCAAGTTGATGTGGCCATCCTTTAACGAGAAACGTACTATGCAACTGATAACTCGAAATAGGAAGGATATATCAAGATTGCTGGCAGTATTAACGGGACACTAGACGTTAGGCAAGCACGCCAATCGCCTGGGACTCCCTTTTAACGACCATTGTCGTAGTTGTAAGGATAGAGAAAAAGAGGAAACGATTTTTCACCTACTCTGCGAATGCCCAGCTCTGTGTGTCAAGACACATAAATTCATGGGAAACTATACACTGAACAACCTTGGTGAGGTAGCTGGGTCAAAACTCAATGACCTACTGAGATATCTCACAGCTACAGGTTGGGTCTAACAAGACACGACTTTTTTGTATACACATATTAGCTACAGTATGTTGTATACGACATTAAATCTGACGAGTGGTGTGGCCTTTTAAAACGGGGTCCCTTCGACTCTACTTAAGTGTTCGCACGTAGTGAACTACCACGTAAACCAACCAACCAACCATGATAGATGACTTGGATTCTATACTCAAAATGTTATTTAAAACTTAATAAATTTCATTGCTTTGATATTGTGATTTAACCTGAATTAATAAAATGTGTCTAATTTCACACTCTTCAGTTTTAGCTGACCAGTTTTTGTTCAATTCTCTTTTGAACTTGCCATATCATACAACATACATGAAAAAAAATTGACTAGTACCGTCAAGTTTGTACAACTTTTGTTCTCTTTTCCCTTCTCATCCAAAAACACTTGCCTTGACGAGTCACAATTGAAAAGTATGAAAGTGAACTAAATTATTATAAAAATATTACACAAGTTGTGTTTAACATTATATTTTTTGTGATTTCTTATTTAAAAAGTTAAAATTTATGTTTTCGTTTAAATAAAAATTTAAAGATATTATTAGAAAGAGTGACTTTTAATGTTTCCAATTTTTTTTTTGCGATTTTTAAAATTTTGAAATGACGATATTTTTCTTTTTTATCGGGATTTTGACGATTTATTCTGAAATTTTTCTGGCAGCGCTGGTTGCGGGTTCGATTTCCGCCAAAACCTGCGGGTGTTTTCTAATTTATTTTTAATCAGGGAAAGCCTTTTAGTATTTTATTTTTTTTACAAAACTACAAAAGTTAGCAAAAAATTAATTTTCATTTTCTATTTTAGAGAAGTACCAATAGTGTAGACAATGTGGTTCCAAAAATACTAACTTGTCAAAAGTACCTATGTAGTATGTCAGTATGTATTTTCAATGATATGCACATGTTAAATGTCTATAGTAACTAGCATTGTCTGAAATATAATAAGTCACTAGTACTGGTGACTCCCAGCATACCATTCTAGAAGCGCTCCGAAAAAGGAGTCAGAAAAGAGTTCAACAGAAGAGCATTTTCCGAGCGCTCCGAAAAAAGGAGTCAGAAAGAGTCCAACTAAAGAGCATTTTCGGAGCGAAAGAAAAATTAGCTTGTTACTGTCCTGAGTCGGCACGCAGTATGACTCAGAAATTCCACTTAATTATGTGTGTACCAAAGCGTTGTTGTCCTGTTATTTGTGCTTTGAACAAACAAAAACATAGCTGTACCACACAAGAATGACAAAAACAAGATTACACAGAGCCCAAAAAAAACCTCATAAAAGACTCTTTTCTGACATTATCTAAGAGCTCTTTAAGAGCCCAAAAAACCCCTCATAAAAGACTCTTTTCTGACATTATCTATGAGCTCTTTCTGACGGACCATTTTCGAATGTAATGACCCTCTTTTCTGAAGGTTTTCGGAGCAATTATGATTGTTGTTTGGGCTCATAAAGAGCGCTAACGCTTCGAAAAAGGTGTCAGAAAAGACTCTTTTTGGACTCATATGGCTTGCTGGGCTGTGCCAATAGTAAGTTAGTACAGTTTCACTATTGACATTTCCTGAAGGGTATGCTTGTGTAAAAACATATTGTATCTATATATGTATAGTATGTGATTTAATATGTATGATAAACCTGAATAGTTGTTCTTAAAAAATCCTTGTTTTTCACTAATTTCAATAGTTTTTAGAGATAAGGATACACGAAGTTTCCTGGAACCAATTACCGTGTAGAAACAGAATTAGCTGTACATTATTGGTTTCATTTGATTTGTATTTAGTTTCCGGTTTCCCCTAAATCTTGCATTTTGCACATTTTTTGTTTTATAGTTTAATAACTTAAACTAATTTGAAATTAGAGATAAACATTGTTTAAATTTATTTTCTTTCATTGCCTTATACCACTATCTGTGGTAAATAAATAACAGTGTTAACACAGTTGCCAGTTTAAGTACAGTATAAATACAGCAACAAAGAATACACAACTGTTTAAACTATTGATTGTACGTTTAAAAATTATAAAAAGAAGTTCTTTAATTGTTGCGATTATGGAAGCTTAAAATCCAACTCAATTTAAAACATTTCGCATGAGCAGTTGCTAAACAAACGTGAGAACATGATTTTAATAATTGAAAATTAACTGAACATATTATTTTGTAATAAAAACGCTTAACAAGAAACTCATAATTTCGTCCAAAAAATAAAACAATCAATGTTTCAATTCATAGTAGAATTGTTAAGATAATTGTTTAAGCAAAACTTGATTATATCTAACTAACCCTAAAACTATTTGTGTGAGAAAATTCTTTAGTTAGAATTTAAAATTATGAAATATTTACTAACAACATAATTTGTTAATAATTGTTGTTTTTACTATCTACACCTAAATCATCTTAACTAATTTTTGGCAGCTTAAATTATATTTATAAGAAAAATTATATAAAGATTAAGTAATTTTTAATATATCAATCAAGTTCTATTCTTTCTTCATTATAAAGTCTTCATTTAAAAGGTTCATTAAACCTTTATTTTTCAACAAAATGTTGTAAATTTCAAGTATACTTCTAGTTTTATTCCACACTAATTGAATAATATCAATTTGACTGGGGAAATCTTTGTTTAAATATCTTTTTGTTGTGGCAGCTTTAATGTTTGCGTTTTAAAAACTCATTAAATGTGGCAGTTGAAAAAATACGATAAAATTTAATAAATTTTTATTGGTGTTTAAAAGCCAACAAATCGTTTGTTTATATCTTTAGGATTTTTACTTAATGCTTTTTTTTTGTTAGTTGAATAGAAAGAATTATTAAAGGCAAGCCTTCTTTTGTTATGTTGGCTGGAGTAACAATGTTCCGGCAAAACGAATGTTAGTTTTCTATACCCTATAAAATAGTATGGTATTTGAATAATATTAGTTAGTGTCAACGTTTGTGTTGTCAATTTTAAAAATGTAATCCATTTTTTTGGACTCGATGTTTGTAGCAGTAAATAGCAGGAAAAGTTTGAATGTAATCGTTCATTAATTATGTGCGATGTTTAAAAAAATATGAACCATGTTATAGTGAAATTGTAATTTTCAAAGGCGTATAACTCACTAAAAAATAAGAGTTAAATAGCAAGATATAAAAATTTATGGATTTTAAAATCGGTCTACAGAATTCAAAAATGTTAAGTTTTGAGGTCTCACAGCGCCAATTCTAAAGGGTCTATGGTATCTGTCGTCAAAGGTTTAACTTCCTTGAAAAATATTTGTTTGCTGCTTTATTGTGTAATCCCTTAAAATTATTATTATCAAATCATTTGAATTCAAGCATTTTCATATTGGTGTATGCTTATTATGGATTCAACTAAGCAGAACTGATCCATCAAGATTTAATTTATATATAAATATAAACTCCTTTGTTTTTATGTTCATTGGTTTCATTGCTGTATTTTAAGTGTAATAAACATAGACAAAACAAAATCATCAGTATACAAAAGCAACGGCAACAAAATATCTGGGTTTTGGCTATTTGTAAAAAGTACGTTGATTCAGAATAATCAAAATTTTCAAATAAAAAATTCTTATCAAATCCTTATTTAAAAGATTTGTTAATATACAATTTATAGATCACAAAAATCGAATTAATGTTTTGCAGCTTCATCAAGTTTAATAAACCAAATTTAATTAATTAATTTTCAAAGATATATAACGATTTAGTGCTTTTGCTGCAAGACAAATCTAATTTGTAAATTCTTTTCAGTCTTCTAAATTCTTCTGCTTCATCTAAAAGAGTTATTGCTAAAAATAATGCAGTTATTGTTTAATGTTTGTTACTGAATCTATTTCTTCGAAAATGAAAGGATTCAAAGATCCTTATGAGTTTGTTTATTTCTTATATAGATTCATTTTAGAACTGAATGTAGGAATCTTTAATATTGTCCAAAAGAACAAACTGTGACATTTACATTTCAAAAATAATTTGATTCAAGTTGGTCATGACCACGCTGTTTGTTGTCCATTCGTAGGGTTCAGCATTGCTACCAGTATCTGTTTTTTTTGCCTTCAAACTATCTGGCCAAATGATCACGGGACGAAAAATAAGCTGCTCACTAAAATGATTTCTCAATAAAGCCATTGTGCAAAAGCAACCTTTCTCACAGAACTCTGATTTTTGTAATGAATAGTTTGGAGACGTTATTGGAGTATAGATGTTTCCAATATGATTTTTCAAACAATACTGAATAAAATTAAAATGCCACCTATCACACGTGTTCTGTGGAAAAAAATATAAATGAAAAATGCTCTTCAGGGATCACAATATAGTTTGGTTTTTGGTTTTTCTTCTTAAGGTATACGTTACTAGAGTAGATTTGTGCATATTTATACTTTAAAAAAAACCAATGAGATAAACAATATTTATTCTATTTCAACACATTTTTACTAGATGGAAAAATATTATAACCAAATAGTTATACAAAAGTCTTAAGAATTTAATACTTTTTTGTGGTTTCGTAATTTCGTGAATGAAGTTATTCTAATCTTGGTAACTTTGTTTTATTAAGTTTAGAAATTTTTTTGGTTTTTCTATGTGAAAATGTTTTATGGGAATATCCATTGAGCAGGAAATAACTAAAAAACTAAGAATTTGATCTATCTCGATCGATGTTGGCATTGGGCTCACGTATGTATCTATATACATATTTTAGTAGTTTCTAGGAATATTTTGTAGATAAATCTGAAATTTTACCCAACAATGCCGTTTTCTTTAATTTCTTTAGGAAAAATATAATTTTTTTTTTGAATTCTACCCAGGGTACAATACAATGTATTCACATGCTAAACACAATTTTGAGACTTCTTGATTTTACCCACCACTGCAATACTTCTTTTCGTTTTACAAACGTTGAATAGATGTGATAATTTAACTTTTCTAGCTATAAGAATTAAATAAACATTGTCATTAGTTCGTGCATACTAACTTTAATTCAGTCAATTCATTGGAAGAATGTTGGTTTTAAGTTGTCTCTATATCTTTAGTAAGAGTTTAAAATTTTTTCAACTGTTAAGTTAGATTTACACGATTGAAATTTTCTTCAAAATTGCTCTTCAAAATGCTTCAAACTTGTGTAAACAGCAAAATTTCTTCAAAATTTTAATAGAAAATTAAATAAATAAATTTTGAAGAATTTTTGCTGTTTACACAAGTTTCAAGCATTTTGAAGAGCAATTTTGAAGAAAATTTCAATAGTGTAAATCTAGCTTTACTCTCTTAAAAATCTAAACTTGCAAAATAATTATTTTTTTTCATTACACAGGGCTGCTAAGAGCTGATGAAACAGTCACTTAATAACATTATTCAGTTATATTAATTACACCTATATAGTTAAATCGGACCGACTCTAATTTTCTAATGTCTTTGCATATTTACTTACAATTGGAAGAAAAACAAAAGTGCCTTTAACTATAATTTATTTAATGGTTAATATTTAATAAATTAATGTGAAACTATTAAGATCAATTTATTATATTACTCTTTCAAAGATGTTTCCCTAATTTTTTTTTTTTTTAAACTTGTAACAAACCATCTCCGGTGCAATGTGTGTGGTGAGAGGAGTTAAGGTGGCTCATAAAATCAACAACTAGTCTTTAGCACACTAATAAAGATCAGAAGGATTAGAAAATGACGTGTATACACATTATTAAGTGTGGTTTATTGAAAGAGAACATATAATTTAAGTTAAATTTATAGTAATAAGGAAGCCTTGTCAGTGAAGGAAAGTAGTAAGCTGCATTTATGCTGCAGGTTCACTGAGGTAAAAAGATTTTTTATCAATAAATGTAGGAAATAGTTTTGTTAAATCAACAATGTTGTTGGTTAAATGTTTGATAAAATTTATTAACATATTAACAAAAATGCTACAGCTTCTTTTACACAAAATAACAATAAAATAAATAGTGAAAAGCAGATAAGTTGGTATAAAAATTTATAAATTTTATCAAAATAAACATTAATAACAATAATATTAAGCAGATACCACAACGAAATCTTTATATTCCTGTGAAACGAAAGCTTTTTTTGTGTTTTTTTTTTTTTGTTACAAATACATTAAAATATTATTACTACGGTATTTTATGTGAACAGTGATTTTCCTTAAATACTGTATGTATGTATGGAATTTTGTCAAAAACAGACACGAGGGGTCAGTTGTTAATCGGTGCTTGTAGCTTAAGTCTTTTGTTTAAGTTTGCTCTGATTAATAAGTATCTCACTTTCAGTTTGCAAATAATCCGTATGGTGTGATATTTGTATAACAGATCATCATTCAATGATCTGTAAAATAGTTTAAGAAATTATTTAATTACTTCACCCTTAATATACTACAAATAATATGTTCAGTTAATGAAGGTTAATGGTTTACTATTCGACAGGTATTTAAAGCCTAAACGTTTCACCAGCAGAAGCAACACCAAACACATAATTTCACTTTCTAAGATGAATAACTTCTAAAAGGAAAATTGCTATAGTTTCACACTTTTAAAAATGTTTAATGAAGCTTAACTTTAAACAATAATTATTTGTTTAAGAAGAAACAATATCATTATAAAGTTTCATTTTTAAAAATTTATCTTTACAGCTACTAAACAAATAAAGTTTTCAGTTTATCAATGAAAGTTTAAGAAAGTATACATTTAAGACATAATCTAAAGCAAAAAAACAATATGTATAAAAAAATATTAATACAAATTATTATAATGCATATAACGGCAAATCATCACAGTAGACAAACAAATTAAAATAATAATAAGAACAATAAATAAAAGAGGAAACAATAATCAGCAACATTTGCTACTTCAATATAGCAGTGAAAACGCAAATGTCTTAAGATTTTTATTATTATATTTTTATAAAACTGTTTTGGCAGCCAGTTTAACTATATTCTTAAGCTAGATTTAGATTTGTCCCTGTGATGTTATTATATTTTTATGATTCTTTGTTTGTTTTGTTTTTTGTAACAAATTTCCGGTAATGGAATGTAACAGCCATCTCTCCACAAACAGTGGGACGATAAACAAATTTCATTGCAGTTCGTTTATGTTTCTTTTTTTATCTTGTTTCTCATTTAAATTTTTATTATTGTCACAGTTGTATGCAAATTTGTTGATTCTTTTAAATTTTCAATGATTTTAGTAGACTGAGACAAAATAACCACTAAAACGAAAATTTATAAAAATCAATAGATATATATTTAAATATGTATATAGATGGGTAGATGTATTTTAAGATTTCATTGATTTTTTTGTTTGCCAAGATTTCTAGACGGATTGCTTTCACTCAAAATTACACATATATAACCATTAACAATAAATTTTATACAATACTTTTGCTTTCAGTTTTAGCTCAAGACAGTTTATAGACTTATCAATCGTTGTAAATACGAAAGTATATTTTCTTATAAATATTATTATTAGCTTTACCATAAATTTTAATATATGTTATTGTTCTTTAGTCAACAAACTTTGATTGGTAAATTGATATTGTGTTTACACTAGAAATTTATGAAACGATTAGCACGTCTTATTAACACTTTCATGATTGCCAGCATGTGCTTTAAGTCTTTTGTTTTTAACAAAAATATAAAATAAAACAAATAGTTTTGCAAAGTAATTTTGACATGATAAATTAGTTTTGGTCATATTTTATTTATTAATTTCTTCGCTTTATTAATCATAGTTATTTGTGTAACAAATTGCAAATTTTGTTTTTTCTATCTAAAAATATGCATTTAAATTAATATTTTGTGATTGTTGCTTATTTAAATTTGTATGTGTCCCTCTCTCTCTCTTTTTGAGTGTGGCCATAAAAGTTACAGTTAATGTATAATTTTCTAAAATTGCCATTTAAATAACAATGACTAACACAGTTTAATAATTTTTCTAAAGGCTAAACGCAGTAGCTTTTATATAATTTAAATAGTTTGACAAAATGTATACTAAAATAAAGATTAATGTTTTTGTTAACGATATATAATTGATTATAGCTTTCACATATGGGAATATCCAAAATAACTTAAATGTCCACAATAAATCTTAATGGTTCAATAGCTTGACTCCATATACAACGTACTGACACAATAACTTATTTTAAACACAACAGCAAAGTAAAGAAATGTGCAATACAGAAAATGAAAACCAAAATCGATTTACTTAAATTTCATATATATTGAATTTTCAATGGCGTATAAAGAGATCAGGAAATAAGTTTAAAAAGCGCAAGAGGAAACCAAACAAACAGGTAAAATAAAATTTTCAGGGCAGTACTTCCAAACTAAGTAATGATATTTTTAATAAATAATATTTTTTGTTTAATGGCAAAATAATCTAAGGTTGTACACTGACGGTTTCAGAAAGGGAAATAGAGCTGGCGGTAAAATTTTTATCGAGGAATTCGTGATAAAATCCTATTTTAGTCTGCCATTATTTTGCTTATTCTTGAAGCAGAAATCTCCGACATAAAGCATTGCTTAAATAGGTTTAGGTATGGTCAAATATCTGGCGAATAGCAAGGCGGCCGTTATTAGTATAGTTAGAGTCTAGTCGACATCTTGCATAACCACAGCATGACGGTTGCCTTTGTATGAAATTTTAGCCAGACATTATAAACAAAAAAATCTTATATGTGTCCTTGGACATAGTACAAGACAGGTCAACTAACTATATAGCCGATGAACCAGCTGGAGTAGGTACAATCAAAAATGATAGAAAGAAAGATTACGCCCATGCACATGATTGACGTAGATTGTGCTTTTTCAAGAGTTTCGAATGTAGAAATCCCTTAGATTTTTGATTTGCTTAAAAAAAATATATGCATTTTGTGAGAGTTTGCCATCATTTTTTTTTTATTTTCATGAATTGTGCATTGGGCAAATGCAAGCAAAATAGCATTAAAAAGTCAAGTGAGAAATCATGCTAAAAGAAAAAATGGTCATTATTTTTAAAAAAGTATTAATATTTTTTTTAGCTGGTAGAAAATCTGTAAACTATTACAGTTTCCCCAAAGATGAAACAGAAAAGAAGCTTTGGGTAAGGTGTTTATTATTAACGTTGTTTTTTAGAAACTGTACTTAAAAATATTAAACCTGTCATCAAAGAAGATGTACTACTAACGAAATTGCGCTGGAAAACCTGCAGTATGACGGCTTGGAAAATAAAAAATGTCTTTTAATCCTCTAAAGGACATGATATACTGATGGTTTAATCACCTATGCGAAGTTAGTCCAAGTAAGCCCTCAAAATCGTTAATGGTTTAAGAGTTTCCATTATGCGATTCCATTTTCATAAAGCTCAATTGATATAACTTGTTACTGAAAACTGGATATTTGCAAACACTCATAATGGAAACAAAAGAAATCAAAAAAGCAGAAGAAATACAAATATTCGTATCTACTTTAGAATAAGTTCACTTAATGCTGAAATTTCTCTGAATATTAATACAAGAAAAAGGAAATTTAATAAATTAATGTATAAAACAAACAATTGTTATCAATTTATTATCAAATTTAAATTGTCCCACTGTTATTTTAGAACAACTTTTTTTTTAAATTTTGCATTATTAGCCTATAGAATTGCTTTTTGTGTGACGTAATGTGTGCGACCTGCGCAGAAGTTTAAAATTTTGTGTCCGGGACGGCGTAATATTTATTTCTATCATTCTTGGCTACAATGATGATCGAAGAAGCAATTGACATCATCACATTTCTCTCACGAGTCTTTAAATAAATGTTCAAGAATAACTGTTTTGCTCAGGCAATGTGGTCTAATGAAAAGACTTGTGCTACTGCAATGTCAATTGGTTCTTATTTGAAATAGGCAGGACAAATTAACTCATTAGCTTTCGTTGTGATCAAATAAGGCTAATTATTTCAATAGTTATAGGGCACTTAACTTTGCAACACAGGCCAGGAGAATCGGCCTACGGCACATTGATTACTGTAGGAGCTAATCTGCCAATGTTTAGCTCTGTGAATCACAATATGAAGTATATACATACTTTCGCCACCGTATCGGGGTGGTTCGAAATGGAAACAACAAGTATTGATTGACCTAACGGGTAACAACATCTAATCAAGTGATCATGAAACATAGAAATAAACCTTTTTTTCACAATTCCTACCTTCAAGGGATTGCTCAGATGCTCTACCAAGAGGGAATGTCTACACACTTCTGTCTTCAAACCAAGATGTTTAATGTTATTAAAAACAACTAAATGCCACAAAGAAATTGTTCCATTGGAGTAACCATAAAATATCTTTATACATAATTTTCGTTGCATTCTTAATAGTAAAGCGTTAGATAAATTTTATATATATTGTACACCAAGTGGAGAATCGTTTCGAGATTATTAGCGTAGAGTAGGGAGTTCTCACATCTCCATAGAAAATAGTTAAGCGGCGTTAAATCGCACGATCTTGAAGGCCAATTCACGGGTACGAAACGTAAAATTATGCGGTTAACAAAGGTTTCCTTCAAAAAATCAATTGTTGCACAAGCTGTGTTACATGTTGCTCCGTCTTGTTGAAACCACACATTAAGTATTAATTATTCCGCCAGCTCATAAACTACGTGTCATAATATACACTTGAGGATTATCGTCATTTCATATACAGCAGTTTAGTTTATTAACGCATCCATTTAACCAAAAGTGAGCTTCATCGATAAACAAAATTCGCTTATAAAAATCGGGATTTCGTATTTGCAACAGAGCCATGATTTTCATGATGTTGTTCAGGCGTCAGTTTAGATATTAAGTATAGCTTGCAGTTGCATGGATTGTATTTTAAGCATTTCCTGCGTCACGTTACTCATAGAATTCGTAAAATTATTAACCGATTGAACAAGCCTCGAGCCCGCTAGAAAAAAAGATGGGATTTGATTGTTTGGTTCCATGATGACATTATTATTGTTTAATGGATTCTAAAAATTGTGTATGGTTTGCTGATTTTTAGAGCATTAGCGTAGGATATATTTTTGATTGTCAGGTCGTCATATTGTGGGCAATTTAAGTTTCGAAGGTTTGCTACTTGTACCGTGAGTACTTTATTTCTAAGTGTTAGTGAGCTCTTTAAAATAATATACTGGACAACATTTATAGTAACCAGTATGATGACATTTTTTCATGTTCGATTCATTGCTTGGTATAACACACTGAGATGAACAATATCGTTCACCACATGCAAGGCAAACTGGTGACAACTTACATATTCTTGACAGTTTAAACATTGGATGAGGACAGATTGTTTGTTTGGTTCTTCTATAGTTATTTTTCAGATCTATAAATTCCTTTAGATCATAAATTGAATGTGCTTCAACTTTCTTTAGTGTAACATCACCAGATTCCAATTCTAATCGAAAAAGTGGTTCCGGGGGAAACTATAGTTTCCAAGTTGCTCTTTATTTCCTGGTATTCTACACAGGAGTCGACTCCCTTAATAACAATTTGAAGGCCTTTACTACTCTTTAATTTTTAGGTATAGAAGTATTTTTTACGGGTTTCAAAATCAGCCACTATTTTACGATAATTATGTTCATGATTAACCTGAGTGTAGGTTTCATTGATGTTACCTCTCTAATTTAGTTATTGTGAGGGATTTGCAGTCTTTGGGAAAGAATAATAGTATGCATTAGTCTTTTATTTTCACAACTACATTATAGTTTCTAAGTAAGAAAGCTGCATATTAAAGCTCACAGCATAATTCAATAATCACTCGCCTCATAAAATAATAATTTCCTAATGATAAATAGTATGAAATAGAAAACACTATAGTTTTGCCTCAAACAACGGAAATAGAAAACATCAACGACAGGTCATTTTAAATGATGAACAAATTTTATTTCTATGATTACAAAACAAAATTTTAAAATTAGGATTATCGTAGTAGAAAACACATACAATGTTTGCGGTGGCCATTTATATTGACACAATTCTTCAGCCCTAAGCTTTTTCAAAAAAAAAAAAAAAAAAAAAGCGGAATAAATGTTAAAAAAGAAAGATATACAGGAAAAATGTTAAAACGTCTAACGTGTACCGCTCAATGAGCTAACGTAATCAATGGGTGTTTATGGCATGTGTTTGTTGTGTGTGTTGCGGTCTTTTGTTTTAGAAAAGTTTTTTTTTTTTTTTTGGTTTTATCTTAACAAGATTCAATGACAGCATCAGCGTTGCTGCTGTGATGCGGTTGTAGAGAATTGTTTCTCTCATTGTTGTTAAACATTTGATGGGTTGTTGTTTGTAATATGTTTACAAAACTTCAAATCTAAAAAAAAGGTTCTTGGGTCAATGTATGTAAATTATTATAGCTATGATATAATGATATTTTGTTTAAACAGTTGATTGTATGTTACTCACAATACGAGTAATTATGTATATTGTGGAAGGTATATTTTGACATTCGATATCCGTTTTTGTTGTTATTAAACCGTAAAACTTCAGTTGAGAACATTAGTTAAATATTTGTAGAAATTTAATTATTATGAAATAGTTTTGTAAAATATTTTACAATATTTGAAAGGCTTATTAAATAAAATAATAATTTCTTTTAGCTAAACAAAGAACTTTATCAAAATTCTTGTTATTTTTTCATAGCAATTTGATTAATAAATTTTTAATAAATCTTTTCTTTTATCAAACAACAATTAAAGAAAAAAAAAGAAAGAAAGGTAACATTTTGATAGTTACGTTTTGTAATAATAATTATTTCATTGCGTGCTACGAATTTTATTATACCTGCTAAATTTAGACAGATCTATTTTAGATTTAATAATCTTTTAATTATCAAAATAAGCCGCTTCATGAGCTATTTCCAATAAGTTGAAGATTGATGCGTTTAGAAACAATTTGGTATACTCCCTAAATCAATTTAGGCTTTTTCTAAAAATATTCGGCTTATTTTCAAAAGAAAATCTTTCTTTTTCTGTTCTCATCTGTGCTTAAGTTACGTTAATTGTTTGCTGGAAGAAAGCTATCCTTTTTTCTTTGAATATAAATCAATAAATAAAATTAATTCTTATTTTGTGTTAATTATTAATCTAAAATTATTATAGTTTTGTCTAAATAAGATTAATGATTTAAGTGCAATTTGTGTTGGGAAACAATTTTAATTGAAATTCTTTTATTTTTATAAATTATTTTGCAACATTCTGCTGGAAATTTTATTTAATTAGGTTTCTCTTATTCGTAATGACTTATGGCATGCACGTTTGTGTTACAAAATGAATTACTTTTGAACTTTAAAGTTTATTTTTTCATAGAATGTCGTTTGTAAGTTTCCTGTGAAATTTCTTAATTGCATACCAGATTAGCTAAAGTTGTCATCGTAAAGCAAATTAGAAAATTACGTTTATAGTTGAAATTATATTAAAGTTGTTCTTTAGATATATAAGTAAAACTAATTAACTATGTAATTGCGGAATGTGTGGTGGGTTGTAATTATTTGTCTGTGAACATAAGTAGCATAACAAGTTATTTTGAGAAAAATTCAATTTCATTAGTAATACTGATTCTATGATGATTATGGCAGACAATTTATGGTAACTAATTATATTTTTGTTTGACTTTAAATAAAGCTAAATATTTATGAAGAAGTCAGCTTTAACCTTGTAATTCGTTGCATACTTTGTTCAGGGGTCTAATCGCCGCACACAATAACCAGCAAAATGTATCGAAATTGTTTTTCGATATCGAATAAAAAGTATCGTATTTTTAGATGATGGTATTCGATATCCAATAATCAACTAAGCTACATTACTCCAGATGTCATTCGATACGTCAATGGCTATCGTATGCACAATAATTTAGTTTTTCTACCGCCAAAGAACACAAGTTTTACTTTGTAACGTTTTCTTATTTTAGTTTTATTTGTTTGTCCATAGTCACACTTTAATCTGACCTTCATCGGTGGGTCAATGGGATTTCTGTATGAAGTGAAGAATAAAAATAAGATGATAACAGCCTTACGTGGTCTGTGAACAAAAAACTAATTAAAAAGAATCCCTAAATGCATGAATGTTTTGTTTTTTACGAAAACAAGTTTATAATCTTTTTCGAAGTGTAAATAACATACATGCTTCCGTTTTAATTTGTTCGACTTTTGTTCCTAACTAATAAAGAAACTGCATCCTAAGTATCCTATCATTCTGGTTGTATGTTGTATGCAGTCTAAAAAAATCATTACGACTTTTGACTTCAAAATGAAGGAAACCCGTCAATGCTACCATATAAATCTTTTTTCTATAGCAAACATAATTGAAATTGATCGCTAATGAACATAGACCAGCAGCATTGAGTATCATATGAGTCAAAAAATGTTCATCCACCAAATCAATTTAAACTACTGGAACCCGTTCCGCTTAATTTTCATTAATTTTTAGAATAAAACTGTTACGTATTAGCCGAATATATTTAAGCAAGTAAGTTAGTAATACCCAACGAAAAACTCTTGGGCGCCATTATACCCTTTGTGTGTAAAGCCATGTAAAATAAATAATGATTATTCTAGATGTATGTAGAGCAAGAGAGAGGTATTATTACAGGATCCCCTCAGATATTTCATAATGAAGATATTAGCTTCATACTGAGTTTCAGCTTATAAAGTAAACACCTAATATTGGTAAAAAAAAAATGTTGTATTGTATATACTACAAGTACAAATTTAAAACAAAATATACTGCATAATTCATAAGTAACTTAAGCCAAATAACAAAACCTTATCAAAAACTAGAAAAATAAGAAACATAAAAAATTCATTACATTTTTACGTAAAAGTAGCAGATTTTTCGCCTCAAAATAGAGTAAACAGATATATTTTAATTATGTAAAACATTGTATTTAATATTTTGTTTGCAGTCCTTATGCCTTTGTCACAACTGCCAATATTCTAGACATACAATCAAAGAGTTTTTTTTAGTGAAATCAGTCGAAACTTTTCGACATTTATCCTGTTACATTTATCTCTGCCTAATTTTTTGTCCAGATATTCCCAAAGGTGCTAAATTGGATTGCAGTCTGGGGACTGCGGAGGATGATGTAAAGTTTTTGGACAATGATTAAGCAATCACTGTCTAACTTTATAAATGCAGTTTGCAATGCAACACAGCAAAGAAATATATTTTCAAGGCAAAGCAATACTTTATGGCAACACTTCTTTGTCAAATAATGAAATGAATTTCAGTGCATTTATGAACGCGCCAACTCAGAGTTTGTCCGGAAATGGATTTATTGCCAAAGGCTTTGTTTTGGGTTCGCCATATTTTTGGCTCCAAATATCTCAAACTTACTTTCAGCGTTGAAAAGAATATTATTCCAAAGAATTAGATGTTCTTTATATATTATTTTGCGAAATTCAAAATATTCTTTGACTTCAGACCTGACAGACATAGGATTTCTATACCATAATACAAATACTATGGTTTTTGATACTAAATTGTCTTGACAGACATGTAGTACATATACTAGTATTTTTGTTTTTACTTTCCCAATAAACATATTGACAAGCGTTTTGTAAATTAAGATTGCAGCAAGCTTGCATAAATAAGAGTTTTGTGAATGTCGTTGACAATGCAAGTGTTTTGCGAATGTTTTTGGTAATTTCCTTGCAAATGCAAGTGTTTTGCAAACGTCGTTGATAATTTGCTTGCAAATGCAAGTGTTTCATAAATTTAAGCAAAACGTGTCATTCTCGCTGTTAAAAATTGTGCTAATAAGTTGTGTTAATAAATAGTGTTAAATTGTTGTTAAAGTTGTTAAATTAAGTGTGTTTGATACTTTTAATTATCATTTTATTTATTACCTTTTCGACAACGGTGTGATAGTAAGATAAGACGAGTACACACTTGATTGTACCAGCAATTCTTATTCGTATTGCATATGTGAATAGAAATGTGTGTATACTCTCAAATAAAATAAGAGCGATTTAAGCAAAAAGAATTGTGCTGTGGGAAAACCGAAGAGATTTCAACGAACAAATTGTATCAATCTTTTCAACAAAAATTGCTTTGTGTAAATTGGGACTTGCTATAGCTCTTACATCAGTTTTTGTAAGACGCTTTGGTCGTTCTGCAAGGTAAATTTTCTACGGTATTGTGTTTGGTATATGTGTTTATAATTTTTTTAATTGTACACTGATGGATTCCAAAGATTTTACCTATTTCTAGCAGGGATTTACGTTTTCTATTTAAGTCTATTATGATTTGCAGAGTCTCAATTGATGTTTGTCTTTCCTTTGTAAGTTTTCTATTACTTAGCGTCACAACTTAATCTCTTTTAATGATAAATTATAAAACTTGCAATTATTGTGAATGGCACTTTAGCTTTATACTTTCAAACAAAGAAAAAATTTAAATAATAGCCACTAATTTTGCAATGACAGGGGTTTGTTTTGCATTTTTGCATTTTTTTTACTTTATTTTGACGCGTAAAAATTGTTCTGTTTTAACAATAAATCAATTAAATTTTTATTAATTTGTTTTTGTTTCTTTTTTTGTGAACTTAACTTAATTTTACATAAATCACTATATAAAAATGCAATATAGTTCTATAATATTAATATAATAAAGCTTTTCTTTTAATAATATATGGTGTTGACTGTATTTTGAAGCTCACAGTACGTTGGAATCCGAGATATTGACAGAAACACATTTTAAACCTATTCTGTAAATACCGTTCGTTATAGGTATAAATGTTTTAACTCTTTTCTCTATCTGCAGATTTTAGAGGCTACCAAAACTATTCGTAATGATCGAAAGACAATGTTGTTGTTAAAATGATTGTCATACAGCAGAAAAAATATCATTCGTTGATTTATGTAAAATATTTTTTGATCTGCTGGACTTGCAGTATATACAGTAGCATTAGTTTAATAAATGTAAAGTTTTATTTGCCAATAAATAAAGTTTTTGTAATGATTACTTTTATTACACATTAGATTTGTGTCTTTAACCTTTTATTTCTTAAAACAACTTTTGAGAACCGATTATCTCATACAATTTAATAACTCTTCAAGCCACTTTTTGAAAACCGCTTTTTTTACAAAACAAACATTATCCAAAGAGCTTCCTGTGGCAGTTTAGAATTAAACTTAGAAATAAATTTCACTTTTTGTATCATCAGGCTACTTGACAAATTAAAGTAAGTAACAAAGTAACAATAACACTCAATGACAGCAACATAATACAAGACAAATAACATGTACAACACTAGTGACAACAGAAACAACAATTGTAACAAAGACAACATCAAAACAAACAATGACTATAAAATCATGCTGATTATAATGATGATGAAGATGACAAAGACAATAATTATTGTATTGTTGACGTCTTTAATAAAAGACGGCAAGAAATATATATATATCAGGGAACCTTTTTAAAACCCATTTTCTTTTCTTATTTCTTTGTATTATTTTCGTTGGAAACAATATCTTGTAATGCATTTATAATGTCGAAAATCTAAAGTGGAATAAAACAAGTAAGAAAGTATAGTCAATCCAGCCCGACCATATAATACCCTACCCCCCAGTATGTGTATAAAAACAGATTTTTAGATTTTATGGGCGGATCATTCAAAAATATAGTGCATATAATTATGGACCGATCATCACAAAATTAGGCCAAATGATTTTTATATACATGAAACAGGCTTACGTTGAATATGATTTGGATAACAGAATTTTTTGATTTTCGGCAGCGGGCCTTATATTAGAGCTATGGCCAATTATGGACTGATCTGCACAAAATTGTTTGATAAGATTAGACTTCATGTACAACTTATTTGTGGAGAAATTTGTTGGGATACGTACATAAATCAAATAGTTATGACTGATATGACCTATTTCGGGAGAACATTTCTATGGGGGCTAGGTGAAATAACGGATCGATTTCAACCAGTCATGTTTATCGAAATATCTTCAAAATTGCGACCTGTAATGTGCGCACAAATTTTACATGGTCAGCAGCCAGCCAGACGGACGGACGGACATCGTTAAAACGACTCAGAAACTGATTCGGAGTCGATTGGTATACTTTAAGGTGGGTGTTGGACAAATTTTTTTGTGCGTGACAAACATGAGCACAAATCTAATATACCCCTTCCCACTATGGTGGTGTAGGGTATAAAAAATGTATAGTTTTTTGTTGGTGATGTGAATGTAAGTGTAGAAACGTGGACGTGTAGAAACTAAAACATAGTGACAAATTTATTCACACATTGATACCAGAGCAGTTACAACACACTTTAAAAATAAATCAGATTTAGGTCGTCGTACACTGTTACACAGTTATTTATAGGGAGAGTTTAATTGCTTTTATTTGTAGTTATTTCTATAAAATTTCAAAGTTTATTTATATGAGTGATAAGTAAGTGGCTAGAATATAGAGAACTTTAAGAGATTGTCTCAATACAGCTTACTTTTGTTTAATTTATTCTGCTTAATGTTATTAATTACACGCAATTAATTGGTTTTGACTTAAATATTTATTTAGCGTTTAATTTATGTGGCATTTTGAAAGGTTTATTACGTGTCATTTTTAAAGTGATAATGTGTTTTTATTCTTGACTTTTTTCTTTATGCATTTTAAGTTGTGTGCCAGTTGTAAGTAGTCATGAATGAATATTGCTTAATTAAGTAGAAATGTGTTTAAAAAAATGCTGCGTACCCTACAATGTTTGTTTTATCAAAATAAAGAATCGTTGACAATACGAGTAGATTAATGAAAAGGCACATTTTGATACATTTAAATGATATGAAATGAATCGCAGAGGCGACTTCCTTCGGACATCCAAATTTTAATTAAATATACATATATATGAATATATGATCCAAGTAGAATATTGTTTTTGAAAATGATGGCATTTTGCTAAATAGAAAGTTTTTTGATATTTGAATCATAAATCAATTTTAGGTGATTTTATTTAAAATTTTGTATGCTTTAGGAGTAGAACTTGGTAGGAGTACAACTTGGCCACTAGCCTCAATTTCATCTGTAAATCCATAAAACTAAGAAATACACCAGTTTTAGTTATGTTAAATGCATTTGAAAACAAAGGAACTATTGATATTAAACCATGCTACGGCCCTTCAAATAATAAATCTTATTAAGATATTCTGGCACAATTAGTCACAATACGTGCTTTACTCGTCTACATCAAACGTTTTTAACAAGCTTTTCAAAGCAAACGTTAGTTTGGTTCTTAAAAAAAACAGAGATTTTTCCAAAAGCAGAATAAACAACCGGTCTCTGAGCCTACTCAAATAAGTAAATATCAAATCGATTAAAACTTAAAACCTAAACATACATTGCATCGGCATTAAATTATTGCCTGATAAGTTTAAATGGCTACCTTATTTGATATCCTTTTGTATGACACAGCTCTTTAGCCGATTTGAATCAGTTATTATCGAATATTTCTATTCTCAGCCGCTGCCACTCAAAACAACATCAGTTTCTGATAATTATTAGTTTTCTATCCTATAGTAACTAATATTTATCACAGCGCCCTTCTTCGGTAGTATAGAATTTAAATGCCTACTCAATACCAGAGGCGCTGCAATACTGTACTATTAATAAACATAACGCGCAATTACAGTGTTGTCATATGAAAAGCTTTTCTCTACTTTCACCACCTATTCTTCTTCTACCTATCCCTTTCCAAAGAAACTAACATAATTAATTAATTAATACATAGGCATATTAATTGCCTAAGTGTTACTTCTCTTTTTCAAAAAAAAAAATGGGGAATCTTCTAGTACACAGAACTTTTCCAATAGAAAGACCCATGTGTGCTGCTTCTCTTTTATGAAACTAAGCCACTGCTAAAATCCTTATAACGTTACGGATATAAAATATTCAGCTATGCCGCGTAATGACGAAATTAGATTAGCAGTAAGACAATTACATATATCTCATCGTTCCAGACAATCTGTCAATTAGAATTATTCTGGATAGTAAATTGAGTTTCACACTGAATTTCATAAAATGGGTGAAGAAAACTAATTGCAAGGAGTCGGAATATGTATCTAGACTTCATTCACTGGAGCTAAACTGTAACTGTTTATAATATTCTTCAGCATGTACATTTTATATTTCTTTTAGTAGACTAAAATTGAGCTTCGGGTCACTCTTTACTCTTAGGCCTCTGAATTAGGGACTGAAAATACTGCCAGTGTTCGTCCGATTATTGTTTTGTGGTATGAAAATGCTACGAGAGGTTGAGAGGATGGCATCGAGCTTTGCAACCGCTTGATATATTTTCAAACCTGCAAATCATATACGCTGCCAATTCGTTATTGTTAGATTGCTGATAATTAACGCTGATCATGAAAAGAACTTATATACATATATTATTATAATGTTTCTACCTTATGAATCTTAATCATCACATATCAAGAAGGCTTTGTGATCAATTAGTGTTTCCCTGGGAGAGAATGTGGCAATTATGACTGGCTGGAATTGAATGACCTCTGTATAACTATAACGTTGTAAACTTGGTGCCATTTTTGGTGGTTTTTTAATTATTTTTGTGCGAAAAATTCCTTAGTTAGTGCGGGGTGCGCTTTTTTTAATTGTGGTGCGGTTTTTATTTTTTGAAAATTTTTTTGAAAATGAATTGTAGTTTTTTAATAATTCATTATGATGAAATCTAAACGATAAAGACTGACCACATTAAATGTATTTAAAATACAAATGTAGGCGAAATGTATAAATACTATTAAATTCGTCACATGAAGGTTATTGCTAAAGGTGAATAGGGTGAAAATCTTTCTTTGAAAATAAAACTGTTAACGAACAAACAGGGTTAAGGTCCCATTGGAGCCCTAAAAAATTTTATTGAAAAAATTCAAATAGAAGCTTTTAAAATACAAAACAAAAATAATTAAAAAAAAGTACCAAATATGTACTGAAATTAACCCTTCTTTAACAATTAGTAACAATCAGTTTTGAAATAGCATATTGTGATTTAAATTTTGAGTGGTTAAATGCTTATTTTATCTTTTTTAGCTCGTTTATTTAAAAAAAAAGGCTTTTACTATTATTACTTTTGCTATTAATCGTTGATTTTTGTTTTAAAAGTTTTATATAGAATTTATGACATAAAAAAATTCAATAAGCATTTTAAATAAAAAAAAATTCTAAACTTGTTGGGTTTTTTCTCCATTTTGATGCGTTTTGAAATTTCAAAGTTGACAACGCTGATAATAGCCGTGAATGCTTGGCTAGGTTAATGATAGGATTACTGAGATTTCAGGTGTACAGAGACATACAGCATTATATGAGTCACCCTGATTAACCAGACAACAACGTCTAGATTTGAATGTCAAAACATTCACTATCCATGGCTACTGTATTATTGGAAGATATTTGCCGAGACTGTGGCTTGAATACTGTTGCACGTGAGTGAGGAATCGAATAACTTGGGAATGACATTGCTGCCACAGTTTTCGATGAAGTATTTGAACTATCGGATATTGTTTTTCTTTTAACTTATTATGTTCAATAGATCTAATTTGTGTAGCCTATGACTGTGACAATCTATCTTTATTAACCCTACGGTCAATAACCGGGTACCCGGGTAACTTTTTCAACTTAAAAGTGCTCGCAATTCTTTTATAATGAAAATATGGCCATGAAACTTCAAATCGTCGCAATTAAGGTCTTAATAGACATTAAAAAAAGAAAAAATAAATTAATTAATAGATAAATCTTTGTTTAAAATGCTTTTACTTTCGACACCTACGCGAGTCAATGACCGGGTTTTATTTGTTTTTTATTGAAATTTACCACAGTTTCTTTAGTTTTGATTGAAAATAGCACTCAATAGCAGATCTTGGCGAGTAATATAGCTATTGGCAGCTCGTTCTTTAATAAGAGGCATACAAAGCTCCTCGCTAAGCGCCTGCAAAAACATTTCCTTTGTGTATTTCTATATGGTATAGTGCTATTGTGTTCAAAATATATAATATATGCAGAAAATGCACTGATATCTATTATATTGTAAAATAGTGACAAAGGCCATCGGTTTGTTTGCCGCTGTGAGGTATATTGGCGCAGCATTTGATTCATGACATCTACACCACCTTTTGTTTGGTTATAAAATGTTATAATATCTGGTTTTCCATTGCTACCAATGCTTTCGTTGTGGCGCATTGTAGATAACGCAATAACAGAATTTGATTTTCTTTGCGCATATGAACACATTGTGACATTTCCCCGGAAGGAAAATTTGGAGGATCCAATAGTTTGTTTTTTAACCTTCATTATATCAGGTATGATAACAAATCTTCCGCCAAATCAAGGGAGGTAAAACAATTATCCATTGTGATGTTGCGCCCCCTACGATGGAAAGGACCTGTTAGATCTATAACAACTCTTTCTCCTTGTCGAATCTCACGACCAGTTGCTAATTTTCCAGTATATAGTTGGCCTTTGAGCGGGTAGGAATTTTTGGCGTCACAAATCCACGAAACTTTAATCCCATATTTTGCTTTCTTTGAGGGTATATATTATGTGAACTTAGTTCTGCCGCGGTATGGGAAGAGCTGTTCGTCGATTGTGAGATATATCACGGATTGGAGCAGCCTTAAGTATTTTTTTAACTCTGGTGTTTGCATCGTCAAAGCGTATAAAACAAAATAGTGACCAGAATCTGTTAATGCCCATTGTTTCTACGCTCTGAGCTTTTGATAGAATTTCTTTTGATCTTGCTGGCCCACCACGTTGGCGTAGAATATTAAAGCTTCTAGTTTGATGCGACGACAAATTGTGCTTTTGCCACTCAGTTCCATCACGAGAAACGTGTGACATCTTGGGATATTTACAGCGTCTGACATTTCCACATTTTCCGTAAATGATGTTTCTTCGTCTTCTCTTTCAGACAACTGTTCATCATCCACAATATCGTGACATATATTTAACTTTGTCTTCATCTGATAAATGTTTGTATTATCTGATAACAACTCCACTTTACGCGACATTCTTACTTGAACAGTATACTATGAAAATAAGTTAGTGAGGGCAGTTCCCGCTAAACCTATGCGACTTAAAATAAAACACTTAATTTATTTTTTTTATTATATACATAGATACATATACATATTTTCAACATCTGTATGTATAATCCATATATTTGAATTTGAAACCATAATTTGTAATATAAAAGTCCGAAAATATACAAAGGGGTACCGGGGTACCTGGTTATAGACTAACGCATATTTTGTTGGTTATTGACCGTAGGGTTAAAGAAAACTTTGAAAACCTCAAACATCTTGAGGGCCTAAATATCTCTTTATAATTCCTTAACTCAAAAATGTGTTTTATTTTAATTTTTATTTTTATTTTGAAACATTTGCAAAATATAAATATAACGAAAGTATTGAACATTATTAGCTATCTTTCTGACAACATATGGATTCCGCACCAAAAGAACTGTTCATGTTAGTAGTCCGATGGGGCTAGGTCTGGTGCTGGTGAACCAGCACTCAGGGGACGACCCCTACTTATGCAATGCATTGTGTTGGAACTAGAAAAATAGGTTATGGGAGGGTGGATAGAGGGAGTAGTGTACTGGCGGTCGCTAAGTAATTTGTTGGACTCTAAATATTTCACAAGATGGTAAATTACCATACTTTCCATGACTTTGGAAAGTGCAGAAAAGATTGCAATTGGGCGATAATTTTCAGGGTTTGTAGCCTCTCCCTTTTTAGGAATTGGCGTTACATTAGCAACCTTCCAACACATGGGAAATTCACCGGCATGGTATAAGGTGCTGAAAAGGTTAGCTAATGGACGAGCTAGCATCGAAGAACACTGCTTCAAGACCAGTGCTGGTATACCATCTGGCCCAGGAGACTTATTTATGTTAAGATCCGCTAAAACCCTTTTAACTGCTCGCGTCATGTGGCCGAGTGAAGTGATAAATTTGTGATTCTCTAAGATATTCTCTGATATTGTTTGTAAGGCCTTTAAAATTCGTTGCTTATGCATATTTAAAATAAATTTTCATATTCTTGTAGAATTCTTAACACCTACACATGACATTTTACTTATAGAGCTGTTGATGTGCCATACAACTCGTCCGTTTGTCTGTCTACATGTCAGTCAATCTGTCAAAACAAGACACAAAAACGCAAACTGTGTGCAAACTGTTAATTTTTTTCATGTTCAAGAATATTTTCTTTTATTTTTTTTTTTTAAATATCTAGCATGTAGAAATGTTTCAGTTTATTTCTTTATTTAATACAAAATATACTTACTGCACATATTTATTTTAATATGTATGTTTTTAACGCTTGATTTATTACGATTTTTAGCTGAAATGTGCTAGTAAATAATAGTGCTGGTAGAAATACATAACTATAAGGGTTAACTTTAAAATTTTATTTTATAAAAAGAAACCATTTCTTATCGAAATAGTAACACTGACATACATTTCAAATGTGAACGTAAAATACATTAAATGAGGAACAACAACTGATTTAAGATAACCATGTTAATGAAAGGTTTATAGGTCAGACTTTGTTAAATATATTATTAATTTAATAGCAATATATAAAATATAATAAATAATTAAGAAAATGTAAACTATAGAATCGCTGAATTAATAAAACTCATTACTGGTACAATTGTTTTGGCTTGGGCTAATTTTTTTGTCTAACTTTAAATATTTCTTTGGCGGCAATGATCACAAGACTGATTGATAAATTCTTTTATATAAAACTCTCCCCTTTGTTACAACAATTGTTTACAAATCGTTAAATATGTATCTTATTGTAAATATATTGTGTATTAGACAACAATTTATGTTCACGTTTGTGTTTTTTTTTTTTTTTTTGTATGTATTTTATTAAATTTCTTTAGTTAATCATTATTAGCTTGATTTGCGATTATTTTCGAAAATGAAACACCAAAAAATGCCATACTGTCTAACTATTTGCTTTGATTTAGATTTGTTTCGTTCATTTCTTCATAGCTGTGTTGTCTATTATAAAATACCATAAAAATTGTTCATTATACACTGCTCTACACTATTAACTCTACATTTAATCGGTCTGTCGAGAATCGTTGAATAAAAAACTTGTACACAAAACAAGATCATTAAAGTAAATCATGTTTTTTTTTCTTAATTGTATCATGTTTTCGTTTAAGAATCTAAATAAAACTTTGATGAATAAAATAAATGTTACCAATTGTCCAATAGAAGGTGTTGATAGCCATGGAAATTAGTGCACGTTTTAAATACTAATAAACTTTGCATCGATATTCCATTAGTAATGACTTCATGTCAACCAAACATTTTGGGAGTTTTAAGATTGTTTTATTTACTTTCACAGCAATAGCATTTTGGAACACATTTTAATCGTTAAGCTTTCTGTTGTTAATGTATTTAACTCAACATTATCTTACTTGCATTGAGCTTCTTGACAAGCAAGAAACTCTTTGTTTTATTTACATTTTCTGGCAAAACTATTGAGTTACATAACAGATGGCGTATTCTTTGAACACAGTTTTTGTCTTTAGTAACTTATATATCATTTTAAAGAGTACATACATATCTGTCATTTATGCTCACCTAGTTTAAACAACAGCCTACACGACAATAATAAGGAGGGTATATTGGATTTATGCTGATGTTTGTAGTATACCGATGGACTTAGATTCACTTCCTGAGTCGATTTAACGATGTCCGTCGGTCCGTCCGTCTGACTGGCTGGCTGGCTGTCCATGTAAAGCTTGTGCGCAGAGTACAGACCCCAATTTTGAAGATATTTCAATACAATTTGGTACGTGTTATTTTTTCGGCCCAACGTCGGATGGGATTAACACTGGTGGAAATCAGTCCATTATTTCACTTGGCCCCTATACAAATGTCCTCCCGTAATAGGAGTTTAACGATCATAAATGTTTGAATTATGAAAGTATCCAAACTAATTTTATGAAGATCGATCCATAATTAGTCGTAGCTATCATATAAGGCCCACTTCCGAAAATCACTTTAACGACTATAAATCTCTTCAAAATGTTGTTATCCGAATAAAATTTAACAAGAATAAGTTTCACATGTACAGAAGCGATGACACCCTATTGTATAATGGTCGGATCATAATTAGTAAAAACTTCCAAATAAGACTCTCTCCGTAATTCACTTTAACCTCCATAAATCTTTTAATAGAATTTACAATAACCTGATGCCAAAGTCCGACTAGCAAGCCGAATCGACACAAAAGCCATATATCCATGGCTCTAAGATAATGCTCTGTACTAGCTGAAACCAAAAAGGGTCCTATCTAAATCAGATGCTGAAATCTGGCCACACGGTGTGTGTGAAGGCACCGACTGCAAATGATGCTTTTGAATCGATCATTGGGAGAAAAACACCCAGAATATGCGACTGACATGAAAGCCACATGTTGCAATACCTGTTAGATTGAAGTAATGAACAGTTCTTCTGATGTGCAATTAATATTTATGTTGAAAGAAAGATGGTTTGCCAATATCTCGATTACGCTCAGCGTAATTATACTGTTCAAAGATAGAACAGCATCAATATTTTTGAGCACAACAACATATTCCTGACTAATCTCCACAAGTTCATTCGGGTTAGAGAACTATCTCAGCGAAATAGAAAACTTTATAGACAAAAGTTTAAAAATAATTGAAATGAAATGGGTTTAAGTTATATCGAAAATCAAAAACCCATAAAAACGTTCGGATATGATGATACATGACTCTTATGAACAGATTGAACATTTCTATAAACGCCGTTTTTATATACTCAGCAAATATAAATAGCAACCCGCGTATGTAATTTAACAAAATGTACAACATAATTTGCTCTTTTGTTTGCTAAAGCTTTAGTTTCATTACAGCTAATAAACAGTTCTTTTCAGTGTCAATAATAGAAAGAAATTCAATAAATAAACAAGATTTCAACGTAAAAATTTACCACCCAAGTCTATTTATTTTGGTGTATCTCTCTGTTATCCATAACGCTATAAACCTAAATGACAGTTTTACACAAAAAACATTTTTGTTGCTCATAGATATCAGTCAGTAGATCGAAAATCTGTGCAACTCTTTAAAAATCCCAAACACCACAGCAGTGTAACCGTTGTACAGCAGGTGTCTCTGGGTATTTATTTTGAAATCAGCAGTCACAGTAGCAGCAGCAGCAACAGTAATAGGAGTAATAGTCTACAACTAAATACTCTTAATGTTGAAGATCGAAACAAATAAAACGAATATCTTCTCAATCTTTTTTGTGTTTGTTTTCAATTCATTCCATTATCAACGCATTCACACACATGTCCACAATTATATACAACCGCAACTATGTGTTTTTTTTTTCTACAACTTATTTTGTTTTTGTATTTGTTATTATTAAACGAAAAGAAAGTTGTTGTCACCATATTTGTAATCGGTAGAATGTTTGAAAAGACGAAAAAACACAGCTATTGACTACTTGTTGTATTGAGCAAATGTCAAATAATGTTCAAGAAAGAAAATTAAATTGATGCAACATATGTAACAAGAAATAAAGAAAAAAAAATAGAAAACTGTTTAATAAAAAACATAATAAAAGATTTAAACTTAAATCCTCTTTAATTAAAATATTGTATTGTTTTTTTTTTTTTTGTTTACGAACAAAAGTTAAACATTTTAATTTGTCTTATGTTTATTTAATTTTTAGTTAAAAAAGGCTTAGCATAAATTATAATAAAATATTTATTTTTTTATTTTAAATCATTTTGAATTAATAATTAATAATTGTCTTTAGTGTTTCTTTTTTTTGGAATTTTGCTACTTTTGAGTTATGTACAATGTTCAACCAACACAAAATAAAAATAGTTAACTAATAATACCATTGTCACGTTTCTAATTTTTTTCTTTATTTAATTTTAAGAAAATAAAAAAAGTAGCAAAGTAGCAGTAGTAGAGTATATCAGCTACTTCTTGCAGTTTTTGATTAGAATTCTCTTATTTTTTCGAGGGCTTCATGACATTTTATTTTGACAAAGTGTCTGTAGGCCACAATGCACTGTGGCATAAAAATTCCTACAATTAAACCAAAAATTCGTCAGCTACCGTAGGATGTTAAAAGCAACTGTGTTAAATTCGATTATTATAGGAATTCACTAGTTGTTTCAATCTAATAAACAATGGCATTCCAATGTGCCAATTGTCTAGAAAATATAACTTTACAATGCTATTCTTTAAATTATTAATTAAAATGAACTCAAGCCGAATTAATAAGAAATTTTCTCTAATAAGAATTCAAAAAACTTCATGAATTCGACTACGAATGTAAAGAGTTCCTTTAATAAAGACAAGAAGAAAATATAAGTTTTTAAATTCGTCAAAAATTGGACAAATACGACAATTTGGGTATTTTTACAGTTTACTGGCAAAACCACAATAAAGCTTTGTTCACATAATATCTGGTCGCATAAATGTTTCAATATTTATGTAAAAGGGATTGAATACTCTTGAACCACTCATTAATACTCATTTATTAATAGGGGAGAGGGGGCACCTTAGAACACTTTTTGCTTTCTTGCCACATAAAAATTTATATTTTTGAATTATTGACTTTTTACATAATTTAACTAATGTACCTATATGAAAATAAACTTTAGCTTAAGTCTACAAGTAACTTATTTTTAGTTCGATTTATATTTCTTTTTTAATGGATGAAGTCATTGTGTTCAAATGTGCACCCCATACGGGGCAGCTTTGAACTAGGCTGGGGCAGTTTTGAAGGGCAATTTTTTCTTGTATCGCTTATGCCCAAAAATAACATAAACAGTTATACTTTTTATATGATAATAAATGCGATTTATTTATTAAGAAAAACATAAACATTAACAATTCAAAAATAAAAAAAATTCCGATCAAAAATAAGTTTTATATTATTAAGACGGAAAAGGCCTTGCGATTTCAAGTGACATTACATTTCCCTTTAAAAAATTTCGGTTGAAAAATTAAAAAATTAACATGTTCAAAGGTGCCCCCTTTTCTGAACTGGTATGCCATTTCACGGAAATTTATAATAAACATTTTTTTTATATAAATGTCAAATAACTTAACTTAATTTTGTTTGAAATAAATTTTGGACTGCAATAAATTTCTTTCACGAAAGAAAACGATCACTGAATACTTCTTACAGTCTTACAAAAAAAAATAAAAAAATTTACAATGGCACTGCGAAAACTTGTTCACCCAACTACATTCGGTCGACGACTGAAAGAAATAGCAGAAATAGCTAGAAAACAAGGTTGTCATGTGAAAAACTCGGTTAACCCGAAATAATCCACGGTTACCATATGGTAATCCAAAATATGTTGTTATATTTTCACGAATAAATATAAAGGGGAATATCAAAACTAAAAGAAAAACATTCAAGTTAATGTTAAACAGTTGTTGCTTGAAAAACTTAACTCATTTTCGTGCTCAGAAGGGCAAAATACTTTTTTTGAACCAAATATGAAACAAAATAAGTTCTGGGTAATACCGGCTTAAGGGTCGGAAAAAATGTTAAACTGAGATTTTATCAAAATAGTTTAAAGGTGCCCTGGGTATAAACGTGCCCCCCTCTCCCGTACTTTAATTCGTTGATTTTAGCCATTGTTAAAACACTCTTGTGGGCTGGTCCGTTGGCTTGATGAAAAATTATTTTTTTGTGTTGTAAGCCAGGACGTTTTTTTTCGAATTTTTACATTTAATTGATTCAAAATGTTGCAATAGTACTCTGAATTTATTGTTTTACCCTTTTGCAGATAGTCAATCAATAAAATACCTTTGAAGTCCCAAAAAACCGTTGCCATAACCTTACCAGCCGATTGAATTGGTTTTGCCGTCTTTGGGGCTTGTTCTTTTGTCTCTGGAATAAAGTGGTGGATCCATGTCTCATCAGCAGTTATGAAACGATGCTTAAAATCCATTTTATTTTCTTAAAACGATCCAAACAAACTTGAGAAATTTTCATTCTGAGATGCCCATGATATTAGCTATATAACGCACATTTATTCGTCGATCATTTAATACCATATCGTGGACTTTGTGGACAAATTCACCATATCATTATGAATTTCTTTCCCCGACAAACCTTTTTTATTTAAATCAGGAGTGCCCAAGCCCTATACTCTTGGTGCTCTTTTGTATTTGTAAAAACTCTTAGCTATAGGCTGTGTGTTTTACACAAACAACTTAGCCATATTTGTTCTTTTGTCGTACTTCACTCTATACACGCAAGCGCAAAGCAACAACAATTTCGTATGCTCTACTGGTAAACATTGGTGACTGCGTCAATGTAGATTTTGTTTTTGTTTAACGTATGATACCGTTTAAAAAAGTGTGTTGTTTCTTTGTATTTATTGGCTTTTACAACAAAAAATACTGAATAAATTTATAATTAATAATATAATTTTATAATTTTAAAATTAGTTTTTATTTAAATGTATTGGTGTTTGCTCTTACATAAGCAACTTTTGGGCACTCCTGATTTAAATATTTAATGACACCACGAATTTCTAATTTTTCCATTGAAAAAAAATTGCAGAGGCGTCTTTTTTGAACACCTGTTTCTATATGAAAGAGTTGGCAGATCGAAAATAAATTTAACATGTGTTCATAGCACAAATGGAAGTTTCAAAAACATTTAACTTTTTTATACAGCGCTTTCTGTTCAAGGCTAAGAAGTTTCCGAATCGCCCTCGTATATGCTGTACCTGGTTTCCTTTAAGTAACTGCTAACCATCTCTTTCATTTAAAGAACGATGAATGGATTTTCAATAAAAAAATTTTCTAAAGTGTTATTCGGAACTTCTCTCTATTCGTTAACTGAAAGACGTGACATGTTTAAGCAATGACAGAAACCAATCTAAGTTAGTTAGTGAGCTGCAAGGTTTTCGTTCTGGACTTGTGATCTGGTATTGGGGCTCTGTACAGACAAATTCGTAATTCGCGAGCTACAGGTAGCAATACTGAAAAGAGTGAATGAAAATAAGCCTTTCCGTTCGGTAGGCTCGGACAACATTTGAATTACAAAATAAAAATCGATGATTGTTCGTTAGGCAATAATAAAGATTCCGACAACCAGTAATTATTTCTAACCATAGTGCATTCGCTCTGTTTGCTGTTTTAGCTTGTTATTTCTATAGCTCTAAATATTTTAGCTGTGTGAAGCTTTTAATTCCTCCAGCATTGTTGACTACTGTTGTCATTTCTAATGCAAATAATCCTCTAGGGAAAATTACCAAGGTTTGTCTCACTCTTTTTTCTTTATTTTCCTTTTTTTTTTTTTTTTTTTTTTTTTGTTTAACAATTCATCCATTCATTTGTGTATCCGTCCATTACGACGTCTGTCTGACAGTCGGTGTACTTAGTAGCTGTTTTTAGTTTGTCAGTTAAATTTTAGAATTAATGCATAACATGACATTACCTTGCATTACATTATACAAAGGCGTTATCTAACTCACGTTTTGAACATTTTCTTCGTTTTCCTTCCTATACTTTAGTCATTGTGCCAAGAAAAAAGAAAACAAAATTTGTTAAATTTTGTAGCTTCTCGTCTCCATTTGATTAAGAATACAGAATAAATAAAAAAGCTGAGTAAAGAACAGAGAGCATAGCGCAAAATTGTTTGTCTAATATTTGCCTTCATTGTTAAAAAGTTTCTGCTAACTTTCTTAGGTCTTTATTTTTTTTTTGGTGTTGGCCAAGTTATTTGACTCATTTACGTTAATTAGGTGACACAATTCTCACTTAATGAACACTGATAGGTTTTACTTAACTTTTACATCATGTACTTTATTGTTTGTCTCGATGTTTGTCTTGTCTTGTCTAAAGTATTTTGTTTGTTTTGTCGTTACTTTTGGCAGTCTACAACATACATACATAAATACATATACATCAGGAGCTGAAAGACACAGCAGAGAGGTGGAGCCAGACGAAGCAGCAGCAGAAGAGGTCTTCGTTTTTGTTCTGTTATTTGTCTTCTTCATCGCCTGCTTTGTCTCGTTCGAGTTGGAGAGTCAGCCGTGGAATATTGACAAATGATTTTAACGATTTTGAAAATAGGTTTAGTTCACTGCATAATAATGACATTGTCATGAAAATGTAACTTGTGAAAATGTAATGTGTTTAAGTAAATGCTTCTGTTAGTTATTTACTTGTAGGTACTTATTTACTTGTATTTATTCATGTATGTGGCAAATGTGTGAAAGAAAATAATTACCAAACGTGAAAGGTTTTTTCTTCTATTTTTCTGTTTCTCGTTGGCTGCTTTGCTTCTTGGAGCTGAGCAACAAACGAGTACAAACAGTCAGCCAACATACCAAAGTGCTATAATTGAATATTTTCAAAGTCATTAAATTGAATGGTCTACAATGTATTAGAAATGCATTTGATAAAGTGACTATTAAATTCTTTGTGTTTTTTTTTTCTGTATTTTTAACACTCAATACAACGTGTAAATTAAAAGTAAGTAGTTGCCATGAAATGAGTTCTGTTTTGTTTTCGAAATAAAATTATTGTGCCAAATACTGTTGCAGTACAGTCTGCGGGCCCTTTTAATAAATTTTAAAAAGTGGCAAATTATTTTCAGTTACACATCTTGCCCCTTTTTCAGTTTGTTTAATCATATTCAATTAAAAAATCTAGATTGCCAAAGACAGATAAACAAGCATAAGAAAGGAAGAGAAAACGAATATTTTCATATTTTTTTTTTTAATATCTTCAATTTCAATTTCCCATAAGGCTGGCAATTAATGTTAAGTGATGGTAATCAAATTGATTTGTAGCAAACAATTTCTCCCAAAAATCTTTACTTTTACCAAAAATAAAATTTAAAACCTTTTACTTAAACCGCAAACCATACAAACAAAACGCCAGTAAATGTCCTCCTCAGAACACCTCATAAACACCAAACAGACACAAATTGCGGCATACAGAAATTAATTAATAACCAGACAACAGAACCCAAAAACCAAACAAAAACAAAATAAATGCAAAAAAGAGAAAAGAACAAAAACTGTTTATAATGGGTTAATGGATAAATAACCAGTAAGCAAAATAATACAATATTTAACAGTTGTTATTAAGAGTCAGTATGCATAGGCGTTTTTTTCGCCATTTTTTCGAAAGTACATTTTCAAAAGGGCCAAAAGCAAATCACACGTGTTTTTTTGCGTAAAATTAAATCATTTTGCTGTGTTCTTTAACGTTTTTTTTGTCTTTCTGCAAAATGATCTTAAAAACACTGATTGCCAGGTATATTGCAATAAATGTCCAAAAATAAAGAAATATTTATGGTTATAAATATAATTTAGCACACTTTCCAAGGAAGAGTAGCGTAAATTTTGTTTAGCTATAAACGACTTATTTAGTACTGTACATACAAATATACAGCCATGTCACCGAATTTAATTCTGTTCGTAATTAGAATTTATTCCGAAAAAAATTTCCTTGTACCTCTTCTAAAGAAGAAAAATACAGAATTGATTCCAATTCCAATTACGAACGGAATTAAATTCTGTGACATGACTGACAATCTGAACGTAATCTTTTTGTGTGGATCTACCCTAAATCTGGCATTTAAATATTAAAAAATAATAAAATCAGGCATGTGATGAAAATCGAAAACGAAAACGAATGAGTTTCAGAAGTGAATTTTTTTGTAATATTTCTGTATTGAAAAACTTTTATCACATCGAGCCATAACCGCCGAACAAATGTATCCCACAAACTCAAAATTTTACAGGGGAAGGTTTTTTTTAAATAAAATCAGTTTGAATAAAGCCATTATTTTAAAATTTATAATGTAAATATTGTTTTGTGTAATACATTTAATTTTAATAATTCTAAATGATGCTGAACTATCGATTTCGATAAAAAAACAACAATCGATTATGGTGTGGGATACATTATTTTGGCGGTTATGACTCGACATAAAATATAAAGATATTGGGCTACTAAAGAGAATCTTGAAACAAAAATTTTAAAAATTAGATTATAAAAGCATTAAAATGTATTTCCAAAACTGATTCGTTTTCGATTTCGATTTCCATCACATGCCTGAATATTTTAGAAATGTTTGTTTAAATGTTTGGATTAAAATAAAAATTATGTTTTTAAATTGACATGAAATTTACTTTATTTTAAAGATAATTTTCTAACATTATAATTTAAATATGACTGCTGGCATATGATTGGTTCGAACGTAGTTAATTCTGAAGGTCCAATTTTCGATGACTTTTTCCAATATATCCGTATATCGGTATTAACGCGGCGATTGTTTTCCTGACTTTACATAACCCCACAAAAAATAGTCGGCGTTAAATCGCACGATCGTGGGCGTCAATTCATGGGTTCGAAACATGAAACTATGCGGTTACCAAACTTTTCCTTCAATAAATCAATCTTGTTGAAACCACAACTTCTGCACATCATGATTGTTCAATTGATGAACGAAAAAGTTAGTAATCATGGTTCTATAGCCGTCAGCCTCTAAAGCACAGTCAGTTTTTCTGCATGTAACGGTGTCTCAACATACACTTGAAGATTATTATCACTTCATATACGGCAGTTTTTTATTGATGTATCCATTCAACCAAAAGTGAGCTTTATTGCTAAAGAAAATGCGCTTATGAAAATCAGGATCAACGGCAATCTTGTTTTGGACCATTAGCCGAATCTACTTTCTATGTGCGGTTTCAATTCTTGAACGAGTTGGATTTTGTAAGCACGCAAACCACGATCTTTCTGCAAAATCTTCCATAAAGGGGATCGACAGAAATCCAGTTCCTGTGCACGATGGCGAATAAATAGATGATCTTCCTCTACGCTACGCTCTTCAGTAGCAATGACTTCTTCTGTACGCATTGTACGATGGCTCTCTGGATGCGTGTTATCATTTGGAGTATACTTGATTCGAAAACGTTCCATAGTTAATCGAATTAATTGCTCTGATGGACGATTATGTTGAACATAAAACACGTATTTCGAACAGAATAATAAATCACTTGACAGCTGACAAAATGGCCGCCAGTTAAAAAAATTTTGCCAACTTGAAGTTCAATACCTCTTAAAAAAACACCCTATATATACATGATATCTAATTTTTAACCAAAAAATTTTACATATTTATTAATATTTAAGAAGACATAAAATAAAAAACTAAAATTAATTTATAAAAAGCCATGCTTTTCTTTTGATGGACACCATTTTAACTTTTTTTTTTATATATGGCCTCTTTCTATACTTCAATGCATTAGCCCATTATTGTTCAAATATTTCATATTTTTTTAACGTCAGATTTTTTCAAAACCAATCCGCTTTTGAATAATGAGAGGGAGATAAATCGAGCCAAAATTGCATTAAAGATGGATAACACCTATTAATAAAAGACAGCGGACGTTGCTGCAGGCATGTTTTTACATAAATAAATATCCGAAATCATTGTTGAGCATCAGAAGACAAATGCACGTTGCTTGCCGTATCATTGCATTTTTTTTTTAATTTTTATTTTTATTTTATACTTTTATTTCCTTGTGTCGCTGCAACATAAAATTTTGTTACCGGTAGTTATTTGGGATCCATTTATACACAAGTTTCAACATCCATAATAAGGCGCAACCGTTTCATAGCAATACCATTCTGCTTTCCATTACGAATTGGATATTTATTTGCATGATAGTCTGGTGCAGTTATAATGTTCGTGTCTAGAATGTTCAGCCGAAGCCGTTAAAACTTAATGTTTATAACAGGGTGTTAACAACAATGTTTATAAACAGAATCTCCTACAAATGCAAATATTGATAAATATGCCGTATGTTGATAAACATGTTGATACCGGTCGTTAAATTTGAATTGAAATACAATTTCGAAACACTGTCCCCCGCTTAAAGCATGGTACTCTGTTCAAATTTGCGAAATTTGTTGAGCAACATCAATTATTTCGTTTGAAAATTTTGACAATTAGCAAGTGGTGACAATGCCGCGATTTAGAAGAAAATTGTCGTTTTTATTGCCCTTAGGTATGCAACATTGTTTCTTTTATATAAACAACAACCATATGTTTTTATTTTATGTGTTAAATAAACAAAAATTATATTATTATCCATGCTGTTTTTATGCAATGTAATTTATTGTAAGTTTATTCCTTATAGTTTTTCTTTTTCGTACTGCCGATACTGCTTCTCAGTTTCACTAAATTTATTTTTGTCTTTATTATTTTATGTTCTATTAGTACTATTTTCAATTTGAATAATTTTTGTGCGAAATTATTAAATTAAAAACACAACAAATAAAATCTAAACAGCTGTTGTTTTCAATTTCGTGCGAAATAAGTGCCGCTTACATTATTTCGCAGTTGAAAAAAAATGTTGCCATATACATTTTTTGGTTGAATAAACATGCTGCCAGAAACATTTCGTAACTTTTCACAACACGAACAGAGTACAACTTCAGCAGCATTATTTCGCATTTATTTCGCATCAATTTTTTTTATATGGACTTTTGATAGTATTTCGCACGAAATGACGAACAGAATACCAAGCTTAAGCCCGTTCGTCCTGATTCAGGTTTTTCATAGGCGGCTAATCGTTTTATATGTACAACTTTCATTTTGGATCTCTGGCCTTTGTCGGATTAACTTTCCGACAGCTCTGGAAAATACTTAAAAAAAGATCTGTTTACATACAACCATTTTTATAAGGCATAGTACAGGATCTTTTTTAGGATAATATCTAGGAGTGCCATGCAGATGATTAACGGTTTATTTATAATTAGAACAGTCAAACAAAATCTTAGTACTACAATTTTACATGCCAAAGAACAATCTGATGATGACAGTCGATAACGAGTTTATGTATAATTTTACATTATAGTTTTTTACAAGGTAATTTAATAACTTAATAACCTTTCAATACGGCCATTAAAAGCTAAAAACACTTGTTATTTTAAATTGCTATAAAGAAACACAATCCTTTAATTTTTTGCCAGCATCAAAAATATTGCAACATCAACACTTAACCTAAGGGCCACTTTAGAACATTTAAAATCAATGGAATGTCATGTTCATCGATACCATCTCAGTGTACAGGAAGGAGGCAGCTGAAAACAAAACCATATCCAAGAGCCACAATATAAAACCAGTAGGTGCAAAATTTAATAAGAGTTCATTAGCCAAAAATTTGGTAAAATTACTATATTTATAGGTTGTTTCGTTAAAGCTCATCTTTTCGTGAAATGTTAGTATTTTTTTTTTTAAAGATTGTCTTGCTAAGTTAAATTTCTTTTAAATTTGTTATTACAGAAATTAAATGAAATTACTTAATTTTTGTGTGCAGCATTTGTCGGATATTTCTTTACTTAAACTGTTAAACATTTTTTGTTTTAAGACATTTTATAATGTTTATGGTTTTCGTTTTTTTTATTGGCTTCATAATGTGAAAGGATCATATCGTATGTTTGTGACCTTAATTTTTTTATATTTCTTTTAAGAGTCTACAACAACCATGATAATGATTTTTTATCGTTGATAATGCCCATCATCATTCTGTCTTTGTATTGGTAGGCATAAAACGTATTTTAACCTCAATTTATACTTTAATTTTTCGGCTTTATAACATGCACAAATTTTAATTTTGAACAATGTTTTGAGTTATAAATCAAAATATTTCTTTAAGAATTGGACTTTGTAAAAAAGCATGCTTCAATTCCTTGTATAATTTAGCATTGACTGAAATTTGAATTATGCAGGGGCCAAATTACCGCATTCGTTATCGAATGACATATCGATATCGAAATTATGATAAAATGTATTAAATTAATTAGTAGAATTTTTGCTCGATATCGAATGCCATAATCTCAAATAAGAAAATTACGATAAATTTTACTCGATATCGAATGCGGTAATGTGGCCCCAGACCTTTTGGGAATATCACACCGCAGTAAATAAGTTGTAGACATTGTGTCAATATCTAACAATTTAAACCGATTGAGCTCAAATTTAAAAATTAAGAAAAAATTTAAATGTTTGTGGTTATGGGCTCAAAATATGTATAAATATCAATATTTATAAAATTTTAATTAAAACACAAATTGTTAACTTTTTCTATCTCCACCAGGACATTGAAACGCGGTCATTCATAAGGAGAAGTTTAAGGGAGCAGCTACAACAAAACAAAAAAACTATAGAAGACACTTTTGTTATTGTTACTTACTACAACTATTTCTATTATTATTTTTATTGTTGAGTTGTTTTATTTGCTGAAAGAAAATAGTTTGTTTTTTTTGCTCTTTTACCTGGGCTCAATTTAAACGCTTTCAGAACTTGATAGCGCTTTTAGAACTATTTTCTCTTCCTTCCAATGTTGTTTCATTTTTTATGTATGTCTTAGTTGTTGTTTGTTCGTTTGTTTTCAAATAATAATTACTTGGCCTTTAAGTCAGTCACTAGTGTCTTTTATTATCATCATCATTATATTACCACAACAATTATTATTTCTATTACAATTATTGTTTCTTTCTTAGCGGTCTATCTTTCTGTCTGTCTGCTTGTTGCTGTCTAAGTATTTTCTTTATTTGTTTCTATTTTTTTTTTTTTTTTTTTAGAAAATAGCAAAGAATTTTTTCCAAGACCAGAATTTCTTGTTACGCACAACTACTTTCACCATCATCACATAAACAAACGTATTTTTATGCTGTCCATCAAAGAATGGCATGTTGACTTTGCTCGTTTTTATTGGGAATGTCACTTGTTGGTTGAAAAGAATATATATATACATAGTGTGGTTGGTTTTAATGACAAATCACATGTGTATGTTACAGATTGTGTGGCAGTGTCATTTATTAAGTTTAATATGAAGTGTAGAAACATTTTGAAGGTTAAAATTTAAAGATTAGATATTATAACAGGTAAAACGTTTTTGTTATTGTAACAAATAATAAAATAATTATTTATCTCATACTAAATGACTGTGAATGTTTACAAAACATCTGCATATTATACTAATGGATGAGTCTTGTAATAAAAAAGTGCAAATTATACTAAAAACTACGTTTTGTACCTTAGACTGTACCTTGTACTAAAAGTCTGCAACCTTTACTAAAGACTGTGTCTCGCGCTAAAAGCCTAAGACTTATACTAAAGAATGTGTATTGTACTAAAAATCTGCCACGTCTACCAAAGACTATTACATGTGTTAAAAGAAATATTATCCTAAAAGGAAGCCTTTTATTCAAAACTGCTGCGTCTTATTTTAAACACTGTGTCTTGTCTTATCTTAAAATTCATATACTAAAGACAGTATTTTATTAAAGACTACTTATATATACTATATACAAAATGCTTGTCTTTTACCAAAACTAAGACATAGGTATGCAAAAACCTGTATATTATACTAACGAATACGTCTAATACTAATGACTACATCTTGTACAAACGACTACGTCTTATACTAACTCCTACGTCTTATTCTAACTCCTACGTCTTATACTAACTCCTATGTCTTATACTAATGATTACGTTTTGTACTAACGACTATGTCTTGTACTGACGTTTACGTTTTATACTGAACACTTCATCTTATACTAAAGACTACGTTTTTTTTAATTATGAAATTCTTTATTATTAAATTGATATGGATTTTTCTTAATTCTGCAGAATAGTTTTTTTTATTTATAATTATAAGTTAATTACAATTACAAAAGAATAAGTGAGTACTAACATCTTAGGTTTTCGATTCGATTTTTATATTTTATATGAGATTATGTAAACAGTTTTGTCTTAGAAATATGTTGATAAGATTTATGTTTTCCTTGCATGTACTTTTGAGGAGGCTAGTTGGAGTTATTGTTCCAAATATACGGGTTCTGGATATGTTGGAGCTGGGACATTCGTCAAGAATATGCGTAACGTTGAGACTTAAGTTGCATGTGGGGCATATGGGTGCTAGTGTTCTCCCGAAAAGATGTTTGTGTGAAAATTTACAGTGTCCTATTTTAAGGCGAACAAATGTCGACGTTTCAGTCCTAGAGCAGGATTTAGGGTAAATAGCCTCTTCTCCATTAGGGTTAACATATTTATAGTTATGCTGATACTCTAACCATGTTTGGCTTTTTTCGTTTGCTAGATGCATTGCAATATAATTGAGCATATATCGAGCTTCCGAGGTCTCGAATTTGATAAGGTGACAACGTTATGCATCCTCAGCTGCTTGGTCAGCCTGTTCGTTTCCGATGATGCCAACGTGAGATGGAACCCACATTATTTTTATTTTGTTGTTGTTGTTGTTGTTGCAGACGTTGCGGATTTTGTTTATTAACGGCGATTCATACCTTGAGTTTTTTATTGCAAGTATTGACGAAAGGCTGTCTGAGCAAATAATGAATTTGGAGTTGTTTTCTGCTGCATACTCCGTTGCCATATGTATAGCTAAAGCCTCAGCAGTAAAATTAGAGCAAAACTGATCAACGAAACCGTAACTGATTAATTTGCCGTTATTTTCTACAACTGCAAAAGTGTATAGAAATTTCCAGTTGTTATCAATAAAAGTTTTAGCAATGTTCTTAAACATTACTTTGAATATGGTGGATGAGGTTGATATGGATTTACATTTTTCTTAATTCTGCAGAATATAATACTTTAAAAATACTTTTAAAAAGTTCTGTTTTAGTAGTTTTTTTAAGATACTAAGGATGCATTATTAAATATGTTTATTTTTCCCGTCTTATACTAATAATTGTTTTAAAAGACTACAACATATACTATAGACTGTATCTACTGTAGTAGCAGAAAGCGCTTAATTCGCACATTAAATATTGAAAGACCAAATCTTGTACAAAAGACTGACATTGAGGCAAGCAATAATAGCTGCAGGTATCTGAAATACAAAGACCATGGTGAAGAGGCATATCTATTGTAGGGGTAACAACATATGCCAAATTCATGGAAAGCTCATAACCAAAAAACGAGGTTCACTTTGGGTTGGCTTTCAACCCGACCAGTACAATGCTTGTGCAATTTACAAAACGTAGACTGTAAATGGCGTATATTGTGATGAATTTACGAATGAGATCAAATACCATGGGCTGCACTTAACAACACTGGGAGTTTATAAGCAAGTATTATACTCGTATTTAGTAGTCTTCGAGATTCCCACTTGATTAATGTGTTTCAATTACTGAAGCATTCCTTCCTTACACATTTACCAAGTATATCAACTAAACGACCTGGTTAGACTCCAATTTACAAAGTTTAAGTTGCATTAAGTGTTTGAGAATGAGATTGAACAGTGTAAGCATATATTTAATGTTTGATAGCCAAGACCCGAAACTTTATCTTCTTTGAATGTAAGTTCGTGTGCACACAATGGGATGATATTGTGCTGGTTGCCTGATTATGGTCATACTTGACTAGAACGGGCCGATTGTTTGTATAAAATGGGGACCTGCAAGTATCAATAAAATGTTTCCTCTTCATAATACCGTAGTAATTCTTATGGGAAAGAATTCGGTTATCTGTACTCAAGCAGTCCAAACGATTCAATATACTGTCAAGATGAACATTCCAAAAGCTACTATTGCTCGTAAGGAGTGTTCTAAAAATGTATACGGGGCTACGTTCCGCAATGATGTCATCAATTCGCTTTGGGTATAACTGTTGGGTCAAAACGGTGCTAGTTTTGTGGGCTGTGAGATGAGATTTCTTAACTTGTGTTTTTTGATTTTCAAACTTTGACATTATTCAGAACAAAGTGGGTCAGAATGGACCTTGTAGATGGATGAAATTTACGACTGTACAAATGATCCCATGGGTATCAATGCAGTCCCATTAATGATAATGATTATTTCTTATTATTTTAGCTAAATCGTTTGTTTCATTTTTTTCTATTGTAGAGTATTATACAGTTCGTTTTAGCCCCTTCTTTGTTGCGTATTGTCTAGTAATATTCTTTAGTTATTTGTTCATTATTATTTCTTTAATTGTCGTTAAATTTTATTTTGTTACTATGACTTTTGCACATGTTCTTATATCAGGCATTTATTTCTTTCTTTTAACTATAGGCGTTTGTGTATTCTTGTCTATTTTATGTTCAATTATTTCGATAATCAATGTTACTGAAATTTTTCAAATACTGTGAGTGTATGATTATTATTTTTTTTTTAATACGAACTAATTTCCATTATAAATATAAAGAGTTTTTAATTGAGTGGTTACTCAGGAGAAAAATTCAGGTTCGTGCTGACTTTTGCACCTAGGGACGTATAAAAAGCAGCCTTAATTTTTGGCAGCCTAACATTACACTCTGGTAATTCCACAGCATCAGTTATGCTTAACAAAATTGAGCCACTGGGCACAGTTAATATATCACAAAAAAGTGTGCTACGCTTGCCAATTATTCGAGGGACTCTGTAAAAAACTATAAAATTTTAGCAAAATATCAACAGGCTAAAGTCAGGGAAATGTAAAATATTTTTCAGTGCCGTTGTAAATCTGCGAAATAAGTTTTACTAGTATTTGGAAGTTTAAAAAGTATAGAAAGGAATTTGTAATGTATAAATGCTAAAATTTTTAAAAATATATTTTAAAATTCTTTAACAAACGTCAATGCTTATTGTGGCACTTATTTTAAAGTAAAAGAAACAATTCTAAGAGGTTTCATATTCATCATTCACAACTCCTTTTATTTTTGGAGTAATCTACTATTAAGTCTCTCAATTTGTAAAAATTTGCTGAAACTTGTATTGTAAGTACCTTCCACAGTAAATTCTTTTTGTCTTTACAATCCCAGTCAAGTTGTTTCTAACAAATAACGTTGTAAGGGTAATTTTCTTTACATATTATTGTGTGTGTTTTTAAGAAAGGCGTTAACTAGGTTAAACGTTTATTTTTAACAAAGCAACTATGTAAAATGACCATAAAGCTCTCAACAAACCTACAAAAAAATTAACACACTTTTTGTTTGTGTGTTACTCACTCATGTCATTAACAAAAAAACCGAGAGTGAAAATGTCGAATATCAAGAATTTAGCCAAACTAAACAACTGTGTAAACGAACACAAAATTTCATTTTCATTTCTTTAGGTTTCTAAGCTGGAATTTGTTTTAGTAGTAAAAGTGTTTACTACTGGAAATGCCTATAGGGCCATTAAAAGGGTGTAACTAATGTTCAAGGTATTTATTTAGCACGTATTATTTGGTGTAACGTGAGAAGTGCCAATAAAACTTAAGGTTAATTGTGCTCAGATGTGTGTATGTATGTTTGTAGAGAAGCAAAGTTATTTCTTTTTCGCTTTGAATTGAAATGAAAGTAAAATAAAAGAACTATTAGTGTTACAATAGAGGATTTTGCAAAGGCCGTCTATGTTTCTATTTGAAGACAATTTCCTTTATTTTCTGTGTTTTTTTTTTCTAATAAAGAACAATTGAATAAAAAATATTAACTAACGTTCGTTGCTTAAGTCTTTTGTTTTCAACAACAACAACAACAACGTAAATATTTTTGTAGTCTCTTCCCCTCCAACTCTCTAATATTATTTGCATTTTTGAAATACATATTGCAATATTAGATATATGTTTTCTAAACACTAAACACATGACCTGCTATGAACCTTTCACCAATTAAACGCGCCAGTAGTGCTAATAAGATTACTAAAAAAAACAGCAATAAGCACAACGACAGGAGCCGCAGCACAAAACACTAAAGAACTGGAACAACACATTAATGAAACATGTTATGTGGCATGCCACACCGCATACAGCATACTCAGACGTTAGTGGAAGGGGTTTTGGGAGCAAAAATTGTTGCCAACATAATGTAACAGATTTTCTGCATACGTTTCATAACAAAATATGCATAAACATGAATTTAAAAGAAATATGCAATAATTACGAGCAGACAACAACACAAGAAAAAGAAAAGAAAATAACACAAAGGAAAAGCCTGCATAAATATGATAAACTTTGTTCAGACATATTGGTGAGAGTAAATTGTGAATAATGTAGAGTTTCTGTTCAAGTAGTTAGCAGGTTTTTGGTTTAAATTTAGGATGCAACTGTCACATAGTTTACACAACAAATCCCTCCCATTTTCTGTGTGAATGTCCAAAAACACGCATCTCTAGAATAGCAACACTCCAGAACATTGATCCTTTACATCTTCTATCTAACCCCTCAATGGAAAACGTAACTTTATTGATTAAGTTCCTTAAAATCTCTAAACTCTATAACGAAATTTGAAAATACTCTCATCTGTAAACATCTAAATTATCTATTAAATTATATATGTAATTAAAAAAAATAAATAAATTTATAACCTAATTTAACTTTAATATACTAACTTCTGAGCTGAAAGCCTACGTTGCCATTGCCCTTAAGTAACATTAGCTTGTAATTTTTAATTATATGCTTAAAAAATAAATAAATAAATACATTGCCAACAATTGTCATTGTAATCTTTTGAAATAAAAGAAAATTAGCTTTAGTTTAGTTTACTCTGCTGTTTTGCAACCAAGTTTAAATGTTATTCACCGAAAGTTGTAAATGTAAATTCACCGAAAATTGCTTTAATTATCCTAACGATGAAATAATGTTTTAACTGCACAGAAACCCTACTAATATACTAGAAACATTGGCATACTATTTTTCCATAATAACCAACACACTGACAAAAACCACTTAAGTAAATCAAAGCAAGATCTTATACACTTTAAGTTAAGATCTCGCTTTGAATTTAATACAATATTTTTACACAAATAAGAAACTATTGATTAATCTACAGCTAAAGAATGATGCATACAAAGAAAAAGAACAACTGTTAGTTTATGTAATTGATTTTTGCATTCTAAATAATGATTATCTCAGAAGTGGAATAGAAATATTGAAAAAAACAAAATAATAATTGAAATTCAATACATTTCTACACACTCACAGATTGTGTCTCACATACTGACTGGTTTTGTTGTTATTATTTCATTTAAGTGCTGCATGCTGCATGCTACTCATAGCTTTTCCATTTATTTATACTCAACATTTTTGCAGCAAATTACTTGTATTATTTTTAATTTTTTATTTTCATGTAGATATTGAAGATGAGATGATGTTATTGTTTATTTGACTTTCAACACCTATTTGGCGTTAATGGAGATAAATTATGCATATAATATAAAACACAAGAAGATGTGAAGTAAAATGAAGTAAATAAAGTCAACTTGAGATGATCACATGTTTAGACTTCATGGCTTATTCTCATATTATGGCATTAATAATTAATTTTATAATTGAAAATAATAATAATATATTAAATTAATTAATCAATTAAGTTTCTACTTAGCAAATATATCTTAGGTGCCAAGGAAATATTTCTACAATTTAATTTTCTTGAAATTTACATTTTAAACATCGCTATCATGGTGCCTTCAAACAGTCTTGAAAGAATAAAAAAACTTTGGGCCGAATTTGCACCTAAAGTCTAAAATCTTCATATTTGTTCTTTTGGATTTGGGATTTATGGGCTTCTTCTTAAGTAAATACTGTAGTTTTTTGTTAACTAGATACTAAGAAGAAAGTCTACATATGCAGAATATTTAGTTGAGATATGCTAACTAAAAAACATTTTATTGCTTTTTAAGTTTTAAAATATCCAATTTTTTATAATAATAGTTCACTATCTTATTTTATTTGTAAATGTATCTCAAGTTGCGACCGTAACAATGCGTCGTAATATTGCCAAATTTTGCCTTTGTAAAAGATTTTAAATATTTTGTGTTTGATATAAAATTTGATATGAAAATTTTGCCCGATATTTAAAATAAACCTGATCAGGGTTTGGCAAAAAATTTTTAAATTTGAATTTTCAAATGTGTCTAACTATTCAAAAATCATAAGAGATAAAATCTTAGATATCGGATAAATAAAAAAAATTAAACGCGCTTAAATAAATTACATGTCAAAGGTGCCGTGTTGTGGCATGTGACGCACACAAACGTCATCCTCAAAATTAACACACGAATACTTCTTGTAAAATGTTATTTTAATATAAACTCGGTTTAAATTTTAATTTCAAATAACATTTTTATATTTTAAAAATGTCAGATTTCTTTCTAAAAAATAGTGATTCTGACACACCCCCCTGTGAGAATACATCTATTACTATTATAATGTAATAATATTAAGTGTATTTGCCCTAATGAGTATAATAGTATTTTTGCTAAGTTGTTTATAATGCTATGCTTAGCCACAGCATGTTTTCCTTCTTCCAAGCACTGTTGAGGGTACTCGTCTAGAAAGGTTGAGAATAAGACAGAATGAATTTCCAAAGTATTCTAAATTTTTATTGAATTAAATATCTTATTTATACTAAATTATATTACACGGTGCGACAGTCCAAGATCTGGGACCCGATATTATTTTTCTTGTAGGGCTTGTCGAGTAAAACAAGATTCCAATAGTGAAATATGCCGGACACCTCCAAAATCTGGTTTTGGGGTTAAAAAACCGGTTTTTGTACCTTTCCGCAAGCCTGTAATTTTGTTGATAATGATCCGATTTTCAATTTCTTACTAGATTTGGAGGTGTCTGGCACATTTCACTATTGGAATCTTGTTTTACTCGACAAGACCTACAAGCAAAATAATATCCCGTCCCAGGTTTTTCTCTTTCATTCAATTTTGTATCACTGTGTTATTTACAATTCTTAACTCTACATCACATTCTACTTTTTCTAACCTATGATGAGGTTTATTGAGTCAAAACACTTGATCTTGATTGGTCAGTGTTTTGATCCAGTTTTCACTAAATTTTATGTTTTCATTTGATTCAATCTTATTACTTAAAATATAATCTATTGTACTATTGCCAGTGCATTGCCTTTATCCTAAATGCTTGCATTTGTGTTTTGAAATATTACTCCTAATGCAATGCATTTAGTTAATTTGTATGTACTGACATTTATGGGTCTTTTAAGTGCAATATCTTTTATTATTATTAAAGTATGCCAGTAGTTTCAAATAGCAAGAATTACTTCAAGCAAATAAGTTTGTGTTGTTGTTGTGTAGTTGTGTTATAACAAAACACACTACACATTATTTTAGGTAGTTGTGATGTGTTTTGACCAGAAACAGATTGAGACATTAAGTCATGGATGAATTCTCCAGGGACTACATAAACGCAACTTCCCTTCAGTTACAATGCCTGTCTGGTGATTTTACAGTGAGACAATATATTAGAGGTTTTTGTAGCACCAACTCGTCATAATATGCTTCAAAAGAAAGTGATGCTGAAGCACACCGATTGCTCATCGAAGCTTATGGTGATTATGATTCATCGGTTTCAATGAACGAGAGATGCCTTATGCGGCTTGGAAGTGGTAATATTGATACGAAAGACAAAGAATGTCCAGGTCAGCCAAAAAAGTTTGAAGACCAAGAATTGGTAGCATTGTTCCATTAATAAATATCGAGATACTGGAAATATCTCGATACTGGAAATATCTCGATATTTACTGAACGTGTAGCAGTGCCCTATGACACCAAAGCATTTTTTCTTGCCGGTTTTAAAACCAATTCTGAAAATATTGGTTTGTATGACACTCCTGTATATTACATATGTGTCTACAAATGTAAATGAAATAAACAAATAAAAATACGAGCGATTTAAGTAATAATAATTGTGCTGAGTGAACACCAAAGAAATTTCAAGAAAAAAATGTATCAATCCTTTAAATAAAAAAATCTTTGTGTAAATTAAAAATTTTTATTATTCTTATATTTTATTATTTTATTATAATTCAAAACTTGTATTATCCCTGAAGAAGCTATCCATTGTGATAGCGAAATATTGGAAATAAATATTTATAAATAAATTAAATATTTTTATATAAAATTCAAGTGACCTTATTGCTTATAAAAAGAAACTATTAAATATTGAAAAAGGTCAAATAAACGAACTAAATAATTCTTGTTTTTCTTTATGTGTCTTTTCTATTTCAACATCTGAAGAGTTGGCCTACGCAAGAGAAAAAGAAATCTTTAATTATTTCCAAGTAAGCTAAACATTTTTTAAAAATCCAAACAAACATATACTCTGCTTGTAAAGAAACGTTAACAATGCGGCTAGCACAACATTATTATTATTAACTGCAACCACTGCTACTACTTTTTGTATTTACTACTACTTTGCTTCTGCTAATATTGCTGACAATGATTATGAAATCATCATTATGGATATTTTTCATTTGATTATTAATTCATGCGTATTATTTTACTTTATTAGATGAGAGGTGTGCGTTTGAACTTGTTTCTCGTGTCTTTTTTTTACATTTATGTAACTGCACTTTAACGATATTTATTAAAAATCTCACTAAGAAAAAGCTTTTCTGTTTATAATAATAAATTAAAAAAAAAAAATATATATTTTTTAATTTGAATTGAAGAAATATGTTTTGTATTGATAAAAATAAACTAAAGCAGGCAAGCAGGTTTGATAAGCTTTTAAATATTTCTATTTGTTGAAAGTTTGTTTATACCATTTTGTAATTGAATACAAATTTGAGAGTGTTAGAGTGCACGGCACTGCAGTGATAGCATGATTTACATAATAATTTATTGTAGATTTAAAGTTTATTTGGAGACAAACACTCGAAATAACACATTTTTTGTAAATATATGTATAATGGGAATTTAAGATAAACTTTAGCTTGTTACAGTAAAAAAAATATTTTACAGTGTTTTTTATTAAAATTTATGTAAACACTGTACAATTTTAAAACCGCAGACTGGTATTTTTGTGTATGTACGTTGTTTGTGAGTTAAAAAATAAAGCAAGAATTTTCTTTTAAATGTATTTTAATTTGACTTTCGAAATATTCTTTGATGGATCTGAATTACAGTTATGTTTTCATTTAGCATCTATTAGACTGGAATTTTTCCCTTATCGGATATTTTACTACTAAATTAAGTCAAAAACAAATCAGCGTTTTTCAAATAAATCAATAATTTAAAAAAATGCATATTTTTCATTAGATTTAAATTAAAAATTATGTAGTCTTTCCAGGGTTTAATGAATTTAAGTCTGATTTAGTTCTTAACAAGTACTTATACAATGGGGAGTAGAAATAAATACATGTTTGTGCCTTTTTATTGCATTAAAATAAAACTAATAAAGAATATTTAACAACGTTTTATATAATTTAATTTTTGTTTCAATGATAAACAAAATAATTTACAATATAAAATGGAACATAAAAATTTTCGGCAAATAAATAATAAGTACAAAAAAAAAACTAGAATGCATTCAATTTTGCACAAGTGTGTCTTGTTAGATTTGTATGCGTGTGCTTTGTTTATGACATTAGTTTGATATTCATTTAACTTTATGTGTTAAACACTTATTGGAAATTATGCAACACTAATTAAACTATTAATAATAATGAAGATACTATCATGAGCCATTGAGGACAATATTCCATAAATAACGAAAAATAGCTATTCTAATATTCTAATATATAAATAGCTTTAAGTGACGCGTGATCATGAGCCCAAAAAAGGCGTTCTATTGTTCATAAATCACAAATCAGAGATCGCAAAAAGCTATTAACTAAAGCGGAAGCACGTCTCATAATAACGCACATGAAATGAGACAAGTGCGTATCACCAAATGATGCTTCTATAGCAATAGGCAAACCCGTCAGTTGATGGAAAGCAAGACAAGCCCTTCGCTTTATTATTAAAACATCTCATCAGTGAAAAAATAAAATCTGCATTAGCAATAAAACAATTTAAAGGCACTATTAATGTTTGCCAGACAGCGCAGAAATTGTACAGTAGATGACTAAAAATATGCAATCTGGTCAGACGAATCCAAATTTAATTGTTTTCATTTCGAAGTTAAACAATAGTGCTATCTGCGTATTTAGCAAACTCATCTTCTGGATTTCGTAGCTAATAGAGGCTATCCAATGGATGAAGTCATTTTTCAGCTGGACTAAATCGTGACAGAATGGCTTAGCGAGCAGAATTTTGTTGTTAAGCAGTGACCAGCAAATATTCCCGACCTCAATCCGATTAAGAATTTGTGGTCTATCGTGGCAAGACAATTGGGACGAGACCGATTAATTCTAACTCATTTGGAAAAGCATATTGGCAGAAGTTTCAGCGCGTATGAGAAAGTATATTAAATTAATTATTTAGGAAATTGTTGGAGAGTATAAACAAATGTGTAAAAAGTATTTTACGATATAACTAAATATTAAAAATGCTACAATTACCTAAAGTGTTTATATGTTGCAAAATAGAGTTCACGCGAGCTGGTTTAGTTTTGTTTGTTAATTTTATTTTTGATTTATAAGTTATTTGTTAATAAGTTATCATGTTCTAATTTTCTTTATTACTTTATTCCATGTATTTACTAACATGTACTCATTTGTGCTCCCTACTGCATGTATAAAAAATTTTGTGACAATATCTAACTAAAATACTTGACTGATGTAAATTTTCATACACATAACGTTCCTCGAAAACTCGCGTCAAAAAATATAGAGTATCCATATTAACTGAGGGAATTGGTTCCACGTATCAAATATCAAGTAAAATAAGATAAATAATTCAAATTTAAACAAAAGACAATAGAAAAAAGAGTTCGTTAAAAAAGTACATTCATACTACATTCATTTAGAAAAGTACATTCATACTATGTCTTTTCGCCTTTGACACTTAAATATGACTGCATTCTTACACTCTTACTTTCAACTACATAAATTTATTAGAGAAGATTTCTTATTATTTTGGCTTGAGTTCATTTTTAATTAATTACTCAAAGAATACCATTGTAAAGTTATATTTTTGTAGACAATTGGCAAACTGGAATGCATTTTCTACCCTGCCAAGGGCGTCATCAGCAATTTTCATTGTCCACGATCAATCTGTAAACATCATATATTTATAACATAAATTTATTTGAAATAATCCTAGGGAAATACCCTATTTCGATTGTATTGTTTTTCGTACCAGAGGATTTCTAGTGCTGCCAACTATGTGTTTAATTTATAATCCTTCAAATCCACTGCAAACAACGTTTTTCTGGTAAAAATACATAAAATTGTTGATCGCTTTAAACCAACTCTAGTTGTATAAAAGCAAATTGAAATATTTATTTGGAAACGCGTTAAAACAAATTTGCGTAAAAACAGGATTATGTGTATACTAATAATTCTTTCTTGCCTCGCAAAACAAATAGTTTATAGTTTTTGAACAAACATAAATGTTATGGCCATGAGAATTCATGGAATTCTTTGCTGTGCTTAACGTATTTTGCAAGCATATAAGTGCAAAAATTAAGCAGACAAAAGTTGTACCAAATGTATTGTAGCAAAACATTTTTAAAACCATTTCACTCCTAAACCGGGCGATCAAATATAAAAAAATATAAAGTTTGTAACTTCTATCGGATTAGATTAATACATACCAATTGTATCTTTTAATCATGTAAATATTTGAATTTCTAAAATATATTTCTAACGAATCTATTTCCATAGAATGGAATAGTAATGTATGTATATTAGGGTGTGGTGAAATTTTGTTTTGTCTTAGATCGTCTTCTAATAGCAAAATTTTGTTGTGTTACTAGTTCAAATGGAAGTCTTTAAAATTTTATTGAAATATTATAGATGTAAGAGCCCGCGCATTGACTACAAAGTAGGGTGGATCGCTTGTGTATGGGAAAAATAAAAGTTAATTAATAAAGTTCTAATAGTAATATCTTACTTTCTTACACTTAAAAAGGTAATACTTGAAAAAAAAATATTCAATTAAGTGATATCTTTAGCGTGCGCATGCGTCTCAATATTTTTGGAATTTTCATAAAAACATTTTTCATTTAAACTTACGCATTGAACAATATAATTTTTGCACCAAGAATACATAAATCTTATGAAAAACACATTAAAAATATAAAAATGCATTTAATACACAAAATATTTGCAACAAATTTTTACAATTTTGTTACTTTAAATAATTTTAAGTCGCCCAATTTCTCTACAAAACAAAAGACTTAAGACACATGCGTTTAGACATAAAAAGTTACATAACGAAGCAAATTTCCATTCCAGCATTAAAGCCACTTAAAACTACTTGTAAGGTCAGAAAATGTATATAATATAAATAATACATTTATGTAATAAACAGAAAACCAACCTAAAATAGCTTAAATGTAATACAATATCAGTTAATGCTGTTAGAAAATCAACTGCAAAATAGAAACGACTTAATAATAAAGCATATAAAGTTACCTCACTCAAAATAAACAAAATCCATTAGAAGAAGTCATCAAAACATAATTTCGGCGAGAAAGTTCATTTGAATTTTAATTAATAATAAAAATGTATTAAATCTTTTTATTTTACCATCTTATGCTGCTGTAAATAAATGTATGTATTATTAAAGTAATGACAATTAATTTGTTAAACTATTTTCAAAACAAGAAAACCGAAATACTCTGATACGCATAAACTTATTTAAATTAAGAAAAAAAGTGTCATAAAACTAACTAAACTCCAAAATAAAGCGTACACAAAAAACCAATTAAACAGTCAACGACAGTGTTATACCAGAAAAATTATATAAAAAGAAAACAAAAAATTAATGTAATTTAATTAAAACAAGTAAGAAAGTATAGTCAGTCAAGCCCGACCATATAATACCCTACACCCAGTATATATATAAAACAGTTTTTTTTAGAAATGTGCGCTTTATGGGAGATATTACCTATTATGGACCTATCAGCCAAAAATTTAGTGTCATGATTTCTATGAATATAAATACTGTGTATATTAAACTTTAACTAAATATAAATACTTTTAAAAGATTTATGGAGGTTAAAGTTGATTACAGGGAGGGTCCTATATGGAAGTTTCGACTAATTACGGAGCGACCTTCACTTAATTTATAGATGTAATTTAGCTTCATTTATTAATCATTTTTGGTGAAATTTGTTTGCTTACTTGCATAATTCTAAGATGTATGACCGATAAACTCCAATTTCGGGAGGACATTTGTATGGGAGCCGGGTGAAATAATTTCAATCCCATTCTTCCTTGGACCGAAAAAATATCACGTACCAAATTTTATCGAAATATCTTCAAAATTGCGACCTGTACTCTGCCAGTCAGACGGACGGAAATCGACTCAGAAAGTAATTCTGAGTCGATCGGTATACTTTAAGGTGAGTGTTCGACCAATATTTCTCGGCGTTACAAACATATGTACAAATCCAATATACCCTCCCCACTATGGTGGTGTAGGGTATAAAAATATATGTACGTATGCCGCAGTATGTATGTACATATGTATGTCTGTCTCTACTTGACATGACTTTGCAGTGCTGTCAATGTTGGCAGCTGGCAGCTGATTTATAAAAACAAGCCGAAATCAAAATTTAGGTTGTTATGCTCTTTCTGTCTGTCTTGACTTTGCGTTCAGTTAAATTGCATTAAACGCGTGTTGTCTGTTTTTTAGATAAGAAAATTATTTATAAAATTGTTTAATTTATATTGAAATTTACTTTCATTGAAAATAGTTTTGTTTATTTAAACTTCAAATTCTTGTTCATCTTGTCCATAAAAAAACGTGAGAAATTCATTGATTTTTATTAGGTTTTTTTTTTGTTTTGAATTTATTTGAGAAAAAAATCAAATGCAAAATTTACAAACATTTTAGTAGAAATTTTTATATTTTTTTATAAGTTTATTTTTATTAGAAAGTAATTGAGACTGAATACGAATTATGCCTAAATTACTTTTCTATAAACAATTTAATGATTAATTTGTTTACAAAATAATGACATTTCTCTAAAGTATAAAAACAAATTTGTAATAATATTGCTGTTAGTGCAGGGTTAATAAACGTGGTATGATAATGTTTGCAGTTAGAAAGATTATAACAAAAAATATTATGTGTATAACTTAAAAATGCAGGATGCATAACACATGGTGCATATTTTGAAGCTGGTTTTTGACTTTAGTAACATATTCATATGTAAATTTGAGGGGTAAATACAGTCTGACATTGTCTTCTTGTCATTTTTTTCGCTTCGAAAATGTCAAATTTTGAGCCAATAAAGCGTCATGTGCAGAAGTTTTGCTTTAGTTCTTTAATTTGCAATAGGTGTCTCTACAGATTTTTCCATTGGTTTCACGGTGCGGAGCTCATAAGTTTTGTTTGCGACATGGCCGACAACGACTTTCCAGCATAGCCATGATTGGAGGATCTTATCTAATATAAAGTGAGCATAGGACCGAAATATGCCAGACATTACACAGAGCGAAAACTGCCTAATAGAATTAAGAAGATTTTCTCTATGAAACGCTTTTGTGGTGAGGAGTATTCCGGCAGAAAGAAACGAAGACTTTTTTAAAGAGATTCCTTATTATTTTCATGGTATAAATCTTTTTAATTTTTTCAATAAGTAAAACACATAAAATTAAAAAGAAAAGCTTGTTATTTACCATGTTTTTACTCAAATTCCGTTATTTTTGGCACCAAAAACACAATCCATAGAGAACAACTTTTTGATTCTATTAGGTTTTCTTATGAATTGCATAAAAAAAGAATTTCTTATTAATTTCATTAGTCTACCTAATAATTTTTTTCAAAAAGGTACTTCTTATAGTTTTCATTAGGCTACTTAATACGCTGTTGTTTTTATTAGGTATTCCTTATTGATTTTATTAGGTTTCTATTTGATCATGTGTAAATTATCTTAATGAATTTGTTAATAAGAATATCTTCTTGATTAAATTAGCTGGGCTTGTTATTTCAACACATCAACACAAATACAATTTTTTATGAATTTTTAGTTTTTGTACTCTTATAATTGTTTGCGTGTTTATACATGTGTTGCGGCGAACAACTTTTAGTTGAAAGTGAACAAGTGACAAGTAAAGAAGTGAAAAAAGTAATTAAATTAAAATTTAAAAAAAAAATTGTTTTTTTTTATTTATTGAAAAGTGTTACATTTGAATGTAATGTCAACAAAAAAAAAACATAAAAAACATAAACAATAATATTTTGAATAATGGGAGATCACAATAGCTTAACTGAAAATATATAAATCCTGGGAACTATGTGATGAAACGTGTGACATTCTTTTAAGTTTTGGAATTACATCAACAACCATATTAAAAAAAAAATTAAAATTGAAGACGTTGAAAATTTATTCAAGAAACTGGACAAAAAATATACTGGGGAGTTGATAAAATTTAAGGCAGGCCTAAGGGAATGGAGAAGAAATATTGTTCGTGCAAAATAATGTTCATAACAAAAATATTTTAATTTAGACATCTTTTCAGAACCTACCGTTCATATGTGAAATAGAAACTTTATCGGCAAATAGTAGGATATTGGATTGGTTGGAAAAAATTTCTGAGAAACTCAGTAATCCAAATTAACATACGCAGAAATGCAGCAATGGTCTTATGCTATCTGTGATGTATTTCCTAAAGAAAAACCGGTAAGAAATCCAAACAAAATTTTATTTACAACAGTTTTGGTTATTCTAGGAAACATACTTTTTGAAACAGAAAGACGGGAAGAAAAATCCAACAGGAAAATTATTTTCTCGTTGGACTAATGTTGAAAAAGGAAAATTTGATGACTATAGTGGCAGCACTGCGGAGGAAGCTTTTAAAGATTTTGATAACGGTATGGATATATAAAATTTCTTAAAGTAATATACATATGTATGTACATCTTTAAACATCTATCTTTCTCTCTCAAAGATAAATATTTCGAGCAAAAGTGCTGGTTGCAGCATAATTGCAGTCCAAGGGACCAGGTACTTTCAGAACCATTTAAAAAAACACAGTAAACAATTTGTTAACTTGTCACTTTCGAGTTGTGAAACTAAAGCAACTTCTAAAAAACAACTACAACTTTTACCAAATGAACCTGCTTTGACTAATTCTGAATCTAATACATTTTCTGACAATCAAATGCAACTTGTACAAAACTTTACTTTTTCATCAATCAATAATATCATTTCTATTAAAGCTTCACTCTAACAAAAAATTTTTCCGTAAAGACATAATTGATATTCAAAATTCTGTTACACAGTGTATCACAACACCAGTTTATAAATTCATAACAACATTACTTGAAATCGATGAAGGGAATTCTTTGCTAGTCGGAGCCATCAATGTATTTTCTAAGCCATTCTCTAGTGTAAATAGTGAATAAAATTAAAAAAAAAATAGAAAATCTTAATCTCTATAAATTTTAAATTTATAAATCTTAAATTATTAAATTTTTATTTTAAAATAATAATACTTAATTTTTATTTTTAAGTTTCTAAGTAAAAATATGAATAAGTAAATATACATATGAATAAAAATTAAATTATAATATCAAACAGAATCAAGAAGTATTATTTAAATAAACAAAGAGATAGCTTTACAGAATCAAGAAGAAAATCTTTTTGAAAAAACAATAAGAAAGCCTAGTAAAATCAAGAAGAAAATCTTTTTGAAAAAACAATAAGAAAGCCTAGTAAAATCAAGAAGAAAATCTTTTTGAAAAAACAATAAGAAAGCCTAGTAAAATCAAGAAGAAAATCTTTTTGAAAAAAACAATAAGAAAGCCTAGTAAAAATCGTAAGTTTTCTTCTTGATTTTTTGAAAAAGGTTTTCCTTATAAAATTAATAAGAATTTCTTCTTGAGTAAAAACCAGTGAGAAATCTTATAAATGTTGTTCTATTTTACTATGTATTTATTAGGTACTGTTTTCTCTGTGTAAAGTGTAATATTCCGTCATGGCAACGCTCGGCGACATGTTGTAATATCAGATAAAAACTATGTTGAAAGAAGTGGTTGGGAAGTTTGGCCTCACCCGCCTTACGTTAAAGGGTGATTTTTTAGCAACTTTTTTTAGGCAAGAATATTCTTAAATGTTTTATTTAATTTGTTAAACATGTTTATAATTATAATTTAACCATGAGTTGAATTAAAAACAAACAACGCTTGCAGAATAATATAATTTTATTATCAAGGTCGATGCTCAGTTAAGAAAGTGCATCGTGCATTTTCTATCGGAAAATTGTGTTCAGCGACGAAGCTCATTTCTGATTGAATGGATACGTAAGTAAGCAAAATTGTCGTATTTGATGTAAAGAGTAGCCAGAAGCCCAAAAAATGTATTATTTGGTGTGGTGTGGATGGCCGGTGGCATAATCACTGTGAATGGCGAGCAATGACCCAATTGGGAGGTGAGTTCGGTTAAGAGTTTATTTCATGTTCGTGCGATTTTGACTTCAACTTTAGGTCAGTTTCTTTTTTAGTCAGTTTTTTCAATAGGAACAGACAAACTTAAATATATACGCAATTTTAAACATATTATATGACAATGACAATGTTCGGTGGGACAGAATCGAATTGGCATACAATATCAAACAGGCGTTGAAGAGGAGTAGTCGAGCTTGTGTTCTGACGACACACCTCTCATAAACATCGTTAGAGGGTCTCAAAATAGAGCACGTTAGACATGCAATTCTTTTAAACAACCGCATCGTTTTTTAAATTCCTGAATGTAAAAATAAATTTGCATCTAATAAAGTATAAATCTTTGCCCAACTGCACTTGATATTTTGTTATTTACATAAAAATATATTGTTTGCATAATGTCAAAAATTGAATATTTAACAGCATTTTAAGAAAATTGTGTATTTTGCTTGGTTCATACATACTTAATTTACACTAAAAATAACTCATTTACATAATGTCAACAATTAAATTTTTAACAATATCTTAAAAAAATTCTTTAAATTGTTTACATTAAAAATAAATTATTTACATAACATAAAATAGTGTAATGTTTATTTTCCATTGATTTATACAAAAATACATTGTTTACATAATGCCAACATGAATATTTAAGTATCTTGCACAGTTTTTGTTTTGTTTTTGATTGATTTTTTTAGATAAACATACATTGTTTACAGTTTGTGTAAAAATTTTATTTTATGAATCTTTTTCATCATTTACAGTAAAAATACATTGTTTACATAATGTCAACAATTAATATATTAAGCACGATTAATAAAAATATCTTAAGGTTATTTATTTATTTACTTATTTTTTTTATTAATTTTGCATAATTTACATTAAAAATCACAAGTTTACCTAATGTCAACAATTATTATTTTTTGTATATTCATAAATTTCCTCAAACTTACTACATTGTTTACATAATGTCAATAATTTTATTTTTAGAATAATATTATAAAATAACTAAAGTTTGTTTAATATATAAAGATTGTGTATAATTTACACATAAAATACATAATTAACATAGTGTCAACAACTAAAATATTTTGCAATATTAAATACAAATGAGAGACTTTAAGTCTTGTGTATAGAATTGGAAATAAATGAATAAATAAATAAATAAATAAATAAATAAATAAATAAATGTCTAATGGCTAATTACACTGTGGAACATTTTTGGGATTAAAATTAAGTAAACATTTAGGAGATGCAGAAAGGCCAACAGTGGAGTCACACATTGACATTATGTGTGGTTCAGAAACTGATGATAGCGATGAATGCGATGCCACTAGTCCCGAACAACCACCATCGAAAAAGTCTAGGCAATATTTATTAAAATAAATAAAAATAAATAAATAAAATAAAAATAGAAAATTATAAAAATGTTTTTTTTTAGTAGTTTATGGCCAAAAGTCTGGAGTTATTGGGGAAAATTTATAAAAAAGGCGATAAATGACACTTTTTTGAATAAAAACCAAAATGGGATACCTTCACTTAATTGTAAATAAATAAATAAATAAATTCTTAATTTTTCTAAATTTGTTTCATCAAAATCGGACAAGTGGTTCTCGAGTTATGTTAAACTACGTTTTTGCCAAAATGTTACAACTAAGCGAAAAAACATCAAGATAAGGAAAAAATTTAAAAGGTCATAAAAAAACTGACACATACGAACGCCAAACCCTGTGACTGACCTAGTACCATCACCCTGACTTGGAATTTCTCACCCCCCAGATTGGCTGTTCTACTGTGTTATTAGCGTTTGATTTTTTATTGCTTATATTAAACAGGGGAGTTAATATTGCTCAAATTATATATCATTTAATGCTTTATAAAATCAGGGCTATAGGCAGCATATCAGTGACTCTATATACCAATTAGTTGCAAAAGTTTTATTTTGTACTAATTTAAAATTATTTTTATTTATTTATTTATTAAAAAACTTATTATAATTAAAATTACAATAAATCTAAAGGCTAAAAGCACTAGCATCAATCGCTATCGGCTTTAATTTAAAATATATTTCCAATTCAGCAGCTAAAAGTAATTCAAGTTTCTTATTATAGTGAATCTTCGTTGATAACACCATTTAATACAAATATAGAAGTTCGCTTATTATTTGCTTATAAGTTAACTGAGTTTTATAATCAAAAAAAACATGGCTAAAAATATTCATTGACTTTATAACTAACAATTCAATAAAACTTGGCATCCTAATAAAACTCAATGAATTTTATTTTTACATTATTCTACACTATTAAGCTAATTATTCGTTGAGTAGTTGGTTGGTTTATCGCTGCTTAAACTGTTACTGTTATTGTTTGTAACACCTTCTTAACGTGTAAAATTCTAGTTAAAAATGCATGGGATTTGCTAGTTTTTCTTTATACAACTTACACACAAATTTCAATTTAAAATTCATTCCCAGCACTGCATTCATTCATTCATTCACACATATGATATACTTATACTACACTACTCACAGCAAGCAACAGCAATCACACGTTCCAATTTCTGCATATTTAGAGCTGAAAATCAAGAATGAAATAATGATTACAAAAAAAAAAAACCGCAATACTTTTGGAAGTGGTAAATTGTTGGAAACACCTTACACTAATTGTTGTATTTGTGTAAATATTACTAGAAGTTATTAAGAGCAAAGCTCCAAATACTAATAATAAATATTTATAAAACATGGGCAATTATATCAGTTGAAACTACTTATGTTTATGTTATGTTATGTTATGTTATGTTATGTTATGTTATGTTATGTTATGTTATGTTATGTTATGTTATGTTATGTTATGTTATGTTATGTTATGTTATGTTATGTTATGTTATGTTATGTTATGTTATGTTATGTTATGTTATGTTATGTTATGTTATGTTATGTTATGTTAGTTTGAAAAATTTTTTCAAATCCCTCAGAGTGAAGTAAAATAATAGCAAGTCAATGAGTTATCAATTTCTCTTGGAATATAAAATAAAAACAGTTTTCATATAATTTTACCTCTTTTAGTTTATTTTCCATTTTGCTGAAAATAATTGTCAGGTTTTTTACTTTTTTTTTGGTTTTTAAAAAATAAAAAACAACTAGAACTAGAACTAACTAGCAATTGCTGCATTGATTTCGGTATTTTAACTATAAAATGAAATGCTCTTGTATGAGTGGGCAGTTAATGTGATAATAAATTGGCAAACTAAAACCATTAGAACAATCTTTTCTTGTTTTAAAAGAATACTTATGCTAGTGCTGCTGCTACTGTGGCTAGCACAACTACTAATCTTCTAGCAATAAAAGTTTTGTTTTTGTTTTGTTCTTATTTATATGATTGTGAACATCATCATATGCAGCTGTTGCCTACACCCCGTTTGTTGTAAGATTACGCCATGAGAAGGCATTAAAAATCAAATTAATTTTAACGAAGATTTGAAACAACCTTAAGGAATGCTTTTGATTTTTCTATTACGTTTTTTTTTTAAGAACAACAGAAACAATATTATGGCAAAGTATAGAATAAACGCAAACATATGTTATTAGAAAACAAATTCAAAGTTTTTTTTTTTTAACTGGAATAAGAGATTAAAGTATTAGTGTTAAATTTAGAGTTCTCATAGGAAGTGTGTCGATTTTAGATTTGAAGATTTTATGCCATTTAGCACGATTAAAAATTTTTTGGGCTAAAATTTTTTTGGTTAAATTTAATTTTTGCGAAATATGTTCATATCACAAATTTTTGGGAATTCCCTTATTGTACAAGCAAATTTAGAGAGCAATTGTAAATATCACAAATTGGGGAGAATATCCTTTTAGTGCATACAATCAAATGAACTCGTCATACATTTTTTTACATTACGTTTAAGCTTAGAGATGTAACAATATACATATTTGTAAAAATAAAAAGTATTTGGTTTTTAGTAATTAAGTTCAAGCTTTAAAAATGTAGAAAGAAATAGTTAAAATGCAGCGAAATTAATTCTGCCATAAAAGCATAATTTGATCGCAAAAAAATATACATTTTTAAGAAAATTTTTAAAACAACATTTTTACAATTCGAAAATTGTATTAAGCTTTTGTATTCTATGCTGTGCAAAAACAGAAAATTCTTAAAACTTATTAATTGCATTAAGATGTAGTCTTAATTACACTAAAAAATCATTATTTACATAATGCCAACAATTGAAATATTACGTAAAATTACTAAATATACAGTGAAGAGCAAAAATTAGCACATGTTAGTACTTTAAATTACATCTTTTTTCATCATTTTCTATTTTTATTTAGATAGAATTTATTTAGATAGAATTAAACAAATAAAAATAGAAAATGATGAAAAAATCATTTCTTTAGATGTAATTTCATTAGTATAGTATACCAATAGATTTAGCATTAAATATTATAGAAAACAAATAAAATATAATTAGAGAATAGACATCTATGGAGAAAGAATTGTTTTTAGAAATTGTAAAATTTTGCATACAGGATAACAGGTACTTTCTAAATAACAACAAAATATATTCTCAGCATAAAGGTCTACCTATGGGTTCTCCAGCTTCTCCAATTATAGCAGATACAATTATGGAAGAATTACTTAATACATGTATGAATAAATTGTCTATTAAACCAAAAATTATAACAAAATATGTGGATGATTTATTTTGTATTATTTCAGATTATGAAATAATAAATATATTAAACATATTTAATTCTTTTCACCAAAATATTAAATTTACAATTGAAAAAGAATCTAATAATAAACTTCGATATTTAGATACAATAGTAATTAGAAAGGGAGATAAATTACTAATAGATTGGTATCAAAAACCAATTTTATCAGGAAGAATTATTAATTATTATTCTAAACATCCAAAGAGAGTTATTATAAATACAACTAAAAACTTAATAGATAAAGTTCTAAATATTAGTGACAAAATATTTCATAAAAATAACAAAATAAAAATCAAACAAATTTTAAAAGATAATAGTTTTCCAAATGAACTAATTTATAAATTAATAAGACAATATAAAAGACCAAAAAATAATAATACAAATATAAATTCTGAACCTAAAATTTATAAATCTCTAACTTATATTCCATTAATTTCTGAACGACTAGAAAATTCAAAATTTTATGACAGGAATAAGTATAAGATAGCCCATAAAACTTATAACACATTAAATAGATTATATAGTAAAATAAAGGATAAAACATTAAAATTAGATAAATCTAATATTGTTTATAAAATACCGTGTAAGGGTAAAAATAATGAAGAATGTAATAAAATATATGTAGGTACAACTAAAAATAAATTGAAAACTAGATTAGCTGGACATAAATCTGACCAAAAACACAAACAGACTTCTTCTCAAAAAACTGCATTAACATCACATTGTTACAATTTAGATCATTATCCAGGTTTTGAAAATACTACTATATTAAATACAGAAACAATTATGTTAGAAATGTTACAGATTATTAATGTACCGATAGAAAAGAGAATTAATTTTAAAACAGATACAGACAATGTAGCTCAAAATTACAGACATTTAATTTATAATAATAAGTTTAGAAACTAAAAATATTACATATAGAATTTTTCATTTATTATTCCAAACAAGTTTTTTATATATATATCATAATTGTATATCATTATTGTAAACTTTTCATTTTCTGTTAAAAAATTTTTTTCAATTTCATACTTCAATTATTATTTTATTATAATTCAAAACTTGTATTATCCCTGAAGAAGCTATCCATTGTGATAGCGAAATATTGGAAATAAATATATATAAATAAATGAAATATTTTTATATAAAATTCAAGTGACCTTATTGCTTGTAAAAAGAAACTATTAAATATTGAAAAAGGCCAAATAAACGAACTAAATAATTTGTCATTTATTTTAAATTTAATACTTAACAAAATAATTTATAAATCAAAACTCAAGTATCAAGTTCTAAGAAAAAAAAAACAAAACCCACATGTTCTCAATACAAAACTTAGTATACATATAGTACATATATTTAAGCCTGTTATATCTTAAAACATATTTTATACGTTCCATAAATTTTGCAATTATTTCATTTGGAATACTTTCCTATTCGCACTGAACCCGCTGCCAAAACTCGTCAAAATTGATTGCAGTTAATCGGTATTGTGTCAACTAACACTTCACGATTGACCACAAATACTTAATCGGATTGAGGTCGGAACTTTTTGCTGACCACTGCATCAGAAGAAAATTCTGCTCGCTAAGTCATTGTTTCACGATTTTGAAAGTGTGCTTTGGGTCACCATTAGGATGCCAAACGGGACCCAGGATTTCATTAATGTAAATCCCGTGATTCGGTGATTTTTCGGGATTTCGGGATGGCTGGCGAAAAATATCGTTTGTGGGCAAAATTGTTAGCATATTGTTGTATGTTGATTGCATAAACAATCTTTTCTCACCCTCCGAAACAAATAATTATATTTCTTATTCATTATTTGATTCCATATAACAACATACATTATTCGATTTTACGTATTTCAATTTCATTAATTACTTCAATCGTTTTGCAATCAACGTTTTTAATTCTTTTCTATTAACAAACATTTCTATCTCATTATCAAATTCACTCTTCAATTTTGGGGTTTTTCCAAAAAATATAAAAATGTTGAATAAAGAATTCTTTATTCTTGTTTTCTTTTAAGGAGAGATTTTACCAGATCACTTTTTGTTATCTGATTGAACCTTAATAAAAGTGCAATATCAGTAGAGATTCACATCACAGCGATAAAGCGCTTAATCTGTTAAATTTGTTTACCGGATTTAAAATTACAACTATTTGCTTAAGTAAAACAAATTCAATTTTGATATTTTCTTTTAGTTAGGCTTAAGTTCATTTGAATTTAATTTTCATTAAATTGTTTTTACTGAATAAAGAATTATTTAACAACTTGAAAAAATTTTATTTTTGATAATTCTTCATCAGATGAGTTTTTTAAACAATTAAAGCTGTTTATATAGAAATTTTCAATTCCAAAAACCGTAGACACATCAAATAGTGCGTTCGAATTTGGCTATCCAAAATTAATTTTAATTCTTTCACCTTTATTTGTAAAATTTACATTTTTGTTGATGACTCTGCAAACAAATACTAGTTTGCGGGATTTATTATTCCCGGGATTTTCTCGATTGGGATTTCGGGATTGGCATCCCTAGTCACCATCTTGCTGAAAATTAACTGAACATTAAGTAAGGATTGAAATGTTTAGATAATTTTAATTCTTTAAAAATGTTATATTATGCATTAAAAATAAATTATGTACTTATATGTGAACAATTTCCAATTTTTTTTAAAAAAAAAAACTTATTATTTACCAAACCTAAAAAATATTTCACTCTTAAAAAACCACAGCATTACAAAAATATATTTTAATTCATGTAGCAAGGAATTTTTGTGAACCCTTACTTGCATGATTTTTTTTCTTTATTGGCAAAATAAATCATGTTCAAAATTAAAGGAAAATTGGTTAAAAAAAATCTTATTATATATGTATACACCTAATTAATTTTTCTACACGATTTTATGCCATTTAGCACGATTAAAAATTTTTTGGGCTAAAATTTTTTTGGTTAAATTTAATTTTTGCGAAATATGTTCATATCACAAATTTATGGGAATTCCCTTATTGTACAAGCAAATTTAGAGAGCAAGTGTAAATATCACAAATTTAGGAGAATTTCCTTTTAGTGCATACAATCAAATGAACTCGTCATACATTTTTTTACATTACGTTTAAGCTTAGAGTGCATATCTTTTCTTCTTTAATAACTATGCTTGTGTAAAAGCACATTGTAAACTAGTAATAATCGATTATGTTTCTTTAATTAACGATTTAATTATATCGTGAACTCTATTTCGATTAATTGAGTTAATCGATTATTCCAAAAAATAATCGATAGACATCCAGAACAAAAAAAAATAGAAAAAGAGAAGAGGAACAAACGCATTGTTGAGCGTTTTTCGTGACTGCCAGATGAATTTCGGAAAAAATCTTTAAAATCCCGATAAAAAAGAAAAAAAATCATCAAAATGACGATAAATCGTAAAATCTGGTAGCTATGTTTGTGACCCTTTTTCCCCGCATTTTGTTGTTTATAATTATTACAAACGTTGTCGTTGTTTACTATAGGCTGACAACAAATCATGAAAATTGAATGTTTATCTCCATTGACAAACAACTTAAAAACAAACATTTTGAACCAGTTTCAACGTCGCTTTGGGAAAATGGAACCTTCATTTCTACTGGCAGCATCAACATTGCTAGACCCAAGATTTTAAAAAAAATGCATTTTGAAGATCTCTTAGCTTTATCAACAGTCATGAGACATCTAAGAAATGAAATGGCAGAAATTGCTCATATAGATGACAGCATTGGAAGCGACAGTGAAACGTCTTCTGTTGGTGATGTGGAATTTGATTTATGGGCTCACCATAAATCTTTAGCCCACAAACGAAGAAGAAAGAACAATGACTTAACAGTTCCTCAAGATGAAGTAAGTTTCTTGAAATCGGTCTACCCTAAGCTGTACTCTCTTGCACATAAATATTGCTTTTTGATTGGTACATATGTACCATCAGAGCGGCTTTTTTCCAAAACAGGTGCAATAGTAACGCAAAAACGGAACAGATTAACCATGAAACGGCTATCAAAACTCCTATTTTTAAATTCTGTGCTAAATAAATGATTTTTTTTAATAAGTATAATAATTTTTTTATTTATGATAATTTTCAATTTTACCTAAAAATATCGATTAATCGATTAAATCTTTCCAATTAATTGCAATCAATTATTTTTTTCTTTTCGATTAATCATATACTCCATTAATCGATTATTCTTTTTTTTTTTGCCATCACTAGGTACAATCAAGGAATATATGTACATAAATATACATAATCTTTGGTACAATGTACCTACTAAGTATATGTGATTTAATATTATAAACGTGAATAGTTGTTCTTAAAAAATCCTTGTTTTTCACTAATTTTAATAGTTTTTAGAGATAAGAAACCAATCACCTATTTTGCATACGATCAATGTCTTTTTTACACGGTTTTTTTACCCAATGTTTTCCGGAACCAATTACCGTGTAAAAGCAGAATTAAGTGTATATAGTATAAATTTTAGCAAAAAAAAACAATATGATGGAAATTTCCCTCATCAGACAATGTTAGATCATTAGCTTAGTGCTAAATAGAAATAAAAGAGGTTATGATGGTAATTTCCATCATTATGCCAAGAAGGGTTGAACATAGCCAGCTTTAAAAAAAAGTATATATTCAAGCATAAAAAATTTCAAATATTTTTTTAAAGTCTAAGAGAACATGGCTAAAACTACATTAATAATTATAATTATCAAAATAAAATTTTATTTGAATTTTTTGTTACGGTTATTTTAATGGTATAATTACTTGAGTTATTTTCTGTTCGTTTTATGTTTCTGAGAAATATTGAAATGAAAATAAAATCTAAAAAAACAACAAACAGCAGCAAAAAAGAATAGCCATTGACAATTGTCACAGACTGATAGTCGTAAACCAGCAGTAACAGCTGAAGAGCAGTCAATGTCGAGTTCCTACCGTATTCTTCATATTTTCAGATTATACGCTACAGTCATAATTGTAGTTTTCACTACTTTAAGAACAAAAATTAATAATACTTATTTACTAATATTTATTGTTCATGCTGTTCATGTAGTATATGTAGGTACAAATGTATTGTAGTTGTTGTGGAATTTTGTGATTTCAAACCAAAAATTTATGAATATTATGGCTGTAAAACAATAATTTATATGTATGCACTTGACTTGAACAAAATGGAAATAATGTTTAAGTTTATGTTAAAGAAATAATACTACAATTATTACAATTATTTGTCCTACAGCATGGTTAACAAACGGAAGATGAAGCAGCTGAAAAAAAAAGATAAAAGTAATGGGTCATTGACCATTAGAAATGGCCAAAATAAGAATGCTGCTGCCATGCACAAATATTATTATGTATATTTTTTATGTGTTTTACCAAAAATTGTAATAAACTCTGCATAAATTTTAGATAAGCATTTTAAAAATTTCTAAAGGTAGTAGGTACTTCTATATATGTACATAGTTTTTATTTTAAACTTTGTTGCAACTATTGTGTCCAGACATAACCCAACAAGTTTTTGATAAAGAAAGGTATTTTTAAAGGGATGTGCATATCAGAGATGTACACGAGTTGATTCACTTTTTTCCTATATGTATGAACTCACTGTTTTTGTTTTGTTTTCAATCATCAACATGTGCTAATAACATTGCTTGCAGTGTTTGCGCTCTCCTAATTGCTTGTCATTTTCTCAATCACTTTTTAAACGCCGTTAGCAATAACGAATCAAAAATTAAAACTGTGTTTTGATTTGTAAGCAAAACAATCAAATGATTCATAAAAGCTCAGATTGCATAGTGCAAAATCAGTGCGTTAATTTTTTTAAATAAGTTTTCAAGATGAACTCCGAAATAATAAAAAATATTGAAAACGGTGTTTTTCGTATTGTAAAAAATAAACAAAGCAGAAGTAAAATTTGGGACATTACAAAAATTTATAAAAACAACAAATACATACATATATTTATCTTTAAATAATAAAATATTGAACATGAAGTATTACATTATTTCTTTTGCTAACCTCTGAAAAATGGCTGAAATTTGTACTTATTTTTTCTATCATTATCATTATTACTATCCCTATAATAATACATATGTTTAAGCACTATCAAATAAAATTAAAAAGAATATGCGATAAATATAGTAAAGTGTATATTTACTCAAAAAGCTCTGCGTATATTCATAACACTCATACTGATTCAATGCTTTTGTGAATGTTAAGAGCTTACAGTAGAAGCAAGCAATTATATGCATTTTGTAACAAACCACTTGCTGTGGTGAATCATGCAATGACAGCTTTCGTTTAGTTATGTATAGTGCTAACTCAGTCTTCACTTTTACAAAATAATAAATATGTCATTTGAATGGTATTCATGCACATCTCTGGTGCATATATAAAGCATGCTGTTTTGATATTTTACTTATTTTAGAGACTTAAGCTTTATATAGACGGCTGTCAGATCTTACAACATTGTCCAAAACATGTTCAGAAAATGTCTACCTACCGTGTGAACTTGAAATTTTTATTTTCCAACGTTATAAGAAAAAAAGCATTGACAATTTACCTTTTGCTAACAATTTTTCAATGTCAGTACATTGCTAGCACATTGCTAGATCTGACAACATTGTATGAACTGACAACCGTCTATACATGGCTTTACATTGTGGCAAATTTTTAGAAGATATAATACAGAGAGTGTCTCTGTCACATTTTCACTTTTTTTCATCATCAAGAGTAAGGCATGAGTTATGGGCAGTTCATTGTCATTATCATTTTTGTGACATACAAAATATATTGTGACAAGTTGTCAAATCGAGGAAAAAGTGGATGCATTAAAATGCCCATTGTAACAAATGATTTTCTCGATTTCAAATTTTGCTAGAGCTCAGCAATTAACAATTACTCTACAAACATGTCAAACATACTGCAATGCATTCCTACTTTACCTATTGGATGTATAACATTTTTTTTTTGTACTTTTGTTTATTTATTGTATCTTCATTAAAAACGAACTAACAATAAGTTTTTCAAATATTATTTCTAAATAATTTCAATTATTAATCCAGCCAGTGCCGGACAAAAATTGTTTGACCATTATTGATTATATACTTATATTAAGTAGGCCTTCTTGTCTTCCGCTCAGATCCTCTGCATCCCTTCTTCTTTGTCGAGTATAGCCACTATAATGTTGCGGGCTAAAGAGTTTGGGTGTACTTCAAGCTTTTTTAAGTATTCTGCAATTTTTTGGATCTCAGTTTTCACCAAAGGCACATTTAGGTCTTTATGGTTATTCGATTTTTTTTATATACCAGGGGGCAATTGTGATCATTTGTAGCGATTTTTTTTGGCGTCTTTGAATTCTGGATTCCATAACACCATATAGGTTTTATGATTGAGTTGTAAAGCAAGAGTTTGCAATCTAAACTTAGCTTAGAGTTTCTGCCAATGAGCCAATTAATTTGTATTAATTTCAATTTAATTTGAATCAATTTTGCATCTATATGGGATTTCCATGTAAAGCTAGATTTACATAATTGAAATTTTCTTCAAAATGCTTCAAACTCGTGTAAATAACAAAAATTCTTCAAAATTTATTTATTTAATAACTATTATTTTGCTGTTTACACGAATTTGAAGAGCAATTTTGAAGAAAATTTCAATCGTGTAAATCTAGCTTAAGGCGAGGATCGTGGTGTATACCGCGGTATTTAACTTTGGATTGTTGTGTTATTGCTTGATTATTGATATAAATAGGGAATGATCCTCTACGCAATGTAAAAATTATGTGTGTGAATTTCTGCTCATTAACTTTTATCCTCCATTACTTTAACCAGTTTTCTAATTCAGATATATAATTTTGTAAGTAGCGAGATGCTTCTTGAGGATTTTCATGAATGCTTAGTATAGCAGTATCAGCAGCAATTGTACATGTGTGAATACTATTGTTTGTTGGCATATCAGATGCATATATCAACTATAAGAATGATCCCAGGATACATCTTAGAGGTACTCCTGCTTCGAGTAAATTTAATTTCAACTAGTATAATTGACCATCATGCAACACTTTATCAAACGCTTGAGAAATGTTAATAAAAAAGCGGAACAATATTTTTTTTTCAAATGTTTTTTTGACTATAAGAACAAGTCTATGGATTTGTTCGGTAGTACTGTGTTTTCGTTTACATCCATGTTGATGATTCGGAATACAATTGTTTTCACTTGAAATTGGGGATAACTTGTTCATGAGCATTATCTCGAATAGCTTCGATATATTTGACAATATGCTGATTGGTCTATATGATTCGACTTTTGTGTGATCTTCTCCCGGATTTCGTGTGGATAATATTCATGGCGTAATATAGCGTTAAAAATAAGAAGTATTATTTTTATTGTTATCCGGGGAAGCTCCAAAAGCATCTTATTACTGATTTTGTCAATACTAGGCGCTTTCTTAGATATAGCCTTTTTCATCTATCGAATCTCAAAACGTAGGGGTACAGCTGGTCCTAAATAGTATGTGACTGGTGGCAAGTATATTGATTCATTTGATACGTTTGGGTTAAATATTTTTTTTTTCAAATAATTAGCAAATAGATTGCCTTTTTCAGTGTCATTTCTTGCCCAACCACCAGTTAAGTTTCGCAAGGCGGACTAACACCAGACAGGTCTTTTAAGATTTTTAGTCGCTCGTCATAGTGACTGAACTTTGCGATATTCCAGGAGCTCTCTAAGTCTCTGTATGCTATCTTGTTGGTGCGATCTGTGCAACTGGCACTCTATTCGAGTGTATAACATAAAAATGCGGGATACATAACAGATGTTGTATCTTTTGAACTTGGTTTTTGTCTTTAGTAACATATATGACATCTTGAACGGTATATATCTTATTAAATTACTTTTTTAATTTGAAAAAAGTGCCGCTGGAGAACACCGATTGCGCAGCGAAGCTTATGGTGAATGTGTTTCAGCCGTTTAATCATGCCAGAGATGGTTTGTGCACTTCAAGAGTGGTGATTTTAACACGGAAGACAAAGTTCGTTCAGCCCAGCCATAATAGTTTGAAGAGGTAAGAATTGAAGGCATTATACTCAACAATGCTTGCAAAATCATTGGGAACTATACAAACAGCAATTTCAAAATGTTTGCGAGCAGCAGGATTAATGCAAAAGCGGGGAAATCAGTTACCCTAAGTGATGTGGCTCATCATGTGATTTTGTGAAATTCTAGGTTACTCTTATTTAAAGTTTTTTTAGATTTTCGATTTATTTTTACATACATTTTATATTTTTAATAGTTTTAATATAAAATGCATTTTGCAGTTTGCTGGGCTGCAATTGTTCTCAATAAAAATTTGATGGTCTTAGAAAATATATATTTCCCTCTATTTTTTGTCCCTTTTTCAATAGTTTTATCACTATGGTCGTCTTTTAACATTCATACTTGTATGTGGCAACTTAAAAAAAAAATCATAAACTTTATATGAAAAAGAAAATAAATGTTTATTTGTATTTGTTGTAGTAATGTAAAAAAATAAAATTGGTATTTGTTGTAATAATGGCGATAAAAGTTATATAATGTACTTCACTAAAGTACTACTGTAGCAGGAGTACAAGAATCTAACAATTGCTGAAATAGCAATATAAACTCTTGTGTTTATTTATACCAGCCAGTGCAGTGCAACCAAAGATGTTACTTAACATTTATTGTTTGTTTGGCATAAATAAAAGAAATTCAGAACAAAAAAAAAACACAAAATAAAATAAATAAATAAATAAAAATCTTGGTACTAAAAAAAAGGTACTGTTACTGTTTAGTTATTGTTTTGCGATGAGTTAGTTAAAGATGCATCATCGATAGGTTAAGTACTGGCCAAAGGTATGTATAGATGCACAAATGTACACGTTTTTATTGGTGTAAGTACTTATGAACGTTTGTCTATTTGTCGGTTAGTATTAAATGAATATTTCTGTATATGAATTTATGTTCAGTGCGGTCTTTTGAACGGTAGTGTGCACTAGTTACTGGCAATACATCCAAATGTGGCAAGTATAAGTATGAATGTGTTTCGTTTCATTGTGTACTTACTTATGCTCCTAGTACTCCTAGTTACTGTAGCTTGATTGTGGTGGTGATAGTTATTTATGAATAATGGACAATGACTTGTTGAATTTTGGTTGTCTTTTAGTTTATTTTTTCTATTTTTGTCTTGTTTATAACTATTGAAATATCTGGCCAGAAGTTGGAGTATAAAATGTTGGAAAAAAAAAACTGTTAATCTTGTTGTTCTAGGTGTTATTTTTTTTTGCTTTTAAGCACAATTTTAATATTTTTGTAGCTTTTTGGAGGCCCATGTAGTTTTTTTTTCGCTGCTCCTGTTGTTTGTGTTGCAATTGTAAAACGTCAACAGTTGTGCCTTTAAGTTGTTTTTGTTGTAATATATATTTCTGTTTCTTTTTTATATTGTATTGAATATTGGTGGTTTTATTTCTGCTCCGCAATGATTGTAATGACTTCCGTATGACCATTATGGGCAAAATAATGTAAAAGTTTTAAGTTTTGTTCTTGTTGCAAGTAAGTATGTATGTGCTGTGAATGCCAGTACACAATTTCCAATTTCCAATTAGAATATTCATATTGATTTTAATATGAAAACATGTTCGTCCAGCTCCAAAATCCTTCTTTCTTTATTTTAAATGTTTTTTTCTTTTTATCAAATTTATTGTTTTCCATTTAAATATGGTGTAACTTTGCTAGTTTCGCCTTAATATTCATGTGTAAGAAAGAGTGTTAAATATTTTAGTTTAGAAATTTGAACATGAATTTTTTCTTTTTCAATTACTTAAATTACCAACCACTACGTGTTACCTATAGTTTTAGTTTATGTTTAAGTAACTTTATGTACTGGTATAAGTTTATTTTTTATTGTTTATAATTTAATGTGCAAATTTTATTCTTTATTTTATAACTTCCTTATTTTCAGTTGGTACGAAGTTAGATATTTTATAGTTGCAGTGGATTTCAAGAGAGTCTCAGAATTCGTTAATCATCAGAGAGATGCTGTTGTCAACATGACATAACATTCGTCTTAATGTTTGTTGTCGCTGTTGTAGTTGTTGCTGTTACTTACCTTAAATGTTTTTGGTGTTTATTTTTTATTTTAAACCGTTTGAGTTGATTTATCTGTTGAACATTTCAAACATGTAAATGCACTTTTTGCGGAAATGTTTAAGTTCACAACAAATTGTGTTTTTTTTTTTTTTTTTTTTTGAACAACTTCTTCTAAATAGTGTGTATTAATTTATTTTAGAAATGCTTCCAAAACTGTAAATTACAAATGAGTTTAACCCTAGAAAGCTCGATATTCAATTCTTAGGAATTAGTACAAGAAAATATGTGTGTGAAGATAAATTTAAATTTAACTAGCACAGACAAAAACCGCAATTTTTAGTCAAGCCCATTTTGCACTTAACAGAGCACCGTTATTCACTTAACAGCCATCATACTTAGAGAATTTTTGGCCATTGTGGAAATTAGGAAAAGGGCTCGGGTATGACACTATATGGAAAAGTTGGTCCTATGGTCACTTTATACAACTGTAATAGTGGGATATCTGAAATAATTTTGGGATTCCAGATAATGCAAAAATAAATCTGGAGAGGATTTAGGACCAACTTTAAAAATGTGGGATTTTTCTTTAATGTTTAGCTTTTATTTTGATTCGGAGAGCGTTTTGCATCCATCTGGCGGTTTAGCCAAAACTTCCCAACCACTTTTTTGTAAATAGTTTCTAACAGTTGCAAGATGTAGCCAAGCGTTGTCATGATAGATTTTTACGCTTTCTTGTCTAGCTGTATATTTTGGACAATGAACCAGTTGCATTCTGTACATCTTCCCAGATTTCATCACCTCATAATACATTGGAAGCCTTTCGTTTCAGCAAATACAGATTCTTAAGAGATCTTACGCTTCGGATTAGCGTAATGGACTCATTTTTCATCTATAGTAATGATTTGATTCAAAAATTATATCCTTTAATAGCGTTTAAGCAACATTTCGGATATGCAAAATCGTATTTCAAGGTCTCTCTGCTACAATTCATATTGTACGCAATTTCCCTGATTTATAATGAATCCTGTTGCTCGCGAGTGTTTTGAAATTACTGCTTGTGTAGTTCTTAATGTTTTTGCAAGCTCTTGTTAAGTTTGACAACAATTTTCATGGAGTTATGCCTCCAATTATTGTTCATTAAACTTTACTGGGCGTTTTTTTTTTTGTTTTTCGTGTCAAAATCACCACTTTTGAATCGCATAAACCATCGCTCGCATGTTGAAACCGATGAAACACATTCACCATGAAAAAAAATTTAAAATTATTTGAAATTTTATAGCAATTTAATTGATGTATTCTTTTCATCGCTGAAAGTAAGTTTGAGATATTTGGAGTCATTAACCCCCCAAAAATAAGGTGAACCAAGAACGAAGCATTTAGTAATTAATATGTTACCAAGAGGGAAGATTATCTCGACATTAAAAAAATTTAGCTCCTGATGTGTAGAGAAATTAGAAATAGCGCAGAACTGGATTTTCCAACAGGACAGTGAGAATAAGCACACCTGCATAATTGTGAAAGAGTGGTTGCTCAAGCATTGTCCAAAAAATTTAGATCATACTCCCAGATCTCAATCCAATTAAGCGCCATCCCACAGTAAGGAAAGGTGCAAAAATTAGGTAAAGAAATACTTCTTGGAGAGGAGATAAAAGAAAAATCAAAACAGGAGGTGTTGGCAATACCAAAATACGAGTAATGACAGATTAACTCGTATACCCTCCACCGCCACAAGTAGTGAATAAGGGCATATATACGAGGTCTGATAAAAAAATAACTGTTATTTTAAATTTTTTCAAAAAGTATTTATTTATTCATCAATAACTATCTTGTCCCCTTTAAAGTAATCTCCCTCAGATATAATACACTTATGCCAGCGTTTTTTCCAATCCTCGAAAAACTTCTGAAACGCGCTTTTTGGTATTGCCAACAGCTCCTGTTTTGATTTTTCTTTTATCTCCTCTCCAAGAAGTATTTCTTTACCTAATTTTAATCTGTCATTACTCGTATACCCTTCAAAATGTATGTATATATAATTAGTAACTAACTAAAGTCAAAAACTAAAGACAAAAACCGCGACAGCAGATACTTTTAAGTTATACACCCAATATTATTTCATTAACATGTCACTTAAAACTAATATTGATAATAATGAAAATTGTTTTCCTTCTTTCTTGCAGGTAAGTTTCTCAAATAATTGCAACTGTAAATCAATTTAAATCCATTTCAGATATACTGTAAGTAGTTTGACTTTTAACCTGCTTTTTAAATAACATTTTTTTATTACCTTGCCAGCCAGCACTTTCACATAAATACAAACCAAATGAGAATTCTTTGCCTAAGGGCAATTCTCGCATTGCAATAAATAGCGGCATTTAACATGCAACTGCCAGTATATTGCCACTTAATGTTCTAAAAGTTCCACAAATATAATAATATTTAACAACAATTCACAATAATTGATTAAATATAAATTGTAACGCTGGCAAACATTAGGAGAATTTATCTATGTATACCAATATAGAATTATTATTATTATTGTTAGTATCAGTAGTGGTATCATATCAACGAGCAGCACATTAAACCATTAATAAATTAAAATATGTCTAGTTTTATCTTTGGGGACCACACAATTTCGAAATGTACAATATTTGCGAATGTATGAATGTATGCATCTAGCTTATATAGCTTATCCTCCAATTATTTGTAGTACTTGTACAAGTACATATTTTTCAACATATCATATCTATGGCAAAAAGTACCGTAATGTGTGTATGCAGTATTCTACCGGCTACTATTCAAATTTAAAAATTCAGAAAACAACACCCATTGACCAAAACTAAGAAACAAATGGAGAAAAAAGCTTGCATCCTTAACTTGCTTTAAGTTGGATAGACTGACTGGGTTGCAGTTAACTGCTGCTTTCAACAAACAACCATAAAGAAAATGGCAATAAGTAAAAAACAACAACAAAAAAATATATATATATATAAAATAAGAATTGTAATAATAATAATAAAAATACATGTAACCAATTTGCGTAAATATTTTACCTTTTACGAGTGCAAAAGCAACAACAAACACAAAATAATACTAAAAAAAACTGAAAATAAAATTTCAAAAATAAAAAAAACATAAAAAACTACAAAAATCAATTACAAAACAACTACAATGATCATCAAAAATTTATAGAAATTCATGGTTGAATGGTTTGTTTCATTTTTATTTTTTTTTTTTGCCACAATATGCAGAATGTTCATGCAACATTTGCTGCTGCTGCTGTTGTTGTTGCACCAAACTGTTTTACTCATATTAAATTTTGTTTAAAGTTGTTTAGCTTTTGAAACTAAAACAGTATTTAGACTTGAATTGCAAACATAAGTACAAACACAAAGACAAACAGACAGTCAGACAGTCAGTTAGTAGATATACATACTTGTACATACATAAAAATTGAGATTATATAACCTCCAAATGTTATGGTCAATAAAAATATAAAGAAAATTGCTTAAAAGAAGAACACAGAATCCAAAAAAAAAAAAAACAAATGTTGAGAAGATGAAAAACTAAGCGCTAAACAAACAATAAACTAATACAATTGAAAGTACCCTACATTTGGTAAGAAGGGACTTCTAAAAATTGGGCGTTTTTTTATGTTTTTGTAAAATCATCAAAATCAGAATCACTGTTCAATATTTAATGAGATCCTTTTAACAGGAGGGTACAACAAATACTGAAACAATGGGAAAGAAGAATTGTACCGCATATTAATAGAGTTCTAATGGATAATCGGTTTCAGGGGGCTAATTCTCGCATTCGTATGCGAGTAAATTTTCATTCGAACGTTCGAATTTTTTAACATTTGGGATTCTCTCATTCGATAGCGAATAAAATGTAGCGAAATTTCCAATGATGGCATTCGATAACGAATGATTATTCGAACGCAACCTTGCGAGTTTTTACTCGTAAGCAAAGAAGCGTTCGAAATAACGTTTTTTTTTAGCAAACAGAAGAAAAAAAGAAAATGTTAGTAAAAAATTTGTTACTTACTTTAAAAAATACCATAATATTATTAATTTTATTACTTTTAGGTCAAAAATTTCAAAAATAAATTTTAGCTTTGCTTGCTTTGTGAGCCTAAAACGTCTTTTGAGTCTAGATTCTAGAAAAACACATGCATACATTAATACATACATATGTAGGTGTGTATGTATGTACTTATTTATACTTACTCATTGTTTGTCAATCTTAATGGGACGAAGGTGTTTCTTATGTCATTCATATTTTGTAAGAATCAAAAGACGAAGAACAAAAACACATAACTGGGTCCATTTTTAATTTAAAAGAACTTCTTTAAAAAATTTTGCTTTTACTTGAGTTATTTTTTGCAGAACCATATGTTTTTTGTTTATATTTTCTTTTATTTTATTCAGTGTTGTAATACGTACTTATTTAAGTTTTTTACAACACTGAAGCAATGAATCGATTCGATTCGTATCGAGTACCATCATTAGAAAATTTTGCACAGTCGAAATAAATTTCGATTCGAAAACAATTTCGATCACGACTGCCAGAATTAGCCCCCAGATTAAACTAAAACCAGGTTTTGAATGGTTTTCTTTTAAAAGTTAAAACATCGTTAAAGATCTAAACAAAACAATAAATATTTTTAAACAATTCGTTTACATGTTGAAGTTAGGAAAAAAACATTATCCAATTTAAAAGTTTAAGCTGTGTTGCAAAATATTTTTAGTTTTTATTCCATATATTGGAATGCTAAACAAATAAATTATTTTTAAACTCACGTTTGTACATTCTTTTAATCTGTTCTTAATTTCTAGTATTTTGGTGAATTTTGAAATTTTTATTAAGTTACTGATGAGTACATTTTTGTGTCTTGTGCACTTTTCATTGCAGAAAAATTAAACTAATAAAGAAAATTGAAAAATGTGTTTGACATTCCTTTTAGGTTTAATGCTAAACAAAATAAAAATACAGAATGGAAAATAATAATTTTCGGCAAATAAACAATTAGTACAAAAAAACTTACATGAACTCAATTTTGCACAAGTCTGTCTTTTGAAATATTTGCACAAAAATATCAAATTTTGCCATTAGATTTTTATGTGTTCGCTTTGTTAATGACTTTAAAAAAGCATTACATTGATATTAATTTATTTGCATGCGGTAAATACTTTTTGCAAATTATTCAACACAAAACAAATTACAATAAATAATGAAAAAACCGTAATAGTTTATTATATAGCCATTGCGCGCAAAAATGGCAAAAAGTAGCTATTTGACACGAGCAATAGCTAAACAGCTGAAAGTACTAGGGCAGTTTGGAAACTTCTTAATCTAGAACGAAAAGCGCGGTATATACAGAAAACAGTTACGTGTTTTGGAAACTTCCATCTGTGCTGTGAACGCATGTTAAATTTCTCTTCGATCTGACAACTCTTTCGTATAGAAACAGGTGTTCAAAAAAGATGCATCAGCGATTTTTTTACAATGGAAAAAATTAAAAAGGTTTATCGGGACAAAAAAAATGCGTAATGATATGGTGTCCTTCATATGCAACAGTAAAAAATTGGGTGGCTGAATTTAAACGTAGTCGTACAAGCATTCAGGATGAACCACGTATCCAAAAATAGCAACAACAACAGGAATTTCAGCCAAAGTGCATGATATGGTATTGGTATGATCGACGAATAAAAGAGCGTGAAATAGCTAATATCATGGGCATCTCAAATGATCGAATCCCTTTATTATTTTATATGAAAAAGCTTTCTGCAGGATGGGTGTCGCATTTCTTAACAGTCGACCAAAAACGCATAAGAATGAAAAATTTTCAAAATCAACGAATTAAAGTACGTACCACCCTCATTGTTCTTCTGATTTAGCTCCCAGTGACTTACTTGTTCCCAAATCTAAAAAAAAGTGTTTCCCCTCAAATGAAGATGCAATTAGTTTGGAACGACTATTTTGAAGGCCTTGATTTCAAAGAAGAATTTTCCGAACCGCCCTCGTAAGTCAATCTGTGGATATAAGAGTCACAAATCAGAGTTCGAAAATCTATTAACGAATGAGAATTCACATCTGATTATAACGAAAATTAAATGAAACAAATGTTTCACAACAAAATATGCTTCTGTAGCAATAGGCAAATCTGCATTGTCGATAAAAATGTTAAGGCACGATTAAAGCTTGTCATAAAGCACAGAAGTTGGACAGCAGATAACTGGTAACGTATAATCTGGTCAGACATATGCAAATTTGTTTTTAATTTAAAGTTAGACAATATTGCTGACGCCGTACAACTCAGAGAATTCAAAGGCATCATGTAAAGTTGTTTCCTTACAAAGCCCGGTGGAAGAAAAGTCATGATATGTGGTTGCTTTACATGGTGGCGTATCGGAACACTGCAAAAGGAATAATGAGGAAAGAAGACTATCTGCGTATTTGTCAAACACATCTTCAGTAGTTTGTAGACAAGAGCATCTATAATAAGGATAAAGTTAATTTTCAGCTGGATGGTGACCCAAAGCACACTTCTAAAATCGTGAACGAATGTTTTAGCGCGTAGAATTTTATTTTGGTTCAGTGACCGGCAAATAGTTCCGACATCATCAGATTAAGAATTTAAGGTCAATCGTGAAGAGACAGTTGGGATAATACATTGCTTGACTTCAGCTGCGGGCTTTGAGCAAATAGGAGAGTATTTCAAATAAATTAATTAAACAATTTGTGGACAGTATGCCAAAACATGTAAAAAGTGTTTTACGAAGAAACGGGCTTTGGACTAAATATTAAATAGGTTGTTATCTTTTCGTTTATTCGATTTATAAATTATTTTGTTAAATATTGAACATAAAGCATTAAACATATTTGCCACAGCAATATAATCATTCACATATAAACGTGTCTATTTTATTTTTTAAATATTATAGTCGGTAGCATGATGTGGTGAATGTGTGTAATCCTTTAAAATAAATTTAAAAAGAAAACATTTTCCAATTTTCTTTGTTCGTTTTAGTTTAATTTAAATAACAATTGCACAAAGTACTAACATGTACTCATTTGTGTTCCCTTTCGGAATGAAGGGAATTAACGTAAAAGCATTAATTTTCAGTATACATTCGTGTTGGAGTAATCATAACTAAATATTAATAAAGTATACATTATCCCTTTATTTATTTACTAACATTTTATTGCAACTCTGTCATCGGCGTAGATAGCCTGGTCTGAGGTGGCTAAGCCCCCCCCAGAAAAAATTTAGCCACCCCCAGAATTTTTATTCTTTTATTGCATTTTTTTATTTGAACAATTTTCCATAGCTTTTACTAAAAAGTGTTCAAAAAAGATCCCCCCAGGAAAAAGGCCTACCTACGCCGATGAACTCTGTATAATGAATTATTGTTTTGTACTCCCTTTAGTTTGATTATTATTGTTTTTGTTTGAAAGTCTGCTTGACAAGTTTTGTGTTATCGTAAAATAAATTAATTGTTTAGAAGTGTTAATGGCACCCCTTCCATTAACACTTCTAAACAATTAATTATTAATAAAAATTAATTTATTTATGAAATATACAGTCCACAATCGGTTTGGTATAAACAATTCGGAATAATTCTTTACGAGTGTATGGTGTAGCATATCCATTTAGTCAGTTCAATTCTTCCATAATTATTACACATAACATTATTATGATTTTCTTCGGTTGCATGTTTTAATTTTCCTCACTCTTTGTTAAAATCATCATCACAGTTTGGCTTAAGGAAAATAATCTTCACCTTTTTCCAAATTATGCCCATTGGAGGTGGTGGCTGGTGGCAAAGGAAATAAAAATAAACTACTTTGCAATAGACAACAACTCTGCAAAAAAAATTTTCCAGCACAAAAGAAAACCATAAGTATTGATGATTATAATCATCATTATAAAAGCGTATATTTGTTGTATCTATACAGAGTGAAGCTGACCAGGCAAAAAAAAAATACAAGATATGTACAAAACAACAACCATTAGGTTAAATAAAACGAATTGAAACGAAATTTCATATTTTATGATGGCAATAAGAACCAGAGCAAACATGCCTTTTAAAGGAGCTTTAAGAACTTCCATTTTCTCATAGTCGGGGTGTAATAATGAACAAACAATAACTGCCAAACATAGATAAATTGAATTAACGAGCTATATAGTTTTTTTTTTCATTTTTCTGCTGTGCTGTACGTTCCACTATATTGTTAGTAAGTGCAATTGCAACATCGAGTTACATAAAAGGTACTTCAAAAGCATTACTATGTCCGCTGGTACAAGTAACTATTGTTGTAGTTCATAACAGCCAGTTATAACATGCAGTTATAGTTTAACATTTTTTTTATATACTTTATAAATAGTTTTGCCAGTACAGTATTTTTTTTTTTTTTTTTTGGATCAACGAAATTTGTATCACTTGTAATGCTAATATGCTTTATGTACAAGCGCAAGTATTTCATCTGTTGTAGTAGTTTATTTTCCAATGTCTATTTCTTCCTTAAGCAGTTATAAATACATATTTCTTTTTTGAACTTAAACACCAGTTGGTTTGACTTCCTTTTTAGTTACACCATTTCTAAAAGGTGTTTAAAAATAACTTAATATATTGAGAAAATAATAAGGTGAAGGATAAAATTGGTTCACTTTTGTCTCCTTAAGCAATGTGAAGATCAATTTGGTCTAATAGAAAAAGGTCCACAATCTTACATTATTACTTAATAATCCTTGTAAAAGATCATAGGGATATCATTGTTAAAAGAATTGGAAATAATTTATTGGGAATGCGTTTTCAAACCGATACCGAAGATTTTACGATTCAATGTTCGGTCTACCTGGATTTCGGATATAGTTATAAAATGATTCCATATACTGTCCATTCTACGAAGTAAATAAAAAGAAGCTTTTAAAGGAATGCTGATAGTGAAAATTGTAAAAGTTTTAAGGTTTATACTATGTTTCCACGACGACTTGAATCACCTGCTTCGCTGTCTGAATCATGTTTATGAATCATGCTGTTTACCTGACCAAAAAACTTGTTTCGATTTGACAGTTGTTTTTAATAAACAAACATAATAAAGAAAAACAGAATTTACAATTTGTGAAAACTATTTTTTTTTAATGGACAAAAAAAGTGAGTGGAAATTAGTTAGCTTATTTGAAAAAAACATACATTCGTACGTCTTTACTTCCAGCAAAAAGAAAATAATTTGCTTTGTTACAATAATATTAAATTTGTACAGCTAGTGCAGATAAACTTGCGATAAAAATTAGAGAAGAGAGCAATTTTTCGTGCTTCGCAAGTAGATTCAATATGAATCTGCTTGATTCGCTCTTGAAATTTTGTATGGTGAAGCAAGTTGTTTCGCTCATGATTGGGGTGTGAAGCATGAATAGAGAGCGAAGCTTGTACCGTGGAAACATAGTATTACCGAGTGGTATAACAGCACTTTTAGCAGTGTTCTTCGATGCTAGCTCGTTCAGTAGCTAACCTTTTCAGCACTTCGTAGCGTGTCGCTGAATTTCCCATGCGTTGGAAAGTTGCTAATGTAACGTCGATTACTAAAAAGAGAGAGGCTGCCAACCCTGATAATTATCGACCAATAGCAAATTGTTCTGTACTTTCTAAAGTTATGGAAAAGTATGGTAAACTACCATCTTGTTGAATAACTGCAGTCTAACAATTTACTTAGCGACCGGCGGTGCGGCTTTCATAGGGAACGCTCAACGTGAGACTTACCAGAAAAATGGTTTCGTTCTATTCACCGTTTTGACGAAAGTAAGGTGTTGGATAGAGTCTGACATGGTGCTCTTTTATTGAAACTTATTGCTTTTGGTGCCGGTAATAACTTTTCTCGATCTATATGGAGATTTCTCAGAAAACGCACTAAACGAGTTGTTATAGATGGCATCTCATCAGACGAGTTCAAGGTTGAATCAGGGGTACCGCAATGCTCCGTTCTTTCTCCTAATTTGTTTCTTATCTTTCTAAATGGCCTTCTATGTTAAAATCCCAACCCTATTTGTGCGTTTGCAGATGCTAGTAGCATTTGTCATTCATATTCATTCAACTATAGACCAAATCTGTTGGAGATTGGGGCAATAGGGTAAAACATGAACGATACACTTAACCCAGATCTTTTGACAATCTCTGAATGGATTTGTGCTAATAGAGTCGATTTTAACGCACGTAAGACTCAATATTGTTTGTTAACATATCAAAAGAGATCATCTTACTTTGTCTGTTTTTAATTGGCGGTGTCCATAATAAGGAATCGGAAGTTCTTGATATTCTAGGCTGGACTAAAAGGAGCAATTCAAGTACCTCGATTTTTTACAACGTAGTAGGAGTATTTTACTTCATCTGATCTCCTTATTATTTCCACCAACTATATTCGACTACAAATGGAATAAAACTGTCGAATTTGGAGTAACTTCTATCGGTGCTTATTGTTGACAATAGAATATCGAACGCTATTGATTCGCTGGAGCTTCGCCGCAATGTGCGTTGTGTTACACTGTTCTGTCGATACTATAAGATGATTCAAGTCGAGATACTTTTTTCAATAGCCTTTTTTGACAGATCACGTGTGAGTCATGTCATGCTGTCATGTTATTTTTGTCTAGTAATTTTTGGCATTTCATAGTGGAAAGACTTACGTCTGACCAACGTTTACAAATCGTTCAACTTTATTACGAAAGTTCACGTTCTGTGAGGAATGTGTTTCGTGCACTTCGCTCAACTTATGGTCAACATAATCGGCCTACTGAGCATACTACTATTGGATAATATTCGACCGAATAGACCACGTCCAGCACGCTGTGGTATGTTTTGTGGGCCGGTGGAATCATCGATCCACATTTCTTTAAAAACAATTCCGGTGCGAACGTAACCGTCAGTGGCGATCGTTATCGTGCCATGATATCCGACTATTTGATGCCTGAAATTGGAGCTCGTGATCTCGGCGACATTTGGTTTCAGCAAGACGTCGCCACTTCCCACACATCGCATCAATCAATGGATTTATTGTTTATTGTTTAAGTTACCAGTCGAAATGCTCGAACGAGTCATCGAAAATTGGACTGGATGGAGAGACCATCTGCAACGTAGCAACGGCCAACATTTGATAGACATAATCTTCAAATGATAATAAACACTCGCCATTAAATTTGAGTTTTCTGTGTTTTTTTTTTTCTTTAAAAAGTAGTGAACCTCGAAGTGGATCACGCTTTATTAGGGAACTTGTTACTGAAACTCTTGATTTTTTACGAAATACTTGTTCTTCATTTATAGCTCATCCATTCATGGTCGCCAGTGTTTTCCTAATTTCAGCAAAAGCATTGCGTTAGTTGGAGTAATCCCCTGAGTGCTGGTCCAAGAAAAAAAAATAAGAAATAGCTCTCTTGTTAGCTTGTATTCTTTAAGCTCACACATTTTGCTAAAATTAATTTAATGATGAAAAAAAAACGTATCTGATACCCTCGCATTAAACTAGTTCCATAAAAAAATAATTATTTTTAAGTAAAATACAATTGAATGTTAACCATTTGATTCAATCCTCAATATTAACGTGCATTTTTCTTCTGACACATTAAAATTAATTTACCAATTTCGAATAGAATTTCCATACAACAATGCTGTCAATTCAATAAAATACTTATTTATGCCTTGCAACACGTACATATATATCATGTTTCGTTTAAAGATTAAGATTTAATCAGCAAAAGATTACTTATTTCTTGTCCATATCTTGTTCCAAATCTGGGTTATAAGTATTTGCAATCTGCAAACATCGTACAATATGTATATGTAGATTGCACTTGGCCCCTTTTTCATTATAGTGCCAAATTGCCCCACTAACAGGCAAAATAATGCGGTCAAAAGCAATAAAAACACAGTATGGAAAAACGCCTACAACACACAAGAAAACTCGAATTATTTATTAAAAAAAATTCATTAATATCTACAACTGGATTTTGTTTATTTGCTGGCATATGGCGACAGGTAAATGTGTGATACAGTGGTCCAAAGCACACACCTTTCATGATGTACCTGGTGCTTTTATTAAATTTTCGAAATGTACAATTTACGTAAAGTTGCAGAATCATATTAAAATGAATATAACGTGATATTTTGCAATTAATGCCACAAAGTGTCTAAAATAATAACAAGAAGTAGTGGTTGTTGCTACAACTATTTTTGCAATATCATTAACAGCTTCCACCAACATCATCATCATCATCCTCTTCCTCAAACACACCGTCCTGATCTCACACAGTTGCAACGATGCGAAAACAAGTCAATGTCATTTTTATGATTGCAAAGCTGGAATCAACGTGATTGTTGTTAGACTAGATTTGATGGCAACAACACAATACAGCACATAACAAAACAACTGCATGCTGGAGCAATCAGAAATGGTGGCAGTTTGATATTTAAGATACATTATAAGATTACATCACCTTGAACGAAAAAGAAAGATACACCAACCATACATACTTAAGTGTATATTACAGCATTATAAATCTCACAAAAACAGACTTATGCTCTTAGACATACAAACGAGTAGCACTTGCTGTGAATGGGAGTATAAACTCTTAGTATTCAGTTTTATAGCCAGCCAATAAGACGGAGCAGTGACGAAACAGGACTTTGTTAGATTTTTAGGTATTGTATAAAAAAGTAAATAAAAATATATATATCGCATACTTTCGATAAGTATGCGGTATATAAATCATAAGAAATATTTCTATCTGAACGTTGATCATCATCAGCAAGCTGTCGGTATAATGATATTTGCAGTCTGTAATCATACTGTTACCAAAATGATTAATAAATGATTGCAGAAATATTTTCTGATCTTTTCCATTGTGCCATAGAAGGATTGGCATATTTAACTGGTCAAAGAGTTTGGCTAGAATTAAATTTTTTCTTTATAGAAATATGTACATAAACAAAATCGTTTTACAACGATATTAGCTGGGAAATATATTTTCTTAAGAATAATTAATAATTAAGAAATATCTTAATTATTGTTCAAGCTTAAGGTCTTTTTTCATAAAATCTTTATATTTTTATTTTTGATATTTCGCTACTTCATTGTAAAGCATCTTCAGGAATTTTTGTATACATCGAAGTAGCGAACTATCGCAAATAAAAATATAAAGTTTAGAAAATACTATGGTTGAACTTTTTATATTTATTATTAGAGAAAATTTTTCATTATTTTGGCTTGAGTTAATTTTTTAATTAATAACTCGAAGAATACCATTGTAAAGTTATATTTTTCTAGACAAATGGCACACTGGAATGCATTTTCTAGCCTGCCAAGGGCGTCATCAGCAATGTTTATTGTTCAAGATCTACTGGTAAACATCATCGATTTAACTCACCATATATTGAGAAATAGAATTCGGGAATTATACATATTTCTTATTAAATGTTATGAGTTAGAACGAAATTTACTTATGTTTTACAATGTGTGTGTATTCTTCTTTATTATTATTATTACAAATTTGTTGTTACTTTTGCTGCGTCCACCGTTGGTTGACAATATCAGCAAAGTATGTTAGATTCTTTGTTATTAATTATGACCTATTGTGGACCGATCATCCAAGAATTTAGTGTCATGATGTCTGTGAATATAAATATTATATGTGTTAAGCTTTATGAAGCTTAAAGTGAATTACGTAAAGGGTCTTATATGGAGTTTCGACTAATTATGGACCGATCATAATAAAATTGTACCGTATTATTTTTAGACATATGAAATATATTTTCCTTCAATATTATTATTATTTTTATTATTGCTCTTTAAAGTGATTTTCGGAAGTAGGCCTTATATGGGATATACAAGTAATTTTGGACCGATTTGCACAAAATTCGTAGATGTGATTTGGCTTTATTTACCAATCATTTGTGATGAATATTGTCTGGTTGCTTGCATAATTCAAACATTTATGGGCAGTAAACCCCAATTTCGGGAAGACATGTGTATGGGGGCTAGGTGAAATAATACACCGCTTTCCTCCAGTTTCAATCTGATCCATCCTTGGATCGAAAAAATATCACGTACAAAATTTTATCGAAATATCTTCAATATTGCAACCTGTACTCTGCGCACAAGCTTTACATAGACAGCCAGCTAGACAGACGGACGGACGGACGGACATCGTTAAATCGACTCAGAAAGTGATTCTGAGTCGATCGGTGTTGGACTGATATTTCTGGGTGTTATAAACATCAGCATAAATCCAATATACTCTTCCCACTATGGTGGTGTAGGGTATAAAAATAAGAATAAAATAAGCCGTGAGCCACTGTATAATTTTTAAATACTTATTTTAATTAAAAATTCAATTAATTTAATAAAAAATGAAATCAAAAACGAAAATTCAAAAATTTAAATTAAACAAGTTTGAGGGCTGTGCCGAATCTTAAATTCCCTCCACCTAAATATAAAGAGAATTCCAGAAACTACAAAATTGTTGGTTCGATATCGATATTTAAAAGAGGTTTGCATAAGTTAATGTGTTTGTCGGAAGTAGCCTTATATGGGAGCCATGATCAATTATAGGCCGAACTTCATTAAATTCGGTACCAAGATTTTTATACATATGAGAGTAAACATGTCGAATTTCTTTACATTTTCACCAGAGTTAAGCTTTTTATTAAGTTTTATTGTTTTATTATTGGACTTACGTGTTCAAAATTTCATGGAATTATCCAGAATAAATATATAGAAAATACGGAAACAATTTTGACAAATATCAACTCTTTTGGAGGCTCATAGCTCTCGCTCTACTGAATCGATTTTACCAATTCTCAATACCAAACTGCTTAGGAGAATGATAAACGATTCTAAGTAAATTTAGATAATTATGGTTTTGTATTTTTGACGTGAAAGGGTTTTTTACACAGACAGACGGATATAGGACACGCAATGATTAAAAAACGCAGATTTAATAACACACCTGGGAGGAAGGTACCTAAAAGTTAATACATAAAAAAGGTTTTCACAGATTGTGATCAAATTGGGAAAATTACCAGAATCTGTGTTCTGTCCTAATGTCCACCTAACAAATTTTTCTAAACAAAAATCTCAAAAAACATTTTATTATCGATTAGAATCAAGACATTATTTGCTCATCAAAATAATTTCTCTATGAAACCATTGTGCATAAAACATATTTTTCATAGATCGCTGATTGTCGTAATACAGCAAAATAATTTGGAGACATTTTTGTGTGAGCCTTTCGATGGTACTGAATTGTCAAAAGATATTATGACAGTATGACATGCGTGATAATGAGTACACAGTGTGGTTTCTTAATAAGCAACAAATATTCTATTAAATTTGACTGCTTATCCAAATCTAAACATTAGAAAAATCCAAGTCATTTGTCGAGCTTTTGTCAATGGCAAATAAATTACTCGTTCAGCCTTTTCACCACCGTAACTTGTGCTGTTAATAGATGGAGGCTGGTTATTGTCTACTTCCCATGTTTTAAAAACAATTTTTGACACACTTACATTATTCTTACATTATTCAACCACTTAGTGCTCCGCCTAAGTTTGCATGTATAAGTACACCGAATTATTCTTGATCAAGTGAAACCAATAAGATAAAGAGTCTCTTTTTTTATGCTCTCCTAATTAATGTTAAAAACACAGACAATATAGCAATACAATAAATTATTATGCTTAAGAAGAATATTTTAGGTATCAAAAAACAACGAGAAGTTTTGTACAACAATTTCGAACAAGGAAAGAATGTTTAATTTTTTTTAATACATTGACTGTGCATATCTTGATGCATTTCGACACACTTCAAAATTGTTAAACAGCCGGAGCAAATTTCTATTACTGTCAAATTGCACTCCATCCATGGCGATCCTTTATTAATCAATACAATGTCCTGCAAATCAGAATAAATGTAAATTCGCATGTGCGATTGAAGACTATAGCGTACATGCAACCTCTATAAAATACATTTTTTATTTTAACGCAAGGACGTTTTAGCAAAACGTATAATCTACCAGTAAAAAAAACTCTAAAATCAACAATTTTACTCTAGATTTACAGCACAGAAATCAAAACTAAACTGAACTAAAAAAAAGTATAACTCGGCACAGGCTGAGGCTGTAATAAAATCTTGTCCATGTGCCAGAAGTTACACATGCAACAAATCATGTTCTAACATCATTGATGTATGTATGTAGTTGCATTCATTGCAGTTGTTGTTTACATTCCTACAGCTGCCCAGTTTTCAACTACAAGTTTTGAATGTTAAATCATGTTCGAAAAACAATAATTAAATATAAATATTCTTTTTTTTCCACTGCCTTGTGCTCATACTTATCTAAAAATCTAAAAGTCTTGTGGATCGCCACAACCTGTATTGGCCGCATTGAATTAGAGTTTGTTGTGCTGGAGTGAGTGTCTGGTCGTTTGGTCCGATTTTTTTTTTTTTTTTTAAATGTGTGAAATTATTTCATAATCGAACAAATTTTTATATTTGTTGAGTAATTAGATGGTTAGCTTGAACAGAAATGGAAGTATGAAGTGATGAAAGATTCATATCAATATGAAATTAGAAGAGAGTTGAGAAAAATTTGTCAGGACGGTAGGATTTTTTTTGTTTTGTTTCATTATTAAACCAATAGCACGTGACTATAATTACTTGTTATTGATAAATAACAGAGATTATGAGTGTTAAGGAGGAGAAGGTTGTAAAGTTCTTGTCCTTGTTTGAAATGTTTGAAAAGAAAGATGATAAGATAAAGTGTAAAACATACATAACATTTGCCAAATTCGTTTAGTGCAACAACTTCAAGATTCTATAATTAATATGAATTTAATAGCTATAATTAAAACCAGGAAGAAAAAACCCCTGTAACTAAAACAATATATTAGTGGCAACACATTTTCTAAAATTCTTGAGAGTATTCTAAATAATTTTGGCGTTTTTAATGTTTCGTTGTTGTGATGAAACCATTTTTTCTTTTAGACTTGTCCCTCGTTAGTGTGCAATTATGTGGGTTACCTTGTCATCAACATGCTCTCATAAAAGCGCATTTTGGCCATCTTTGCTGTGTAAAGTCAAAGAGCCACATTGCCGGTGTTGTGTAAAAACCACTCACGGATTTCATAACAGCCTGGTTATCAGTATTAATACTTATATCTCTGCAAAATATTTAAAAATATTGCATCCATCATTGAATCTAAATGGCATATTAGTTATAAATTACTCAATGAATATGCCACCACTAACCCTCCTTCACGTTTTTTAACCATCAGTGTAAATATACAGAAAGATTACACACGATTTTTGTTAAATAATTTTTAAGCTTGAGGTCACTTTTAATTCTTATCGATACTATAATGGAATGTGTTCTGCTGAAATTAGGGAACTTGTTCCTGAAACACGTAGTTTTTTACGTAATACACGTTCTTCAGTCAGGGCTCATCCTTTTGTGGTCGACTGGACAGTGGATCGCACAACACACTACAGGGAAAATTCGTTCTTTAGCCGTACCGTCCGTATGTGGAACAAACTCCCAACAGAAGTATTCCCTGCCACTTTCAATATAGGAAAATTCAAGTCAAATGTTCACAAACACTACTCCCGCTATCCTCCCTCCCGTAACCTATTTTCCTAGTTCCAACACAATGCATTGCATAAGTAGGGGTCATCCCCTGAGTGCTGGTCCAAGAAAAAAAAATATTTAGAATTTTGTTCAATAGGTGTCTGCTTTTTGAGCTAAGTTTTCTGTGTCTTTCTTAAAATTTATTCTTCTTTCTGATGGTACATTATTGATTATGTCCAAACAATATGTCATTCTTTCATATACATGCCTAAATAAATTTAACGCCAAATTTTGAAAGTTTTCCTCAAATATTGTATGAACAGTACAACTTCGATAGTACGGACATGCGCCAATTTATTTCGAATACCTACATATAATTACTTATTTTAATAATTTAATATAATATGTAATTAAATATTATAGTTTATGGTTTTTTAATAAATTATTGTACAATGCATGTATGTACATACGATTAAATTCACTTAGATTATTTCAATATTTTCACCTACTATAGTCCGGATTGTCGAAGTTGCACTGTACTGTATACACATCTTTCAGAAACTTCCTTAACATTTTCCTCCTGTAACTAAGAGTTGCTTATGCCCTCATGTTTACCTGTTGCATGTTACAATTGGCAGATATTTGTTGGATAATAATATTTAAAACCAATACAACACAATTTGATCATCTCAATTTATGGTTAATAAAATATTATGCAAAAAATGTGTGTTTTTTTATTTAAGCCAGTCATTTACGAAATGATGGAAATCATCGTGATGCAGTCAGTCGCACAAAGTCAGTATTACAGTTTAAATCATACTCTTGCGTGTTCTCATCTTAACAAACCTGCAATTACCAAAAATATGTATAAAAAAGAAATAGAAACAAATATGGATGTTAGAAAATATTAGAAATAAGACAAAAAAAAGGCAGGCGTAATAACAAGATGAAAATTTGTTACTTAAACAAACTTAGTTCTATTTAAGGTTTAATGCATTTAGTTAAGAGTAAGTATCGGCTATTTGGCCGCTTTTGTTAGTTGGTTGTTAGAGGTTGAGTTCTAATCTTTAAAACACGCACATGTCTTAAAAGGTTAGAAAACAAAGTAAAACAAGTCAACCGCCGCTGTATAGATTGTTTTTTTTTTCTCCAACTTAAGTTTTAGTTAGAAATTTTGGCATATCGCTTAAATTTTTTTCTATATTATTTGTTTTAGTATTTGGTTTTAAGTCAAAGGCGTTTTATTATATGTTTAAACTTTACAATAGTAAAGCAAGCTTAAACTCTAGTCTACTGTGGTCAAGTACCAAAGAATTGCTTGCATTCATTCAACTTTGTTTTAGCAATGTACCAAAAAACAAATAGAAATATTGTACTACTATCCAAAAAACAAAAAAAAAAAAAACATTCTATGGGAGTCTATTTTAAACATTTCATACAGATCTTTAATCTGTAATTTAGCCATAAGCCAAAATAAGTAAAGAAAGCAACAAAAAAAAAACTAGCCAAAGAATTTGTTTTTCCAATCCTCTGTTTCTATTGTAAAAGTAGTAATTTCAATATCGACTAGAAATTACGGAAAATTCATTTGTTAAACATACACAAGCCAGCCAAAAATGCCTTCAAATGCCAGTCACTGTTTGTTCATTTGTTCAAAGGCATTATTTAGATAAAAAATAAAATAACAAAATTATTTTTATTTACTTTTTATTTTTATTTTGTCGATTTGGAGGTGCTGGCTGTAGAAATGGTTGTTCGTCTGGTTGGAGTGTTGGTTGGTGGTGGTGGTGCAAATGGTGGCAATGTTAATAGAAATAAAACGGTAAATCAACGCCTTTTATAGTTTGTTTGACATTTGGAAAATTTAACATTTTAATTAAGAATTGTGCAATTGTTTTTTTTATTATTTGTTCATTTTTATTGCTTATTTTCGCAAAAGAATTTGAAATATGTAAGTAAGAATTGTTTGGAGCTGGATATTGTGCTTCTAATAGAGTTTTTTATTTAATATATTGATAACTGTCTAAAAGAGTGGTTTTTGTATTTAATTTTATTGCAATCAATAGAAAACTCCACTGGTAGAATACATGTTCACGGCAGTTATGTCGAAGACATTCGATCATAATCAATTGACTTTAATAAATGATTCCTTAAATTTTATTCTGATGTGCCATTATTAAAGTGAATTTTATTACAATTTTAATTATTATAGTTTTCCAATAAATAGTAAAGTGAAATGGCAAATATTATGCAAAATTTCATTAAGTCTGCTTTCACGCTCTTCAATTCTGACTCGTCAAGGCAACTATTTTTGCATGAGAAGGGAAAAGGGAACACATTTTCTTATTTCCTTTTGTTTTTCTAATTTTCATGCATATTGATTTGCATTAAAAAGTGCGAAAATTAAATTGACGTGTGTAAATGAAATGGCAATTTCAAAAGAGAATTCATTGTTCCAATATTTAAGAAGTTCGACCCATGATTTATCATAGCTGCCGTATAAGAACCATATCCGAAAAACATTTTAAACCACAAAAAAGTCTAATAAATATCGACATCGAACCAACTTTTATATGGATGAGAAAACATATTAATATCGGCTGCTGTCCCTTTTTTATACTCTGTGGCTTTACTTGTTGTGAATATGAAAAAATGTTCTTTTAATTTTATAAATTGTTAAATTACACTCAAGATTATTATGAACATCACACAAACTCTGTAAATTATAGTAAGAATCGTTATTTAAATTAATTATAAATGGTAAAAATTAGTTAAAATTTCTAAATATTTAAAATAAATTTTGTTGGTCGTATAAAAAAAAATTCACACTAAGACTGAAAAGAAATTCTAGTCCTAAAACCAGAGTAATTTTTGTATTTCTTATTACGTTTAGTTGGGGGGGGGGTATTTAAGATTCGGAAAAGCCCTCTAACTTGTTTTTTATTCTTAATATATAAGTATATTAGTTTCGATTTAGATGAAAGTGATTTACTATTGATTTAAATATTTCCAAAAATATATATAATTTAGGCCACTAGTATTTATTATATTTTTTATGATTTTTTTAAATATTCTTGCTCTCGAAACACCATTTCCCACCATATTTTATATAATACAGTCATGGTTCAAATTCGATTTGGTGGGCCATTAAAAGTCTTAAGTCAAAAAAACTTAACATTGAACATTTGCCACCCAATATTTTATTTTATGACCATAACTGTTATAACTTCACAAAACTATTAACCATAGAAATCATCAATAAATTAATAAGGAAATAACAGCAAAACTTCTATCAGATAAATAAATAAAAGAGTTAAAAGCCATATAGAAACACTTTATGAGTGAATTTTTAGAAAATGTTTTAAATTAAAATTGAGATGTTAAAAGAATTGAAAATGATAAACCAGCATTTGTTTTGTGGCATTTGAATTTTAATGAAAGAATATCTTAATAATATTTCAGCTTTTCAAAAATCATAATTATCATCATCATAAACAAACAAACCCTATTTTATATTCTATAACATGCTAGTACAGAAATGTATTGTATTTTGTATATAAACCATAAATATTGTATAGAGTAGATAGATAACTATGACTGCCAAAGGTAGACGGAAGAAAAGATATTTAGGGCTTAAGGTGTAATTAATTTTTTTTTTCTTTAATTCTTTGTCTAGTATTCTTACTTATGCTTAAATATTTATGTATGTTTTAACTATTTGTACAATGTACATCATGCTCATGAAGAGTTTTAGTTTTATTTTTATGTTTTCCATCTTCTTATAACTTCCCTGTGAATTTTTGTGAAATAAAATAGCAGCAGATAAATTAAACGCAGAATACTCGGCAGATATATGGGTATTTAAACAAAAAAAAAAACAGTTGCAATAACTGACTGAACATCAAAATAGATATAAATCAGTTGCTGTTTTGTTTGACTTTTTGTTATTCTTTCATTTACCTTTTGTATCTCTGTTGTCTTTTTATCACTTAACTAAGATTTAACAAAATGTTCTTTTATCTGTTTCAAAATCATTTGCAATGATTGTTACACGGGAGTCACTGCTGTTCGTTCCCTCTATAAGAAAACTTAAGAACCTAAACAACTGCAAACTAGAGTGGGATAAATCTTAAAAAGAATCTTACAACTTACAATATCATGAATGTTAATAACAGTTGCGAAACTTGACTGTGTAGATGGAAGTTTCTACAAATATGTAGAATTGTACATAGTTACCAGTTTCGTTTCATATTAAATTAAAACAAATTAGGAGGATGCAACAATGAAAACAAAAAAATTACAAGAAAATTTAATTTGTTTAAACATTGTTTTTCAAGGGAACTTCTACAGTGGTTAAACTAATGCAAAATTTAATCATTACTTGAACTTCTGGAAGAACTTTATATATTGTGAGTGTCAAAATAAAGTCAACACCACATATTATGAAAAGAAACGCTTCATTATATTAATACAAATATTACATTAGAAAATTATATTGCATAGGTCTATACAAATTTAATTGATTTATTTGTAAAAAAGATAATTTGTCATTAAAAGAGATAAAGTTGTGACGTGGTGTAAGGAAAACATCAATTGAAACTCGTCAAATCATAAAAGACTTAAGGTATGTTCACACATGACAAATATTTACTCTTAGAATGTACAATAAAATAAAATTATAGACAACTATAGCAAATACAATACCGTAGAAAATTTGCCTGTAAAATTTGGAAGTACATAAAAGCAAAGCCAACATCTAGAGCTGTACAAATATCTGAAAATGTTATGAAAACTTCTGGAAAACCTGTTCGAATACGATTAAAAGAGCTTTGCATCAAAATGGTCTACATGGTGGAGTGCCACGTAAGAACAACCAAACCAAATGTGTGAATTTTACAAAAAACTTTTGTATATATAAACCACAGAGTATACAGAGGTGACAATATTGACGTTTCGAAAGAGTTACAATGAGATTATAAGGCAGTTCTCTTAAAAAGAGAAAGAAAATATTTTGTGGTAGTATGTTGGTAATGTGAAAAAGCAAAGCACTATAAACAAACAATTTGAGTTAGAATATTTTAATTATAACTCAAATAAAGGTTTCATACATTTCTCAACCTGTTGTGCTTTCAAGTACGAAAGCTCTTAAAAAATCACTCTTTACAATGTTTTACCTAATTTTAATATGCTTGTTTACTTCATTTTGGAAAGAAAAATCTAATACTTTTCCGTTAAAATTTAATTATCTTTTTTATGTTTCTTATTTTTATAGTTAGTGTTAATGTGTTGCATATATTTTGTTTAACTTACTTAAGAGTTATCCAATATATTTTGTTTTATAGTATACTTATATGTATAATGTATAATAAAATATTTTTTTAACAATATTAGGTGTTTACTATATATTGACGCTCACAGTTCATAAAATTTCTTTAGGAAGATTTTTATATTCATACCTTCTATGAAATTCCATTAAAAAAAAGTTTTTTGAACTAATAATAACTAGAAAAAACGGTTTTGAGAACCACTGTTCTTTGTTTGCTTTTAACTTTATTTACTTATGAAAGTCATTAGGTTTACTGCATTGTTGTAACATGTTTAATGTAAATGTAGTGCTGTTATTGTTGTTGGTGCTGCACTCCAAATGCGCTTTTCTGTTGCATGTTCTTCATTTGTACGAGTGGTGGTGAAGTTCCATCGAATGAAAATATGCATTCAAATAATTTCCGGCTTTGTCATGAAGTTTTGTTATATTTTGTATTTGAATAAGAACAACAACAGTAAAAAGAAGAAAAATGAAGTTCAAAACATTACAAGAATATAAAATGTTCCGTAACTATTTCGCGCCTTTTAGTTTTAGTATTTCTATACAGAAATAATAACAACAACAACGACAATACAAATAACGTTCTTATTCGTAATGCAGCACGCCCGACCCACCTTTTTCTTGAACATTTTTTTTTTTTTTGTTCTGCTGATTTTGATTTCTTTGATTTTTTGGTGTCTTTGTTGTGCTCTAAGACCTATTTACAAAAAATCTTGTACGATTTTTCTTCTGTTTGTCGTTTTTTTTTTTTGTAGAGTTTTTGTGAGAGCAGTACTTCCTTAAACATGTTTAACAGATGGCAGATTAGCACCCTAAAAATTGTGTTTACCAACGCGATTCAACAGTTATTTGTAGCTGTTTGTTAATTTTTTTTTGGTGTAGTTATATTTTTGAAAATAATTTTTCTTTGTTGAACTTTAAATGTATCTAAAATTTGCATACTTTTGTAATTATTTAAATCTTGTACTTTTTGTGTTTTTTTTTATTAAATGAAAAAGTTTGTTTAAAAGGTCATTTAAGTTACACAGAATTTGTTTCAACAACTAATTTTCACAGAGTTAAAAAAGTAGGCATACAGAATTTTCTTAAGACTTCAATCGATAACTTTTCCTTCAGTAACTTTATTCTTTATTAGCCATACAAATATACATACATATATGTTCAGTTCACAATTAATGTTGTAGTGTCGTAGGAGTTGTACGTCGTCTGAATTTACAATAGTTGTACAAATGTTGTTGATAATTTCTTGTACAAAACCTACAACATTTTTATTTTTTTTTTTTCGAATGTTGTATGAAAGTTTAGGTGTTGCCAAAGGTTGAAATATGTATTGTATACACCTAATTCTGTTTTTACACGGTCTTTTTTACACGGTTTTGATTTAATACGGTTTGAAAATAAACAAGTTTTACATTTTTTACACGATTTTATGCCATTTAGCACGATTCAAAATCTTTTGGGCTTCAATTTTTTTTTTTTGGTTAAATTTAATTTGTGCAAAATATGTAGTGCAGAGGGGGGCTTTCAAGCCACATAAAAATTTATATTTTTGAATTCTTGACTTTTTACATAATTTAACTAATATATATGGAAATACAGTTTAGCTTAAGTCTACAAGTAACTTATTTTTAATTCGATTTATATTTTTTATTTTTTTAATGGTCATTTAAAAGTCATTGTGTTCAAATGCGCCCCCCCATACGGTGCAGCTTTGAACTAGGCTGGGGCAGTTTTGAACGGTGATTTTTTCTTGTAAAGCTTATGCCTAAAAATAACATAAACAGTTGTGTTTTTTATATATATAATAAAAACGATTTATTTATTAAGAAAAACATAAACATTAACAATTAAAAAATAAACAAATTCAAATCAAAAATAAGTTTTATATTATTAAGACGGAAAAGGCCTTGCGATTTCAGGTGATATTACATTTTCCTTTAAAGCATCATGATTGGCATTGGATTCGTCATTTTCAGAAAATCAGGTTGATAAATTAACATGTTCAAAGGTGCCCCTTTTTCTTTGTTCAAATCTGAACTGGCATGCCATTTCACGGAAATTTATAATAAATATTTTTTTTTTCATAAATATCAAATAACTTAACTTAATTTTGTTTGAAATTAATTTTTGACTGCAATAAATTTTTTTCACGAAAGAAAACGATCACTGAATACTTCTTACACTCTTGCAAAAAAAAAAAATAAAAACATTTAAATGACACTGCGAAAACTTGTTCACCCAACTACATTCGGTCGATGACTGAAAAAACTAGCAAAAGTTGTTAACGTTGCTAGAAAACAAGGTTGCCATGTGAAAAACTCGGTTAAGGGTCGGAAAAAATATTTAACTGAGATTTTATCAATATAGTTCAAAGGTGCCCGTGGTATAAACGTGCCTCCTCTCCCCTATATATGTTCATACCGCAAATTTAGGGGAACTATCTTTTCGTGAATAAAAGCAAATTTACTGGTCAGAGCAATTGTAAATTTCACAAATTTGGGAGAATTTCCTTTTAGTGCATATAAGCAAATGAAATTGTCATACATTTTTTTACATTACGTTTAAGCTTAGAGTGCATATCTTTTTTTTTTGCTTTAATAATTATGCTTGTGTAAAAACACATTGTATACCTACATGTATGTATGTATGTGATTTAATATGGTTTCTCACTAATTTCAATAGGTTTTTGAGATAAGGAACCAATCACCTATTTTGCATACGATCAATGTCTTTTTTACACGGTTTTTTACACGAACTTTCCTGGCGCAAATTACCGTGTTAACACAGAATTAGGTGTATTTGTTTTAAAAATATTTATCTTTTGTCATTTTGAAGGTTTGACAACATAAACATACGGCATTGCTCAAAATTGTGTTCACAATCAAATAATTGTATCAACATACAATATCACTTGTGAATTGAACAATAAGTAATTTTTGCTTCATGAGAATTTATTATTTTGCGTTTTTTTTTTCAATTAAATTTAATAAATCAAACCAAAGTAATTAATCATTTCAGTTTGTGTATTTTAAACAACAAGTCATTGAACTTTGCCAACTATATTTTTCTAACTACACAGAATTTCTTTAATTTTATAATAAAACCAAATTAACCAGTAACCTGTAATTAAATTCCTCACAAGCTGTAATTTTTCTCTTACCAGCAACTGTTACGCAGTAAGATTATTGCTTTACAATACACTTTTCTAGCCCCCTGAAACGGTTAAAATTAACAGATTTGTTTATTTTTTAATAATACCATACTTAAGTATTTTTCTCCAAATTAAATAGCAGCACTTTTTTTTGTTAAATAAGATTTTTTTTCTCAAGCGATATAAATCTCTTTCAGAAAAACAATTTTCTGCAATATTTTCTCCGAATTGTAGCAAAGTAGTGTAAAATTTGAAAACTAAAAAACACTTTACTTTTTAATCTTATTGCTAATTTTCTCACCATTTCAACTTAATCTATGGAGCGAATGAATAGTTGATGATGATGATAATGATGATGATGATGTTGACGATGACGATGATGAATATAAACTGCAACGAAACAATCCAAAGGCACAAGTGCAACCTTGTATGGGATACACAATTTGACCGCATGCCGCCACAGTATGTAAATGAAATTAAAATATAAAATAAAGAGAAGTAAGTGTTGATTTCTAAAGAAAGAAATGTATGGAAGCAAAAACTAGAATCAGAAGCAGGTTGGTCTTTTGTTTGGTTGGCAAATGTTAAGAAAATACAACATTTATTTATGGTAATAAACAAATTTTTACACTTTTTATTGCGAAATTGGTAACAGAAAAACAAGGAGTAGCTGCTTTATTAAAAATTGTTGGTGATATGGATGAAAACAAACTGAAATTAGCCCTACAATAACAATGTCAAAGCACTATTACAAGCTATATTTAGCACAGAAAATAATTAATAGAATAGATATAATATGAAAATGTCAGTTCCTGTTCATTTACTATTGTCAGTTTTAAACAGATTAAGGTCTAAACAAATACATAGTATAATCAATATTTCTAAGTATGTTGTGATATCTGACCTGCTATTACTCCTTCTGTACATGTTTCCATGTCGTAAGATATATTTATACGCTATTTTCAGGTCTTAAGGCATCACTACCACTACTTTTTTACGCAATTAACCCACAGTAGAGTGCAGCAGTAAATTTTCCTAAGTACCCTGTAGTTTTAAAACTGCCAATGACCAACTTCTACAGTTTTAAGTTACGATAGTAATTTGTATTGAGATTTGTATGTTTTCTTAGAAAAGTAGTCAACAAATTATTTTTCTTATAATTATTAAGGAGTTTCCTTCAGGCAAATTTGGTCAAATGTTTGTTTCCAAACGTAAATAAAACTACTTTACTAATCTATGGTAGAGTTAATTGTTCCTATGTAATCTAGAAACTTTTAATTACGCTTCACTTTAAGAAGTAATTAATTATAATATGGTAAGTTCAGTTGATGTTGTATGTTGTAAACTGCGAATACGATTTACAACACTTATCGGCTTAATCGTAAGAAAAATGCATATTGTGTTGTAGTCGAGACAACACAACATTTTAGTGTTCTCAACGATAATCGGGGCCTAAGATTCAAAAAACTTACTCTCCGTGTAGGTAAGTCAACAATTTGTATACTCAGCAAACCAATTCTTATTTGCACATGAATTTGTCTCGTGTGGACAACTTTTGTCGATTTTATGCTGTAGGAATACCTGCTGTTGATATTATAAGAATACCGTTGTTCGGATATTTGTTCGTACAATGTTGTCTGCCATCAAGTATCACTTTCAAACAAAAAGAACCGTCATAGTAAAAAAATTACAAAGAAAATTATGGACATGAACATCAACACTTTTTCCCCACATAGAAGAATATGAACAAATTTCTGTCTGTAATTCTGCCAAGGTTTGATTTTGTTCGCTGAAAGCATTGGGCGTTCTAGAAGTAGAGTTTGAAATTGAAGAATTTAAGCATAAGATAGGTCTAGCTGGCACCATTAACTAGTGATTCTTCTAGTGCATCGTAAATAAGATCACCCAGGCCAGCTAAAAAAAAGCTTTAAAGGTACGGTCGCACTTGGCAAATCTTTGCCGAAAAAGACGTAACCACTAACAAGTATTTTATTTGATAATGTTTGATCTTGCAAAACTCTTGTAACAGTAAACAGCGTCAAAAAAATTTGTGCTAAAACAAGTGGTTTTGCTTTTTTGAGTAAATATTTGCACAAGTGTGACCGTGCCTTAAGGCTAAGATTTTGAAGCGTTACTCGATAAAGATTTTTGTCAAACCTAACAAGAGTTTGCAAAATCATCAATAGGTACTCAAGCAGCAAAACGTTTTTGTAAGCAGCAGTATTCATACAAAAGCAGGGAAATTGGCTAGCATATGTATTTAAGCCAAGAGATGCTGAAAAACGATTTAGCATGTTCGAAATACATACTGCTTAAACGCTATAAGAGAAAATTATTTTTCCACTACATAATTACTTGTAATGCAAAATGGATGTATTACGATAAAAGATCATATGTGAAGCCCGGCATGGATACTAAAGCCAAATAGCCATGGCGCCAAAATAATGCTCTGTATATGCTGAAATTTTGACATGAAAGCGTAACGTGACTTGACAACATGACAACGTTTGGTCACATGTTCGAAAGTTTTCCAAGGCAAGACATCCAACTAGTATTTGTTTGGATCGATACAGAACGCATTCTCTGAGATACGCTTCACTTCAGAGCAGGTTATCCGACAATGGAAAAACAATTCTCAATTAATTACCTACACAGTGAAATGTTCGTGTTAAATTCATTATTCCAACTTTATTCCAAATTTATAGTAGTTGTTAGTGACATAATCTTAGTTCCACATACTACAGGGTAATCACTCAAGTACTCAGAAGCTTACAAACTTTAAACACATTCGTACATAATTTCATACAATGTATAAATAGTATATTGTATCTTAATAGAAAAAAAATTACAGTTTTATTATTGTAATGTTTGCTATGAAACCCTTTTAAATCGCCCATTCTTTGTTACATTCGGTGGTTGTTATCTTAGTATTCATTCCCCTTCTTAAGCTTAAGACTTGCAATAGTTCTTGTGTAGTTGTTAGCGCTAGTACATAATACCAAGCCAAAAGATGGAATAGCTAACAGTAAATTTTAAAATTATAGCTTAAATTAAGTTTTAGCAATAAAAAAAAATACACAAACCAGAAACAAATAAAAAATAAAAAAAAACAATTTAAAACAAATTGTAGCAATGATACTCGTAATGATCATTAAGAGTCGCATAATCTGCCAAGATCATTATTACGACAAAAAAGATAATGGCGATCAAGATACATAAAATGTAAATCGAAATTGAAATTTCTAACCAAAATTTATCTAACCCATCCACCTATCCATTCATCCATCCAGCTACTTACTTGCAATAACATTTTGTTTTGAAATTCTAGCATCATACTTGTAATCTGGCACCATTTGAATAATCTGAGATGGAAAGACTTCATCATTTGTCAGTGTGGTGGTTTAATTTAATGATGGTTTTACAATTTTTAATAGACAAAAATTACTCTACAAATTTGTTTCCTAGTTTGTTCAACTCAAGTTTATGTTTTAAAACACATACTTGTTGTTTGTGCATGTGGTAGTTTTGTATTTATTATTGTTTTTGAAATTGTTGCAAGCTGTTAATATGTGCATAAAATGCTGATTGATGTGTATATAACTCTTCTAATCAAATATACGATACTGATTATTCCATTATTTATATTGACTTTGTGTGACATATTCACATGTTTCAATTCGTATCAACCATTTTATTACAAATTTTAGTCCTTATACCCTACACCACCATAGTGGGGAGGGTATATTGGGTTTGTGCTGATGTTTGTAACGCCCAGAAATATTGATCCAGATAAAGTATACCAATCGACTTAGAATCACTTTCTGAATCGATTTAATGACGTCCATCCGTCCGTCTGGCTGGCTGGCTGTGCATGTAAAGATTGTGCGCAGAGTACAGGTCGCAATTTTGAAGATATTTCGATAAAATTTGGTACATAACATTTTTTTTCGGCCCAAGGAAGGATGGGATTGAAACTGGTGGAAATCGGTCCATTATTTCACCTAGCCCCCATACAAATGTCCTCCCGAAATTGGGGTTTACCGATCATAAACGCTTGAATTATGCAAGTATCCAAACATATTTCACCGCAAATGAGTAGTAAATGAAGCTAAATCACATCTACAAATTTTGTGCAGATTGGTCCGTAATTACTCGTAGTTCCCATATAAAGTCCACTTCCGAAAATCACTTTAACAACCATAACTCTCAAAAATTTTGGTATCCAAATAATATTGAACGCAAATATATTTCATATGTATGCAAATAATACGGTACAATATTATTATGATCAGTCCATACTTACTCGTAGTTCCCATATAAGGCCTATATCCGAAAATCACTTTAACGACCATAAATTTCTTAAAAATGTTGGTATCCAAATAAAATTCAACACAAATAAGTTTCATATATACAGAAATTATGACACCTAATTGTATAATTGTCGGTCCATAATTAGTAGAAACTCCCATGTAAGATGCTTTACGTGATTCACTTTAACCTCCATAAATCTTTTAAAAGTATTTATATCGATATAAAGTTTAACACATATAATATTTATATTCACAGACATCATGACACTAAATTTTTTGATGATCGGTCCATAATAGGTAATATCTCCCATATAGCGCTCGTTTTTGAAAAACTGTTTTATACATATACTGGGTGTAGGGTATTATATGGTCGGGCTTGACCGACTATACTTTCTTACTTGTTAATCTTAGAAATTACTAGCAGAATTACACGCAGAGAAAAAATATTGCTGTGCATGTTTACCACAACTATTTCAACATTTTTAAATATGTTTTATGATCACTGTTATCATTTATATGACTTCTGTAACCATGATAAGGTTAAGTTTATCACTTAAATGATTAAAGCAATCATATTTTTATATATATATATATAATTAACAAACACAAACTGCGAAGCTTTTTGGCTTATCTGCAGAAAACACCCAGAGTCTTTGGCGGGAATCGAACCCGCAAACCTTTGACTGATGGTCTGCAACACTATCGCCTAGTCTATCGGGGCACCATATATATATATATATCATTTTAGCAATTATGTAATGTTTCTGGTAATCAGTTTTATGATGAAATCAAAGAACAACAAATTATGATAAATGGATTCATCATAAACATGATTGCAACAAATATATACATAGTTACTACAATCGTATATATAGTATGATTGTAATAATCATCTGAATCGTAACTTAACATTGTTGCAAAACTTGTAAAAATGTTGTGGTAAGCATGTACAACTATATTTTTTTCTCTGTGTATACATAGTGATTTGTTATTAAACTAAAAAAATTAAAATGAGTAAAAATAGAAACTTTTAAACTACTTGCAGTGCAACTTTGTAGTGTTTCTAGCCATACATTGAACGATTTTAAATTAAAATAAAAGAATAAACTGAAACTCTTAAATAACTGACAGCATTCGTTTGTAACAGCAACGTGATTTTGTTTATTTATTACACATTCAGTTGCTTTCTTTATCAAAATATAAAAAAAACAGTATACTTTGGATTTTTTTCCATTATTTTTCTTTACTGATTCTTGTGCTGTCTTCGGTATGAGAGTAAATGGCCACAAAACGACCTCATAACGCATTTCTCCTAACCCGGGAAGTTTACCTTCAATGTAATTGAGAAAAGTTCAAGGAATTTTCATTATTATGAAAATGTTATTAGACGAAAGCGTTTCTTTCAATTATCTATACATAGATGAAGAAATGTTGCCATGTTACGAGGGTAAATTAAAAAGCTTTTTTTAAATTTCACAAGTTATGTTATACATATTAATCTGAAATCAAATGTATATAAATTCCAGTCCGTACTATTGGATGTATAACTTAAAACTACGAGATTGTTAAGTTATACAGCTAATTTTGTTTGAAAACATTTGTACAATATTAATTTATGCAAAGTATTGATCATTATTAGCTATGACCTTTGAACATCTTTCTGGAAACTTTCTTTCCGCGCCAAAAGAACTGCTCATCTTTTAAGGCTAAAAACATATCCAGCCAATTTCTGATTTCCTTTCCTGAAATGAAGCGTATCCCAGAGAGACCGTTCAGCATCGGTCGAAACAAACAGTAGTCGGACGGGCAAAAGGAAACAAATCAATTACATTCGGTACAGGTTCTCTGTGATGATCTGACGATAGGACCTTACAATTCTTGACTAGCCTAGCGATATTTTATTCCATGTCAAAATCATCGATGGCCACCTTAACAATAAGATTTGGTGTGCTTCAGCCAACAAAGCGTCATATGCAGGAAGTTTTGCCTTTCATTTTTAATATAAAAAAAGTTCCGCTGAAGCATCGGTTTCAACTTACTATGGGAGCTGGTTTGAGCTGTTCAAAAGTGCTAATTTTGACATGGCTTACAAAAATCGCCTAGACCAGTCAAAATAGACCAATAATTGGAGGCGTTACTCCATGAAGATTGTTGTCACACTCAACAAAATCTTGTAAAATTATTGGTAGCTAATTAAGCTTAAATTTTTAAATGTGTGCGAGCAGCAGAATTCATCCAAAAGCAGGGATATTAGGTACCACATGAATTGAACACGAAATACCTTAGCAGACGATGTTGCATGTCCGAAATGCTGCCTAAACAATATAAAAGGAAACAAATTTTGCCCAATTTTTATATAAATTCCGGGTCGTTCCATATTTGACATTTCAATAAATTTTGATTCAGTTCAGTTCAAATTTTCAACCCTTCAATTTTTGTGAAATTTATAGAATATTTTTTACTCCTAGCTTTGAATTAAATGATGTATGAAACGAGCTAAAACCAACATAGACAATTGAAATACACATAAAGTTCGTTTTTAACGAAAATTTACAAAAGCTCTTTAAATATATAACGACTAGCTAAAACCCGGTGCGCTTCGCCTATGATTAATTGAAGAGTTAAAAATATATTATTTTGTAAATATTATCTACACTTTTTCTTACAGATTAATTTTTATTCTATCTTGTGAAAGGACATACGAAGGTTTATCATTATACCCTCCACCACCATAATTGGTGAATGAGGGTATATATAAGTTTGTCATTCCGTGTGTAACACTGAGAAATACGCATCTGAGACCCAACAAAGTGTATATATTCTTGGTCGCTGCAAAATTCTCAGCCATGAAATTGAGCCATATTCGTCTGTCTGTTTGTCCGTCTGTCTGTCTGTGTAAAACACTCTCACCTCCAAAAGACACAACCAAAATCAACAAAGTTTACAAAAGACCGTTTATAGTTCTCCTCAGCAGTTTGGTATTGTAAATCAGCAAAATCAAAAAAAATTTTGTATCTGTCAGTCAATAATTGGCACTGGCTCCCGAATTAAGTCCATTTCCGAGCATATTAAACAACCATACAACTCTTGTAAATAACGTTATTGAGATGAAATGCAACCATAATAAGCCTCAAATATGTAGAAACCACATTAGTGGATACTGGATTTAGAAGCTATCAGTCCTTAACTGGTCCAATTCTACTATGCCAGCCATAAATGTTTTGTAAATAATATTATTGAGATCAAATTCCAACAAAAAAACCTCACCTTATATCTTTTTCTTTTTTATACTCTGTTTTATACTCTGTTTCTTAACTTGTTTTGAATATGGAAAAATGTTGTTTTAATTTTATAAATTGTTAAATTACACTCAAGAGTATTATGAAAATCAGAGAAACTCTAAAAATCATCTTAAGAATTGATAATTACATCAAATGGTCAAAATAAGATAAAATTGCAAAACATTTAAAATAAATTATGTTGCTCGTAAAATTGTCTTTTAAAAAATCATAAGAAAATTTGCACTAAGACTTAATACAAAACAAAGAATAAGAATATTCTAGTCCTACAACCAGTGTAGTTTTTGTATTTCTTATTACGTTTAGGTGGAGGGTATTTAAGGTTCGACACAGCCGAATATTGCACTCTAACTTGTTTTATTGAGAATTTATTTACGGCGCAAGTGCAATTGCTCTATATTTTTAGCAGTTTTCTTGATGATGTTCGAATCCGGTCATATTTTTCCACATATATGATAAATAATATTTACATGTTATTAATCACTTGTTAATGTCAAATATTTTCTAACGCCGACTAGTTACGATTCCAAATTTATTCCTAAAATAACATTTATATCATTCAAGATATACGAATTTTAGTAATAATTCGAAAGGACGGCGCTAAGCGCATTTATACCATAGATTTTAGGTTTATATGTTCTATATACTATTTTAAGATTCTAACTATTGCCTTTTATATGATATAGGAATTCCCCTATTTTCCTAAACTTAACAATTTATGATTCATATGTAAATAAGCCGTATGAGTGGTAATTTTTATTAGTTTCCAAAAAGGCAGATAAACTTAAAGTTTTTATTCTAGCTTCATTAGTTTTGGAGATAGGCATTTACCATTTTTATCCATTTTTGGTCGTTTATCGCCCTTAACGTTCAGTTTTCCAAAAATCCCTTATTGGTGGATCTTTATGTTGTAAAAGGAATTCATTAACCGAATTTTAAGTTTCTCGCTTAAGCGGTTTGGACTGTGCAATGTTGCATGTATTAGTCAATTAGTCAGTCACGTTACTCTTTTATTAATACAAGGTGGCACAAAAGTAAACTTCCGATGTTTTTTGGTTGTCACCGACCGATTATTGGTCAAATAAATAGTCAGCAATATTCCGCGTTCTGGAGCAGTATAGCGTAACATTGTTTATTAACGTGTATTTCGCATGTGTTTACTACACAAATGTCAAAACAGAACTGACATTAGGGGCCTCGCAAAATTTATAGCATTTTCTGATAGGAGGATTACTTTTACGCCACCTTGTATATGTAGATATTCTTGAAAAAACATTATTTACATAATAAATACAAAATACAAATAATAATTTAACAAATGAACATAATAATTATTTTACAATAACTTAATGATTTACCCTCGTAACTTAAAGTATGTGTGTATGTATTGAAGAAATGCTGACAGTAGCAGAAATAATATTAATAAATTGTTTAAGATTATATAATTTGTTATATTCATAACATACACATTGTGTTAGAAAACTGTGTTGTAAACGTTAGAAACAAGTTGATCGGTATTAAAATTTAGACGTACGGATCATTTGAAGGCTGTTTCTAAATTGTACATCTATATTATAAAAAATGGTGGTGCATTATAATTACGGTGACCATTTTTGGGAAAGGACAAATACAAAATTATGTTAAAAATGAAAAGAAAAACAGAAAAAATAATCATATAATATATGTATTATTATTATTATAAAATTAAGTAACAACAAAAACAAGTCTTCTTGACTAGAATAAAAAGTTTTTATATATTATAATTTAAAAAAATAAATTTGGTTTTATAAACAGTCTCCTTGACTAAGGCTAATAAAAAAAAAATTGAAAATAACTACATAAATGATAAATTTAGTTATGAAGTTTGATATTTTTCACAGAATGAATTTTTTTTTAAACATTTGGATTGTTAATTAAAAATCCTTTAAATTCTGAGCAATTCATTTTAAAATTTCATTTTGTAATTAATAATGATCCTAAAGTATTTACTATTAATTGCGATTTTTCGGTGGTCCAAATATTATTCATTATTGAAAACACTCTCTCGATAGCAGCATTTGAAGCTGGTAGACATAGACAAAATTCAACAAGTATCAATATATTTGTATATGCAATCACATTTGTTTTAAAGTGATTAAAAATTTCAATCCATCTTTCATCTACTGATATATTTTTTACCCTCCATTCTTCTATTTTTTCATTATTTGCAAAATTTTTCACGCAGCTCACTTCATCAAATAAATCTTCATTATTTATTTTTAAATCATTTCTAAATTCATTTAGATAGGATAAAGTTTTTTCAATCTTGTCCCAAGATAACATATTTCGTAACAATATCCAGTCTAAAATTTCTACATCTCTAAAAGCTTTATCCCACTGATTTAGGTAATCAATGCATGTTTGGTAAAAATTTGTTATATGTTCTTTAGTTATTGTTTCATCAAAATCATTACTTTTCTGTAATTGGAGAATAATATTTTTGACGGTAAGGGGTAAAAACAGTTCCTTTTTCCGTTCGACCAATTTAAATTTTAAATCTTTTAAAATAGTTGAAGCCTCAGACATTGAAATATTTTGTGATTCTACATTAAGAATAGCTTTATGAAATGTTGAAGCTTGGCTATATGCAAAAGATAACCATAATTCAGCACAAGGATTCATAAAAAAATTTCGTAATATTGTCGGACATTTTGGTTGAGACATAAAATATAATTTTAAAGCTTCAAATAGTTTTATGATTCTTTCCAAATCAGGCATTAAAGTCAACTATCGAGTTTTGCTATGTCCTAGTAACTTTTTATATTCTATTTCAATATCTTCACATATTTCTTTGAAATTTTCAATTCTAACTGCCAGATTATAGGAAATTTCCCATATCCCAGTAAACAAATTTTTCACTTTTGGAAATGTAGGGAAAGTATACAGTTGGATTTTTATGATAATTTTGTATTAATGTTCGTGCAATGTATATGCTAAAAAGAGGACATTTGTATATCAAATTAGGAAATAATGGACAATGTACTGTCCTGTATTTACAAAAAAATCTCAAGGGACAGCATGTTTAAAAACAGGACTGTCCTGTAAAATACAGGACGGATGGTCACCGTAATTATAATGCTTCTTTTTTATTTAAATTAACTTTACAACCTTCTAAGATATCCTATGAGTTCAAGAAATTGTTTAGATATTTTAGCTTCTTATTTTTCTTTTATTATTTTAACTTTTGAATACTCAAAAAATATTTCAAACAAATTTTTGCAACACTCAATTCAAATGAGAATGAAGATAGTGTAGTGTTAGCTCTATACTTAAGGTAAGGTCACATTTGGCAAATATTTACTCAAAAAAGCGTAACTACTTGTTTTAGCGCTGTTTGACGTTGTTGACTTTTAAAGGAATTTTTCAATATCAAAAAGTATCAAATAAAATAAAATAAAACTAAATATTTGTTGTGATTTGTGATACGAAAAAGGTTTTTTTTAATAAATAAACGAGTTCAAATATATGTTATTTAGTGGTTACGTCTTTTTCGGCAAATATTTGCCAAGTGCGACCGTACCTTTAGTTTACAAAATCTATTAAAAGAAGAAGTCATAAAAAAGAGGTGTAAGATGTGATTCTTACATTTCTGAAAAAATTGTTGTTGGAATTAAAATACATGAAGCATACATAGTATTCTAAATTTATTCTTATGTAACAGCTCATGTGTTTTTTAACATAATGTAATAACTCTGAATTTTATCATGTTACTTCCTTTAAAGTACTGCATCAGATTATTCATTGTGTGGTCTTACAAAATTGACATTTTATTAGCTAGGACTTTGTTTTCTTCTGTACTGCGATTCACTAACTTTTTTAACGATAATCGTATCGTTAAAATAAGTATAACGAAAATTTATCGAATTTGCAATTCAGTAACATTTTTAACGATATTTGCTGTCGGCTAAAGTCAGCTGTTACTCTTAACAAGTTTTTCTCTCGTTATATTAGCGACAAAAATTTTAGTTGTGTTTATTTTATCGATAAAGTGTATTTATTATATAAAGTGTGTATATAAGTTTATTTTGTGTTTAAAATGGCTTTTGAGTATTTGGCATACGAATTAGCAAGGGATGACCAAATCTATGACGTTCCAGCAGTTAATCGTCGCATACTTCGGGATTTGGACAATCCTTTTGAAGGAATTTCAAAAGTTATACCGACTCACTCCGGACTTGGCTGAAAATTTAATTTTTGAGTTAGATGATCAACTAAGAGGATCTAGAATAACATCTATATCGACAGAAAAGCAGGTAAGATATGCCAGCTTCAAGTTAAAATGAAATTTTTGCTAGGTGCTTTCGTCTTTACGTTTTTATGCAACTGGATGCTATCAGCGGCTCCTTTTAGAATTTGAATTGGTCGCCATTCTGTTAAATGCACTTAAAATGTATGTATATAAATGTAAATAAAATAATAAAATAAAAAGATAATTAAATCATACATTTTTTTACTTACCTTACTTAAGTCAAAATTTACAAAAATAAACAAAACTCCCAAATTATGCACAATTCTATTTGTTTTTTTTCCATTCTCTTTTGTGCTTTTCGCTTATTTTGACACTTTGTACACAGAGGTGCCACATTTTATTAAATTAAATGAGTACAAAAAAACAGCTGTATACTATCGTTAAAAAAAAGTTACAGAATCACACAATCGTTACTGCAAACGACTATTTATGTCGACAAATGTTACGATTGTCGGATCGTTAAAAGTTAGTGAATCGCAGTACTGTTGTATTTACATTGAAATGAATTTCCGACATTCATAAAGCAGTAGCTGGCAGTTGTGCACAAATGCCCTCAACAATGTTTGCAAAATATAATGGCAAACTCTTAACAATCCAAAGGAAGTAACAATTTGTTGCAACGTGACACAATACGGACAAGAACAAGTCATTACTACATCATATACTTCCTAAATGTCTATCAAGCATGTTTTAAATAAAGAAATGATTTAAAGTTCTGTAATATTAATGTGGCATAAAAATTATGTATATAAACCCAATTGTTTACAATATTAAAAAGACAAAAGCCGACACGTCGACAGTACACTTGCAGCAAAATTAAAATATCGCATTCATTTAGTTCACAGTTTTCCAAAGACACACAGTGGGGTGAATCGAACATATTTCAGTGGTCAAATTGGTGGTATGAGATAATGTTGTGGGCACTAGTGACACTGGGTCTTGTGTTTATGGACAAAATTTGCTAAGGCTATTAAAATGCATACTTGTCCACGATTATTTCAGGCAGAAATTTACGCCATTCTACAATACCCTGCTGAACGCTTGAGAAGGAGGTTGAGGGACGTTAGGTTCTTTTTGATATGTCTGATAGTCAGGCTGTATTTAGAGCCTAATATTTGTATTAGGTAAGATGTGGTGTTGTCATGAACTATGTTAAATCTCTGACTAAACTCGCTTGTTTGAGTAACAGAGATACTAGGCGCACTTTCATTGGACCTGCAACAGTATCTGATAGCCCGTAGAGATGCGCTATGGCATCAATTTATTCTTAGTTCTTTAATTTTTAATTGGAGAAAATTCTAAGGACTTACTATCGCTAGGAAATTATGATTTTGAAAATACTAACTGAATTATTTAATGGAGACTTTTTTTTGTAAATGTCCAATGCTGGTGATGAGCAGAGCGAAATGATTCGAAAGTGTTAATTATCATCTAAGAGGGTAATTGGCTTCATACGTAGTAGAAATATCATTACTGTAATCTTACTTTTGTTTTGAATGCTCACATCGCAACAAGGTCTCCAAATTATTAAGCTGTATTACGAAAATCGGCCTTATGTGAGAATATTTTTCAGCTAGCATAGCTTTGCGCAGGTAACTTTGCGCTTTGCCGCCGTTTTTTCCTTTTGGTTATGTGCAGTCAAAGTCGTAACTTAAGAGATATTGGTAGCAATTCTGAAAATAATCGTAATTATAACCGCTGGACAACCAGCATTTGAATGAAATTATTTTTATTTTAGAAAATAAAGGTTGTTAGAAATAAATAAAGTGTTTTATTTAAAATTAAAAGAAGATGTAAATAAATCACCCTATATATTTACCCCCTGGCCCACGATGTCGAACGATAACGTTCGCTTAGATAAGACTTAATACACAAACTTTTTATCGTATCTATTTTTTACTCAATCAAGTTTGTTTATTCCACAATCAAGTTTGTGTCTTAAGTCTTATCTTGGCGAACGTTATCGTTCCCCATCGTGGGCCAGGGGGTTAATTTAACATTTCTGAGGTGCCTTACTTTGAGAGCCTAAAGCCAAGGTAATTAAGATTCAAATAATCCTCTGCTATGCCTAAGTCAAATTATATATCAATCGGATCAGCCACTTAGAAGTGATTTATGCAATACCAACATATTTTTAATCCATCCCACTGTGCGAGGTAACTATCACTTCAAGTCACGGTAGGCAGCTATTAAAACGGAGTATTATGCAAATTATGTAACAGATCTACATTTTCTGGCATACACATCCACAAGTCACAGCACTTCTTTCATCTGAACTTTAATTTAATTTGGAATTCTGTTAAAGAACATAAAACTACACACTCGTGCTGTATGGTGACGAAAAAAACAAACACATGCAAGCCGACTTTTTTAACTTCCGTTGTAAAGCTTAAAACCAACTTATAATTAAAATATAACAAATTGCATAATTTTAAATAAAAGAAATAATGAGCAGGCATAAACATTATTATCATACAGACAAGTGATGTTGATAAGAATCGGCAAGTAAATTTTGTTCTAAAATTAGAAAACAAAATCTAAAGATAAAGATAAACTGCATGTTACAAGTTTATCTCGAAAAGGGCTAAGGAAGCAAGCAACGACTAAACAGAACGCTATGGCGAATGAGTAATTTAGTTTTTTTTTAATTGCAACGCATTTAACTATATTTTAACATGAACATCGGTGTTGAACATACATACGTATAAACAAACTTGATGTAATTGCAGTTGAAACGTGCAACAGATATTTGTGAACTAAATATCACACTAAATATGCCACAATCTCTTAATCAATGCCAACTTAAATGGCTCACTATGGAGGCATATTAGAGTATCAAATTAAATTTGGACTCATTCACACTTCTTAAGCTTTGCACTTTGTACTCGCATAGATGGAGATTTATGGCTGCTGTAGAATTAAAGCAACAGACGAAAATATTAAAACCCACTCACATGTAGCTAGCTGTGTGTACGAGTATCTGGGCCCGGTACCTGTTGCCTGTGAAATATACAATACCTCCGCACTTGTTGCCAAACAAATGTTCCAAATGAAATCTCTAAACTAATCAAATAAACCGCAACACACTGGCAGCAAACGTCTACACAAACAAACCAACAAACGAAAAAGCACAGTTGTATGTAGACGAGATCTAACAGTGGCACGTTCTCTACAGCTAGAAGTTAAATTTGAAACAAAATTCAAAAGATCAAAAATGTATATAGAATAATACATGGGCACACAGGCACTCACAGCCACACATACACTTTGTTGTAGAAAAAAAATTCTAACTCTATAAACTCAAAAAATGTAATAATGCCGCAGCACTTGTGCTGTCATCTCAGATCTTCTAAGGCAATCAGTCTTCTTCAGGTGCATTTCAGTTTTTAGACATGGAAAATGATGATGGCATATGGTGGATAAATGTCTTTGAGCTCAAACAGCCAAGCAACTATAGCTTTTCCAATATCAAGCTAAAACAACGAGATAGAGCAAAAAAAAAAAACCGCGTTATAAAATGCAAATTTTCTAACATTTGTAGGAGTCTACCAAAACAACAAACTGCCAGCACAATAAACCAAAAAAAAAAAAAGCTGCTGCAGAGGAAAGGCGGCTTGTTGCAGCCCAAAGACTGGTAAACCACATATTTGGTTGCGTTCGTCACGTTTTCCCACGCAGTCGCTCATAAGCAACCCAAAGAAGACAAATACAAAAACTGTCGGTTTTTCTAACTCCAAAGGAAAACAGAATATTCTTATTCGCGGCAGAAATTTTTTTCATATTTTTTTTCTTTTCTTCTTTTTTTGTTGCTTTTGTACACTTAGAGAATTAATGAAATGCCATAAATTAATTAAAAATCTGTCGACAGTTTAAATGTCATTTGTTGGCAGCGTTTGAGAAGAAAAATTCAAACGAACAACTTCATTAGGTACGTGATAAATGGAAAAGTAATAAACGTCATTATTAAGCTCAATATTCCATATCAAAGCTCAATTAATTATTGCGCAATAAGTACGAAATTGTTATAACATTGAGTAATATTTCGAATGCAACACTGTTCACAACTGTGTTTAGTGAACAAAATTGTATAAAATGGCAAATGTCAACAAAAGAAAACAGAAGAAATCAGTGGAAAATCAATGTGAAGGTAAGTTTGTTCACATAGAAACACAGCAACCATTTAGAGTATTTTTTGTATTGTTTTCCAACTGTCAAATATTATTGAGTAAGCCGAAAATTGCGTATGCCTGAACACTTAAAATAATATTGTCAATTAACCGAATATTGACTCAATTAAGTTTCATATCTGAACACGCTATAACAATGTGTACTTATGTATGAAAACAATAATAAATTATACAGATTTGAAACATTTAGCAAATTTTTAAAGGAATATCACAATATAAAAGACTAGCTTGGACATCACTACTACATATATTCCAATGCACACTCTATAATTCAACATCCGATCATTTTTGTCCCGAAGTTGGAGTTGTGAATGTCGTAGTCAGAGCAATCCGGTATATCATATTAATATACAATGCGAAATAAGTATTGTTGCTGAAATTCAAGTTGAAAACTATATCAGCCTTCAAACAATACAAATTTAGTTGTATTAAACATTAAATCCGCCGCCCGATCATGCGATTGCACACCACTGGATTATTATTTTTGGGGCTTTGTACACAGAAAATTTAATTGATTATAGCCTTAAAACTCAAAAACCGCGACTTGATTTAGAAGAACACTCGTTTTTGGCTCTGTTGGACATCTGGCCAATATTATTTTTCATTTATAATTTTAAAATCTTGCTCTTTCCAATACAGTGCCAATTTTAATGATATTCGTAGAAATTCTATGTTTTATTTTGTTTTCAAACACCAAATTCTCGTTAAAAAAAACTTTCATAGCAAACAAAATTAAATCCAAAGTAGTTATATTTAAATATGTATTGGGTGTATGCATAGTTGCTAGATAAATAAGGGTTCAAATCGTCAAATCTTGAATAAAAAATCGTCAAATCGTCAAAATGCATTTTTCAAAATCGTCAAATAAAATAAAACTTTTTATCAATTCAATATTTTATTTATTTTTTCAAATTAATTTTTTTAATACATAACCAAAAAGTAAAAAAAAACAAAAAAAAAAAAATTAAATATGTTTAAGAGATCGATAAAAGTTTAAAAAATAGTTATAAATATCAATATTAAAATAAAAAAGAGTAACAAATAACAAAACACAAAAATAAGTAATAAATTACTTTTCAAAATATAGTTTTTAAAATCAATTTCTTAAGAAATTTCTATCAATGCTTCTTGTTTTTAATATAAAATAAACAAAACAATTTCTTCATAGTAACAATGTAAAACATAAAAAATTCTACTTCTAAATACAAAATATCACCTTTTTGCGTTTTAGAATTTTTCAATTATATTTCAGAATTTTCTATATAATTTTATATTTCAAAAAATTTCAATTGCATTGTAGTTTCCAGTTGGTTTCAGAATATTCTTATCGTATTTCATAAAAACTAGGTTAAAAATATGTTTGGATTCTGAAATATAATTAAAAATTTCTCAAATGCATTTGAAAATTTCTGAAATACAATTTGAAAATTCTATAATATTATTAGAAATTTCTAAAATATAATTGAAAATTTTTAAAATATAATTGAAAATTGTGAAGTTTAGTATATTTATTTTTGTAGGTACATTTCCCTATTAAATTTTTTATTAAGCTCTGGTACAACATTCATATTAAAACAACAACATTTATTTAGTTTTAAAAATTCTTTAGTGAATAAAATCCCTTCCAAAGTAGGCATTCCTCACCTATTCCTAATTTTTGTTTTGTTTAAATTTACCTGACTAAATACTCGTTCGACATTTGCCGAAGAATGAGGTTAAACTAAATTTTTTTTGTATAAATTTGGTTAGGATGGGAAACAAGAGATTTGAATCTTTCCGTTGAATTTGCGAAATGTGTTTCCAAAATTCCAATAAACTATTTTCTTTTTCCGAAACCAAATTATAAATTTTTAATGAGAAAAAAGTGTCGCAAATCATTTATACTGAAAAATCGTCAAAATAGTGGCAAAGATGGTCAAATCGTCAAAGGGTAATTTTTGACACCAAAAATCGTCAAAATGATGATAAATCGTCAAATATGGCAGCAGTGGGTGTATGACTTAAAAAATGCGTAATTTTTCAACAGCTTAGCTTTAAATTTGAAACATTTGTGCAATAACAATTTATTCAAAGTATTTATTCTATCTTCCTGACAACATATAGATATTGCCCAAAAAAAAACTCATCTTCTTTTGAAGCCAAGAAAGAATCAAGCCAATTTCAGTTATCCTGTTCTGAAGTGAAGCATAATCCACAGAGAGCTTTTTGTATGGATCGAAACAAATAGTATTCGTTCGGGGCAGGTTCTGTACTTTAAGGCGGGTGAAGAAAAACTCACCAACCACTGCGTTTTTTTGACAAAGTTCGCTACAAATGTATCAGTTGCATTTGTTTTGGGTTACCTGTGATGGTTTGACAAGATTTCAGCAGCTCATAATAAATAGGATCCTTTTGATCCCACCAAATTCAGGCCTGGACGATATATATCTTCCTTGTCAAAATCACCACTTCTGAAACCACCACAAACCATCTTTCACTCGTTGAAACCGATTTACCATAAGTTTCGGTGTTCTTCAGCAGAACTTTTGGAAAATATAAGTTACATGTCCGTTCCGCCGCATTTGCAAACATTTTAATGATTGTTATAATGTTATTGATATATCACATCCCATTAATGTTTCAAAGAGAAATATTATTCTATTTTTAAATATGTAAGTCTTTAGTCTGTAAGGATTTTGTAAATCTATAGACCAAATAAAATAAATGTTTTAATATCCTAATTAAAATCCTTATTAGAGGTCCGGTCCATATTCATGTAATCAGATCAAAGTAAGTCATACCTTTCATATAAGACCAACTTTTAAAAGTCATATTAAAGTGGAAAAATCCAGAGAATATTTATATTTGGGCCTGGGTTTATTAGATGCCTTATCATCCTTATTTTAACATTATTATACTCGATGCAATGTGTCTTATGGTCACTTTTGAGCGACTATACATTCGTACTTAAATCATGATGTTAATGATTGGAATGATAACTAAACGAATAGCATACAAGATTTTTTTGAAAACCCAAAACATTTTGAAAGTGAAATGAAGAGGCCCAATTTCAAAACAGAGAGTGTGACTTCTATTTTTGGTTAATTAATTTATGAGAACATAAATTGTTGTGTATTTACACTTTTTTTAGAATTGTTCTGGGTTTAAGGAAGTAAATCGGTTAGCGATTCTTCATTTAGATTCTACCCTCTCAACAGTGGCAGCAAATTGAAGTGGCTCGAATTTGAGCAATTGAGGTTGGATAGATTAACTTAGAAAAAAAACGCAACTACCATTGGAAGAACGCCGAAAGATGTATTACCTATTTTTTGGTACTACTCTGCACCATACTTTAAAATTTATTAATTACAAATAGGTGCAATAGGTGCCTAAAAAGTGTAATTCTATGCAGTTAATGTAACCATAACATATACTCCAGTACAACTCATTCAAAGAAGGTGTCAGACAAGTGGGTTCCATTGGAAAAAAGGATAATAAATCTATAGCTTCTCAATATACACAAGCTTTTGGAAAATTTAATTTAATTTTTGCAAAATACTTTTCATAATAGTTATTGGACTACGATCTAAAATTTGGAATTGCGCAATTAATTCATAACTTTTGAAGATAGTAAATCAGAATTACTAAATACACTGACAGAAATACAATTATAATTAATTGTATTTAGATTTTTGGTCACTTGTATTCCAATAACACTTTAATTGTTTCCCAGTTAAACAATTACAACTAGATTGTGGGTAGTGCATAGAACTACATTACCTTGCACATTTTTAGCAAACATCTTTCAGTGTAGCAATAAAAAGGAATTTCTTATAATCACAATTGAAACCAACATCGTTTTCTTTTCGATATTTTTCTTGTTCAAGCTTTTTTTCGCCAATGTCAATAAAAAGTTGGTAACATAAATATAGAGAGATCTAAACTAAATGTCTACTTCAATGTCGCGACATTGATGAAACAATCGTCAGGTATGTATGTTTTTTTTTTTTTGTTGCAGCAGGGCTTTTGGTTTATTTTTCCACATTTTTCTATTTTTTTTTGCACAAAAACTAAAAAAGGCTACCGATCTCATCAAAAATTGTCATTGTCAGACTCCAACCTCAACCAACAAACACATAAAAAGCAACAGTTTTTTGTTAAAATCATTTCGGTTTTTTTTTTTTTTTTTTTTTTTGTTGGTCTCTTGGCCATCTGAAGCGGACCGACTATAACATCAATAACAACAAGTTGCTGGACTTGTCACTGGAAAATAAACAAAAATGAATGAATAAAAAAAAATAACAAAACCAAAGACCAGTTCAGTAGGTCACTAAGTTTAGATAAGAATAGAATAGAAACAAAAATATGTTGTACTCGTAAGTAGGAAAAAGAAAAAGCAGAAACAAATAAAAGAAAGAAAATCATTTGCTTCTTTTTTTTTATAGTTTTAATGAATTGACGGCAACAATACATCTAGAAAATAAAACAAAGTTAATAACAATGATGATGATAATGATGACAACAATGATGATAATAATGATCTACCATTCGACATGTGGTTTAATACTTGTGTACTAGACTTCTACATACATACATATTTGCATTTATAAGAATATACTGCTATCAATGCAAAGAGTATTTGCTGAAAATCTGCATATTCAAAAAGTTTTTGCAAATAAAAGTTTCCAGTAAATATACATATAGAGTTTACAGCGGCATTAGACGAGGCTAAAGATAAGTGATCATATACAATTTATTTGCAAAAAGCAGTGTTAGGCAACCTCATTCATTAAAACAGTTTGCAACAAAAAAAAAAAGAAGAAACCAAAATTAAGATCTTAAGTATAAGTGTGTGCTTTATGTGGCTAAAAGATGATAAGTTTTAACTTAGTTATATTAATTCATGCTCATACTTGCAAAAGTTGGCTAAAACATGTTTAATATAAATTAGCATTATTATTAATTTGCTTTTGCTAGCATAAACAAATGGCAATTTCTGTTCATTATTAGATTTTTTTAAACTGTGACCTTAAAATTAATAATCTTTAATCGGGATTTATTAAACTAATATTTGTACAGCAGCCCAAAAGAAAGATAATAAATAAAAAAATATTCAACATTGTAGTTTTTTCACATATTGTAGATAGCTAGAGAATTTCAATAATCCATAAACTGTATGTCTTCAAAGTAAGCAGACTGCATTCCAGACGACTTATAATTAGAATTTTTCCAAAAAATTCCTGTGAAATTATTCCTTTAAATATAAAATCAGCTTCTCTAAAACTCAATATGAACAAAAATAGTGTCTTAGTGTGACTCAGATCAAAATCATTGGATACGTAATCTCAAACGGCCATTAGCCCGACATGCTGCTAAGAGCTTTATCTTCACTTGGATTCTCAGAAGATCTAAACTTTGCCATTCTATCAGTCATTTATTCTAACTTAATTATTGAATATTATAGTGTAAAGCAAACATTTTTTCTTGCTTCGATAATATTGAATTTTGTGCAAACAAAAAAAACGTGATATGCGCGAAGTTTTGTTTTAGTTCTTTAATTTGAAGATTGATGTCAAACTCACAAGAGCTTGCACAACTATTGTAACCTACTCAAGCATCAATTTCCAAGACATATCGTACCATTCAACTACATACATTTATTGAAAGAGCTCCATCGACCTTGTTATTATTATTATTTGTCCGATATTAGAAAAAAATTGTCAACATACCTGTATGTATATAATAATTTTTTAGCTTTTATTTTGAAACATTTGTATAATGTAATTTTATTCAAAGAATTAACCAATATTAGCTATGACCTCTTTCAATACTTCTGGCAAAATATGGATGCCGCACCACAAGAGCTGGTCGTCTTTTGAGGTCAAGAAAAAATCAAGCCAACTTCGGATACCCTGTTCTGAAGTGAAGCGTTCATCAGAGAGAGCATTCTGCATCAATCGAAACAAATAGTATTCGGACTATAAGATCACTTTGAAATCGATGGCACACATTCACCATATGAGCAATAGGTGTGCTTAAGCTGGAGTTTTTTTGTTTTAATAAAAGAAGTAAAGCAAAATGTCACGGATATAACGCTTTGTTGGTACAAAATTCGAAATTTTGAAAGCAAAAAAAAAACTTTGTTGTTTACCCTATAATATTCAACAACTAACTGATAATAAATAACAGATATGTGCCGAGTCTTACCCACTACCTATATAGGTACCTATACCCGTAATGTGATCTATGCGTACTTTAAACATATTTATGTTACACTTTTTATTGATAGCGAGATATACGAGCTGTTTTATATTTTGGGTCAATCATCATAAAATGATTTTAACCCAGGTTCAATCCCCAGCTCAGCCAAGAAAAATTATCAAAAAATTTTTAATAAGATTTCATGTTGTAAAAACAATTCCTACCGTCAGTAAAAATAATAATTTAATGAAAATTAAATTTAATGAACTCAAGCCTAACTAAAAATTATCAAAAATTTAAAAATTAACAGTTCAACTAAAGACAATAATTGTACTTATGATTTATATGTTTATCTTTTTTTATTTATATTTACAAGATTTTTTGGGTATTCAAGTTATTCCTGAAAATGGATCTTAAAATGGAGCTATGGTCAATTATGAACTGACTTTTACAAAATTCAATAGTAAAATTTGTATAACTGATCTGTGTACAATTTCTGTTCGATAATGCATTTTTCGGAATTGATTTTCATATGAGAGCTGTTACCAATTATGGACCAATCATCGTAAATATCAATCTTATATTGATTTTTATAAGACACTAGCTAAACCCGGTGTGCTTCCCTACCAACCCCACCGCCCCATCGTTATAAAATAAAAGAAAACGTATTTATATATTTACAAACATTTATTTATTTAGCTTTAATGTTTTTTTTTGCAATGCTTTAGATATAAAATATTTTTAGTTTGTCCATCAGGAGCAAACATATATACACGGGATATCAACATTGAGCTTTTTTAACAGTCATCTTCCTTCCAGAGTAACAGTAACATGCTGTGAAAATTTCAGGCAGATCGGTACAAGGGTTTGGCCTCCAATTACAATATTTTAAAAAAGCAGGCGTAAATGTGGATGTGGTCAAAAAAAGTACCCTATTAATCATACCAGAGTCCCAGTTAAATGCTGTGAAAATTTCAAAAATATCGGTCCAGAGGTTTGGTCTCCTATAAGGTACATACAAACAAACACACATTCAATTTTATATATATAGATTTTACGTATTTATGTGATTTTATGAAATGGGTGCTACGGTCAAATACAAACCGATCATCATAAAATTACGCATACCGATTTATATATACATATATATATGTAAATTACTTGTGTATAGTGATTTGTAAGAGATATGTGATCATTTAAGTTATTATCGAAATTGGACTTTATATGGGGGTAATGGTCAAATATGGACTGATGGACTGATTTTAATTTTTATTATTTTATATGGATATTTCAAGAAGACATACGTATGGCGAATATTAGAAATCGTGATATTGTGCCTTCTACAAACGGATGGACATGGCTAGGCCAAGAATATATATTCTTTTCTAAGATAGATATATAGTGCTAAAGCCTTTAATGTAGCGATCTTTATAAAATTCAGTACGACGATGTTTATATATATGACGATAATTCTTACCGGATTTCAATTTGATAACGCTGTTTATTTCAGATTTATGCGTACTGAAGTAGGGACCACTTACTTTAATATACATATATGAGAATAATTGTCCTCTTCTTTTAAGCTATTAACGAGTGTTATATTATTTTTGCGTATTTAAGAGATTTTCGAAGGTGGGAGCTGTGATTAAATACGGACCGATATTCAAAAAACTTGTTAGTTCAATTTCTATATCTGCATTATATTTAAGGAAAATAGCAAAACATCTTTAAAAAATTATCAAGGTTATCTCAATTTGTTTAAATACCAAATAGCCCTGATTAACAAAGAATATTTTTGGAAAATTTTATTCTCCTGGGTGTTTTACAAGGACCAGTTCTAGCTTTAACACTTTATATAAAAACGATCGAAACTAACCCAAAGGATATTTTAAAATTATACACAAAACAATCTGATTAATATTAATTGATTTTTATTCCAAATTTTACTAAAATTCGCTAATAAAAACTAAGGTAATATTTTTATCACATATCACGGAATTCGATCGATTAAAACAATCAACATAAATGCTATTAGGCAAATCGCTATTAGTTATTTATTATGAACGTTTTCCAAATTTCCTTTTTTCTTATGATCATTAGCGTTATTATATAGTTTTCTTTTGTCTGATAATATTAAAAACATAAATAATTCAAATCATTTTCTTTATATTTAAATTAATAGAAGGTGCTGCCAAGTGAACATATTTTGTATGTTATTAATCATGATTTTCTATTTTTTTCGTTATTTTTCAATTCATTGTTAAATCAACATCAAACGACACAAATCAACTTGGCCATGACCGGCAGCCTAAAAAAAACAGACACAAAGCTCAATATGATAAGACCAAGTTAGTTTCTTTTTTTTCTAATTCTTATTCTATGTATATACACATAGCGGACTTACCAAACAGACATACACTCAGTGCATTGACAACCTCTTTCAACATGTTAATGATGAGAATGATGATGTGTATGGTCATTATTATTTGTACTTTTTATGTGGTTGAATCTCAAAGTTCTAGTTAGATTTGTTAAAAGATATTTTCTCTCAACAAATGCCGGCCAGGCAGTTGGTGTGTCTGTTTAACCATCTATTGCTACCGCCTTCATTTCGCAAACATAATGAAAATACTGAAACAGGAAAACTAATTTATTAACAGAGTCACTCTAATGGAACATGGAACAAGAATCGTAACAGTGGCATGTTCATGTTCTTGTTAATGTAGTAGAGTGGACGACGCACTTATTGTTGCAGTCACTTGCTTACATAGTCATTTATGTAGGTTCGAAATAAATTGAAATTTACTGAAAATCACTGTTGCATGTAACCAAAATCAAAATCTTTACTATTTTCTATACAACTACACTGTTTTCAATGGCAGTCAGTAACTAGAACTGAGTTTGGTGTTTAATTAATGTTTAAATTCGAAAGATTTCTTGGAATATAATTTAACATCCTTGAACTAGTTCACTCATAAATAACCTTTATGATCGACTCCCCGACTATTAAATCAGTGCAAATTGTTTTTCGTTTATTACTATTGTTTTAAAATTTAATCAATATGTTTGAATTCAATTCGTAGGATCTTTGTATGGATTTTAATTATTTCGACTTCTTTAAGTTGTTTTTAATTTCTTTTGGACACAGTGTATTTTTATTCTCCAAAAGCAATTTATATGTTCATATATCCAACAACATAAGTGTTGTAGTTCTTTATTTCATTAGATTAAAGTAAAGTTAAAATAGTTGATTTTTTCCCTCTTACATATTAACATCAATGTTAATGTTACCGATTTCCACATACACATCTATTTAAACCTACAGATGCCGTCTAATAGAAATGAGACTACTGATACCGCAGACTAGCTGATGGACAGACACCATTCAGGCTGTACCTTCTAACATAATTCCTGCAAAAAACACAAAAACAAAAACACGAAACAAAAAATACAATGTGTCCAGACATTACAATGACTAAAACTAGCACAACATGTCAATTGTAACAATTTGATGATCCAAACTCAACTGAAATTTATTGCCCCATGTCCACTATAAGTGGCTTTAGCTGATTTTAAGACTGGGAAAATGTGGTCTGCTGTTTAGTTGATTATCTTACACGATGCGTTACTTAATTGTGTATTAGAAACACAAACCAAATGACATTGATCAAGTGTTTTTAAGTTGTAGCAAGTGGATGGACAAGATGCAAAAAAAAACATAAAAATTTGAAATTGCAATAATATGCCATGTCATGGAAAGTCTGGGTAAATAGTTCCTGCTTTGATAACATGTGAGAGTTTTAGATTCCTTAACGCCCAAGAGTAAATCCCAGCAACATAATATCTATCGAATGTCAAACATCAAATAATAAACTTGAATAAGCCAATGACAGTGCTCAATTTTTAACAGTCATAACATTTCCCACAGCTTTCGAAAAAGTTTAAAACTTCTAAATGAGTTAGCACTCATTACGGATGTAATACACTTGTTTAGGGAACCAATCGATCAGGAAAAAAATGGTAATAAATGTTGGTGTATAACATACAACTGATATTAAAAAGTCCTGGCCATTCCAAAAAATTCATGCTGCTGTTGATTGGCAGTAGCTGAGAATCGATCTTTGGATTAATATGAAACTTACTTGTTGCGAATTTTATTTTGATATTTTAGATTTTTATGTTCTTTAATTAAATTTTCGTAAGCAGTCATAATATTCGATCTTTTGATGCAGAGAATACCTACAGTGGAAAGCAAAACTGTCCGGATGTTTTGCATTAAGGAAGTAAGACAATGAAAAGAATACAAATATATATACATGTATATTTTTTTGATTTAATTGAACCTTATTCTAAATTATAAAGTACAAAAACTCACATAAATTGCTTCAAAAAAAAAAAAACAATTCAAAAACTTTTGCACAGTACAAGAAATAAACATTATCACGATATTGCTCTTAAAAAATGTAGAGGTATTTGACCCATCAGTTTCTTTATTTGTTGCGATCAAGCTTTTATTGCTCTATTTGTGCATTATTGTTTGACTTGTTAAGTGATAAACTTGACTTTTAAATAAAAAATTAAAAGATTTTTAAAAATGAGAAGAACGCCAACTGATATTGAAAACAATGTGATAAATTTGTTACAAAATAATTATTCATGCTGAAAAATTGCTGAAAAATTAAATTTAAGTCAATCCACGGCAAATTATATAAAAAAAACGGCATAATGTAGCTTGCAATAATAACAAAGGGGGTCGACCAAGATTGAACGTGGTCCACCTAATAAGGACATCAAGACCCCGAAAAATGCTGCAAAAAGTAATGGCAAGGATGTCAGTTCCTAGACGGTTAGATGCGCATTAAATAGAATTGGTTTAGTAGCCACTTTCGGAAAGCATTTAGTATTAGCTTGACTATAATGTTCTGAATAGGTTTTATTTAAAATTCTTAGCACTAAAGAAATTATCAGCCCAATCATGAATAAAAATTCCGCAGGAGTTTTTTTCCCTTTTCTCATTTTTCCTATTCAAATTCAATGTTAAAAAAATAAAAGGGAACAAATTTCATGTGGAATTTTTATTCCCGAAATTCGCAAAATTAAAACCGTGGGCACAGAAAAACTATTGGAGATGTAAACATATTTTTATGCGAATACAATAATTTAATGGCTAAATGGAGGCAAAAACTGAAAAGCGTTTTTTAACCTTGTAAATACACCTTTAAACTTCAGAGCCATTGCAGCGCCAGTTACCATTATTCTATCATCCTAATATTTCCTCATATTATTAGAACGTGTTTCTACAAGCCATAGAACAATTCTAGTGGGAGGGACGAACTGTAGCTTAAATGTGTTTTCGTCCATACAGTCTTAGAGCAATCTAGTTAGGAAATTCAAGAGCTTCCATTCAATGCAATTAGTTTTTTCCCAAAAATAATGATTCTGATTAAAAAGGTAAAAGTAATTATAAAAAAAAAATAAAAAAATAATAAATTAATTATTGTTCGATAATTTATTTTTTTTATTTACACAATGACTTTTAATTCAAGTTAAGCATACGAGTACATATGTACTATATCCTGGAAATAGTAGCAGATCAAAATTTAGGCCACTGTAATTTCGTTTGTTTTTCTTAAAGGTTATTGAACATTTTTATCCCATAATGTAGATACAAGATGATAATACTTTGTTATTAGTAATTTTCGGCAATTATTTTTCTGGGAAAATGACACATAATTTTTAGCAAATAAATTAATTATTTTTCAAATTTACTAAATTCAAATAATCATTGAGGTGGAAAATATTGGGAAATATTTAACAACTAAATAACTTATTGATACACATTATTAGCCAAGTTAACAAAACAGCTTAAAATTGTGAAAGACTTACAGTCTAATTCATAAAAACTTATCAAGGCTTTATAATAGGCTTATAAAGCAAATATCCATAAACAAATTTGCTTTTTAAGCCTGACAAGTTTTATGAATAAGGGGGTTACTTCTTAGAATTTTTACAAATCTTTAGAACATTTCTAATTTATGGCAATAATAAGCTGTTGAATTTTAAAAAACGGGAAAAACCATTTGGGTTAAATTGCATGAAGTTTATAACCAAGACCTTTCATATGATACCAAATTTACATATACATAGTTCCTTTGGAAGGAATGTGAAAAAAATCAAAAACCTCTAAAAAGGACATTTTTATCCTTTGATCCAGCTCACCAAATATTGACCCCAGGACAAAAAAATTGAGAAACGTAGTTTTAAAATGAATCAAATTTTCATATTAGTCGGGAACATCGATACCTTATTTTTTCTCCATACAAACGGGGCCACCCTAATGTACATATATCCTGGAAATAGTAGCAGATCAAAATTTAGGCCACTCTAATTTTATTTGTTTTTCTTAAAGGTTATTGAACATTTTTATCCCATAATGTAGATACAAGGTGATAATACTTTGTTATTGGTAATTTTCGGCAATTATTTTTCTGGGAAAATGACACATAATTTTTAGCAAATAAATTAATTATTTAAGAAATTTACTGCAATTTACGCTGAATAATATTGGAAAATATTTAACAAATTAATAACTTATTAATACACTTTATTAGCCAAGTTAACAAAACAGCTTACAATTGTGAAAGACTTACTATTTAGAATTTTTACAAATCTTTAGAACTTTACTAATTTATGGCAATGATAAGCTGATTCTTCTAAGAAGTTTTATTTGTTAGTTTTTGTTTTTTTTTTTTGCATCAAATTCATTCACTGCCAATTATGGCATCTTATGACATACGCTTTTTTGTTTCAAAACAGAATTTAAATTTATTTGTTAAATACACACAGCATTTGCCTTAATGGGCGGTAAAAGTTACATAGCCGCGGTATTTACATCATTGTGTAAGAGTAGACCCTTGTTGCTAGTCGTAACTATGATATAATGTCGTGGTTTCTTTTGGGTTTTTGGACTGACTGGTACATGAAAAACATGAAAATTCATATCTTGATAACAGAAAAAAAAACAGAAAATCCAAAGAAATAGTTAAAACTTACAAAGTTTTAACATTGTACACAACAACGCTTGGAACATTTTTTTTTGGGCAATACAAGACAACAGCCAAAGGTAACAACAAGAAAAAACAAAATGCAACAATCGCGGCCAAACAACATCATTCTCATCTTCAGCCGCCACAACTCAACTTTTAAGCCGCATCATCAGAATAAGATTTTTTGTTTCTTGTATTGTGTTGTTTTGTTTTTTTTTTTTTGTATTTTTTTAAACAAAGTGGTTATTGTTCATAATTCCATTATGGCTAAAATAACACCAAATACACCACTAACTTGGCTTTAAAGAACTAAACTTAAGTTAACAACAATAACAATAACAAAAACAAAAACCAACAGATTTACAAGAACAACAAAAAGGACAAGTCTATGAACATAAAACACACAAAAACCAAAATTATGCCAATTTATGCATTTAAACGTGAAATAAACACCAAAAATGAGAAGAACAAAATAAAAACGACGATACAACTTTTTAAGCCAAATGTTTCAAACTCAAAAATCTCTTCTTAACAAAATGTGTTGTAGTACGATTTCGTTTTTGTTTGTTTGTTTGTCTGTTTGTTTATTTGTCTGTTAAGTGCCTTAGTTACTGGGTAAAGAAGGCTGTTATCTTAACATGTAATCTTGTCAGGATTGTTTCTATACTTTTTAGTTTTTATTTTTTGCATTTCTTCCTTAACTACCATTATTTCAGTTAGATAGTTTTATTCTAAATCTAAGCTAAAGAACAACCAACAGCTCAAGAAAAGAACATTTTCATTTTAAATTGTTGCAGCCGAACAAAAATGATTTTTTTGTTTAAATATATATATGAGTTTCCCCTATTCAAAAAAGTTTTAATGTTAAACATAAAATTGTGACAGTTGAATTCAACTTTGAAAGTGTGCATTTTCATTAGTTTTGTTTTTTTATTTTTTTACTTGGTTGGTTGTATCTAAATAGGGCATTGATGTTTAATTTAAAACTTTACACCAGAAGGAAATGTTTGTTAAATTTTGTTTTGCAAGATTTTTAACTGTAAGAAAAAACATGAAAAGTTCTACTTCTGGTTAATATGTAGGGATTTTTGAAATTTATAATATTTTATACAAATTAAAGACATTGAGCATGATTTTTAATAAAATTGATTAGATTCACATAATTTAGTAAATATATACATATGTATCTCTTAAAATTTTTGTCAGCGAGAATTTCAATTAAAGGTTTACAGAGTTTCTAGGTGAAGTTGCTCTTCGGACGGATTGAATTGCTTCTAACTCAAGTGTGAATTCGATGTTGGGCCTCGCTTTAAAATGTGTCCTATTTAGATTGTCATCGGTCAGTTGTAGGGACGTTTTTCAGTTTATTAATTAATTAAATACATTAAATTAAATGTATTTTTAGGATGATAAGTAAGTTTTACTGGTACGTAAGTCCCCTCATCAGTAAACTATGTAAAATTTACTTTTAAGACAATGAGAATTAAGGAAACTTCACACAAAGTTTTATTAAAGCACCAATTCGAATTTTCCTTAGACTTCTTTCTAACTAAATCATAATCAAATTTCGAGTAATCAGACATGATACGAATTAAAACTCACTGACATAACGTAGATAATTTGTAATATATTTGGGTATTAATTTAAAAAGTTTTATTTATTTATTTTATTTATTTATTTTATTAAATATCACATGCAACAAGAAATTAATCTTTTAAGTTACATCATGCACAGTAAAATAGTAATTAAAAAAATAATAATAATAATAAAAAAGAGAATAAAAACAAAGATGTAACATTAAATATCTTTATAATTAAAAATTTGAAAATAAAATTTTTTTTAAATTGTAAAGCGTTGCCAATGATTTGTAATGGGTTTGGTAACGAGTTCAACAGTCGTATTGTATTTGTAAAGAACTGCCACTCAGATATTAAAGTCCAATATCTAAGTTGAATGCTTTGTTTCCCTCTGTTAAATCTTGCAAATTGAATGCGATTAAATAAGTAAGCAGATTCTTGTGTGTAAATAATTTTGTGCAAAAAGATAGATGCCCTGATTTTCAGTAAGTCCATAATTTCGACTCCGTATAATGATTTAGAATAATTCTAGAATTAATGATTTCACAATAAAAAAAAACGTTTAAAAAACACCCGTTTTATCATATTATGATTTCAAATTCCCACTTTTTCATAATATTTACTTCCAACTTCCGCTTTTTCATCCTTAATAAACCGCTTTTTGAAAAAAATACCGTCTGGTCATGTTATTTATACCAGAACCAGTTATATACATCCAGAAAGTTATTATAAATGACAAAAGAAACTAATTTGCAATTGGTTAATAATTTGCCTTAAAATTACTAGCTGTATTTTAAACAAGGTTTAAACAGAAACACCACCAGAGTACAGATCGACCCAGAAAAGAATTCTAACTCGATAGATACTTTGAAGAGTTGAGATATTAGATTTGAAAGTAACAAACATCAAATAGCTTTCTCTATTGCTAAACAATTTGTATTTAAATATTGGTTGTATAACTTAAAAATGTGGGATTCATAACAGTTCGAAATTGTCGAATTTTGCGTCAACAAAGCGTCATAAGTGGGAGTTTTGCTGAAACACATCGAAGCTTATGGTGAATGTTTATATCAGTTTCAACGTGCGAGAGATGTTTTGTGTTGGTCAGTGTTGGTGATTTTGATACGGAAGACAGAAATCGTCGAGAACTGCAAAAAAAGTTTGAAGACCAAGAATTGGAGTGCTCTATACATTATGATCTACAGAAATCTGACCATACCATCACAAGGAACCTGTACCTGTAATGAAAGAGTAATTTTCCATCATGACTTGCTCGGCCACATGTTAAAATATTTTTAAAACATACTTAGAAAGAAGTAGTTGAAAAGTTTTACCTCACTCGCCTTATAGTCCAGATATTGAACCATCCAACTACTATTTGTTTTGATCAATGCAGAACGCTCTCTTTGGGATACTCTTCACTTCGGAACAGGGCATCCGAAATTGGATTGATTCTTTCTTGATAAGCAGTTCTGTTGTTGCGAAATCCATATGGTGTCAGAAAAACAATATTTGGAATACATTTATATTGTGCAAATGTTTCAAAATAATATCTAAACATACGAGGGCGGTCAGGGAACATCTTAGCCTAGAACAGAAAGCGCGGTATAAACAGAAAAAAAAATTAACATAAACACATGTTAAATTTTCTTTCGATCTGCCAACTCCTTCATATAGAAACAGTTGTTCCAAAAAGACGCATCTCCGATTTTTTTACAATGGAAAAATTAGAAATTCGTGGTGTCATTAAATATTTAAATAAAAAAGTTTTATTGGGACAAGAAATTCATAATGAAATGGTGAATCTGTTAGGTGAAAGTGCTCCTTTATATGCAACAGTAAAAAATTGAGTTGCTGAATTTTAAAACGTGCATTGAGGATAACCGATATTTATTTTGTTTATCTAGGTAGGCTTACGCTTAATTTTTCGTAAAATTTTAAATCAAATAACAGTAAATTCATACAAATACTCGTATGAAGTTCCAAAAATACTTATAACATTACCTTCAGGGACTATTGACCTTTAACGCTTCCAGCATCTGACAGCCGACATAATCCACTGAGTTGCAAGCATGTATTTCGAATTTCAATTAAACTGGCTATTTACAAAAATTTAACTTTACATTAACAAAACAAAAAAAGAAAAGAAACCGCAGTTCCTTTTACAATCAATTATCTCTTAGATAATGTATCGATTTACAAACATTTTTTTATTTAACAATTATTGCGTTGGTTGGTCTTATTTGTTCTACCAAAAATACACAATTTAGGAGCTTATTTTTTCAGTTATTTTGTTATCTTTCAATGTCTGTTTATTTATTCTACGCCCTATTCAACGCCCTTTATTTTCGCCACCAAATAGACTGTCCTTTAAGTCTACTATATAGTAGATTAAAAAAAACAAAAAAAACATTCTTTTAGTAACAACATCTAACGCCTAAACGACAACGGACGGTGTGTGTGGTATTTATGCACTTGGTTTTTTGGTTGCTGATCGTTTTGTTGTTAAAAAAAACTGCTCTTTTTAACAGCAACTGTTGCTCTTGCAATGCAGTTTTCTTCTTAGTGACAGCTTAAAACACCATTGTTATTGTTTTTGTTGTTGGTGTAAGGAAAAATTGGAAGAAAATGAAAGAAAAAAATAAATACGTTACAGCTGCTGTTTGCTGTTGTTACTTCAGATGTTGTTTTGTGGTATTTCGATTGTCATTTGGTATTTGGCAGTTTACTAACAGTTCACATCCAATTAAATTGGCTAAAAAAAAAAGAACTCAAACAAACACACACACACACTTGCATTTGTAAGAAGAGCAGCAGAAGAAGAATTTTTAGACGTAGAAAAGACCAAGTCTAAAATACATAAAAATAAGTGCGATCTTATTGTATAGATCATGTTCTTGGCATCTCATGGCGTACTTCGTTTTTATTTTCTTTTTGGTATTCTGTTTGCTTCCACTACATTTTTGCTTCATTTAACAAATGTTTGTTGCATTTCAGCCGAGTTAGTGGACATTTGGGTAGTTATTGGCGTAGGAAATATCCACAGTCCGCAAACAAAGTCAGTCGCACATATTGTAATGTGCATATATATTGTACACATCATCTGTTGGCGATTAAATGTTTGTGGTATTCAAATCTAAGTGTTATTTGAAAGAGATTGAAAAGAACGTCGAAGAAGTTATTTTTTTTTTTCTCTTGTATTTTTGTTTCTTTAGCTTTTCCTAAGAAATGATCAGAAATATTTATTTTAATACGAATAATAAGAAAAAGTATTTGCCACAGATTCCTTATCTCTTGCCGTTTATAATGAAGCTCAAATTAAAAGTTCTGCCAAACTTTAATAAGCTGTTGTTTGTTTTGTTTTAATATCCAAATATGAAATTTAAAAAAGCGTAATTTAAAAAAGTTTAAAATGAAGAAAAAATGTCAGTACATAAAGTCCAATGAATCTTTGAAGGCCTTTGATGTCTCTTAAAAACATTTGATGGCGTTGCATCTACAACTATGCTATGTTACACTAAAGAAGTTTTTATCAACACTTTAAATAGGAGGACATCATGTTTCACTCTATTGAAAGCATAGAAAATATCTAAAGGATTGCTTCTACTTTCGCCAAAACTGTGAATGGAACGATCAGTTGCAGGTCTGAAACACTGACGATTGCTTAATTCGGTCAGTTGTCCAACGCTGTCAATTGACTGAATGATTTTCATAAATCACATAGGCCTTTTGAAAATGTATATCAAAATGTTCTGCATCTGCATATTGGAATAACAGCATATGAACTTGTGTTTCAACAACATTTTGCAAAGTTATGGATGGAAGGTACAAGCAGAAACTAATGTCTAATCGTTCTTATTTTAGTGTGTGTATGTATGTATCTTTCAAATATGTGACAAAATCTTGGAGATATTTGGAGTATTTTGGATGTATTGAGCACCGCTGATTACTGTTAAGTCCCGGGTCACACACTGCCACTTTTGCTGCTCAACTTTTCAGTTTGTGGATAAGAGGGGAAAATAGAGAGAGAGAGAGAGGGGACGACAGATGGTGCATTCTCCATACCTTTGCTAACTCTCTGTTGATTAAGTTTTCTACTTTTTAAGTGGACTAGGCATATATATTCTCAATATTTTTGACTAATTGTTATTGATAAACTTTTTTACGTTTTTAGTCACATTGACCATATAGATATTAAAAACTTTTGTTCAGATACTTTCTAATATTCTATTGGTTATTATGAATCGAAAGCACATAGTCCCAAGCATTCTTTCTTTGGTTCTTCTAACGGGTTGTTTAAGTCGAGATACTTTTTTCAATAGCCTTTTTTGTCTCATGTCATGCTGTCATGATATTTTTATTTAGTATTGTTTGGCATTTCTTAATGGATAGACTTAGGCCTGAACAATGTTTACGAATCGTTCAACTTTATTACGAAAATTCACGTTCTGTGATGAATGTGTTTCGTGCACTTCGCTCAACTTATGGTCAACATAATCGGCTTACTGAGCGTACTATTCGCAACACCATCACCCATTTTGAGACCCAGCATTCATAATTGAATAATTGGATCCAGCACGATATGAAGAAAATATAGCGGCCGTAGCTGAGAGTGTACAACAAGACCGTGGAGAGTCGATTTGGCACCGTTTGCAGCAACTCGGACTGACGTATGGAACGACATGAGGCATTTTACGTCAAGATCTTAACTTTAAAGCGTACAAATTTATTTATTTATTTATTTACACACATCACATCAATCAATGGACTTATTAAGAGAACACTTCGGCGAGCACATAATTTCACGTTTTGGGCCGGTCGATTGGCCACCAAGATCGTGTGATATTACACGCTTAGACTTTTTCCTGTGGGGATATGTAAAGTCTAAAGTTTATGCGAACAAACCCGCTTCGTTTCAGAAGAAAACATCTCGCGTGTCATTCGCCAGTTACCAGTCGAAATGCTGGCACGAATTGATGTCAACGGATAGACCATCTGCGACGTAGAAACGGCCAACATTTGATAGACATAATCTTCAAAAATTAATGCCAAAGAATGTTCTTGCAAATCATAATGAACATTCCCCATTAAATTTAAATTTTCTGTGTTTTTTTTTCTTTAAAAAGTAGGGAACCTCGAAATGGATCACACTTTATCTTGCAAATGGAAACAAGATCTTAAATAGTTTTGATATATTGGAGAGTGGTAGTGAGGACCTTTAGGATGTTTGTCGGAGCTAATGTAACTAATGGTTCTGTAGTTTTCATCAGAAAATCGCAACTGAAATGCTTTTTATACGTTTGTGTGATCTCTCACTATGGGCGCTATGTCTGAAGGCTTTTCGGCTCTTATATATTTATGTATATTCGGCACTAAAAAATGTACATGCAACCATATGGAATAATGCACATATGTAAGAATATAATGAGTGTCATGAAAATATAAACTGAATGATAAGATTTTCAGTGACATAAGTTCGATTAGGGAAATTTTTGGCCGAAGATTGGCCTATGCTGGTATACCAATCGCTAGAGAAGGTTTCTATAATATTTATTAAAAATATAATCGCCATTAATTCCTTCCTAATAATACGGCATTTTTTAATATAATTTTCTCTTAATTTGTACTTCAATTAATGCTTGTATTTAAAATGATATTAAAAACTCTCCATTCAATGAAGTAACTGTACAATTTCAGCTTATTTTCCTTAGCTGACACTAAACTGTGCGCAAAAAATCACCATCATTATTTTAAGGTTATGCCACTTGATTAATTCATGAGTAATTAGTTGCAAAAAACACGAAACCACCACCGAAAACAACACAAAAATAACCTTTATTATAAAACATACTTAAAAAAAATAACTACAAAAGGAATATTTAAAAGCCACAAAAAAACAGGTGCCATATTGACTCCTGTTGCTCGCTGCCAGAAAAAACGTGATGAATATAAAAATAATGCAGTATTTTTTTTTTTGGTTGCAAAACATTGCCAAAATGCAATTTTTTTTCGTTTTTCGCTTAAAGATGATTAGTTTAGATTTAACATGGTTACAAACTAAATCATGGAAAAATATATATTGTTTTTTCTACGAGTACTTATAAAAAATAAATATATTTAGTGGGAGAACACTAACCAAACTAAACATCTAAATATGGTGTATATGAAGAGGAAAAAATAGAAAATGGAAAATTTCTCTTAAGGAATTTTCAATTCAAGGTAATCAGTTTTTGGAGTTAGGATGAAGAAAAAAAACAAAACTTAAAAAAATCTTTCAATATAAAAGACCTAAATAACTAAAATGACATTAAAAGCTATTTATACATAAAATGTTATTGTGTTGTAACTATCAACTGAAATGGCAGGGAATTGCCACTTAATCATAAATTAAATAACTTTTGCCATTTTCAAGAAAATGTTACTTAAATGCTAATTTAAGTTAAAAAAAATTTCGTTAGTCTTAACAATGTTTGTTTTATTTGTAGTGGGTTCACTCTCATAACCAGTCATCTATTTAAATGATTTAGTGACCCAAATTCTAATACATAATAGCTTGAGTAATTGTTATTAGTAATTACGAGTTTTTTCTACTTTTCTTATAACAGTTTTCTTTGCATTGTGTTAAGGCCTCATGTTGCTGATAAAAATGATTATAATTGTAATAGTTATAAAGGGTGTCCCAACTAGAACGCAATTTTTAAATTTTAAATAAAACACAGATATTTAAAAAACAAATCGTGAAACTTTATTATATCGTAAAGTAGACAGAATGAGGTTATGTATGGAATAAGATATCGTGCAGATGGCCGCCGCGGCTTTGCTGGCACACACACGATCTTTTAATGAAATTTTCAATAAAAAAAAGGCCAATGATTCCTCCAGCCCAAAAAACACACCACACAGTGACACGTTGAGGCTGCCTTTGCTTCTCGTGAATCACTTGAGGATTTTCCTCACCCCAAATGCGACAATTCTGCCTATTGACGAAGCCATCAAGATGGAAATGACCCTCGTCACTGAAGATGATTTTATCGGCAAAATCAGCATTTTCATGTTGTCTCTCCAATACCCAATTAACGAACTCCTTTCGCTGTCCATGGTCAGCTGGCTTCAGTTCCTGAGTCAATTGAACTTTGTATGCATGAAGATGCAAATCTTTCGTTAAAATTCGCTGCATAGTGGATTTGGAGACACCAATTTGCTGAGCTCGGTGTCGAATTGAGGTGGATGGAGTTTGAGCGACATCATCACGTACAGCTGCGACATTTTCGGTCGATCGACCTGGTCGAAGGCGCGATGTTGTCTTTACATCACTAACATACTCAGTATCGGCAAATTTATATATTAATCTCTTTACAGTTGACTCTTTTGGAGCATTATTGTGGCCCCAAATTGATCGCAATTTGCGAACTGTAGCGGCAAAACTTTCACAATGAGCTTGCGTTGTTCATTCGTGCAGCGCTCCATTTTTACTAACCTCGTACCTTCTACTAGCAAACAATAACAATTGTTCAAATGTCAAACAATGACACTTCGAATGGCGCCAAATTTAAAAATTCCGTTCAAGTTGGGACACCCTTTATGTTGTTATGTTTATATTTTTGTTTGGCTTTTCTATGGATGTTTTCTTTGTGGGGATCTTTATCAATTATTGTTTTTAGATTGTGCTAAATTGTTAGACAAACAGACGTTACTTGTTTTGGCAAATTCAAATTAAACTTTCGGTAAATGCTTAATTGTTAGCACACTCTACAATAGGCGAATTAATTGTAGAGTGGATTTGAGTGATAATTGAGTGATTATTAGATTTACATCATGCTCAAGAATTTATAGATTTTTGTGCCTCAGATTATCAATTACTCCAGGCTCTTTATAACGCACCTTATGGCAGTTTGTATTAAGATTGAGGTCCAAAACACAGAGATCACAATCGTATCGTTCTTTTGTGCATGTCTAAAAATTAGAAATATGACTAGAGTACTAGTCTGATTGCCTTATTCAGATAAAATCCTGTCAAGAAATTCATAATGATGTGGTAAATGTCTTAGATGATAGTGATTCCTTATATGCAACAGAAAACATTGGGTTGTTGAATTTAAACGTGGTCATACAAGCATTGAGAATGAACCATCTAGTGGACGTCCAAAAACAGCAAAAACAACAGAAATTGTAGCCAAAGTTCATGAAATGGTATTAAATGATCGACGAATAAAAGTGCGTGCAATACCTAATATCAAGGGCATCTCAAATGACCGAATCGAGTCTACAGAAATACAGATTAAAAAGCTTTCTGCAAGATGGGTGTCGCATTTGTTAACAGTCGACCAAAAACGCATATGAATGAAAATTTCTCACGCTTCTTTTAAGAAAACTAAAATGGATTTTAAGCGTCGTTTCATAACAGTGGATGAGACATGGATCCACCAGTATACTCCAGAGACAAAACAACAATCCAAGCAATGGACTGAAGCTGGAGTAAGTCCTCCAAAGAAGGCAAAAACAATTCAGTCGGCTGGTAAGGTTTTGGCAACAGTTTTTTGGGACTTCAAAGGTATTTTATTGATTGAATATCTGCAAAAGGGTGAAAAAATAAATTCCGAGTACTATTGCAACATTTTGAATCAATTAAATGTAAAAATTCGAGAAAACCGTCGTAGCAAAAAAATAATGTTTCATCAAAACAACGCACCAGCGCACAAGAGTGTTTTAACTATGTCTAAAATCAACGAACTAAAGTATGAATTGCGTGACCTTATCACCTTATTCTCCTGATTTAACTCCCAGTGACTTTTATCTGTTCCCAAATCTAAAAACATTCCTAGCTGGCAAGCGTTTTTGTAAAATACTATTTTGAATGCCTTGAGGAAATCTATTTTAATCAAGGGATATAATTGCTAGATAAGCGTTGGACTAAGTGTATTGAAATTTCAGGAGATTATAATGAAAAATAAAAATAAGAAATTTCCGAACCGCCCACGTATAGTAGATAGTTTTTGAAAAAGAGCTCCGTTTGAGTGATTTGAAAAAAAAAATACTTTACGTTAAGTGAAGCTTAAATTTTACGCCTTGAGAGTTTAAAAAGTCTCTTGTTGTAGAGCTCACAATTTGTTGATGCAGAAGTATAGTTCTCAATACGTAAAAATGTTCTATTGGAATCGTCAGGAAAGTCTCAGGCGATTGTTTAGTTTTATTGTTATTCGCCTAAAATGATCTATTCTTTCCATAACAGTGCCTACATTAAATTAAAATATGTATGTGTTTGTATAAAATCCGCATAAAATTTTATTATTACTATAATTTTTTTTTTTTGCCAAACCACCTTCATCTCTCATATATTTTTCTTTAATACCGCTAAATGGGCATCATAAACTTAATTATGATATCTATTATAATATAAAATACTAATATGCCCACTCGCATACTTGATTTACTAGGAAAGATTTTTTATAACGCAATATACAACATGTTGATAAGATAAGAAACAGCACCACACCAAATAGGGTAGCATATGGTCAGCACTTTTATTTCAACTTTTAATTCAATCACATGTTCGCATATCTCCTTTTGTGCAGTCAACAATACCTCCCAAAATGTGTGAAAGTTTTTTTCTCGCCAAATGTTTACATGTATCTATTTGGCAAGCAAAAACAAATCACAAGAAAAGCATCTTTTAATCATCAGCAGTACCACCAGCAAATTCAGTTTCAGTGAAAGAAAATGTGCGTTACTCAGTTTTACAACATTCATCCACCATTCAGATCATTATACATAGAGCGCTTATCCTGGTTCCAAACTATCAACACTAATAAAAATCTCATAAATTCCCAGCACACGCAGCCTCAGAAATGTTCATTAGCACAGACACCATCACATCGTTTCAATTCATACACTCACTACTCGTTGCTAATATTTAGTGTTTTGGTAGTGTTCATGGCTGCATTCATCGAAATATCTGACTCATGCTTAGACTCACGCATTCATGTTTTAAAGCATTTTTCGTCGACATCTTAAAGATGGAAGCGCGTTACTCACTTTTAATGTACATCCATAATATTTTTGATTTATAGTTTTGAGCTGCATTAGTCCAGCAATGAGTAGAATTTTTGTGAGCATTTTTTATTTGCTGCAGTTTACTGCTTTTAAAGCAGTAAATTTTTTAAATTTTATACTGTGTTTTACATGAGCTGTCCAAAGTAAAAGGAGCTCTGAAAAAATGAATTCTTTTCGGGTTTAAAATATGGCAATGAATCTCATTCAGTTTGTGTAAATTTTGGGATTATTTTCAGTAGTAAGGTTACTTATATGTTTATATGAGCCAAAGAACGAACATCTAAAGATCGACTCATTAAAAAGTGTTCAAAAGTCTTTCTTTTAAAGCTCTGGCAACTTAAAGCCTTAAGCAACTTTTCTATGTGTTGTATTGCAACGAGCAAACTAATAAATGATTCCTGCAATTAATGGCAATGTTCAATACAATGAATGAATGCATCGTACGCGTCGCTTTATGCTTGAATGCGTTGCTGCGAATGTCTGCCTGGGATTTGTTTTAATAGTTCCTGTCTTGGTGCAACTAAAACAACATTCACTCTTCGTTTTGTCTGTCTTTCTGATTTTGCTGTGTGCATGTGTTGCCATCTACTGTCAGGTGTTCAACACTGCTGGCTGCCATATTAGTGAGAGTTTTTGTTTTGTTATTGCTGCTGTTTTCCTTGTTATGATAATTAAGAAGTTAAAAGATAGCTTTTTATAGTTTTTGGTTTTGTTATTTTATTTAAATTAATTGAAAATTGCTTCACATATAAATTTTTTATATGCAGTATACAACACCAGCAAATTTACTAAGAGGTTTGATATTTAACAAAGATCCGCATAAATTATTGTGTTTATGACCCTCTTCGAGGTTGCGCAGTGGGTTAAAATACACATAGGAGACAATAACATTTTATAATTATAAATTAATTACTATTTGTTTGAAATATGCAACATTTATCAACAGTCATATACCCACAGAACCTTATCTATAGTGCAAAGGAGATATCAATTTTGTATTTGTTCCATGGCGTCAGTTGTCTTACATCCATCATTGATTGTACAACTCTAATTTGTCCGTCTTCAAAAGCTAATATACACAGTTAGACCTTATTTTATTTGCTTTTTTATAGATTACGATTGACTGGTCAATATTTGACACTTCATTGTAGAATAGCTCACCCTGCCATTGTGCCCATTGATTTTTCGGCATAATTTCTTTATTTAGAAATCATTTTGGTGAGCAGATAATTTTGCGTTTCGGTCCTGTGTTCTGGATTAATTCCAGACATATGCGACATAGTTTTGGCTATTCCCACTAGGGCGATGACCCAATTCATGTCTTCTCAAAATGTCCGATAAATCATAATTTTCATAATTTTTTGGTAAAGTCACAATTTTTTTCCAAAAATTTATATCAAGGACTAATTTTTGAAAATTGATTTGTTGATTGATTGATTTTTATATGTACATAATATGCAATTGTTTTCAAAGCGTATTTAACAAAGTTGTGGGACGTATTTAACTGACGTCCTGACACCCAATACATGAATATTAAAACATTTATGAGACCAGAATTTACGATTTATTCTAGACAAATATAAAAGTTAATTTGTTCAAGAGGATATGTATATAGAAATTGTTTTGTTAGGCTAAATGCTTTTTAAATCATTATATGGAATTTGATTAGCAGCAAAAATAGAAGTCACAAAAAGAGCATTGTCATTTGCTAATTTAACTGAAGTCTGCATATGCGATTTTTCAGACTCCGATAAGGTTTTCGATGTTGCAGCACAATTATTAAGGTTAATCGTTGATGTACTCGGGGTAATTACAGCAGACTCAACAACATAGCAACAAGAAGCACCAGGACTTTGAGAAGCATTCGGTTTACTTTTTTTTTAATGATTTACGGCGTTTGGGCGATATGTTGGAGAATTAAGGCAGTTTAATTGTTTCCATAAGCTGATATTTCACTAGAAAGAGATGAAAGCTTATTTCGAATGTTTAAAAATGTATTTTTTATGCTTTGAAAAAACGATAGTATTCAACACCAATTTGTTGACAGACATTGCAGCACCAATGTAAACCTTTACTTTTACAGACAGCTTCAGCAATCTAAAATCTACTGCACTTAAAATGACATATGCCATGACAAAGCCAGCAAACCACCATTCTCTCATCAGCACATGATAAAGTACAGCTTTTGTTGAGACATTTAAATTAGTCATTCCTTGTTAATTCTTTAAGTGTATGTCGATAATACCGGTTAATTGGTAAATAATACAACACTGACTATTATAATAACGTGGCAGCATTGATAAAATTGACAGATAAATATTCAGCTGAGTAGAATGTTTATTAACAAAAAAAAAATTCCAATTGAGTCTAATATTAATGATAATTAAGAATTTTTGTTTGTAAAAGCAAAATTTTTTAAAGAGGAAAATTCTGTGTTTTTTAATAAGTTAAATTACAAATGTAATATGTAACACCAAACAATTTTATACAGAACAAGTTTAATGCACTTTTAAATTTAAATATTTGATTAAATTCGGAAAAAATAAAGAAAACTTGGACTGACTTTAAACACAACAATGATTATATTGTTTAAAAGTCGCGCAAACTGTGCATTTTTACGCTCTCGTAAATTAATTGTGAAAAATTACATGCCAAATTATTTACACATACATATGTACTTCGTAAATTTGCTCAACAAAGAAAAGTAACATAGTGACATACTCGTACACAAAAGGATTTATATATACCATCATTTTCATTAAAAAATTCAAGTATTAACATACTATAAACGGTAAATTCTTCAATAATCTGAGTATTTAGTCTTTTGGATTTTTTTTAAGCATTTTTAAAAACAAAAATTTTAAGTTTAATTTATTTTATTTATTTTTGAATTGACGTTTCTCACAAACTGACGTTGTTACAGAGAAAACACATGGTTGTGGTACACATAATCTAAGAGCAACATATTATTATAAGATTTATGATTATGGTCAAAACATAATATGATGAACATAAGTGTCATGAAATATCATATTATGATCAATTATCATCCTAATATTTCATCATAATATTTTCTTATTATTCATAATTTGATATTATAATACCATATTATTACCAAATGATGACCCAAGGTAACCATATTATAGTTGAAAGAAATCATAATATGATATACAATAATCATATTATGTTCTAAATAATCATATTATGATTTAAAGTAATCATATTATTTTTATGATATCATATTATATTATGATTATTTAGTGTTAACTGTATGGCAAAATTTGAACGAAAATGGCGATTTGGCCATTCATTTATTTTGTGTAAAACGTCATTTGTTGCAAATTTTGTAGCAAATAAAATGCTATAGACCAAATTATAATAGAAAAGCAGACATTTTTAATCTTTGTTAAAGATAAGTTTTTTTTCTATTTTTAGAACTGTTCCATCAATTGTAATACATTTACATATATCAAGGATTTCTGGCAACCTTGCTAAAAAATTGTTACGGAAATTTCTCATCATAATATTATGATCAACTTGAAAATTACAAACTAAATATTTTAAATGAAAAGCATATTAATGGTTGAATATAAAACAATATGATTAGTTATAAAACAATCATTTGTATGACGTAAACCGCAATTATTTCTACAATTTTTTAAGCACAAAACTTACAAACACTAAATAATATTTTTGTAAATAGAAATTAATATTTGCGCACTTTCAACGTAGATATATAAAAAATTTACATTTATTTTTAGTTATGTTTAATAGATTTCTATTTTGTGAAATTTAAGATTATTTCTTTTATGTAAATTGTATTTAGGTCTTTTACACTTCTATGAAAGCTTTGTATTTTGTAGTCATATTAGTATATTTATTGGAACATTTAAATGCAAACAAATAATTCGATATCACACTACTGAACTGATGATTCTACAAATGGTTGAAACAAAATATAATTACCCTTATTGTGAAATAAAAATTGACACAAACATTATTTTCTAAATAAGGTAAGAGTCATAGTAAATCATGTAACCATGACTCGAGCTCATATTGAATGTGAAAGGTAACAAAATTCATTTTTTGTTTTTTAATATATATCGATAATTATGTATCCTCCAAATATTTAGAAAATCCAGTTTCCTATTTCGGGAAATTTTGACCTCTAATATTCCTAGTAGCGGAGACTTGGTTCAAAGGAATTTTTCGCCTTCTTTCTAGCATAAAATCGAAGGTCTTTCTTAAATATAATTTCACTGTATTTATTTTCGCAATAGCATAAATTTTCTTTTCCAATTGGTGTAAAAATTTTAAGTTATTTTTTAAACAAATTTAAATAGTTTAGACATTAAGAGCTTCAAAGAGCTTCATTTTATACATATATAAAATTTTATTTATTTAACGAACAAAATTATGACGGTAATAAAAATGATATCGTGTCGTGTCCTAATGAATCTGTCTGTATTGACTGGTGTTTATTACATACAATTTTCTGCATGCGCACACTTGCAAAGAATACATTAAATGTAAACAAATCTAAATTAATGTTAACTTCAGCTTAACACGTTATTGGCTCATTTAAGATGATTTATTAACACTGAGTTTGCCCTTAAGCCACCAATAACATACGGGTACAGTGGTTATAAATATCATAAAAATAAGTATGTAACTAAATTATCAAGGTTAAATAGAATCTTATAGTAGGAAATGCAAATTTCAATGGATTAATTTTGAAATATTTTCATGTGTGTGTTTTCAGTCTTTTGGTTTTTTGTGTCTACACGTTTATGTTAAATCACTTCAAATTAATGTTACTGTTTGCACCTAAGTCTAGCACAATTTGTTATGATTTTCTATTTTAGCAAAATTGTATTTGTATGATTTGTAAATAAATTTATTTCTATTTGTTGGGCAAATGATATTAATCGTTATTGTCGTTTCAATTTACATTTGACTGCATTAAATTTGAACAGCTCTCACGTTTAAATGCCCAAAACAATACACACATACTTGAATGTATGTACGAGTATGTATGTAAACAGATAACGCACGACTATTTATTGCTCAATCGTAGTTAAGTTTGAAAATAAAGTTTAACAAAATAGTATCTAGTTACAACAATTTCATTCTTAAAACTACTACGAAAATTGTCTGCGTGAACCTGATTTAAACATGCGTGCCAAAGATTTAAGTCAACCAACTAACCAGCCACTCTACTCAAGGTATTGTAAAAGAAAAAAAAACTGCAAATAAAAGCTAAAAAAAATGTAACATTTATTTGGCACGACATATAGAGTGCGTTCACGAGACCAAAACGCACAGACGGACACATCAGATTTCTAAGCAAAATAGTTAGTAGGCAAAAATAGTTAAGAACTCCTTTTTAAGATTCTAACATGAATGTTTGTCTTAAAAGTGTTTTTTGTTATTGTTTTTATTTTATTTGTCTTTGGCTAGAGTATAACACTTCCGTGATAAGGCAGCAAAACAGTAGCTAGATCTAAATGTTTAGAGGAGTGTTGTTGCTTTCATCACTGATGGAAGATTTATTAGGTTTGACAAGAGGTTTGTAACACAATCTTTTGTAATCGTATAGTTTTGGAAAAGCTTTAATTACTTATAATAAAGTTCTGTTGGAATTTAAATAGCTATTAATTGTAATTTTAATTATTTATACCAAAAGCCCATTGTGATTTTATAAATATTATTACTAAATACTATTAATAAATACCTAATCGTGATCCTGGGATCCAAGCGATATAGACAGTGCAGATCATGAAGAAGATTTGTTTCAGAGATCTTAGGCTGTGATTTTGTACAGTGATTCAGTGGTGTAAAATATGTTGTACCAAAATTATCCTTTTCTTCTTTATAACTTCTGCAATAATTGTAATGTCATCGAGTACAATCGATTTGCTATCAAGTGTTAATAGAAAATGTGTTGAATCTTTTTGTACTCGCTAGTGCCAGCTCATATTGTATATCTTACAAATGGTAATATTAGACGAGCTCTAGACACTTCTTGTTAACAAGAAAAACATCGAAAATAGACACAAATACAAATCTTTTCATTCGATTCTTAATTTCCTCTGATTATTTTAAGACAAGTTTGTGTCATACTCTCTTTCGAGATCGAGGTTTGATAACAAGATTAGCTCTTTCATTATTCTCTGTTAATGCTTATGAGGAAAAATAGTCTTTTAACGATGCATTTGCAAATAAATAAATTTAAATCTGTATGTGTATTTATATATTATTGTCTGTAAAACAAGTAAAGAAACAAATAATTGTTAAATATTTATTCAAAATATTGAAATTATTTTAATATTAAAAATTATTTTCTCCAACTTCTCCAGCTTTTTATCTTAATTAATTGTATTTTTTGACAGTGAGAACTGTTTATTTTTTGCATCAATTTAAAAAAAATATTTTTTAAAAAGTTGATTTTTTATAATCATTTATATATTTGAACAAATTTTTTATTTAATTCATTAGTGATAAGTGAAACCAACACGATTTATTAATTTTGTCCAGTTAGATTTTCGATATACCACACTGTGAACTGTGGGTATTCCGCGTACATTATCAATTTGAGATCCCACGCCTTAGCAATAGATTTCTTACCCCGGGCCTGAAATGACAAGAATATTTTTGTGCACTCATCGAACAATTGTGTGGACAACTTTATCGATCTTATGTTCTGGTTCGAACAATTGTCCGCACAACTAGGTCTGTAATATGTAATGTTCTCATTACATGTGATGCATTGCCACATACGCTTAGACTCAAGAATTATTCCAACCGACGCTGCTCATCTTCAAGAACAATATTTTAAAATTTTCGTTTTCTGAAAGAATTTTGACTAGTAGTTTTGAAGCTTTTGAATTCACAATAAATTTAAGTCTAAAATTTTGCCTCTAGCAAATGTAGGGTGCATAAAATCAACATTAAGATTTATTTCGCAATTTTTTATTCATCTCTCTGTCTTTGGGTCGAATGCATATATTTAGTGTTTAGAGTTCTTTATAAATTGTTGTAACAATTTATGTGACAAGATTTGTTAGTCAGGCAATAGCAATAGAAAAATAAATTTATGTATTTTATCTACTTTGAACATAAAAAGTCTATGGACGATTTGTTACACATTTATTTCTCTTTTTTTTTTGTGTTCTTCAGTTCCTAACACTATTTTCTAATTCCTTTTTTTATTATTTTTCTTTTTGTGTTAGTGGTTGTAGTGTTTGAATATTTGTTTGTTTTAGTTGCTGCGATTAGATTAGGCGTAGGTGTGTCTAAATGTCGTCTACCGTTTGTTTCTGCCTTATATTTTTTTTTTGCTTTGCTACCAATTGAACATGTTCAAATTATTATTCATGTTTGCATCTCAAGATGCTAGACTAGTAGCGAGACTATCCTTAAAATAGATTTTATGGAAATAAAGGCAGAAAACCAAATAAAAAAAAGAACCTCTGCTCTACATTTTGCTGCGGTTTTTTTCATTGATTAGTTTCTGCAGATAAAATTATAAAGAAATACTTGTACATGTTACACACAGCTGAGGTGTACTTTTACACGTATCTGTTCCAGCAAACGAATTTTCAATTTACAAATAATATTCATTACGCGTTGCCTTTCTGCGAATATTATTTGGTTTTGTAGAGTTTTTTTTTTAATTTATTTTTCTCTTTTTGGTCTTACTAAATTGATTGTGTGTTTTATGTTCTGTGCCAATATTTCGTTACAACATAGAAAGTTTCAACTCAGCAGTTTTTAGGATTTGTTTTTAATTTACAATAGTTATTTTTGTTATTTTTTTCTAACATCTCAACAATAAAATTTATATGTATTGCACATTTTATTTGCACTCTTAATGTATGTGAATTTTATGGTAATGTTAAGTGATTTTTTTAAGGCGTTATAATTTTCTTTGCGGTTTTGCACAAAGGGAAAGTTTAATTAAAAAAACAAATAATTTTGAAAACAAATTTGTTATTTTAAGACTTGTATGTGTTTTTATGGATTTTTGGAATAAAATAAAGTAAATTTATTACAGCTCACAATGTAAGTAAGTCGATATGTTAAACATACAAAATTTGCTTTATAAACCTCTTATAAACCTGTTGTAAGTTTTATGAATAAGGGCAATAATGTATAAGTGTATTTTGTAATATACGTTTTTTCTTTCTTTCCTACTTCACAGAGTAAGAATATCACTTTGGCAAAACCCTGCTGTTAAAACTGTTTCTGGGTTTAAATCTGCATAATTTTATTAATTAAAAACTTTACATTTACTTCCAAAACATTTAGAACAAGAAAAAATTAAAAACTATCTAATAATAATATTTTGTTATAACAAAACTTATTATATTAGCCATTTTACGTTCATTTGATTTTTTTAAATAAATATATTTTTTATTTGAATAGTTACAATATTTGCAAATATCATTTACATGTGTATTTTCTTGTGTGAACTCCATCTAATAAATTCAGATACAGTGGTAACCCTATGTCACAACTACTTGATAATTGGTTTGAGTAATCGATCAATGCAGTTACCGACATTAGACAAGATGGTTTTCGCTGCACTGATAAATTTGATCGGCCCTTTTTGATATCTTGACTTCAACGAGTAAGACGTGTTTAACCGCATCAGTAGAAATTAACTAAATTAAATTTATTGGACTAACCCAAAAAAACATCAGCGGAAACACGCGTACCAAGAAAAAATTTGGCCAAAGTGAGTGTCAATCCCAATCAGCCAAGGCAAATAGTGTTCAAGATACTCTGGGCGTATCACTGTCACCATCGCCCCAGCACTACATCCACTGCGGCAGCTACGGCAGTGGAATCTACAATTAAAACAGTGTGAAGAAATTGTTGCAGCAACCTCAGTGGCTGGTTCTACAAATCATTTTGATTTTTTTTAAATTCCATTAATACGGATGTTAATGATAATCCTCCAAGCATCAATACTACTAATAATACTGTGTGTAAGCCGCAGTTGCAACCAAAAACAACCACAAGACAAACAGCAAAAATAGTTGGAAGACTAAATTTTTCCTTTTATATTTAAAAGAAAAAACACCAGAAAAAAAAAAAAAAAACTAATTTTTTTTAAACTATAAAGTATGTATGAAGTTTTGAAATTTTTGTTTTCTAAAATTTGTTAATCCCCAACGAATCATAAAAAGAAAAATTTTTATTAAAAGTTCTCCATGAATAATAGCTACTTAAACTTGAATAGTTATATTCGTTTTTCTTATAAAAACCCAATATTTTTTATAAACATAAACCGTAAACTAAATTTCCACTAGTAAAGCTAATATACCTAATTATACTTATGTAAACCTTAATCTTAAACCTTCATGTAATTATTTAGTAGTATGTAGTATATGTAATTCAGAATGTAAAATATATAATTAATAAGTTTACTTTACTTAATTTAGAAATATGCAACCAAATACTTTTTTCCCACCACCTATAATTTCATTTACCAGTATGCAGATGCGAAGAGGCCTCTACGTCATCAAACATCCAATGTTCCTAATATTTAACAAACTCAGTAAGTTGGAACAACAACAATAAATTCAGGAATCGGTGAGTGACATATTTTATTCTTTTGTTTTCTGTTTTGTTTGCATATTTCTCCGAACGATTTTTCTAAGAATTTCTTTATCGAAGTAAAAACATACATACATACATAGTTTAATATTTTTTCCATCTTCTGTGACCAATAAGATTTGGTATATACATACATACATAATAACGGTTCATATTAACGGATCTTTTAAAATTCTTTGGTTCCCTTCTTTATCAAATTTGTTTTTTGCAATCGTGCTTTTACATACATACCTATGTACATATGTATGTTCTTACTTCTGCTAAATATTACATGTACATATACATACATAGTTTTAAGATAATGATAATTATTTTTTTAATAAGAATCTAAAAGTGTAAAACCGAAAAAAAAAAAAAGAGAATTTCCATTCAAATTTTGCATTAGCTTCATATTAAATATAAATAGATAGTGTTTCTGTTATTGTTATTTTATTTCTACTATAATTATAATAGTTTAAAAAAATATATAAGACGGTTTTTACATGCATTAATGGATATACATAAATATAAAAATAGATAAGTTAGATTTTAAATCGAAACAATGAATTACTAATGGCCTTATGAATAAATGTAACTCTTTGAAATGAACATGTAAAATTTTGAATATTTTTCTTACGGATGTAAACGTGAAATAGAATGAAACAATTGTGGGTTTCAGGTACATTATCGCCGCTGAAACATTAGGCAGGGAGGGTTTTGAGGCGTTGCCCCAAAAAACATCTTGGGTGCTCTACAGTAAGCAAATTAGATGTGAACACAGTAATGTTTTTTTTTCTTAATTTTGATTTAACGTCAGTTTTTCTTAGTTTTCATTTAGTTTTCTCATTATAACAGAGGCAAGGGAGTTTTAAATTATTATGTGTCGAAGTACAAGTAAGTTAGGTGCAACAAAAATGATAATAGCGGACAAGAATCCACCCTAAGCAGACTGATAGCTAGCAGTTTCATAACTCCCAATCGTCTTAGCTACTTATCAATAAAAAGAGATTTACATTTTTTCAAACTTGTGCACCTATGCCAACATCAAAAGTAAATGTCACTTTATAACTTAATATAGGATTATACAACGCAGGAAATGTTTTTTCCCTTGTACATTACATAATTGGCGCCCAACGTGGGGCCCTAAAGTGTCTACTTTATGGATCCCAGATCCTAGCTATTTTTCATTTTTTTAATTTCATTATTTTTCAGAAGCTAAAATTAAGAAATGTATAAAAGTTATTTATGAAATAAACTTTTATAAATATCTGGACTTTCGTATATTTGACGTTATACTAGATCGAATAAGACGACCGATATTTCCCTAAAAGTTACTTTTCATAAATAGGAAAAAATTTATTTCTTAATTTTTTCTTTTGTTACAAGTTTTGTTAATAAGTTCGTGTTTTAATGATTTTGTTGACTTAACATCAGTATCCAAGTTAGACAAGGAATTTATATAAATATCGCTGACGGCATTTTTATATCCATCTAATTTGTTTAAACAGAAAAAAGTATACAGGTTTGTCCAATTTCATTAGATATCAAATATTGTTAATAAACTCCATAGTCATATTTTTTTTCACATTAAACTTTGCTGCTCATACTGTTTTCATCATTCTATTCATGTTTACATCAAATACGTAAGAAAAATAATATATGCATTTAAACTGAAAATAATTATTTGTGATAATTATTTAATTCAATTTTTACTCACAAAATATCAATTTTATAGAATATGTATTTGCTTTTGCTATTTGTTCTTATTTTGGATAAGTAGGAAGAAGTAAAATTGAAAATTGCTCTGAAAATATAGTTTCTTCATATAGTTTTTATAATATTTTTTTTTCACCAAAAACTAAATCGAATATTATATTCTGTAATATTTCTGAATTTTATAATTTGAATCAATTTTATTACTCAAGGTATTAGAAACTTGTATTTTCAACTTTACTGTGAAGGTAATTCCTTAATATTTTTTTTTGTTCAAAAACGTTTCTTTAAATTGTTTGAAAAAATGTCCTTGGAACGTACTCCACCACCGGCTCAATGCTTTGCCTCAGGGTTTAGTGATGCTCAGTGTAACGTTTGTAAAGACTTCATGTTAGAAACACATGAATGCCTTATAATCACAAACTGTAATCACGTATTTCATAAGGAGTGTATTGAAAAACATCTCTCGCAAACTACGGAATGTCCCGTTTGTCACAAGCCATGCGAACTTGCAGACCTAAAAAAAATTAGTATGCAAGATAATTCTCGCCAAAATCCTGTCTCTAAAAATAATGTTAATGTTCGTGGAAAAGGTCGAGGTGCCATATCAAAAAGATATCAAACCAGAAACGTAACCAAAGATCTTTTTAATGAGAATGCTACTTCTTCATTAGATTTTACTCAGAACAATTTTCCTGTGGAGTACAGTGAAAAGATACAAACATTTACTCCACCAAGAGATACTTTTAATAACCAAGCTAATGTTAATATTAACCCCTCACAGCTCACACAGATTATAGAAGCGAGTGTAGTTCGAGTTTTACAAAATTTAAATGTGTTTCCAACTAATTCTGGGAATTTTAATAATCCCCAACCACGCTCGTCTGTTCCTATAAATTCACCACCTCTGCAACCAAATAATCTAGCACCTACACGGGAAAATAACACCGGTAATCTTAGATCACCAGTTTCTAATTTTCATGACAATTTTAGTATTCGATCAGACAAAGTAACTTCCGTAATACAGAATTGGAATCTTAAATTTGATGGATCTCCAAATGGGTTAAATGTAGAAGAATTTTTATACCGAATTCGTTCTCTAACAGCAGACAATTTTGGAAATGATTTTTCAGTTATTTGCAAGAATTTACATATTTTGTTATCGGGAAAAGCTCGTGAATGGTACTGGCGTTACCACAAACAAGTGGAAAACATACAATGGAACGAGTTTTGCGCTGCTATTAAGTACCAATACAAAGATTTTAAGTCCAATTTTGATTTAAGAGAAGAACTGCGAAATCGGAAAATGAAGACAGGAGAATCCTTTGACATTTTCTTTGAGGCAGTATCCTCAATTTTAGATCGCTTAGATAGGCCCATTCCTGAAAATGAGTTAATCGAAATATTAACGAAAAATCTTCGGCCAGACATTCGTCATGAACTTTTATATGTCCCCATATACTCAATCGCTCATCTAAGAAAATTAGTGCAAATGCGCGAAAATTTGATGAATGATGAGTTCTTTCAAAAAAATTCTCAAACTAAAATGTTTACGACTAACTACCCAAGACGAAATGTAGCTGAGCTTGACTTTTCTGAAACTTCTGATTGTATTAATACTCCAAAAGTTGAACACGTTGTAGATGCCATTGAACAAAAATCAAATATTTCGAAGTGTTGGAACTGTGATGAGTTAGGTCACCATTGGCAAGATTGCCTTAGCATTAGAACCATTTTCTGTTATGGATGTGGTGCGAAAAACACTTACAAACCACAATGCCCGAAATGCTCTTCTAGAAAAGCTTTCGTTTCAAAAAACTTACCAACTCAGCCTCAACCATAAACATTTCCATAAATTCAGAAAGTATCCCGGATTTGACAACTTATCTTGATTTAACGAAAACCCCAGACTTGACAAACATTTCAGATTTGACAGATATTTCACATGAAAAGAAATACTCAAAAATTTTAAAACGAAGTAATTTACCACAGTCATGTGATGATAGAATTTTGTATCCGACTAAACCATATCATGAACGATGGCAAGAATACATTGCTAAACGTAATTCCATTTTTTCTGTAACTACTTTTCCTGTCTGTTCGAAAAAGAAACCAAAACGCTCAACCGTTCGATTACGGAAATATTTTAAATTGCGAAAATTTGCATCAAAAAATATTGTGTCTACTATTATTAACAACAGTAATGATAGAAGATTTTACGCAAATGTTAAATTTTTAAATTTTTCACAACTTGGTCTTTTAGACTCTGGTGCAAATATAAGCTGCATTGGTAGTAAACTTGCCCAGGAAAATTTTGCAAATTTTGAAACATTTAAAAAAGTAAATTCTCACGTGAAAACAGCAGATGGAAAATTGCAAAAAGTTTTAGGTTATCTTGATGTCGAGGTTGTCTTTAAAACACAAGTGCGTAGAATGAAATTATGGATTGTGCCGTCATTATCCCATAATTTAATTTTAGGTTTAGACTTTTGGAGATCATTCAATGTAGCTCCAGATTTATTTGAATCTGCAATTATTAGCTCTCCTTCCGAATTTTCCGATATGAAAGCGTCTGAAGCCTTGTCCGTTAATATAAAAGAGTCTGACTTAGCTTCAGATGAACACAAATTTCCCCTAACTTCATGCCAAAGTTTACAGCTAGATGCTATCATAGCATTATTTCCAAGTTTCGAAAAACATGGCCTGGGAAGAACCTGTTTAATAAAACATGATATAGACGTTGGCAATGCCGCGCCTATAAAACAGCGATTCTATCCAGTTTCCCCAGCAGTGGAGAAACTAATGTACGATGAAATCGATCGAATGCTGGCATTAGGTGTGATCGAGAAATCATCATCCCCATGGAGTTCTCCCATGCGATTGGTAGTCAAGCCGCACAAAGTCCGTCTGTGTCTAGATGCTCGGAAGATCAACCAAGTTACAAAAAAGGATGCATATCCGCTTCCAAGTATTGAGGGTATTTTTGCAAGACTACCCAAGGCTAACCTAATTTCAAAACTAGACTTAAAGGATGCATATTGGCAGATTGGCCTAGCCGATCGAGCCAAGGTTCTAACCGCGTTCACAATTCCTGGTAGGCCCCTTTATCAATTTAAAGTTATGCCATTTGGGCTTTGTAACGCCCCACAAACGATGTGCCGGTTAATGGACTCGTTAATACCACCTGAACTTAAGCACTGTGTATTCGGTTACCTTGACGATTTAGTGATAGTGTCTGAAGATTTTCCCACACATTTGTCTGTTTTAGTTCGTATTGCCGAACAATTTAGAAAAGCTAATTTGACTTTAAACATTACAAAATCACGTTTCTGTGTTACTGAAACAAACTATCTCGGCTATGTCATCGGAAATAGTGGAATCCAAACTGACCCGGCGAAAATAGATTCCATACTTTCCTGGCCAGTCCCTAAAAGCATCAAGCAAGTTAGAGGATTTCTGGGTCTTGCAGGATGGTATCGAAGATTTATTTCGAACTTTTCTTCAGTAGTATTTCCGATCACAGAAGTTTTGTCAACAAAACGCAAATTTAATTGGACGGATGAGGCTCAAAATGCATTTCAACAGATAAAAACATTGCTTACGACAGCTCCGGTTCTTTCTAATCCTGATTTCAATAAAAAATTTTTTGTGCATTGCGATGCAAGTAATGTCGGTATTGGGGCGGTTTTGGTTCAGCTAGACGACCACGGGAATGAAAAACCTATAGCGTTCATGTCAAAAAAGTTGAACACCGCTCAGCGCAATTACAGTGTGACCGAAAGAGAGTGTCTTGCAGCGATAGAAGCCATTCACAAATTCAGATGTTACATTGAAATGCAGGAATTTGAGGTAATTACGGATCACTCGAGCTTAGTATGGCTTATGAAGCAATCCGAGTTGACTGGCAGATTGGCACGGTGGGTATTTAAACTACAAGGCTATAAATTTACAATCAGCCACCGTAAAGGAAAACAGCATATTGTGCCAGACTCTCTCTCTCGGGTATACTGTGATGAAGTTAGAGCTGTCGAACTGGCTGAACCAGAAATTGACCTCGACTCCGAACATTTTCATGATCAAGATTATGAGGAATTGAGAGCTAAAATCTGTGAAAATCCTACAAAATACCCAGACTTAAGGATCATAGAACAATATGTATATATTCGTGCTGAACATTACACAGGTGACGAACAAGAACAACAAAATGCTTGGAAACTTTGGGTTCCCACTAAGCTACGTACCAGTGTTATTGTTAGATCTCACGATTCACCAATTTCATCACATGGTGGAATGTCTAAAACGGTAGACATAATACGTCGGAACTTCTTTTGGCCTGGTATGGTAAGGGATGTTCGGGACTACATTAGGAAATGTGACGTATGTAAGACTACTAAAGCCCCAAATTTTGTAACAAAACCAGAGATGGGAAAGCAAGCCATATCTACCCGGCCATTTCAACGTCTTTACGTAGACTTACTAGGACCTTACCCGAGAAGTAAGCGTGGAAATATCGGCCTTTTGATTGTGCTTGACCATCTGACCAAATTCCATTGGCTTTGTCCAATGCGCAAATTTACCTCTTCTTCCATACAAACATTTTTGTTAGAGCATATTTTCCACATATATGGTGTCCCGGAACACATTGTGAGCGACAATGGTTCACAATTCAAGGCAAACGAACTTAACGCATTTTTCACTAAATTAGGCATAAACCACATTTACACTGCATTATATTCACCTCAATCTAATGCATCCGAAAGGGTTAATAGGTCATTAATTGCAGGTATTCGCGCTTATGTGAAAAAAGATCAAACATTGTGGGATGAAAATCTCAGCTCAATAAGTTGCTCATTAAGAAATTCGATACATAGTTCAATTCGCATTTCGCCATATCATGCAGTCTTTGGACTCGATATGATAACGCACGGTTCGTCCTATAAACTTTTGAAAAATATAAACTTGCTTAACGAGACCTCTAATCCTTTATCTAAAGATGATAATCTAACTTTGCTACGTCAGGATCTGCAGAAGCGTATTTCCGATGCCTATCGCATAAATCAGCATCAATACAACCTTCGTACTCGCCCAATATCTTACTCCGAAGGTCAGATTGTATTTCGGAAAAACTTCGCTCAAAGCAGCATGGAGAAAAAGTTCAATTCAAAACTTGCACCTCTGTATTTAAAAGCTAAAATTCGAGAGAAAATTGGCCAAAACTATTATGTTGTGGAAGATTTAACTGGAAAAATAGTTGGAACTTTCCATGCCAAAGATTTAAGGCCATAGAATTCGTTTTTTTTCCTCCTAATACTTCTGCATAAGATACAAGTATTATGCGGTTTGTAATATACGTTTTTTCTTTCTTTCCTACTTCACAGAGTAAGAATATCACTTTGGCAAAACCCTGCTGTTAAAACTGTTTCTGGGTTTAAATCTGCATAATTTTATTAATTAAAAACTTTACATTTACTTCCAAAACATTTAGAACAAGAAAAAATTAAAAACTATCTAATAATAATATTTTGTTATAACAAAACTTATTATATTAGCCATTTTACGTTCATTTGATTTTTTTAAATAAATATATTTTTTATTTGAATAGTTACAATATTTGCAAATATCATTTACATGTGTATTTTCTTGTGTGAACTCCATCTAATAAATTCAGATACAGTGGTAACCCTATGTCACAACTACTTGATAATTGGTTTGAGTAATCGATCAATGCAGTTACCGACATTAGACAAGATGGTTTTCGCTGCACTGATAAATTTGATCGGCCCTTTTTGATATCTTGACTTCAACGAGTAAGACGTGTTTAACCGCATCAGTAGAAATTAACTAAATTAAATTTATTGGACTAACCCAAAAAAACATCAGCGGAAACACGCGTACCAAGAAAAAATTTGGCCAAAGTGAGTGTCAATCCCAATCAGCCAAGGCAAATAGTGTTCAAGATACTCTGGGCGTATCACTGTCACCATCGCCCCAGCACTACATCCACTGCGGCAGCTACGGCAGTGGAATCTACAATTAAAACAGTGTGAAGAAATTGTTGCAGCAACCTCAGTGGCTGGTTCTACAAATCATTTTGATTTTTTTTAAATTCCATTAATACGGATGTTAATGATAATCCTCCAAGCATCAATACTACTAATAATACTGTGTGTAAGCCGCAGTTGCAACCAAAAACAACCACAAGACAAACAGCAAAAATAGTTGGAAGACTAAATTTTTCCTTTTATATTTAAAAGAAAAAACACCAGAAAAAAAAAAAAAAAACTAATTTTTTTTAAACTATAAAGTATGTATGAAGTTTTGAAATTTTTGTTTTCTAAAATTTGTTAATCCCCAACGAATCATAAAAAGAAAAATTTTTATTAAAAGTTCTCCATGAATAATAGCTACTTAAACTTGAATAGTTATATTCGTTTTTCTTATAAAAACCCAATATTTTTTATAAACATAAACCGTAAACTAAATTTCCACTAGTAAAGCTAATATACCTAATTATACTTATGTAAACCTTAATCTTAAACCTTCATGTAATTATTTAGTAGTATGTAGTATATGTAATTCAGAATGTAAAATATATAATTAATAAGTTTACTTTACTTAATTTAGAAATATGCAACCAAATACTTTTTTCCCACCACCTATAATTTCATTTACCAGTATGCAGATGCGAAGAGGCCTCTACGTCATCAAACATCCAATGTTCCTAATATTTAACAAACTCAGTAAGTTGGAACAACAACAATAAATTCAGGAATCGGTGAGTGACATATTTTATTCTTTTGTTTTCTGTTTTGTTTGCATATTTCTCCGAACGATTTTTCTAAGAATTTCTTTATCGAAGTAAAAACATACATACATACATAGTTTAATATTTTTTCCATCTTCTGTGACCAATAAGATTTGGTATATACATACATACATAATAACGGTTCATATTAACGGATCTTTTAAAATTCTTTGGTTCCCTTCTTTATCAAATTTGTTTTTTGCAATCGTGCTTTTACATACATACCTATGTACATATGTATGTTCTTACTTCTGCTAAATATTACATGTACATATACATACATAGTTTTAAGATAATGATAATTATTTTTTTAATAAGAATCTAAAAGTGTAAAACCGAAAAAAAAAAAAAGAGAATTTCCATTCAAATTTTGCATTAGCTTCATATTAAATATAAATAGATAGTGTTTCTGTTATTGTTATTTTATTTCTACTATAATTATAATAGTTTAAAAAAATATATAAGACGGTTTTTACATGCATTAATGGATATACATAAATATAAAAATAGATAAGTTAGATTTTAAATCGAAACAATGAATTACTAATGGCCTTATGAATAAATGTAACTCTTTGAAATGAACATGTAAAATTTTGAATATTTTTCTTACGGATGTAAACGTGAAATAGAATGAAACAATTGTGGGTTTCAGGTACATTATCGCCGCTGAAACATTAGGCAGGGAGGGTTTTGAGGCGTTGCCCCAAAAAACATCTTGGGTGCTCTACAGTAAGCAAATTAGATGTGAACACAGTAATGTTTTTTTTTCTTAATTTTGATTTAACGTCAGTTTTTCTTAGTTTTCATTTAGTTTTCTCATTATAACAGAGGCAAGGGAGTTTTAAATTATTATGTGTCGAAGTACAAGTAAGTTAGGTGCAACAAAAATGATAATAGCGGACAAGAATCCACCCTAAGCAGACTGATAGCTAGCAGTTTCATAACTCCCAATCGTCTTAGCTACTTATCAATAAAAAGAGATTTACATTTTTTCAAACTTGTGCACCTATGCCAACATCAAAAGTAAATGTCACTTTATAACTTAATATAGGATTATACAACGCAGGAAATGTTTTTTCCCTTGTACATTACAATTTCAAATGATATTTTTCAATTTAAATACTCTTTTACAGCGATTGAAGCTTCCCAACAACTTTCTAATTATAACCTAGTTTAAATTCTGTTTTCCGAGAAAGGACATTTATTGAGAACACTGAATGTTAAGAAGAGGCGGTGTTCTGCTTTGGTCAAATGTAACAAATTTGTTTGGTTTGGGTGGAAAACTTGGGTTCATTAATTATAATGATGTGTCTAAGGCGTCTATTTGCATCTCACTAGTTGTGGATAATCGAATTGAATTTAACTATATTTAAAGTGTGAGAGTAAGTCTTCAGAAGAAAGTTTTTTACAACTAATTTTGTTAGTAGTGACTTATTTGGTACAGTGACAAATCGACCATAAATTTATGAGTAATTTTTGAATAACAAGTCTGGATAGTGTACAAGATTATCAGTCTGAAGGTTGAGCGTTCGATTCCAGCTAAAGACTTTAGGTGTTTCTGCAGTTTTTTTTAGTTCTACTACGCTTCACTAAAGTATCGATATTGAAATGCAAATCGTTTCTGATTAGGAAAAAGTAAGCTTTAACCCTTAAACAAACACCAAATTGTGTGCACATAAGCGAATTCCAGGGCCTAGCTGGAACTTTTTATAATTTGTATGGCTTTAAATTAAAAATCTTCAATTTCATTATCAATTTCTAACTCGTTTCCAATACCAGAAAGATTGTCTTCATTTCCATCAACCTGGTTTTGAATTTCGTTTTCTATATCATTGGCAATTGCCTCTGACAATCTGTCATAATTAGGGTGAGATTTTGAAACTGTTTGAAAGATATTGTCTAATTTAGTACTCATTGTAACACTATTAACACTTCTTAACTGCCAACACAACAATAAAAGAAAAACACTAATTTCTGAAACGTTCAAGCACATTGATTCTGCTTTTTATCGGTTTATTCTCTTTCTCTTTTGTTTTGATTTTATTTGCTGCATTTTCTACATAATAGGGCCTGTCTGGGACATGGTGTTATAAAAATGTTGAGAGTAATTAGAGATAAAAAATTTTAAGTTTTTTTTAATTTTTTTTTACAAAACAGTTTTATTGAGAAATTCATAAAAAGTTAAGGGGCTCCGCCTAAGTTATCTAAGTAAAAAACTATAAAAATGTTCAAAAATGCCTGGCCAGGCCCTGGTGTTCGCTTAAGGGTTAAAGTCATTTGTTCTCCACACGAGCATTTAGTTTTCAACAAAAAGCGTGTTTTTTGTGTGACTTTTTTATTTTCAAAATTTGTTTTTATTATTATTAAGCTTTATTTTAAGGAAATATATTACAATTTTCATTTAATTATTTTCATTGCAAGTATTAAACAATTTTTTTTTAAAAGTTCATATTTGATTGAACTTGTTTTCTTAGTAGTATAATTTGGCCAACATTACCACCTACGAGTAAATCACTTTTAAATAAAATATTTAACAATGCTAGTTAAGCAAGTTAAGCAAGTGATAAAAGTATAAATTTGCCCCGAGCTAGCAAATAATAAATTCATTTGCCAAATTAACCTACATTTTTCACATGTACGAAAATTAGATTTTTTTTAACCACAAACAACAAAATCACAAAATAACACATGGAAAAAAATCATATTTACTGTTAAAATAAATTACGAAACATACTTTCAGACCTTAAATATACTAATACGTAAAAGTTTGTACAGATACAATGTTGCTGTTTGTTTTTGGTTTTTTTTTTTTTGGGTACCAAGAAATCTGCTGACTGTTCTTAAGTAGCTGGAAACAAATAACATAATGTCTCTAACAGTAATCAGCTAGCAACTAATGGAAGCAATAATAATTTCCTGTCAATCATACAAGAATTCAAAACCACCTGAAGAAGAACAAAGACAAAAATTGGCCACCAAACGTCACAGAGAGAAGCATGTTTATAATAGTTATTTAATTTTTATTTGTTGTATGGAATTAGTTACATACAGTCAAATTGACTAGACTTGCACCCTATACATATATAACATTAATTCTGATCATTATTTCGTTACTGTCATTTAGTAAATTTAATTTTCTTTTAAAAACAGTTTTTTTTTAAACCCTAATTATTTTTATTTACTTCTAAAATCAAAAGCTGCGTGTAGAACTAACGAAAATAGTTAATTATAATTTAATTATGTATAAATATTATTACAAAACTAATTAAACAACTAAAACAACGTCATCCATACATAACATAATCATAGCCATGACATATGTTTACATTCTACTAAATAAACACATCAAAACCCAAAATTAAACTCTTAAAAACCCATAATGAACACAAATGTTAAATAACGATATTGTAAACTAAATTATACTACGAAACATGACAAGCAATGCAACAGCCAGCCCTACAACTGCAAACATTTTAATTAATTGTGTTCAACATTTTCTAATGTCTAAATTCTTGGGTTATTTAAAAACTAAATTGGTTTATTTCTAGAATTAACATTTAGTACATGTGCTTCAGGTTTCCATAAAAGCACTCGGCAGTAACTTACAATCTCACCTACAATTAGTTGAAACCATATAGAATGAATAATGGTCATGGGCATACAGCCGTTAAATGTTTTCGTTGTTGTTATTGTGTCACATGAAATAAAATTAATTGTCAGCAACCGCTATTTAAATGGTTTTATGTTGAAAATACACCAAATAGTTTAGAATAAACTAATTTAGCCAAGTCAATAAGGTTGGCTTAGTGTTGCTCTACCTATACTTTGGTAATTATTAGACTATTTTTAGTATTGTTTCTGAATTTAGAAGTATGTACTTACATGTTAAGTTGATTGTATTGGAGGTTTTTAAATAACTAAGGATGCGTCATAAAAGAACAGATATCGTATAAAAATGTTTCGCTATATAAGGACTCAAAAGTTACTAGATCATAAAGTCCATAATTTGGTTGTTATAAAGCAGCTATTCACAATAATTTTTTTAGTAACACAATTCACTTTTATTTTCAAATCTAAGAAACACACATTAATTGTTCATTATTTCTTAATTGTTTATGATTTTGAGAAAGTATCACGAGCAATAATATTGCTAAAATTTCAGATATGAAGGAGTAATATTGTTATAATCGTTATTTCTCAATCTTACCTTTTAGACGTCGGGATGAGGGAAAGATAAGACGAGTACACACTAGATTGTACTAGCACCAAATTAAATAAAAATAGGAGTAATTTAAGCAATTACATTGTGCTGTGTGAACACCGAAGAAATTTCAAGACAAAAATTTTAACAATCTTTTCAATAAAATTATAAATTGGGACTCAGTAACTTAATTTGGAGGGTTCACATCTATGATTTATTCTCTCTTACTTATTGAACTAAGTTATTTTTTTTTTGCTTCAGAAAGTTTTACCTTACTTTTTTAATTTCAAAAAAGTGGCACTAAAACACACCGATTGCTCATCGAGGCTTACGGTGAATGTGTTTTATCAGTTTCAACATGCGAAAGATGGTCTGTGCGGTTCAGAAGTGTTACTTTTGACTCGGAAGACAAAGAAGTTTGAAGACGAAGAATTGGAGGCATTAATCCATGAAGATTGTTGTCAAACTCAACAAGAGCTTGAAAAATCATTTGGAGCCACACAAACAGCAATTTCATAAAATTTGCGAGCAGCAGGATTCATCTAAAAGCAGGGAAATTGCGTACTATATGAATTAAAGCAGAGAGACCTGCAAATACTATTTTGCATTTTCCAAATGCTAATTAAACGCTATAAAAGCAAATCATTATTGCACCGAATCATTACTTGGTATAAAAAAGAATCCCTTACAATAATCCAAAGAGTAAGATATCACATGTGAAGCCCGCCAATCAGCAGAATCGACACCAAAGCCAAATATACATAGCGCTAAGTACTCAGTATTTGCTGGGACCAAAAAGGTCCTCTCTATTATGAGCTGTTAAAATAGTGTTAGACCATCATAAAGTAGCTGTTACGAATGCAACTAATTCCTTTGAATTCCATCATGACAAAATTAGGGCAAATGTTGCAATAGCTGTTAAAAACTATTTAGAAAGAAGTGATTGGTATGTTTTTTGCTTTACTACGATAAATAGGTCTTTGAAAAAGCTTTTACGAATATATGCATCATTAAATCTTAGTGGCCACAGTCGGTTAAGAAGGAGGGATACCTTTGCTTTAACTCAAGCGCAAAACAGATGACTTGATCAGTTGATGTGAAATTTTTGTAGTATCATAAAAATTTTTGTCTAGCACTGGCTGGGCTTATTATTTTCTTTTTAGTATTAAGATTTGAAAACTTATTGTTATTTCAAGATATGAAGATTCAATAAATAAATAAAAGCTTAAAAAAAAAACGAGGGTAATGTATGAGGTGTCCTCATGCCTCTTCGATGTATGATAAGTGCATATGGGGTCTATAGTCAATATTTCAGTTGTAATGCTTCTATGCTACGCTGGTACAAAATTGCATGTCAATCGGATCAGACAGTTACAAATGTCAGCTTTATTTCCGACATATTTTGATTCTACTCCAAAGTACGCTATCTGGTAAATTTGTCTAATTTCGAAAATCTTTAATAACTTGTATAACTTTATTTACATACGCTCTTTAAACACAGATAATAGTGCATTGATATCAATTAAAGTAAGGTATTTGTAAACATATGTATGAGTAAAATATTAAATACAAATACAAAGTTATTAGCTCTACATATTTCACGTCATTATTAAACAAACCGTGCATAACGTTTTACCATATATGTACATCATTGATGGACATTTCACCAAACAATTGTTTATAATCAACGCCCCCTTTTTCTTATGCTCTTCAGTTTAGTCGCTCAAAAGAGAGATTTTTTTCCAATTACAGTCGGTAATATAAATGGCAATATAAACTTTAGTCGCTCAACAGACTTTGGCGAATGCACATGTTAGCTTGATGCTTAAAGATTTTTTACAATTTCAGTGGTTGATATAAATGGCAATGCAATTAAAAGATTATTTTATGATAAACAATGCGTTTGGAAACCTACAATGTCTTTTATGTCATCAAATATTTAAAAAATATAAAAAAAATTTTTCGGATCTAAAATTCATTTGTAGTAAACAACGTAATAAAATTAGTTCTATGTCTTTGAAACATATACTGCTCTTACGAAACTCTCATGACAGCATTAATGTAGACGATTTCGTTTAATTTAATTCCTCATACGAAAATCTTTGTGACAACTTTTGCTTGTCACAGTACTTTAAATAACTCTCACATTATCTCACTAATACAAGTGTAAAACGATTTTGTCCACCTCTGATGTACATACATACATATAAACATATACTCTTGCAAAATATTTGTACTATGTTGCAGCTATTTGATGTGCAAATACAATGTTTAAAAAAAAATAAACATTTGAATATGGAAAACATATTTATATTTAGACGTTATAGTTGACAGGTTTTGAATGGCAAAACAAAACTGAATGTTACAGGAATGTTGCTGTCAGCAATTTAATTGGTTGTTTTCTCACATAAGAAATTGTGACAGTAAAATTTGTCAGTTGTCTCAAACATTAGTGGCAACATGGAAATAAAATCGTAGCGATTTATTGATAAATACAATTTGTAAAAAAAAAACAGAAATTCTAAACAATAATTGAAATAAGTTGTATTAATAATGTTAAGGGGAATATATTTAATAAAAATATAATTAAACATGATTTATGACAACTTTTATACCTTATGAAAAGGTTAAAATATAGAATTTGGTTCAAAGTTTTCTTAATTTTGTCTTAACATTTAATACACAACACCAGCTCATGATTTTAATAAAACAAAAGACTTAAGCCACAAACATGTTCAATAATAACAAAAAGAATTTTCAGTTGTTTATTGCAGCTTTAATTTGATACAACTTTAATTTATTTTTATTTCTCTTTACAGTTTTAAATCCCTCTCTACTAACCGCAAAACGAAATCATTTTGGCAAAATGACAGCAATTGTTGCCAAATGCAGAAAAAAAAACAAACTAAAACAAAAAGGTAACACTAATACATACGTAAATGCATTTAGTTTCTAGATAAATTTCTCACGTTTTTACGATTGTGCGACAAAACACAGCTTTAATGACTCTTCTATCTACATATAAATAGAAACAGAAAAACACATCAACGTACAAAAAAAAAAAAGACGAGTAAAATATAAGAACTGCATTTTTCAAGCACTTTAGTTTAAAGCCCAAAAAACAAACAGTTCTGCACTAAAGCAACCGAAACCGAAAAAAAATAAAAAAATCAGTGCCAATTGAAACAACAACCAAAAGTTAACACCAAAATCAATGTTTATGGTTATTTCGGGACTATCCTTATTTCGTTTTTGTTTTGTCTCTTACTTTATAGAAGTATTATTTTTCCGATTTGCCGTTTGTGCTAAACCTGATTTGTGTGTTTGCTGTTAATTGCGGCTTATTTTGTATTTAACTGTTTTTGGCCAATAATGAAAACTTAATGCAATGTGTCAATAATTAATTAAATCTAAAATGACTAAAGTCTAGAAACTTTAGGCGACTTAATGTAATTGCCTTAAAGCTTTTTATTTGTTTGAACTTCAAAGTAGATTTGCTTGTATGGTAGTCTAGTGACTACGTAACAGAACAAATGTTTTTAATTGAAAGGAAATAATTAAAATGGAATGTTAACAGATATACATATATGTTTTTTCTTTGCTATGTCATATAATAGACAATACCGGACTTTTTAAAAAAATCGTTTTTTTAGGATTAGGATTTTGCAATTGCTAAACAAAGTGTTTAAATTATCACAGCAATTAGGATTGTCAGAAGAACGTGAATTTCATTGATCGTCATATTACTTTAGATCTTGTTAAAAGGTTACAAAATTGCAAGGTAAATGTTTGTTAAGCTAAAACAAACATACAGCAAACAAATAAATTATTACTCAATTAAAATAGAATTAATGTATGTGCATATATGTGTGTTAACTAAATACTTTTTGCAAGAAATTTATATATACAAATGATATATTACTATAATTACATAAGCATTTATTAGATCGACTACCAATAGCCTCTGTCATCCCCATACAAATGTCATCCCGAAATAGTGGTTATATAATAAAGACCGATTATTATTTGGTTTATGTACATATTCAAAAAATGTCTCACATCTACAAAGTCTGTGCATCATATCGGTCCATAATTGAGTGAATGGATTTATTGATTGATTGACCATAATTGATTGAAATCTTTCCATTATTTCACCTAGCCCCCATACAAATGTCTTCTTCGAAATAGGGTTTTATCGGTCATAAATGTTTGATTTATGTTTGTATCCAAACAAATTTCGCCACAAATAACTTTTAAATGGAACCAAATCGCATCTATAAATTTTATGCAGATCGGTCCATAATTGACCATAGCTCCCTTCCCAAAATCACTTTGAACAGCATCACTCTCTTAAAAATGTTAGTATCCAAATAAAACTCAACACGAATAATACTGTGTTCAGATATGAAACTTTATTGAGTCAATATTCGGTTAATTGACAATATTATTTTAAGTGTTCAGGCATACGCAATTTTCAGCTTACTCAATAACCATTTGACAGTTGGAAAACAATACAAAAAATACTCGAAATGGTTGTTGTGTTTCTATGTAAACAAACTTACCTTCACATTGATTTTTCAATGATTTCTTCTGATTTCTTTTGTTGACATTTGCCATTTTATACAATTTTTTACTAAACACAGTTGTGAACAGTGTTGCATTCGAAATCTTACACAATATTATAACAATTTGGTACTTATTGCGCAATAGTTAATTGAGATTTTATATGGAATATTGAGCTCAATAATGGCGTTTATTGCAATTATGGCAATAAAGTTGCATATCTGAACACAGTATAAGTTTCATAAATACAGAAATCATGACAATTATTTTTATAACGGTCGGTTCATAATTAGTCAAATCTCGCATATAAGACCCACTTCTGAAAATCACTAACATGCCTAAAAGTGTTGGAATATGTTAGATACAACTAAATTTTTGTATGTCTCCCATATAGCGCTCATTTCTGAAAAATGTTTTACACATATACTGGGTGTAGCGCATTAAATATATGGTCGGTCTTGAACGACTATACTTTAATACTTGTAATTTTCTTATTATTTTGAATCGAACGAGTCTATCTCTATTTCCCTCACAATGTATTTTTTCAGCTTTTGATGATATATTTTCCAAGACCGAATTAAGTTTTCTCATATTTTAGAATATTGGATTTTTAAAAATCCAGGATATCAGGTGTTGAATTATTTATTAACATCAGCAGTCGCACTGTTAAAACCACACATTCTCTTTAGGCCGCTCATTTTAAGTATTTTTTTTAAACAAACACAAATTGCCAAGTACTTTGCTTTTATGCAGAAATATCCAGATTCTTTTGCAGTCATCGAACACGCAATCCTTGAGGTAAGGTAACATTTGGCAAATATTTACTCAAAAAGCGTAACTACTTGTTTTAGCACAAATTTGTTTTATGTTGTTTACTCTTACAAGAGTTTTGTAAAATCAAACAGCATCAAATAAAAAAACGCTAAATATTTGTTTTGTTTTGGAAGACTTTTTTTTAATAAATAAACGAGTTAAAAAATATTGTTTACGTAATTTTCGGCAAATATTTGCCAAGTGTGAAACATATTGAACAATAATAACTTGATCAAATTCATTATATTGTAACCGAAGTATTTTACAATACATAACAACACGTTTATAATTAGAAGGAATTGATACAATATTATCAAAAGATAAATACGACAACGGTGGCAGCAAACTTGTTACCCAAAACACCCTTAGCTCTGAAATATAGTTAAAGCAATATTCAAAATTAACAATACCATTTAACCATTTCGAAACGATAGCCACCTCAGACTACAGTCCATTGAATTGTGACAGTTATCGCAATATTGAAAGATGTCATTGATTCTACAGATCACAATCTCATATTTGATTTAATCAATTTTGATTGCAATCGTTCTTGGGTTGAACAAAATTTTATAGAAATATCTTCAAAACTGCGACCAGGCGCAAAGGGTTTGCATTAGAAGCCAGCCAGACAGAGGGACAGATATCGTTAAATTATCGATAAGTATATTTTGAGGTGAATGTTATACTATTATTTTTGGGTGGGACAAACATCAACACAAAATCAATAGGGTATAAAAACCATGAATCAAATAATAAAGATTGCGCAAAGAATGTAAACAAAATTTCCTCTCTCTGCGTATGACATCACAGGTTATTTTTCCCCTATAATCAACATGTAACAAATAACTTTTATTAACAATATTTAAAAAAAGATTAATTTTTCGTAAACTTGATTCAAAATAAAACATTTAATTATTTACTATTTTATACATATTAAAATGTATCAAAAAAGTGAACTAAAATATATCTATATCTATATTTTTGTATTATTAATTTATTAATTTTGTTTAATTTCGTTTGTCCCATCGGCTAGGAGTTGATTTAGTTTTCTTATTTGAAAAAAAATCTTGACCGAAAAAAGTTAATATCCACATTAATAGTACTTGACTCATTTATATGCTTTTTTAAACACTCGTTTCAAATCAATAGATTTGCACCATTCAAATATTTAAATACAGCTTTCAGATTTGTAATTTGACACTCAAATTCTTCAGTAGGCTTTAATAACTTAACATAAGGTATCTTAAACGTAAAATGATTCAGTTGCCCATTTTTAATTTTATATAATGTACTTTAAAGTGTATTAAACACTTTATGAGACACTTTTAATTTTTTTGTTCATCAAGGTGGCAAAATTGTGACGATTGTTTTTTTAATTTATTTTCTTTTGGAAATCAAAGAAGGGAGATATGTATGTGTATATTATGATTATGTTTAAATAGTTCAAATTGATAAATATTTCACGATTTAGAAAGAAAACTCCTTATCATTGACACCACAAATCAATATTTTTTTTAAACTATTTAAACATAATCATAATATAGGCTGACTTTCTAAACGCATGTTGCTTTGTAGTAATACATTGCATTGTGTTCGTAAATGCAACCGTGTAAATTATGACAATGTATTGTGTTCCTATTTGCAACACTATTGTGTTTAATACGCAAGAAAAACCAAGAAAGGCATCCAAAAAAATTTAGATGCAAAATAAATACAATAGCGACACAAGAAGATAAGTAATTACAAAAACGTATTAATAGATTCCAGATTGGAAATGGAAAAGCAATTGTGTTTTTTTTTTCTTTTGATTATTTTTGCAGCATCTTGAAAGCTGGAGTTTCCACGGCCGCACTGAACAGAAAAATATTGCAATAAAATATTCTCTTCTTCCGTCATTGTTTACTTTATTTTCAATAGTAATACAATGTATATACATAAATGTTACTAAACGTTTATAGGGTTGCAAAGTATTAGTATGCAACGTATTTAAAAAGTAACTATACAATGCATCAACTTGGTATTAATACTATATTGATACATTGCAAATATACGTTTAGGAAGTCAGCCATACATACATATATCTCCCTTCAAAATTGTGTATTTTTTAATATTACCACAACTAGAAACGGCAAACTTTATTTTAAAACTTTTATTTGCATTGATTCATGGGGTATAGCAATGTGTCTTCTACAACCCAGCTGGAAAGCTAACAATTGGACAGTATGAGGAGCAATACATGAGAGAACAACACATTTACATAGGTGGAGAATATTTCGGAAATAAAGACAGTTTGGCAGTTAGTCGGGATGATAAGGCTTCATCAACAATAAAGAAATGAAAAATTCAAGGAGTAAAAATCTAAACACACTGGTGGCCCAAAAATAAGCCGTACAAATGTCAATAAGAAAGCAATGCGAGAGATTGTTTAAGGAAAATCTAAGGTCATCAATTCGACTTACTGGACAACAATTGCAAATTTGAAAAAGCTCTCTACAGCGTATACTCACTGATGATGTGGTTTAACAAGACTTTGCCGCATATCGGACAGCCTGTGAAACATTTCAATTGTTCCTGGTAGTATGATCTTTCGTTTCAGAGATTCAGAGAATTGGCATCACATATTGTGTCATTTAACAATAAAGTTCAAGATCTATACCAACAAACCACACACAAATTAAACTTCAGTGACTTGATTTCAAATATACTTTTCAAATAGATCGAGGTAGTTTGATTTTAGCAAAATTCAAACCGTTGTCTAAAAGTTGACAATTTGACCCTCCTAGAAACCTAGTAACGTGGTTAATTTTATGTCAAATCCCTTCCCTCTTCCTCTTATTCAGAGAAATAGCAACACTATTGGCTCCCTTTTGTCTGGGAATTTACTGCCAAATAAACCAAATTTATCAACTTCATTAACAGATCAGATCATTGTCCTAGAAACTCACAATTTACAATACATAAAACCCGAAACAAAACTTTCTTACTCAGCCCATAATTTTATTTATTAAAGTTACGTTTTCCACAAAACCAGTAAGTTAGTCTGCAATTTTAATTTTCAACTCTAATTAAGATGCAACCTTGTCAACGTTTTGTGTTTGGAAAAACGTTTGCCAACGCTTTTCATTATTTTTCGTGGCCAAAGAAAATGGTTTCGTTGCTGTCTTATCGTTCATTATACACAGTTTAAATGCAATCATCGATTTTGGTTTTTGCTGTATTTATTTAGTTTTTGCAACAATTGGTATCATAAGGGTCAAATAGTTTAAGCAGAAGAAAGTTATGCACACACCAGCAACGATTTTCAATTTCAGTAACTGCTGCTTTTCATTTAGGCAGGAAATTTTGGCAGTAGCTAAAGTAGTAGACCAAAAATTAAAGAAGATGAAATTTGGAAAATCTTGAAAGTTTTTTTTTCTGGAGTTTGTGATTTTTTTTTTTTTTTTTTTTTTTTTTTTGTTCATTTAGTAAGCATGACTATGACTTGATGATTTTGCCACTATGACTTCAGCATAATCATTGGTTGAGCATCTTTTAAAGCAATTTTCCAGCCAAAAGTGTATTTTTGGCTGAAGACCATGCGAAATACCGAAATTTTCTTGGCAAATAATTGAACGCATGTTATCAGTTTTTTTTTTATTTTATTTTTGCTTCTTTGCAATGGTTGGTGTTTAAGCTGCCAGATTTGCCACTGATTTGAGAAGTCTTTCAGTTGTGTGTTTGTGTTTGTGCGGTTTTTTTTTTGTTAGGAAAATTATTTTGTAATGATTATTTCTGTACATTGTTTTGTTAGTAACTCCTTTGATTCACTTTGATTTTCAGTAGCATCTTGTTGCTGGTGGTTATTTTTTCCCCGGTTTTTTTTTTTTTTTTTTTTTTGTTGGTGCTGTCTCATTTCGCTTTTATTTGCAGTTATTTAAGTCTGCTGCTGCAAAAGCAGTTATTGTATTTTGGTAGTTTTGTCCTCATTTGTTTTGGGTAAAAGTGCAACTAAACAGCAATTACCCCAATTCCCAGGCCACTATTGCGCATGTACGCTGAAAATACAATTTTGAATTGCCAATACCACAGAAAGAATTGCAACAAATAAGCCAACACAAATAGTAAGACGTTTTCAAAATAATAATAATACTAGTGCCACATTAAAGTTATAAAATGAAGGCAACAACTCCCCAATGTATTTTGTTAAGAGTAGTAAAGGTATGTTGCAGCAGAAGCATTTAATTTAAGAATGAGGGCTTTTATAATTTAAACTGATTTAAGTTTATTTGGTACGTTTCGTGTAACAAAAACAAATTTGTGAAATTTATTGCCAACAGTTGGCACCAAATGGTGAGAAAATCCTAAACGAATTTAAGAGATCAATTAATTTGTACCAGTAGGAAATTTAACGTGTAAGACAGACGTTGCTTACTATGCAAAGTCGATTTTCAAAATAGATATAAGTGCATGACAAAAACTTTGACCAATCTGTCATTAAAATGATTACTCATTACCGAAATGCTAACACCTTTTAATATTTTACCATTCTATAATGACCCTTAAGAGAAAATCAAACAACAATACTTTGTTGTTAGCATAAATAATGACAACCTCTAAGAAATTAAATAGCTTTAAGGAATTCAAAATAAATATTTAAATTTCTCCTGGCCGGTCAAACAGCAAACATGTCAACACATAATTTCTCAACTATTTGTTTAATTTTCTTACACAGATGACATTTTACTTAGAGTTTGTCCCTGCTAAAATACTAAACAAATGCTACAACATTTTTCGAATATTTTCCACCAGCACATTCATAAGAAAAGTGGAAACAAAAAACTACAAATAAATATTTATGTTGCTACGCATCTCTAAGCAAAAATGTTGTTAAACAATCATTCAAAGGATTTTTATTAAATTTTCTTTATAACTACGGAAGCCGGCCGGCCGGCCATTCGTTTAAGCTTTAACTGTGTGATGGACAATTTTAAAAATGTTGCCAATATTGACACATAACAAGCCATGGTAGGCAGCAGTAGTGGCATGATGTCAATAACAGAAAAATATCACCAACAAACAATTTGCAATATTGTGTAGATTTTTGTGTAAAATTAAATTTTACACATACACATACGAGTATATATACTTACTTCTACAAAATTATCTACTGACAGTTTGAGACATTTTTCTTAGTTATTTTTTTTGCCCATTTAATGATTTGTTTTTCTGGTGTATCAAATAATACGAAAACATTTTCTCATGTTAACTTTTTGTGGTCTCCTGTATTTAGAATTGTATGGTGGTATGAATAGGCTTTGTTTTTTCGTGCAGTAGCCTTTGAATGTTTGTTAAAAATTTTGATATCTGTCGATATAGAAAATGTTGTGATCAGTGATCAGCTAGCAGGCATACATACTTACACATTTGCTCGCATAAACAGTGGTTCAAATGTTATTAAATATATTATGTATAATGTATTAAACTTTTATAGTATTGCTTAAAGTTTAAGATGAAGATTTATTAACCTTTTAACGCCTAAGACCTTCTACTGACTGTCTTCCTTGTGTTTGTCCTGGAGCTCTCCAGGAGTATTTTTGCTGAATTCGAACTGAAATTCGTAATTTGCAGATGAAATACATGCTAGAACAAAAAATTATTTCTGCAATTGGAGCATATTGTCAATTTCAAGTATTGAAGGGTTAAAACCATCAGCTTAGTGTATTTATTCACAGGTTGAAATTTTTAAATTTCGCGAAATTTATTATATGTAATTTAATGTTTTTATTATAATTTTCAGGTTTTTTCAAATAATATTAAAATTTTTTGGAAAATTTTAGATTTTTATAAAACATGATTTTCGTGAAATAATCGTTTTTTTTTTTGTAAATTTAGTAATTTATTTCAAATTGGCATTTTTTCTGATATTAATGACTTTTGACATTCTTTGTAAAAACATAGTAGACCACTTTGAAATATTCATACCTGAAACCTGGGAAGACATCGGTAGCTCCGTCAGCATAGATTCAAACTAAATACTACTGCAGAGTATACCTGCATAGATACTCAGATTCCAAAGGGCTGAAATTTGAAGGCCTCGTAATGTTTGTACGAAATTTTAGCCACCCGTCAGTCTATCAGGACATCATGAAAAATTGCCAAAAATACACAGATGTATTACGATCTATCCGAATAGACTTAATACGTTTTATAGTTGAGATAGGCGAGCAGAACTTAAGTAATCAACTCTATTACACATGTTTACAAGTACATACCACTTACATTGCATAAAAATGCACTAAACCAGTGAGTCTCGCACGATCTTTCATACAAGATGGTTGTGTTAGACTTGTGACTTTTTTACACTAATCAAATCAATGTAAAGCGAGAATAAGAGAACGTAGTTTAAGGTACGGTCGCATTTGGCAAATATTTACACAAAAATGCGTAACCACTTGTTTTAACACAAATTTGTTTGACGTTCTTTAGTCTTACATGAATCAAATAAATTAAAACCAAATATTTGTTGTATTTTGGCCTAAATAAGAAAAGTATTTTTAAATAAATAAACGAGTTCAAATATATGTTATTTAGTGGTTACGTCTGTTTCGGCAAATATTTGCCAAGGAAGCCTTCTCTCTTCACTCTTCAACTGCAGGTAAAACTCAGCTTTGAATTCGCCTTTGTTGCCCAACAAATTCCGATAGTGAAGCCTATACCAGTCTTGTCAGTTTAGGGGATTTATCCCCAAATTGAGGATTTTTTTCGTGATTTGGGATAAAAATTTCATCTTGGCGATCCAGGGATTTGTTGGGGATGACAACAGAATTTTAGGGGATTTTTTAAGGTTTTTTTATAACTGATAGTAACAAGAATTATTTTTGAGCTAAAAAAACGTGCGTCTGGCATGTCTAAAAATGTGTGTTATTATTTAGAGTGGATGGTTTCTTTCCCAGGATTTGGCATGGAAGCACTTCTCAGAATAAACACATATGTACTTTAAAAATAATTCAATTTGTTGTGAGAAATTTAACCCATCTGGTGAAATTCAAAAGCTCTTTAATACAATCAATAGGTATAATAAAATTTCTAAGGCTGATGAATCAAAAGATTTTGATTCTGAAGTTTTTGAAATGCTAAACTCTGGTAAATAATTTTTTATACTTCTATATACATATTATATTATGTGTAATTTTTTCTTTACAAGATTTATAATTACAAATCGAATTAGTTTGAATATTAATATATGTAGCTGTCGATAAAAATGAATTTTATTGAATAAATATGTTATTTTTTAAATAATAAAAATTTAAAAAATAAAAATTTTAATAAAAAAAAAACTCAGTTTGGGGATTTTTGGGGATGACAAATCAAAAATTGGGTATAAGCTCTACACAAATATTGGCAGCACTGCCCTATACCATTGTTTTGAGATTGATTTTGACAGCCGTCCAACTCTCTCAGCAAATTCAACTGCAATAATGAGGATCAATTTAAGACACCTCGTTTATACTTATCAAAATGTATCCTTAAAAATCTTTTTACAAATAAATAATCAATACCATCTTCAAAAGGAAACAAATATTACAGCGTTCAAACAAGGATTTCTGCAATTATTACTAAAGTTTATATAAGGGGTTGATTTCATTCATATCTGTTTTTTTGTCAATTGACTCGTTTGTGATCTTTATATTGCATTATTCATTTGGATCTTTTACAATTTTACTCTATCCAGCATTGCTACCAATATCTCGTGAATTATGTGGGTAATGTTAGCTTCCATGTGCTGAATCGGTTAAACTTATATTTGTACTGCCACTCAGAAAGTAGTTATTTTTCTAACCAGAGGCTAATGTGTTGGAAACTCAATTATTATAGATTTTATTTTTGCGGTCGGGAGTTTAGTCTATGAAACATATTTTAAAGTAACTGCAAAATGTATCTAGTTTACAGGTTCATTTACATACTTATGTACATATGTGCTGGATCCATTTGATCATAACACCTTTGCTTCCATTAATGAGTTGGAAAATAGGATATTAGTCCCAAATAACACGAAGAAAATTTTATTGAAAAGATTTTTTCTTTGAAATTTCTTCAGTATTCACACAGCACAATTTTATTGCTTAAATCGCTCTTATTTTTATTTGAGAGCATACACACACTTGTATAAATATGTAATACGAATAAGAGAGTAACACTAATTGCTGATACAATCAAGTATGTACTCGTCTTATTTTCCAATCACCCCGATGTCTGAAGGGTAATCAGCTTAGCTTAAAGAAATGCTTCGTGTAAATTGAGACTTAAGGTTAAAGCTACAAAATCTGTTCACGCTACATTCAATGGCAGAAGATATATTTACAAACAAAAAAAAAAACACAACTAGTTTGCTCAATTTAAATATGATCAACACTTGACTTACTAAACTTATATGCAAAAAATTACGAATTTCATAAAGTACCAAAATATAATATCGGTCCAAAGTAGCTCATATACTACTGTATTACTATACTACTTCTGAAAAACTCATCAACCTAGGTTAAGATCTTGAACCGAAATTTTGCACAGATCAGTTATATGTATGTAAAAATTATACTATTGGATTTTGTGAAGGTTAATCCATAATTGGCCATAGTTTCTATATAAGATCCACAGCCATAGCCGAATTTTTTATTTAGATTTACTGAACCACTGCTTTTTCAATACTTAACTTACTTCAATACATTACTTTACTGGAGTTAGTGTTTAGAATACACTTGAACTATTACGCTTTCGATGTTTACTTACTAAAGTTTCACAACAGACTGATCGACTCTTGTTACTGCTGCTACTAATTGTTTCCCAGTATTACTCTCTAGCAACTTCGTAACAATATAATAATATAAAATATAACTATTTTGAATATTAGTTATATTCAATTTGAATTTTGTATTTTACTTAATCGTTTTAGCTTCTGCTTTTCCTTTCATCTATGTCATTTTTTGTTGTGCCATCTACAGTCCTAAACATGCTACAAGTCATCGTTTACCTCTAAAAAGTTCTTCGTTTTGTACCACTGTTCTTCTTTGTTGCTCTGTCAATTACTTGCAACTTGTGCTGCCATTCGACCACCAACATCATTAAACATTGTATGGCTGGCATAAACTATTGTATTGGATTATTGAAATTTTGTGGTTTTTTATAATTTTATTTCCATATTTTACATTTAGTTTGTTAAAACTAAATTCGACAGGAATTCCTTAGTGCTTGCTACTATTGCGGAAACATTGTTGTTTGAAAACCGCTCGCCTCTGAAACATACAACTAGAAATCGTGGTCAAATTTTCATAATTGATTTCTCACATTCGATGGTTCATAAGATCGTTATGTTTAGTTCTTATGCGGTTAACTCAGAAAGTGTCACTCGGTAAGCAAAAGTTGTACATATAAAAATGAATATTTGAAAGCATAACATATTTAAGTGATCACTCCGGATGGAATCACTAATAATGTTTAACTGTGCAGCTAGTACTAGTTATCAATATTTATGAATTTGCAGTAGGTGGTTTTGTTAATTAAGCTTGCATAAACAAAGTAATAATAATTTTCTCTAGTCATTGATTTTTACTTGCACCCCTTATGTTACAGCTAATTCTTCATTTCAACAATTTGAGTATGCTATTTGAAACTCTAGATACTCTAATAGTTCTTCGTGTTTTTAAAATAATCAACTGCTCTGAGATTAATCTGTAAAATAGTTTAAACAAAAATTTACTTTGTTTTACACACACTCACATGTTGCACAACCAACAAAGTTTACATTAGTGCAAGAATGCTGCATGCTTGTATTGACACTTTACTTTACAAGTGCAACCTGGTTAGTTGGTTTGTTGTGTGCTGCTAAACAAGCATGTTACAGGTTGAGGTGGCTTTAAATGCTTGAAAAACGGCACTTGTTGTTCGAACCAATTGACAGTCAATTTAAGTTTAACAGTTTGACTTGGCTGCCTGGCTGCTGTGTCGTTTTCAGACACATCTGTACAGTTGCAGATGAGATTAGAGTTTTACTTAGTGGCACACAGTTTTAATTAAAAATACCTCAAAATAGATGCACCAATACGAAAATATAATATAAATATTTAAGGAATTTACTTTAAAATTAAGACATACTGCTTTTGTTCGTTAAAGGATTTGTTCTGCGTGATGTTAAAAAGAGTGTTTAATCAAGTTACTTTCTGACTCCACCGGGATTCGTGCACAATTGAAAACTCCGTCAGCTTTTAATTTAGGAATAGTTTTATAAAATTTTGTTAAATTAAATTTGTTTTGAAATTTGTTACTAATTAACTTATTTTGGAAAGCAGTGTTTTTGTAAAATAATATAATAAATAAAGCTTCGTTTCAACTACAGCTTGTATTTTGAAAAAAGTTGTGAAAATATCACTGTTTTAAACTATTAATAAAAAGCAGGTCAAAAATTAGACTGTTCCTCCCAAATTTAATTGCTGTGTCACTTTATAAACAATCTAAAATTTTAAACATTAATACCTTATTCATAAAACTTACAACTCTATAAACCTATTATAAAGCTGTTGTAAGTTTTTATGAATAAGGAGGTAAAACCGCAAAACCCAAACAAAAATGTACGTGTCTCTTTAGTAACTATTACAAATCGTTAATAATTTGCAAAATTTAACCCAAAATAAAAACGTTAAACTTAAACTTCCAACAGTTATGCGATTTTCAAATATTTTCCAAGTTTTTCATTGTTACAACATGCTCCCAACAAAACTTAACTAAATCTGGTTTGCGAAAATTAACCAAACAAAATGTTTGTTAAGTCAGCTGTCGACAAATTGCCTTAGTGTGTCGGGCTTTCGTTTTAAGGGGTTTCTATGTGTTATAGTTAATTTGTGGCCTAAAGCTGTTGAAATAATATCCAACGCAAAGATAAATTGAGTAAATGTTTGAGAGCGTCAACTCAATCAATATGCCACTAAAAGACACTCTTCTAAGGAAATATGACTGTTTAATAATAAACTCATTGATTTATGTTGATTTATATTTTGTGGTTTGTGCATACTTTGTTTGGCCATTAACTAATAGAGCTGCTTTTAGAAAAAAAAATCCATAATTAAGATATTGTTAAAGGTTAAATGAACACCAAATGTTGAAATATTGGCTTATTGCTGGCGATAATTACATAATACTTCTCTTATTATTATTCTTGTTTTTCTTTCGCCAACTAATTTGTTTTATAATGAGCAATTGTTATAAGGCTGGCTATAAGTCATTCTGTGTACTACATTTTTACTGAGTTAGTTCATACATAAACAACCTAAAGCTGTTGAATGAATAGATCTGGTGTTAAAGCGTGTCTGAATAAGAAGTTGTCTACTTTTGAAATACCCTACAGGTTGTCATAAAAACTAAAATCTAAGGTTAGTTTAATCAGGGTGTCTGATCAGTAAAAAAGTGATAATTATAAGGAATACTAAATCATCAGTCCCATCGAATCTATTTGTGCCCCAAGCAATTCCCTTGCTCAAAAGGTCGACTTTATCATTGAAAAAGATCCTTTGATCCCATAGAACTAGCAACATCATAAACGTAAGAATCTCTTAAATGATTAAAGTAGATAAACTAGCATTTCGTAAAGACAACTAATGTTTATGAACTAATTCCCCAAGTAGTTCCTTCTGCATTATACTCCAGATTGAGTGTTCATATTAAAGTATACTAATACTAATATTCTTTAAAAAGCTCTCAAAATATCCAGGAAAGCTAATATGTACTCTTTAGTTCTGAAGTTTTCCAAAGTAACCACTAGCGAGTGAAGTTCAGTCTTTACAGATTTCACTGTTAAGAGGAAGATAATAGATCAGGACCAACCAAAGTTCTTATGTGAACATCGAATAGACTTCAAAAGAAATAATGCTATACGTTCTTAAGGTTTCGTATAAAACATATTACTACGCCCCAACCCCCTAAGATACATTGTGAACAATGCAATTTATTCATGATTTTGATACATCAAGTCAAGGTCAAGACATTCCCGATGTATGCAAATAAGTTAAGGCTTAATACTAATCAGATCCGCAGATATGAATCACTGACTCTCAATCTCAAATGAGATTCAATTTTCTATAGAAAATCTCTGTCATTCTTAAATTAGAGTAAATTTTCTATAGGAAATTTCTCTCATTCTCAAAATCTCTTTCATTCTCAAATGAGACTCAATTTTCTATAGAAAATCTCTGTCATTCTGAAATTAGAGTAAATTTTCTGTAGAAAATTTCTCTCATTCTCAAATGAGACTCAATTTTCTATAGAAAATCACTGTCATTCTCAAATTAGAGTAAATTTTCTGTAGAAAATTTCTCTCATTCTCAAATGAGACTCAATTTTCTATAGAAAATCTCTGTCATTCTGAAATTAGAGTAAATTTTCTGTAGAAAATTTCTCTCATTCTCAAATGAGACTCAATTTTCTATAGAAAATCTCTGTCATTCTTAAATTAGAGTAAATTTTCTATAGGAAATTTCTCTCATTCTCAAAATCTCTTTCATTCTCAAATGAGACTCAATTTTCTATAGCAAATCTCTGTCATTCTTAAATTAGAGTAAATTTTCTATAGGAAATTTCTCTCATTCTCAAATGAGACTCAATTTTCTATAGAAAATCACTGTCATTCTCAAATTAGAGTAAATTTTCTATAGGAAATTTCTCGCATTCTCAAAACATCTTTCATTCTCAATTTTCTATAGAAAATTTCTCTCATTCTCAAATCAGACTCAATTTTCTATACAACAAAATATTAGGGCTTCTTGAAAACTGCTAGCATCAGTTTTTTTTTATCACTCTTCATATTTTGCTTGTAATTCTTCCTCAAATTCAAAATTTACACAAATAATATTCAGCCACCTTACAAGTCATGAAACAATCTTGTTAATTTTCTTCATTTATAGTTTTTTGTTTCATGTTCAGTCTTGATCAGCAATGAGTTTGCTTATTTTAGCACTTCAAGTCTTTGGCAAAAAGCTACAAATCAAGGTATATAAATAAAAACAAGAGGCAAAAGTGAAGGATTTAACAAGCATAACTGCAGCAAACATGGGACTGTTGTTGGTTGATCTATTCCTCAGTTGATGATGATGACGAGGCTGATGATGTCGTTGTTGTTGATGACTTTACACTTGAATGCATGCAAATTAGTAATGGAAGTAGCTGAAGTAGTAGCAGCAATCTAAAAGAACAAAGATTTAAAAAGTGTTGTTGTGGTTGTTGGTGTAACCCACTACCTCAGAAGTGTTGTTAATAAACATGTTGGAATAATATTTTTTTTTGGCTTTGGCCAATGAACTTGTCTTTGTTTTGATGTTGCTGGCAGGTATAGTGATTCGTATTTTTTGTTAGAACAAAAAAAGAACAAATCATCAGCACATAAAATATCACGAGTGTAAAGGAGTTTTCATTTTATTTGGGTAACGAAATTCAAATTTTGTATTTTTTCTGAAAAATCTGTGATGAGTGATCAATAAGCATATATTTATTATTTTTTCTGCAATGCAAAAAAAAAACATAAAATAAGTTTTATATTTTTGCATACAGCAGTCAGTTGGTTTCAGTGATGGCATCATAAAAACCCCAACACATTCGTTGCACTTAAAACACCAAGTGTAAAATGTTTGTTGCTGATGTTTTTTTTATGAATTTTTAAAATAATATTTTTATTTTTATTGATGGCTTAACAAATTCTATTTTTGTTAATAATGATGTAAAATTGTGTAGTGCTTTTCTGTCATGGTTGTTTCTATGTATTTTTTGAATTTGACTTAGGCAGCCATAAATATGATTTTCATAGACACTAATCAATTTAATGAGGCAGTTTCTGTGTGAGAAACAACAAAATTAAATTCAGTTGATTTTTCAATTTTTATAATTTTATTATCAAATAAACTACATACATATTTATTTATGTATACTATCCTTTGTTTAAAGTTTACAACAAGCTGTTGGCCAAAATCGTTTGGAGTTGAAAGTGTCCAAATGTCAGTTCATTAAAAAAATCAGGTCATAATTTGTGTTACTATTGTAAGTAGGTCTGGATATTGAAGTTTAAAATTTGGAAATTAGGTCACGTAATTCGCATAAATATTAAATATGGAGTGTTTTTTTTTAATTAACTTTTCGGTTTCTTGCGGTTGTTAGTTTCTGCTCTGTTTGCTTTTTTCATGTTCAAAAGAACAAATTTAAACAAACATAATTCTGTCAATAAATAATTAAAACAGTTTCTTAAGCTAATATTGTCATCAAGCTTTTAAAGCGGTTTTCACAGATATTTTGTTAATTACTAGAAGCTTACAAATTTTTAATTTTTGTGTGACAAAATAGCAACATAAACGTGAACATTTTGTATTTTATTGCTAAATATAAATTTTATAATTGAGCAATATAATTCGCCAAAGAAGAAAATCGTTCAAAAATGCGGATTATGAAAACACTGTTAAAGTTTTCGTTACTAAATTTGCTAATAATATGAAAAAAAAATAGACGGATTGGCATGGTACCTGTTATACAAATAATTATGTAAACAGGTACAAACAGTTTTTTTAAAACGTATAAAATGTTGTATGAGTATGGTTAGTGATCTGTTTTTATGCAAAATTTTGGGTCATCATTTTGCATTTATATTTTGTTAGTGTTTCATAAATATATTTACATTTTATCATAAACAAAGAAGAACACTACAAAAACAAAAGTGTAGCTGTTATTTATTATACCCACCACCAAAAAGATGGGGGGGTTTGTCATTCCGTTTGTAACACATCGAAATAATGCTCGTAGAACCAAAAATTCTAAAACGATTTAGCCATGTCCGTCCGTCTGTCCGTCTATTGTTGGCACATTAGACCTTCGAAAAAGAGACATAGAACAATGAAATTTTTACCAAACATTCTTTGATCCACTGAAATATTTGGTCCAGTAGGATTTGAGATATAGATCAAAGTTTCAAACTACCTCGATATTTTTCAGATATTTTTTGGGGGTTTCTTCAAATATAATGCAGATAATATCATGAAATTTTGCACACTTTATTTTTATTATAGAAGAACAAGTCATGCTGAAAATGATCGGAATCGGTCCACGATTTCTCATAGCCCCATACAAATGTTACCCCGGAACATGTAGCCCCATACAAGCATAATCAAAATATACATTTAAATCGTCGTACCAAATTTCATGATTATCTGTCCATATTTGAGCGTAGTCCCCATATAAATTGGCAGAAATCCTTTACAAACCCCACTATTAAATTGAAATTCAACACAAGTAGTCCATACATGCATATACAAAAATCGTCCAACTCAATATGATGATGATCGGTCCATATTTGACCGTAGCTCCCATATAAAACTTACTTCCGAAAATCAATAAAATTCGCTCTTATCTCTTATAAAAAACCACTAAGAAGTCGAAAATAATATATACATTCAAATCGTCTTACTAGATTTTATAATAATCGGTCCATATATGATCGTAGCCTTAATATACAGTTCACGTCCGAAAAACACTAAAATTCGAGTTGAAATTTGACAACCATAATCAGAATATGCATTGAAATTGTCGTACCAAATTTCATGATGATCGGTTCATATTTGACCTTAGCTCCATATGAAGTCCAGTTCCGTAAATCTCTTAAATGCGCATAAATCCCTTATAAGACCAGTATCAGGTTTTCAGATTTCTGTTTCAGATCACAGATTTATGACGATCAGTTTATATTTATTTGACCGTAGCCCCCAAATAAAGTCACTTCCGGAAATCACTTATAAACCTCCATAATAGGAGATTCGGCACAGCCGAATATAAACTCTTACTTGTTCTTATTATACAATTTTCAACAATGCCGCATGGTTATTACTTTAGTGATTTAAAAAAACGTCAAGTTCTATTTTATTAAAAAAATGACTTAAGTTTTCGAGCACTTCCCAAAAAATACACCGGTCACATGTTGTAGACACAAATTTTGCAAATAATTTAGATTATTATGGACGTTTTCATTGGGATGATTGGGCTTTGGTTTCAATGTCATAGCCATACACCCATGATTCGACACCAGCTCCTGAGTGATGTCCATGCTACGTTGTTTTTGCTCAAAATTTAGCAATTTTGGAACAATCTTCGCTGCCGCACGTTTTATGCCTAAAATATCCGTAGAACTTGCTTGGCATGAGCCGAACGATAAGCCAACATCATCGTTGCTCTTTTCTATTTGTAAAACTAAACTTAGCACCTGTTAACTGATTTTATTTTTCTATCACTCAACAAAAAAAAATCCTAATCATTCTTTAAGAAAGAAAAAAAAAAAACAGGAACAACCTCAACAATAACTAACAACAATATAAATTATCACAATTGTTTATTTGTCTCTTTAACCTGTTCACAACAAGAGCAATAACTTTTAAATCATGATAAATATGCCCCCGCTATTGACCTAAATTTTCCACTTGGCGCAAAAAATAAATAAATATAACAACATTAGCAACAACTACTAAAAATATACTAAACTGAAACTAAAACTAAAATTGGGTCGTTAATAACAAAAACAACAGCAACAAAATCAAGACAACACAAGAGACAAAAATCTACCAGTTGTTTTAACCAGCTAAAAGTTTTAGCCATTTAGTTAGCCGTTCGGTGAATTGTTTTCATTTAAGTTGGTGTTAAAGATGTGCAGTTATTTAAAATTAACTATAAACATTGTGATTAACTTGTTATTTTATTTTTTTATTTTTCATGGTAGGAAATCAAAAGAGGTTTTTGTTTAACTTAAATCCACAAAATTTTCATAGTTGATAAAATTACTCAATCAGCCAGAAACAGCCACAACTGGAAACAAATCGAAATTGGAATGCAAAATAGTTGGCAGTGAAAATTATAGTGATTTTAAATTAAACATTAAGTAGATGAAAATTATACAAATTACTGGCGATGAGAACATTTTTAGTTATTTTACTAAATAAGAACTTTCACTTGTTAACGTTTACGTTTACGTTTAGGAGCTGGAAGTGAGTGAGATATATAATATCAATTATTTACTTGACTAGAAAATTAGAAAAACAGCAAAAAAGCTTCAAGGTCTTTTAATGAAAATAATGGCAATGAATTTTTCTTTTTTATTTTATTTTTGTTTGTTTCACATGGTGATTACCAGTAAAGTGCACTATGGGTCAAGTGTGTGAAAATGGAATAAAAATAAAATGAGATAAAACAAGTAAGAAAGTATGGTCGGTCAAGCCCGACCAATATTTCTGGGCGTTACTAACATATGCACAAATCCAATATACCCTCCCCACTATGGTGGTGTAGGGTATAAAAACAGGTGACAAGTAGTTGCTTAAATTAAACAGGGCAATAAATAATTCTTGATAATATGTATAATTTAGAATAATTAGTTTCACCAAATTAAATTAAAAATAGTTGTGACTTTTTTAATAATTATTAAATTTAAATCGAGTTTTATATTCAAATAAACTGGGATTGGCAACTGTTATTATTACAACTGTTTAGTGTTATACAGCAAAATATCAGTGAATCACTGATTATATTAAAATTAATTTTATTGAAAATATGATATTAAAGGTACTAATGATATTGCTTAAAATTGCCGTTTGTGCAATTGGGCAAACTTGTTTATGAAGCCCCTTTTTAAGTTTTGTGCAATCTAACAACGTCAGTTTGTTAAATATAATTAATTTTTTTTTTTAAGAAAGATATTTATTTTTAAAAATGCCTAAAGAAAGCCAAAAGACTTAATTACTCAGATTATTTGAAGAGGTTACCGTTTGTGATATGGTAAGCATAAACCCTTTTATGTATGTCACTATGTTACTTCTCTTTTTTTGGTTATAGATAATCAACGCAAGGCGGAAGAAAAGATTTTGGAAGATTACACTTATGTTCTTGCCGCTGGAGGATATTTTCGCTATGCAACGCCATTTGTTCATCATTCAGTCCCGAAATCAATTCTTGAAATACATTTTTTCAAAAATAAATAAAGTTCAGCTGTTGAGTTAAATGCACAATAGAACAACGCAAGTTTACGAGCCAGAATTGTTGGGCAAATTTACCAAGTATGTGTAAATAATTTTTCATGTAATTTTTAACAATTCATTTAGTTTCATTAATTTTGCAAGATTTTTAAACGATACCATGAGAACCCTTAATGAATTTGTAAATTAACAACAAAATTGTTTTCTAGCTATTTTATGCATTTTAAATCCCTAAATATTGAATATTAACATTTAAGACACGTGTACACATAGAATTTTTCCTTCCGGTCTCAAAAATTCAAAAGGCTAAAAGAAGAAACTAAAACCGTTTCTTCGTTATTTTTGCAGTACCAGTACTGTCCGAAATTGGGTGGCAAAAACTTTGATTTCTTTGATACCATCCCATTGAAGCTTATGAATAATGACAGAGAGTTAAATCAGACCAAAACTTTACTGAAGATTAACCACGTCTAATAAAAGGCATTAGAAGTTTATGCTGGTATAATTTTATGTAAATAGCCGAATAAAGAGGTGACTAAATTGTTTCTAAGCAATTGGTATTTTACCACTTGTGCCGGCTTTATTTTCTTAGTAAGTGCCTAACCTCTGTTAGTCCCAATTTACACAAATCAATTATTTAAGCTTAGCTGATTAACCTCTAGACATCTAGGTGAAGGGAAGATAATACAAGTATACACTTGATTGTACTAACAATTCGTTTTATTCTCTTATTTGTATTACATATGTGTATATAAATGCGTGTTTACTCTCAAATAAAAATACTAGCGATTTAAGTAATAAAATTGTGCTGTGTAAACACCGAATAAATTTTAAGGAAAAAATTGTATCAATATTTTCAATAAAAATTGCTTCGTGTAAATTTGGAGTTATTAACATTTTTGTTTTTGTTTTTTTTTTAACCATCTGAGCTTTAGATTTGCTTGTTGTATTTTATAATGGCATCTGCACAGGTTGCTATTCAAGGTCATATTTCATTGCAGGAGTAAATGCTACAAAGGTGGCATAACAAAAGGATTTATGGATACATGTAGAGTACTATATGGTAGAGTAACTATATGTTTTCCACATCCACATCAACCACATGAAAACGTTGATAGGATACTCCAGGGTCATTGACGATGGGTTTGGAGCAATGGAGCAATAAATTTGTCTGTGGAGATCACGCAGTATTTTAGATAAGGCGAGAGGGAATTGTTAAGCGCCACTTCTATTACTTAACTTGTGCACTTCTGTTTATGGTTGGCCCGTATAAAAAACATATGTTTATCGTCCAGTCTAGTCATCTGCCGTTACGCTGATTTGGTTACTTTTCATAACTATAACCTACATCACCATAGTAGTGATGGTATATTGAATTTTAGTAGATGTGTATAACGCCCAAATATTAGTCTAAAGGTAAATATTTGCCGAAAAAGACATAACCACTAAACAAAATATATTTGAATTCATTTATTAATTAAAAAACAAAACACAACAAATATTTAGTTCTATTTTATTTGATGATGTTTAAGTAAATATTTGTCAAGTCTGACTATACCTTAACACCCACCTCAAAGTATACCGATCGAATCTGAATCATTTTCTGTGTCGATTTAACAATGTTCAACGGTTCGTACGTTTGGCTGGTTACGTGTCCATGTAAACATTGCAAGCAAACTACAAGTCGCAATTTTAAAGATGTTTTAAAAATTTGTAAATGTCCTCCTTAAGTGTAAATTTATCGGCCGTAGATATTTGATTTCTAGACATAATCAAACAAATTTAGATTTAAATTACACCCAAATATTTTTTGCACATGGCTCAATAATTGTCCATAGCTCCCAACTTTCGAAAATTACTTTAACGAGCTTAAATGTCTTAAAAATATTGGTCTACAAATAAAATTCAATACACATATGTTTTGTGTAACGAATAATTCGAGCTAATTTTAACTTCTGAAAAACTATTTTAACTCACATTTAGGGTATTATATGATCGGGCTTGGTCGACTATACTTTCCTATTTGTTACTATTAAGGTAATGATTTATTATACAGCAATGAATATGTTCTTGAATAAACATTCATATACTAAATCTTCAATCAGAGATGTTAGGAATTAGGCTTAGGTTGGATATATGTAGTACTTTTGCATTTGTATCTTGATCTGACTTTATTATCTCCCATGAGCAAGTGGTTTCATCAGGAAGTAGCTAGCTATCTAAATTAATTATACAAATGTGTTACGATTGAACGAAAGAAAATTAGCTAATAAGGATACAATTTGAAGCATACAATAGATTTTATTGCCAAATTACGACACACTTCGCCCATAGTACTAATGATGAAAATTAACATTCCGCAAAACGCTTCCCCCCCCCCCCCCCACCCGCCTCAAAATAATACAAATCATGACATATTTGCAACACAAACACCAAATATTTTTTAAGAAATTGATTTAATATTTTCATAAATTGATAAAAAAAAAAAAAAAAAAACAACAACTAACACACAGTTTGGAGTGGAGTCTGTGTATGTGGGTATTTATTTAGATTCTAGTCACGAATTTGACCAAGTTCATCATATATGCATCATTTTCATCATTTTATTTTGTTATTTTATATCATCATTATCATCAAAATAAGTATGTAGTAAGTTAGATGTGGTTAGATTGTATTCATAGATACTTGTTATTTTTAGGTATGAAATACTAAACATAGTTTTGTTTACTATATTTACTATGATGTATTAAATATACTTGTATTTGCGCATTGTATCGATAACCATATTACTTATCTAGTAACCAATCTATTCATCTATCTAGGTATCTATCTATCTCTCAACGAGTGTGTATTTATTTCGAAAACATCATTATCATCAATATTTTCCATTTTTTGTAGTGCATTGTCAGTTTTCAACAAAATATTTGTAAGCAGCAGCAGCCACCTCTACTAAAATAAATGTGTGCTAAAGTTTGTATCATCAATATCAATCTATCAGTTTAATCCGCTTTATACTCGTATGTACAGTGCACTGCACATTTATAACTACCTACCATTAGTATGTCTTAAGGTATGCTTCACTGTCTCGACCTAACCATTCATTCATATATCCAACCAACCGTCCTGTTTAACTATTTTCAATATGAAAGCTTGTCTTTGTATATTTTGTATTTTTATTAAAAATGTCTGTTTTTATTTATCAATGTCCTTATATTGCTGACAGTATACATACGAGTACATACATATGTATTTATGTATATATGATGTGACTTTGATTCATTTAATCATGATCATCATCATTATTATTGTTGTCATCATCATAATCATATTTATTTCATTTCCCATTGATGAATTGTTAGTTTTTCATTTCTTTTAAAGAACCAGCCTCAAAAAAAAGCATTAGTACGTCTGCTGTTGTACCTGTTTTTATGTCCTACACCAAAATAGTGCGGAGGGTTATTGGATTTGTGTTGATGTTTATAACGCCCATAAACATTGGTCCAACATCCACCTTAAAGTATACCGATTGACTCAGAATCACTTCCTGAATCGATTTAACAATGTCCGTCCGTCTGGCTGTCCATGTAAAGCTTGTGCGCAGAGTACAGGTCGCAATTTTGAAAATATTTCAATAAAATTTGGTACACGATATTTTTTCGGCCCAAGGACGGATGGAATTGAAGGTGGTGGACATCGGTCCATTATTTCACCTGGCCCCCATACAAATGTCCTCCCGAAATAAGAGTTTAACGATCATAAATGTTTGAATTATGAAAGTATCGAAACAAATATCACCACAAATGAGTTATAAATGAAGATAAATAAAATCTACAAATTTTGTCCATATCAGTCTATAACTAGTCGTAGCTCCCATATAAGGCCCACTTCCGAAAATCACTTTAACGACCAAATGAACAAAAATGTATTCATATCACTTTCACATTGCGAAAAGATACCTGCTCGTCCATCAGAATAAATAATCAAATTCTCCCGCAACACAATGAAGTCAAATACCTCGGCATTCACCTCGACCGCCGTTTAACTTGGAAGTCTCATATTGAAGCGAAACTTACACAAATGAGATTAAAAGCAGTGCAACTTAATTGGTTAATCGGCAGAAACTCTACATTGAAATTTGATTGCAAACTTTTGTTGTACAATGCAATTCTAAAGCCAATCTGGTGTTATGGAATTCAATTATGGGGTACTGCCTCAGCATCAAACATTGAAAAAATTCAAAGGGGTCAAAATAAAATTCTACGTATAATTACTGCAGCTCCATGGTATGTTAAAAATTCTCGAATCCACAAAGATCTAGGCGTGCCATTAGTAAAAGTCGAATTTACAAAATATGTGTCAAAGTATGTCAGTAAACTTGAACACCATCCAAACCCACTTGCACGAGACATCCTTAACTTTAGTGGCCACAATCGGTTGAGAAGGAGGGATACCCTTGCTTTAACTCAAGCGCAAAATAGATGACTGGATCAGTTGATGTGAAATTTTTTTAGTATCACAAAAATTTTTGTCTAGCACTGGCTGGGCTTATTATTTTCTTTTTAGTATTAAGATTTGAATACTTATTGTCATTTCAAATATGAAGATTCAATAAATAATTAAATGCAAAAAAAAAAAAAAAAAAAAAAAAAACTTTAACGACCATAAATCTCTAAAAAATGTTTTTATCCGAATAAAATTTAACAAAAATAAGTTTCAAATGTACAGAAATGTTAACACCTAATTTTATAATGGTCGGTCCATAATTCCGTAATTCACTTTTAATAGTATTTATATCGATATTAAGTATAACATACATAATAGTTATATTCACGAAAGTCATGGCACTAAATTTCAGGCTGATCGGTCCATAATAAGTAATATCTCCCATATAGCGCCCATTTCTGAAAAACTGTTTTATTTATATACTGGGTGTAAGGAATTATATGGTCGGGCTTGACCGACTCTACTTTCTTACTTGTTCTATTATGTTGTTGATGTTGTTTGTTTGTTTGTTTGTTGTGTGTTTTTATTAGCAAATGTGTGATTTTAATTTTTACAAAATGTGGTTTCTTATTAATATTGCAATAATATTTCAAATACACATTTTAGACATATTTTTTCCTACTGTCACAAATCTTATATTTGCGACATCTAATATATCAACATCCATTTAGTTTGATGTCTTTTTGTTTGCATGTTTCTGCTTAAATGTGATGGACTATTATAAATGGGACTTTTTTTACATAGACTTTAAGTACCCTACAATACACCTGTTATGGAATAAAACATGGACCATAAAGCGGCATTTTCTTCCAAGTGCAATAAAATAAAAACGTATAAATATTTACAGTAGCAGATCGATACCAATGTTTTAAGAGTATTATAATAGTTTTACGGGTGAACTTGCAAATTACGGAAACGAACCGTTGCTTTAACTTTCATCGCCAATTTTTGGCTACTCAAGAGATAAACATGTGCTTCATTACTCGATCGCATACAAAGGAATCACTCTGAGACCACTTCAGAGAATTTGTATTGTAGTGGGGCAAAATAGTTCGTTGCTTTAAATATTTTCACAAAATAAAAAAAAATGTTCTAACACCAATACCTTCTACTGTATAATTTGTGTCATAACTAGAAATATGATTGATTAGTAATCATTTACTAAAATCAAATCGTTAAAGTGAGGCAAATTTTATACTTTACACACAATACAAATATTAAAAAAAGTAAAAATATTACCTGTAGTAGAGTGACCAAATGCAAGTCTTAACTGGATAAGACACACATATATTTTAAAGGTTAATATAAATATGCTCGTAATACTTTTCATCTTTATCAACAATTCATCATATTTTTGTTTTCTAATCATGGCTTAAGTGAATGTGACATGTTTAGTTTTTTCTTTTTTATACATAATTCAATATGCTATCATTTTATATTTTCTAAACATGTGCGCAATAAGCATGTGTGTCGCTAATATTTACATTTGAGTTCTACAATAAAATTTGAATTCTTGATTTTCATAAAGAAATACTTTTAAAGCAAATACGATACGTATGTACATATGGTCACCGAAAAACAAAAAGGCCGTAACTATTTTATCTTTATACAGCACTGTGGGCTCCCAGACCTGTTTTTGAGGCAACAAATCACAGGAAGCACCTAGACGCTTGAAATTGTGTGGGATTAAGTATAAGGCCCATTAAAGGTCTTAGTAAAAATTTCATGCTAATTAGGCAATGCCACGCCCACTTCTATGTGCAAAAATAATTGTGCGTCTAGATACAAATTATGACTTGAAATTGAGTTTATTTTAATTACACTGGACAACAGTGAAATAGTATTTGGCAAAAAATGTGCTAAGTATATAGAATTTGAGCCGCTTTATTGAAGAAAATATATATAAGGGGATTTTAGTTAACGAGATATCGCAATTTTCAATATTTCGATTTTTACGAGTTTTTCAAGAACTTGGAATTCATAAATTCAAAATATAACGCGTATGTATTTTTATAGCTCATAAGTTGAGTCCAGCCCGAAGAGAAGCAAACAACCTTATAAATTTAATAATTTAATTTCATTCTTATTGGCCAAATTTCAGATTTAACCTTAAAACCAACCCTATTGCGAATTTGGTTTAATAAAAAAAATTATAAAATAATAGTAGGTTTTTAGTAATTGTAATTGTGTTAAGGACTTTTTGAAACCAAAAAGCCGCACAGAGGGATTTGTTCATACAATGTTTGGCAAAAAATATAAGGAGTGCTCGTAGAATGTTGAAATTTGGCACAGAGCCTTTGGTTAGCTTAATTAAGAAAAAAATAAAGTTTCATCAAAATTGGCCACGCCCACTACCCACCGCCCATAGAACCCAAAATTAATTTTTGGCCCAAAGTTTTTGAAATTTGGCACAGAGCCTTTGGTTAGCTCAATTAAGAAAAATATAAAGTTTCAGTTTAAAGCCCATATAATCCATATTATATTTTTTCCCACAACTTTTTGTTTCATTACCAAAACTAATTATTTTATAAATAAATTTCAATACATGCATTTAAATATAGACTTTTATTCATCATCTATCATTTCTGTAACTATATCATCAAGTTCCATAACCTGTTTACGGGGTTGACATCTAATGCTACTTATAAAAGGATCTGACGATACTAGAAGTCGATGAAAAACATCTGTATTTGTTGCAACTCTATCACATTTTCTGGAGAACCTTAATCTATAATTTCTATAATCTTTATTTCTGGCTTCTTCGGCTTCTTCAGAAAGCATGCCAATAGGAAGTATTGCCGCATCCATGATATCCTTTCCGTGTATTAGTATTTTGTGTACTGTTACTGGCATATAATACCAACTATATTTTTCAACAAAAAGTTTTGCTGTATCTTGAGCAAAATTCTTGAACTTCAAGGAATTAACTTTTTTGCCACATGTTATTATTTGTAGTATAATGCGAAATCGATCAATTAGTTGCTCCTCTACACCAGTCACATCGGCAACAAGTGCGGGGTTAGAAAAGAAACGCCTGGACGTATTTCCATCGTTAGTAGACCCAGTTCCTTGTTGAACTGCATCCACTCGTATACCCATCTGTTCCTTTGAGGCCTTCTGAATTCGAAGTTTGTTTTCCAGTTTAAGACTTTTGTGTTCGTCCTTGAGCGCGGACCATTTTTCAAATGGTTTGTTGTAGGCGATATGAAGTATGCACTCCATAAATTTTATGCGAGCATGTAAGAAGGAAACGCCCATTTTGATTGCTTCACCATCAATAGAAAATAAACTCATTTTAATAATATCTTTTCCACTTCGATATTTTCACAAATTGTTTTATTTTTATTGTTGTTAAATCATATGGTTTTGTTTTTAATCTATTCTAAATAAGTTATTGTTGTAACTTAATGTCATTATAACGCACGTGCCTAAAATTATGCAATATATTTTTGTAATTTTTTAAAATTAAAAATTTCATGAAATCGGAAACCAATTTTATGATTTTATAAAAGATTATTAATTATTTAATTTTTTTTTTTTTTAAATGATAGTATGGAGTCTTACCTTTCATTTTATTATAGCGAGAGCACCGAGCACGACCGAGCAACCTTTTTTTTTTTCCAAGGAAGTTTGTAATCACAGCACATTATAGAACAAATTTTATTCTATCATATCTTTTAAACCATATGAGCGAATTTTATATTTTTTTTTAAATACACAGAAAAGGCTATATTTGAAGAAAATCGCTATTTAAATCAGAGCAATAAAATTATCTTACGTACAAACACTTTAGAAGTGCCTTAACAGTTTTCAATATTTTGGACCAAAATTTACATGTGACTTTACTTCATTATTTCAAAGACAAATAAACGTTTTTTTAGATTCTGTTTATGGATTCTTCATACTGAATCAATTTTCTACAAAACTGCATCATTACATTTTTAAATTTTATGTGTCGAAAAAATGACTTATTGCACAAAAAATCCCACTGTGAGCCGTAACAACAAAAAGTTTTTTAATAAAAGTTAAAATTAGGATGAAAAAATTCCGCTTTTCACTCTTATTAATTTTTTTTTTTACTTTTTGTTTTCTGTGTTTTGAATATAAAAGTTACAAAACTCACTACAACGAGTTTAATGAATTCGAGAAAAATATTTAAGAAAAGAAAAGAAAATTTAAAAAAAACGAAAATTCATTATTGTATACATGAAAAGAAAAGCAGTTCGCATTGCGAAGTAAATTTTATAAATCTAATCAATCAGCCGAAAGTAAACATTTAAGTTCCTGGAGATGGCTGCATTTCTTTTTGGATATTTTGATTTTTTCTTTATGTAACCGAACTTATTCGACATCTTCAAACTTTTTTTGTGTGGGTTGTCGAAAACCTCATATTCGTCTTTGGTATTGGTTTTATAGAAAATTGTCCCAGAAGTATCATATGCTAAGGCTCGCCGATTTCTTTTGCCTGCAATTAAGAAACCTGTTTCTAAATATGTACTCGTACATATATAATAACTATTCAAAGGTCGAATGAACATATCGCCTAGGAAGACTGTCATAATCAGGGAAATATTTGTAATCAAAATGGTAAACTTTTAGAGGAAATGGGTTTTTTCATGAGTCCTTAACCAAATTTGCTTGTTCAGATGGTAAATGGATTTGTTTTACGATATATTTTATATAGATACGACGTTTTGGTTTATACAGTTATTAACATTGTAATTGCGGCCTTTTGAAATGTATTAATAAAATCGACGTTTTTCGGCATATGAGAGTAAAATTTTAAATAACAATGTATTTTGGTTAATTACATTATAATTAATCAAACAATCGATTTTGAGTTTTTTGGATTTTAGATGACGATATGTATGTACGTTAATGTGTCATTGAACAGGTTACATATAAATAAAAAAAAAATTAAATTGAATATCAACCAGAGTCATCTTTAGCATCATCATCTTAAATGGAGAATGTATTTTTGTTTTCAAATATTGTTTATTGTAAAACAAATATTCGTAATAGTATTCTTTTCCTTTTCTAAACATTCTCAATGAAGTTTTTGTTTAATAAATTTCAACGGAAATGAAAGTATTTAAATTTATTCGTAATAGAATTTATGCGCAAAATCGTAGAAAGACTGAAATAGCTGTATGTGTGTAAGAGGAGAAAATGCTTACCAAGGTTGACATTGTATTACTTGGTTACTTATTTTATATGGGAAAAGTTATTAGTGAGGCCATATACTAAAAATACATTGTATAAATTAGCTAAAATGAAAACATACAGTTTGTTAAACAAAAAACATTTACTTCATTTGAGAATTCGAACAACAAAATATTCGCATGCAGTTTTTTTTTGCACACATTTCACAACTCTACTCTTTTACGACTACTACAATTAAAAAAGGACACACGTGTGCTCATATTTTATTACAAAAAATGTTAGGACAGTGAGAGTGAAAAAAATATTATACAATTAGTCTATTTCAATTACTACAAAGGTAAATATGCCAAGAAAATCGCCGGCATGCTGTCCCTGAAGTTCACAACTGTATATAATATTATATCTCGTGCTGAAAAAGAAGGACGACTATACCTAAAAGGATCCACAGGTAGGCCAAAAAAGCTGACGCAGCGAGTTGAAAGAAAAATGATTAGAACGGTTTATGATAACCCGCAATCCATTACGAGAGGATTAGCTCTTCAAGTGGAGAACGACTTCGGGATACGTGTTTCCCATGAAACCATCAGAAATATTCTTCAGAATCATAAATATTCTTCAAGAGTGGCTAGTGGCCACTGCTCTCCGTTCAAAATGTTGAGAAAATATCAAGATTTGCCACCGAACACATTTCACTTTCCCAAGATTACTGGGACGATGTTATTTTCTCAGATGAGACGAAAATAATGCTTTATTATCATGCCCGACCGCAAAAAGTTTGTCGTAAGTCTCTGACAGCACTAGAAAATAAAAAAAATATTATTCCTACAGTTAAGTTTGGAAAATTATCATTTCGTCATTTATTCGTTGCGGTATGTTGTACCTCATCAGGATTTTGGATGAAATAATGACTAAAGAAGTATATCTTGACACTGACCGCGAGCTTTAACAAATTTGGTTTCATTGACCCGAATAATCCGAATAAATTTAATTCTAAGTTCTATCAAGACAATAATCCTAAACATAAATCTTTGTGCTAAAGTTATTGCTACGCTTGCTCAAAGTCCTGATATCAATCCCATTGAAAAATTGTGGGCTCATTTGAAGGAAAAGTTAGGAAAAAGGTCACCAACGAATAAAAAGGAATTGATAAGGCTCATCAAAGAAGAGTGGGAGAAAATATTTTTAAAATATAACATTCCGAGGCTTATACAATTCATGCAGAGACGTCTGTCTACAAGCTGTAATTGATGCTCCAGGTAGACACACAAAATATTAGAACTAAAAATTAAAAAAAATACGTCAAAGAAATACGTCTTGATATTATAGGTGGCGCAAAAGTAAACTTCCGATGTTTTTTTGCTGTAATTAAAAAAATTATTGGTCAAATAAATAGTCAGCAATATTCCGCGTTCTGGAGCAGTGTAGCGTAACATTGTTTATTAACGTGTATTTCGCATGTGTTTACTATACAAATGTCAAAACAGAACTGACATTAGGGGCCAATCGCAAAATTTATAGCATTTTCTGATAGGAGGATTACTTTTCTCCACCTCAAGTGGCAAAAGCTTTAAATTATTTGTATTAAAGTGGAGCTTCCCCCCTCCACTTTAATACAAAAATTTTTTGAGATATAAATTTCTAAAATTTTTAATAATTGAATTTCAATAAAAATTATCATGGTGTTAGTACTATTCAGTTACTGCTCTATGAAATCAATATATTACTCAACAAAGTTTAACTTGTAAATGCATACATTTCCTCAAATTTATTGTCTCATTATAAACTCTGTTAACATTTGTTAAAATATATTCATATTTACGTCAACAAAGTTATTAACGATTTTGAACTTTGACTTTTAAAATCTCCTGCTCCCAAAATCACCCTGTGATTATGGTAAATTTGTCCATAATTTGGCAAAAATCTCCATGTTTGGCCCACAAAAATACACTTTAACCTTTATTTATATGGAAAAATATTTGCCTTAATATGCATTTTCTATTGTGTCACATAATCCGCTTACAGAAATTTCCCTCATAAATTTTTCGCCACTGTCAAGGCAACACATACATATAAGTACATTAGGGTGGCCCCGTTTGTATGGAGAAAAAATAAGGTATCGATGTTCCCGACTAATATGAAAATTTGATTAATTTTAAGACTACGTTTCTCAATTTTTTTGTCCTGGGGTCAATATTTGGTGAGCTGGATCAAAGGATAAAAAGGTCCTTTTTAGAGGTTTTTTGATTTTTTCCAAATTTCTTCCAAAGAAACTTTATGTAAATTTGGTATCAAATGAAAGGTCTTTGAGAGGCGTATTCAATGGATTATCAAAAATTAAAAAAAATTTTTTTTAAATTCAAAAATTTTGAAAATTTCAGACAAAATTTTAGTTTTTTTTAATTTTTTCATAGAATTTACTTAAATAAAAAATTGAAATTTCTTGATTATAAACATCATGCAATTTAAACCAAATGGTTTTTTCCGTTTTTTAAAATTCTATCTAGTTCAATTTTTATTAATTTTTTTTAAAACCTAAATTCTTCCCTATCTGACAATCTCTGTTAACTCAATTCGTTAATGTAATGGGTATTAAAATAACGTAAAATGTATAAGCTTTCCATTGATGTATAATTTATTAAATTTTTTGTTTGTTATACAATAACTATTTAAATTTAAGCCAAAATATTTTAAAATATTTGCAGTCGCGATATAAAGTAATTTTCTCGTTATTCCTTTGAAATGTTGTTGTTTATTTGAAGCAACATATGATAAACTGTTTATTTCATATATGTTTACATTGTATTAGTATATTGTTTGCTAAATGCTTAATATGAATTAATAGTTGCAAATTAAAAGTAAAAATTCATAGAAAATATCTTAATATTAACATAATTTTTTTCAAATACGTTTATTAACAAATGCGATTACATGAGTTTAATCTATTAGCAATATGAGAAGGTCGATTTTTTTCAATCACTGATAACATGGATTGACTGAAAAAATGTACAAATCGTTCTGTATTTTGTGAATGACATAGAAAATCTGAAATTGGTAATATTTTATTTAAATATCATGATTTTATTCATAATAGCTTAACAAAAGATCAAATCATTTTTTTTTTTTTTGCAAAAAGTTTTACCTGGAATATCTATAATATTGCTTGAGTCGTAGTAGTTCATCAATTGTTCTGTAGAGCGAAATTGGATGCATGGGGGCTCTGAAAAGGCTACCTCATTCCAATCTATTAAATCCGTGTACGATTGACAATTAAAATTGAGCTTTGGAATGGTGAATTGGCGAAGTGGTATATTTTTATTGGTACGATACTGAAAAATTTTTTCATAACCTTTGTTACGAATCTCTCTTTTTTCATCGGTTACCATAGAAAGAATAATATTTTCCGGGTGTGCAAAAAAAGCATTAATTTGTATAGAGGATTGAATTACTTCTTGAGTGTCATGGGGTAATTCTCGTGTCCAATCAATATATTTATATATATACCGACTGCCATGAATTGCATAAGGCTTATTTTTTATTAAAAACCAAAAAGGGGCATATATTTTCATAATAAAAACTGTTAACGTTTTTAATTCCTTTGAAGCTTTAGTTTGAGTAACATAAAGTCGTAGGATTCTTGATGCTGTTTTTAACCAGCGTGAAAGATTCAGTCGTCCTGGCTTAATACTAGATAAATGTTCGTTACAATGTCCAGAGTCAACAGCTTTCACCATGTCGTAAAGATACTTTTGGTCGTCTCGAATGTCCCAATCACATATATTTTCTGGCATTTCACCAATTTTTATTTTGTACAACCTTATAAAAATCAAGAAAAAAAATAATTTTTTTTTTTTGTAAAAATTCAAAAAGAGAAAACTTTTTCTCTTAAACTTACTTTTATAAAATTTCTTCATTAATTTAAAAATAAACAACAACATTAAAATAGGAATTGTTATTTTACTAAATAACGAGAAAATTACTTTATATCGCGACTGCAAATATTTTAAAATATTTTGGCTTAAATTTAAATAGTTATTGTATAACAAACAAAAAATTTAATAAATTATACATCAATGGAAAGCTTATACATTTTACGTTATTTTAATACCCATTACATTAACGAATTGAGTTAACAGAGATTGTCAGATAGGGAAGAATTTAGGTTTTAAAAAAAATTAATAAAAATTGAACTAGATAGAATTTTAAAAAACGGAAAAAACCATTTGGTTTAAATTGCATGATGTTTATAATCAAGAAATTTCAATTTTTTATTTAAGTAAATTCTATGAAAAAATTAAAAAAAACTAAAATTTTGTCTGAAATTTTCAAAATTTTTGAATTTAAAAAAAATTTTTTTTAATTTTTGATAATCCATTGAATACGCCTCTCAAAGACCTTTCATTTGATACCAAATTTACATAAAGTTTCTTTGGAAGAAATTTGGAAAAAATCAAAAAACCTCTAAAAAGGACCTTTTTATCCTTTGATCCAGCTCACCAAATATTGACCCCAGGACAAAAAAATTGAGAAACGTAGTCTTAAAATTAATCAAATTTTCATGTTAGTCGGGAACATCCGCAAAATTTATTTTGGGGCCACCCTAAAGTACATACATAAGCTGGCATTGGAAATGGTACAAATTTTATTATTTCTTTATTGTTATAGGAAAATTGAATATCATTTGGTTGTTTTTTTTTTGTGTTTAACAATAAAATTGTGAAAATAAACGTATGTATGACAAAAAATAAAAATTCAAGTTTTTTTTTAAGATAAATGCCACAAAAGTCTTGGGTGACATGTTGTCCAATATTAAGTTAACAAAAGGCTTACAAATTGTCTACAATTATTTGGGGAGAATCTAGTGCATACTTCAACGAATCTTGGGCAGCCTATAATGTGAATTTTACGGAACAACTGAATTATACCAGCAAATAATGACCGATTATCTGTCATGATATTCATTGTATCTTAGTATATGTAGCCCGGTAAAAACATTAAATACTTAGTAATGAACTGACAGTTAAACCCAGCCTGTTTGTAAACTTCCCAATTAATAGATCTATTGCACAGAATAAATCGGGGTGATTCCTTGTTATTGAGTCCTCTCTTGAGTACAACAGACAATCTATACAATCCAGTCATTTGTAAGCATTTGTGTAAAAGTTATCTTTTCACCAAGCATTATGGAAAGCTTCTCAAATGTTCACAGTTTTTTTTTTCACTATTATTTAACTGATTGTTCGACCTTTTTATTTATTAAACAATTATATTTTATTTGTCGAAATTAAGGTCTAATATTGTTTTTATTTTATTTTTTATTTCTTCCGATATTAATTATTTTAATTTTAAATTTTGTTATTGTTTCCCTGAAGATGCTACAGATTGTTGTAGCGAAATATCGGAAGAAATAAAAAATAAAACTAAAAACAATATTAGACCTTAATTTCGAAAAATATAATATAATTGTTTAAGTTTTTTTTTCACTTTAAAAGCCTCAACGCCCGAAATAAAGACAAGTAAGGAAGTATAGTTGGTCAATCCTGACCATGTAATATCCTACGTCCAGTATGAGAGTTTTGACTAATTATGGACCGACCGTTATAACATTAGGTGTCATGATATCTGTATATGTGAAACTTATTTGTGTTGAATTTTAGTTAGATACAAACATTTTTAAGAGATTTATTTTCTTTAAAATGATTTTTGGCAGGGGGCCTTATATGGAAACTATAGTCAATTATGACCCGACCTGCACAAAATTTTGTATATGTGATTAGGTACAACTTATTTGTGGCGAAATTTGTTTGGATGCGTGTATAAATCAAATATTTATGACTGAAACAGTCATTTGTATGGGTGCTAGGTGAAATAATGGACCGATTTCCAAAATTAATATCTTTAAAATTGCGACCAGCCAGACAAACGGACGTATGGACGGACAACGTTAAATCGACTCAGACAGTGATTCTGAGTCTATTGGTATACTTAAAGGAGGATGTTGAACTAATTTTTGTATGGCCGTTCAATGCTGGTGTAGGATTTAAATATCATAACTTATGTCAATTCATTTAACTTAAATTGCAAATGTAAGTAACTAAGCCAACACTCTACAAAGCATCATAAACATTTTAAAAGTTTGTATTTGAAATCATAAAAAAACTGCACATATGTGACTTTGCAAATTTGTTGTGCTCGAATGCGAACTAGAATGCAAAATCATTTGTCATGTCCAGTAATCTGATCTGGTAAATTATTAAGAAAATAAATGTGCACAAACAAAATGTGTTTTTATTTAGTTTTCGTTTTCTTTTCAGTGTCATTTAAGTATTTCTAGTTACTTTTAATAGGCGCCAAATTGTATGGCATGAATATGTTGTTATTTATCTGCACTTGGTACAACTGACTATGGAAAGGTGTGGAGTTGTTTGCTCTACATATCAGTTGTTCAATAAGGAAAATTTAAAAAAATCAACAAAAACCGATACAAAGATTAGGAAAGCATATGTTTCCAAAGGGGTTTAGTAAAAAGAGAACTAGTCAATACGCTTTTGAAAAATCTTATTTAGAGCATTCCATTTCTGTACTGTACATTACCATTTATTTTATTAAAATGTAAACAGAGACCTATAAATTATTATAAACCAAAATTTTTAAAGTATTCTAGTTCTAAATAGAAAGGAGAATACAACGAATTTGTGCAAATTATATTATTAAAAATCGACTTAAACTTAAACAGCTTGCTTTTAATTTTCTAAATATTTAATATAAATTAAATATTTCTTTTTCACTTTTTTAAGTTAGGTATCACCCTAATAACTATAATATAGAAAATATTATAGTTAAACTGTCGTATTCATAAAATATAAAGTAGGTTTGAAGTGTGCTTTTAGACAAAATGTTCATACAAAATTTTCTTAAAGTGCATTTGAAGTCTACTTTAATTTTTTACGAATAAGGGCAAATGTATTTACCATAAATTTCAAGGTTGGTTTTTTGGAAGAGGAACATTTTGAAACTTTTCAAAAGGTTATTTAATCAATAATTTTTTGTAATTTTTATTATTTTATTTATTTAAAGTTTACAGCATAAATGCTTATAAGCCATAGTATAAAAAACACGATACAATGTAAAACATATTATAGAAAACTTTTCTCCGTTTTTCATATAGTGATTACATGCTGGGTAGATATATTTATTGTTAACTTTACTATTTTTAATGGATACATTATTTTTAATTCTCCTAAATTCTGCGATCAATAAGAGACAAAAACAATTGAATCAAGTACAGGCAAATTCGTGACTTTGGCAAAGCATGTGGAATGCTATCCTACTCTTTTCCTACCACATCTAGATTTAATTCTTCTGAATTTCACAAGGTTTCTTTAAAAAAAAAACGTGATTTTTTTAGTAAATATTTAAGATTACACTGTGGAACAAATTCAGGTTAGCAAAAGTTAGGTCCATTCTGAGAGTGAGGGGTGAAAATAGAGGCTAAATTAGAAGACCCGTATTGTGGCGTTTGCTTATGATAGGTCGAATTTTTTTTTAATCGACCTTCGAACTTTGCATTCAAATGCCGATTTTCAGCATATTGTTTATAATATATGAGAAATCTAAGTCTGTAATTTTACAGTACAAGCTATCTTTACAGCCGGAAGAGGACTTAAAGGAAGTAGACATAACACAGCGACGACGGACCAAACATAACAAATTTCGAATTTAATAAATGTTATTCTGATCTTTTGCCAATATCTTCTAATAAAAAACGTGATTTACAGTCCGTTCTGCCATTTATAAATGCAGAGTTTCATAATTTTTACAATAACTTTCACGTTGAAGCTGAAGTACAATTGGAAGATGATTAGGATATTGTCGAATATGATTAGCTGTAGACTGAATTATTCTTTAATTTTTCTGAATAATAAAAATTAAAGCAATTTAATATAAATGTGAACTAGAATATATTATAATATATTAGCTATTTCGTATTTGTATTTTTAATTCAATTAATTTCAACTTTTCTTTTTCATACCTAAAAATACATGTAATTAGTCTAATAGAAAGCATAACTTTTCATAATATTCGTTTAAAATAAACTGAATTCTATTTAAGAAAACAACATATGTCACTGAATTTTTCTTATTTCATTTTAATAAAAGCACTAGTCCCGACAAAGGTTGCGAAATATTTGTTACTTTTCAGTATGAAAAAAGAGTTTATCTAGAGAAGGGTTGATTTTTCGATCAAAAATTATTTTGACAAAACAACACATCTCGGTTTTTGGACATTTTCTCGGCAACAGTTGTATCTGGAAGAAAGATGCAAATTGTAAAATAAAGGTATTTAAATTCTCCACCATAATAATTGGTTACATTTGCTTAGATATGTTCTGGTACGATTCTGTGACCCTATAAAAGTGTTTTTTGGTCCCCCTGTAAAATTAAGTTTTTCGACATTGGTTGTTTTGTCAAAATTCCACAGATATGGTTTTTTGGCTATAACCATATACTCGTATAAGCACCACAAAAATTTTCAAAATAAATTTTTTAAAAAATTTTAATTGTTGCACAGGTCTCTAGCAGTAATTTGGCTATTACAGATTTAAAAAATATCAATTAGTCGACGAGTTATTTTTATGATTGCGGTAAACACAATATGGTTAAGTTACGACTCATATGATCGTGTATGTGAGTGTATATATTTGTGGCAATCATGTTTATCCTTTTATCATAATATGTTGCTTTTTAAATATGATAGAGAGCAATCTGTCATCATAAAACTAATCACCACAAACATTACATAATTACTGTAATCATATATATAATTTCTATAATTATGTGAATCATAACATTAACAAAAAATAAATGTTGTGTAAACATGAACAACTATATTTTTCTCTAGGTGTAGCTAGTTTCCCATAAGAATTTTTACTTTGGGAACTGTTTTACAGTGTGACTGTGTCTGTACTGTGGATAATAAATTAAAGATCCAAAAAAGAATAGAAGAATATTAGATAGATATTTTTTAGTTGAATCATAAATTACACAGGACAGAGTTATGTATGGAATAGCACTTCGGACAAATTGCCTCTAGAAATTTTCTGGCACACTTTTCGTTGATGAGTTGAATTTTCGCATTCAATCGGTGCACTGAATTTTTATTGGCATAGACCTTTCGTTTCAAAAAAACAAAAAAAATATGTCATTGGTGTTAAATCATACAGTCGAGACAGACAGTAGTAGTTTTAATTTATCAACATTTTTAGAACACCCTGTTATAAACATTACTGAGCAATATGGCAACATTGAGTTATAACGACTTTGGCTGAATATTCTAGACACTAACAATCTGCAAGTCATGAACATTCTAGTATCTCAGCTTCGAACCTTCCAGAAATTATGATTACTGTAGAAATAGACTAACAGTGCCAATCAAGTTAATCAGTTTATTGTAAGTCATTGTTGTGTAAGCTTCAAAGTGTTCTAAAACAGTAATTTAAGTGTGTTCTTAAACCGTAATATAAGTGTGTAAAAAAACAGAGTGTTCATTTAAAATTATTTTTGTGTGCATTTGAATAAATAAAGTTTCGTTTTATTTTCTTCAAACTACTTAACGCTTTTGTTTTGCAATTAAAAGGAATACGCTTTATTTATAGATAATAAACCACCGTTTTTAAAAGGTAAAAACGTCACAATATCTTAAATTTTAAGCTTTTATGCGTTGTTGTTCAATGAGCAAGAAACTGTATGGCGGTTTGAATTTTAAGACTATAACTATCTCTACAGCTTAGCTAAAACCTAACCAAAACTATTTCTACTTGTAGACTCTAAGCAATTTCCTGAATTTAAAGTCCACTAACCTGGGTCTAGGACCATTTTTGAAATTTACAATAGTTTTCTACAGGTCAGATATTTTTCATCGGAAAATGTCCGTATATGACTAAAATAAGGGAGTGATATTTGGTGTCCCCTCCTGCCGTACTTGGAGGAACTGTCGAGGATAAATTTTACCTAGAGTTATTATTTCATCAGATAATCTAGTTGTCAAGGAAACAATTAGATATTATTTATTCCTCATTAATTGGCATTTTGCGATCGTCTGTGGTTTATAGCCAATAAAAATCAAATATCAAATAAACTTTTTGGTCGTATATTGTTCAAAAATCATTAAAATTGGCTAGTAATCCGCAGATATAGATCATGCAGTTATAAATTTAAATCTTACATTTAAGCGTTAAAAAGTTGCAGGTTAATTCAATTTAAACCACATACATTCACTATTCGTCCAATCTATGCAATAACTTGCTTTTTAACTAAACTCTAAGAACCACAGTGACTATAAAAATGTTTATAATTTTATAAAACCACAATAAGTAGTAAATACAAGGTGGCGCAAAAGTAATCATCCTATCAGAAAATGCTATAAATTTTGCGATTGTCCCCTAATGTCAGTTCTGTTTTGACATTTGTGTATTAAGCGCATGCGAAATACACGTTAATAAACAATGTTACGCTACACTGCTCCAGAACGCGGAATATTGCTGACAGAACTGACATTACTTTTTCGCCACCTTGTATGTATCCAATCCTATACTAAGTATTAATCATGGAAATGTATAACAACTTTGTTGTATGAAATAATAAATCAATCAAAAATGCTGCTAAATCCCATTCCCATTCTATAAACGTATGTTGGTCGTAAATAGGACAGCAATGAAATGTTATTGCACCCAAAGTGTTAAACAAACAAAAGAATTAAGCCGCATCAACATTGATAATAAATTGAAAATTCCATGGCTTAAAAAGACACAGACGAATTTTCCAAATAAAGGTAGAAATTATGAATCTATTTCTGCTGTTAATTATAACATCTATTAATATTTCATCTGTATCTTTATGATTATTGAATATTTAGCTTTTAATACAGAGTACTACCATTTAAGGTGCCATCAGACGGGATGTATTTTACATATGTACTGTCACTTTTCTTACACATATGTAATTCCGTATGTATGTCAAAATTTCCATTTTACATACGATTCATAATTTTTGCTATCACACCTGCTTATGTTTTTCCGTATGACATAACCTATAAATGTAAACAAAAGCTGACTTTTTAACGAGTATACATTTCAAGAATTGCTTCTTTTGGCCAATCTAACTGCAATAAATATAATAAAGATAATTTAATTTATTAAAAATTAATTTTATTTAATTTTTTTTACAATATATTTTTGCAAACAATTTTGTTTCAAAAAAAAAACAGCTGTTTTGTTTATGTTTGTCACAGGAAAATAGAGCGTGTTCTAATCGAAAAAATTACATATGTATTTCCACATGTATTTTACACATGTATTTTACACATGCAAACTTTCATATGTATCACACGATGTGTACAACTTTTACAGATGGAAAATTTGACAGTACATATGTAAAATACATCCCGTCTGATGGCACCTTTAGCAAACCTCTGGAGTTCTAATGTATTTACAGAAATTTTGTATTACATTTTACTGTAACAAAAGTCTCTTTATGGAAATTATATGTTTGTTTATTTCTATAAAGATATTCTATTATTTGTTAAGGATACTTTTCAACACAATGATGTAAAAACTTCTTTTCAATTCTGTCTTTATTAACAAAAATCATAAACATCATACACTAAACGCCAATAAATGGCCTTTAGCAGCCTTCAAATCCAACATGAAACAGTCATAATACCAAATGCAGCAAAGCTACACTTTAGAATTATAAATATCAGTTAAATTTGTTGCTATGCTATAGTAAAAACATGCCAACACTTTACATATTTGACCACAAGCCAAATATCACGAAACAATAAAAACAAAGATAATATAAATTTTTAAAAACAAACTCTAATACACACAAATCAACAATTTTTAACGCATTCATGTAATACCGAAAAATGCGTATCATTTGGGCATCTGTAAGACAGAGCAGAATCAAACCAAACTAAATTGAATTGAACTGATCTGCAACAACAAAGTCTGTGGGACAGATTTCCTTCTCCACATACTGACTGACAGAGTGCCGTATGGCATAAATAATAGAGAACATGATGCAGAGCTGGTAATACACACAGTAAACAAGTGCGTTGTTGTCTTGTGGGTTCTATTTTATAGTTGCCATAAACAACACAATGGACCAATTTTAGTTAGGTGATTAATGAAATATCGGTGACCATTTAGATGTGAGATTTCATATTGATTTATTCTAAAAGAATTCTTCAATTATTTACTTTTCTCGAGGTCGAAAAGTCTGAAATCTAAACAGCAATCACTAGCACCAGTCATTACTAAACTTAATATTTCGCATACACTATTTATTGATAAACTCGAAATTTATACCTACTGAAGTTGAACAAGGTATCACAAATGGTTTTGTAGTATTTCGAAGAATTATCTACGACGTTCATATGCTTGAAACAATTTCCGCAGCAAAGGCAGTAAAAATAATCATGTTAAAAATATACATATACATATATGTATGTTTGACAACTATTTAATTGTTGATGCACCATGAGTGTTCACAACGTTTACAAATCTCATTGGAATTACCGAAATCGTCATATTTAAACTTCACACCTGCGGTGTGCATCTACAATATCCATTGCCATATTTATCCTGTATTAAATTAAGTGACATTCTTATTATAGCATAACTAGAAATGGCTTTAACTGATGTTACGAAATATGTATTTCATATCCTGGCGTTTGCTCACAATATCTTGCAGTATAAAACTCTTGATATTGAAGTCAAATTGAAGGAAACAATGTTAAAGTTCTGCAATAACTTCAGCTCTGTAACAAAATTCCATCTCGATATGAGTTCATATCGGGTGTATAACTTGAAAATGGGGGATTTTTTTGAATTATTAGCCATATTTTTAAACATTTGTATAATATACATTTTACCTTTTCTAATTCTGCGCCAAAAGAACTGATGATCTTTTAAGGCCAAGAACGAATCAAGCGAATTTCGACACCCTGTTCTGAAGTACAGCGTATCCCAGAGAGCTGTCTGCATAGATCAAAGCAAATGGAAGTCGGACCACTTCTTTCTAAATCAGGCGCGGATCCAACCAATGGTTTTGGGGGGGGGAAATTTTACAAATTTTGTTTAAATATAAACATTTTTTGTATTGAAACCTTAATTTAGATATGTCCTACTATTAACCTCTTAAATTAAGTTTAAATTATTAAAAACCAAAATTATTTCAACAAATCTTTTACAAATTATTTTATTAACATTTGTATACAGTTTTTATTTAAAAGTTTAAAGAAATAAATGTTAATATTTAATATACTTAAACTAATATGTATTAAAAAACAAAAAATCCATAGTTTAAAATTCTTTAAAAATTCTACTTAAAAAAATTAACATAAATATTTTTAATTTAAAATTGTAATGTACAACATATTGTAGTTTTAAAGAAGCATTTTATGGTTTCCTTTAGCTGCAAATTTTTCAATAATTTTATTAGGGCATATTTCTTCTTCGTGATGAATATTCATCATTGTTAACTCGTTAAGTCTTTCTTCCGACATTGTTGATCTTAAATATGTTTTTATGCGGCGAAGTGTTGAAAATGACCTTTCTGCTGTAGAGTTACTAACTGGTATTGTGATAAATATTTTTAGTATTTTGTGGAGATTGGGATATATATCTTGATCACAATTAATTAGTGCGCTTATGGTTTCATTTGGAATATTCTCTACACATTTCCAACTTTGTTGCCAATGAAACAGTTCAGACTCCAGTTTTGACTTTAGAATTTCTTTTTGTATTGAAAAGAAGTGTCCAAATTCATTTATAAGCATATCAGTTGCACTTTTTATATCATCATAAGAAAGTTTTTTTACATTTGCTGGCAGTAGCTTAGGTATATCAAAAATATTTAAAATGTCTTTAGAAAATCGAACATTTAAATCATCCAATACTCTGTCTAATAGTGGAATGTAAGCATCTATGCGGTAAAAGTTTTCACAATCCTCTACGGGATGATTCCGTTGAAATCGGGGCTTTTCGATCGATATTTCCAACTCTCCCAAATTACTTTAACATTCTGAAAAAGTCCTTTAAATTGTATCTTAGCCTCATCTCTTTTATTTCTTAAAGTTAATTTGAGAGTAGTTACGATCTTTGATGCTTTATATAAATCCAAATCGCTTTTTTGCAAAATTACACTGAGTGGTTCTGTTAATGTAAGAATGTCACATAGAATGTGCAGTCCACAAATAATTTCAAATGAACTCAATGTATTTAATAATAAGAGAGCTTTTGACGAAGTGTCGCGGTCTTTCCATTCACTTATTTTTTTTAAAGCCTCCATTATTAGACCGACATTTTTTGTAAAATATAATATGGTGTCATGACGATCAACCCACCTAGTTTCACAGAGGGTTGATAATTTTCCTCCCAAATATTTTGCTAATACTACATTTCGTTTTGAATTGTGGGTTTTGAAAAATAATGTTGTCTCCTTCACAATTGACGAAGCCTTTTGTATTATAGGCACCTTCGTACTTTTGGATATAGAGTTGTTTAGTTTGTGTGAAAAACATGGGGTTTGCTTTGCGTTTATGGCTAATTGCTGAATTTTTTTGACTGTACCTTTTTCTGCTAACATAAGTGGACAGCCATCTGTGCCTATAGCCACGCAATTCTTTAAGTCCAAGTTTAAGCTTCGAACAGCTTTTATAATTATATTGGCTAGTACTGAGGCATTAATACAAATTTCAGAATCATCTGTGCACAATATTGATGCTTCCTTAAACGCATCTATAAAACCAACAAATTTTTCTTCTGCTATATTTTTCTCAACATTAAAATATCTTAGTACCAAAGAAATTTGACTTTTACCAGATAGATCGGTAGTTTCATCCAAAATTATTGAATAATAATGCGAATCGGAAATATTTTCTAAAATTTTATCCATTAAAACCTCTCTACAGCATTCAATTAAAATATTTTGAATATTTTTTGATATATATGTTGCATTTGTCTGACAAGTTTTTAAATGGTCCTCCAAAACATTGTCTCCCGCTTCTATACGGAAACGAAGTAAAGAGCGAAAAATTCCCTCCGAATTTGAGGAATCGGTTTCCATTAAGGGGCCATCATCCCGATGTCCACGTAGTGGAATGTTATTCTTACCAATAAATATAATTGTTTTTATAATTGGTATTAACTTTTTACGATTTTCAAGCTTTTGTTGAATAGTGCTTGTATTCATTTGGCTTTTTATATTTAATTTCGGATCAATCAATGATTTTAAAAATTGTTTACCTTTAGCAACAGAATCTTTATGATAGTGGCAATTAATGTGATTTTCTAAATCACTTTTAACTCCCATTAAATTTTTAAAATTTACCAGTGGGACTGATACAAGTGATTTTAATTCAACATTTTTCTGATATCCACCCTCGTTGCGAACTGTAAATAATACGCAATATTTGCAAAACAGTCCTTTCTTAATGTCTGAAAGTACCAGCCAATCTTTGTACAGTTCCAAATGTTTTGGACTTACAAAGTGTTTTATTACTTTCCCGGTCACTTTTCTTTCTGAAAATGGATAGCTGTAATCCTTAGGCGGAGTCCAGTGGTCTGTTAATATTTTTTTCTTTACTGAAATGTCAATATTTTTCATTCCGATGAAATGTCCAATATCTACAGTAGATAAACCTATGGCCAGTTGATCTGAAAATCAATGTTACAATGTATTCTTAATTAAATTACTTTGTTTGAGTTTTTTACCGTTTTCTCTATGTAAAGAACTGCATAAATTTTCACCCAGATCATGACTTTCTTCTACATGAGAATTTGACGAAGAAGGTTCATCTAAAATTTTGTGTATACATATATATTTAAAATAGAGTCTTATATTTATTCAAAATTATTTAAACAAGCTCACCAGAAGGAGTATTTTGCTTATCTGTATTTAGGTCTGTACTTGATTTTACACTTTCATTACTGCTACTATTCTCTAAACGAGCCTTTTTATTTGAAATAAGAAATGATGACATTAAGCTTTGTCGGTGCGTCTATACAATAAATACCTTATTTAATAATGTATATTTTTTTGAATATACAGAAATAATATTATGAATGGTCATATTAAAAATATTATAAAAATTCGCAATTTTAATTATTAAATTTGTGAAATTTAAATGCAAAAAAAGTATTGTTCGATAATTATTTAATTTAAAGCACGATGAATTCTTTTGTAAGTAACAGTATAGGGTTCCATAATTCATATTAAATTTACAACAAACGATATTGTGATAAGTGTATATAGTGGATCTTCGAAAAATATATTATTCTTAATTGTTTTATCCAGAAACTTACATTACAAGAAAATTAAATAAATATTATTCATAGGTTCTTCTGAAGATACTCTAATTGTTAATTGGAATTTTGCTAACATATTTAATCAATAATCAATATTTTAATATGACCACATTTTTACATTATATATATGATACTTGCCATTTTTAAAACAGTTTTATTAATTTAAAAATTAAAAAAACACAAATCTCAGATCAAATTTCACTTGTACTTTAAAAAAACTTTCAACAAACAGGTGTCAATAGTAAGCAGCTGTTTTTTTTTTTTTAGAATTCGAACACAAAATAACGAACTTTTCGAAGACTAAGTGTTGCATATATCGCATATATATATAGTTTTGGCAACATCTATTTAGATCTTTGCACACATAGATGGCACAGGTGTATGCGGTTTTGAGACAGACTATTGTCTAATATTATATATAGATGTCACACTGTTACTGCTTATATTTTGTTCTAACTTCGTTATATGGCTGTTATTTAAAAAATATCAAAATTTTAACTTTTTACTTTTTCTTTCTATTATAAATTCAAAAAAAAATTTAATTTGGTTTTGGGGGGGGGGAAATTTCCTTTTTTCCCTCCCCGTGGATCCGCGCCTGTTCTAAATAGTTTTTAACACGTATTGAAACTCTTGGCCAAACGTTGTCATGATGGAATATTACGCGTCATGTTTGACCGCATATTGTGGGCGTTTTTCAACCAATGCTCGTTTCAAACGAATCAGTTGCATTCGGTACAGATTCCTTGTATGCGCTCTGATCAGATTTCAATATCTCATACTAGATTGGACCTTTTTTAACACTAACTACAGACCATTACTGTAGCTCCATGGATATTTGGCTTGTGTGTCGATTCGACTGGTGGGCAGGGTTTCATATATGATATCTTATGATTTGGATTATTGTAATGGCAATGCTAATAGCAATAGATTAGTTGCAAAAATTAGTTCCTTTATAGCGATTAAGATGCATTTCGGATGTGCAACATCATATTTCAAGATCTTTCGACTTCAGTTCATATGACACCAGCTTTTGTACAAATATTGCTGCTTTAAATTGCTACTTATAGGAAGGTTAGGTTTGCCAAGCGGCCTACAGCTCACTTGGGTATATATGCATATGAAAGATGGAGACAAAAAAAAGATAGAAAAAGAAGAATCCGGGTCTTAAGCTGCTGGAGAAGTTCTCAATTATTTTGCAAGCTCGTATTAAGTTTGACAAAAATTTTCATGGGCGATCTTTGCCCCCATGTCAAAATCACAACTTCTGAACAGTGCAAACTATCTCTCAAACGTTAAAATCGATAGAACACATTCACCATGACTTGCTATAAGCAATCGGCGTGTTTCAGCTGCATTTTTTTTTTTTTGTATTTTTGTTATTTGTAATTTCTAGATTATAGCCCAGAAGAAATATTGAAAAATATTGGCAAATTTAACATTGTAAAATTAGAATAATTAATAATAAAACCAGGACCTCGAGCTCAAAAGAAAAAAACTTATTTTATTAAAAAAAAAACTTTTTTTTTAATTAAAGAACTAAAACCAAACTTTGACACTTTGTTGCCACAAAATTAAAAATGTGCGAAGGAAAAGAAAACTTTATTGTTTTCGCTATAATTTTCAATAACTAAGTGTGAATACATGACAGATTACATATAAGTTACTAAAGACAACAGCCTGTTTTTTTAATTTATGCCATCAGGTGTTTAGGATCACAGTTGCAAAGGATACAATATTTTATGAAAAGACCACACCCCAAGCAATATGCAAATCGTCATGAATAATAACTGTGTCATTTTCTAAATCCGCGATACGGGGATTCATGGATAAATCACAAATGGCGAACAAGAACAAGTGAAAGAAGTATCTAGATCATTTCTAGCACTAAAACCTGATGAATGGCGTTGTTAGTTTGGTCTATCCCAATGGCTACGGTGGCAATTTATTCTGGAGTTAGCACCATATCTGACCTTGAATCATTATAATCGTTGCCAGAAGTCACCTTCTGTGATTTGAATGACGAAGTTCCCCAACGGTTTCTCAGTAATTTAGCTAGCCGGGCTGACGTCAATAAATTGCACATTCTGGAAAGTTGTATTTATCTGGGATCATAACGCTTATCCACAACCGTTTCTCTTGATCGAACAAGCCATTTTATTGTCTCTGAACGATAAACTTGCATTAACACGGCCTAATAGAATTTACCAATTTTCTCTTTTATAAATTTCCTATATTCTCCAACTTACACGAACAGGACGATCACTACATCCAAGTGCAGGAGTTAGTATGTTGTAGTTTGCAGTTCAATATCTATCCAAGCTGGCAAAGGAGTGTTTTTGGGAATAATAGGCTATATGAAGTTTTGATTAGACAAACGGGAGTGGCACCGCCCATATAACCCAAAAATTAAAACCGCCATATTTTGGGCATTTTTTTACCTACGTCGATGATATTTGGTACATAGTTGTGAATTGACAAATGGGCGTAGCCTCGCCCATTTAACCCAAAATTTAAAATCGCCATATCTTTGGCATTTTTTGACCAACAGCGGCAGTATTGACATGAATAGAAGTACGTACCAAATACAAAGTGGAAGGATGACGCCCCTTTGTTTGCGATATATTGGAGGCTGGACCTGTTAACCGATCTTAAATTTTCACAGCGTGCAGTTTTGACTCAGGAATACTTATTACATGAAAATATTTTTCGACCATGCACACTTCTGCACCTACTTATTTACAATGTTTATTAACGGCTTTGCCTCAAAGGGGGTAGCGAAGCACACCGGGTTCAGCTAGTATAAATATAAAATAAATACATTTTACTAATTCAGATACTAGAATATACTAGGTATTGTATACATATACCTGATTAAGCCAGCATTTGAATCCTCTTAAATCATTAGTTCATATTTTTGTACATTTCAAATCCATTGTGCTATACGAGTTAATATTTACATGATTTCTTCCTTTTCATAAGTATGATTTAGAAAAATGTTCTTTGTGTCTGACATTCAATTCTCCTGAGGCCATAATGGAATGTTGTGGTTGATTTTATTACCGTCTAGTTATAAAATTTTATGTGATTTTATGTTTCCAATTTGTGTTATTTGTTGTCTAAAGTATAGTGTTTTTTTTCCCCCAACCATCCAACCAACCATCATAGTTAGTGGTAGTTTAAACTATGGAAAATATGCAAATAAGAAAATAAACATATTTATTAGATTTTTTATTTAAATAACTTATGTAAGATATTTATTTGGAAGATCTTTGAAGTAATTATAACTTATAGGAGATGCATATAAAGTTACCTCTGACAGTGACAGACACACCAAAAACCTTAAACATAAGTTAAATTAGACTCTAGGTATGATTAACTTATTAAATGGACTACAATTTCAAACTACGAAGCATTTGGGTGTGTTTAATTGTGAGGGTTAAATTTAACCCATATCATGGAAATATCACCAACATAACAAAATCATTCTCTAGTTAATTAGAATTCAGCACCTGCATATGAAATAAGTATCAAAAAGTAAATGTAAATTTTGTCAGTAATTGGCTATTCATTTACATACATACATACATTTTTGACATTTACGGAAATGTTGGCGGAATTTCTATGCTCATTAACTAATTACTATAACAAAATTAAAAAAAAAAAAACTAGTTTCTTTCTTTAGTATTTAATTTTTGAATTTCTATTGCTAGTTTTTTTACATTTTTTTTTTAATTTCAATACTAGTAACGAAAGTGATTGCTTGGTATTTTCTTTTCGTTTAAGTTTCATTTAGGAACTAATTAATACAAATTATTCACAACAATTAACAATTTTAACAGTTTAGCAGGCAATTAAAACTTGGTGGTATGTGTATTGTTTGCCAAGCAAATTATCTTTAATATAAGCTGCTATTAAATAAAAAAAAATATGCAATAATTCATAGCAAGTATTAATAACTATTATATCCACAAAAAATCCCCTAAAGCATTGTTCACATAAAATCTGGTCACACTACAGAAGCTGCTTTTAAAAACCTGGTGGTAACATTTTCGTTTTTTAGTGATATGTCTTTTAAACATCTGAATGCTGACCAATGGAAAAAATCAAAATAAAATCAAAAAGAAAATCATGAATGAATTCGGATGATATTGGGTGTATACTTTAAAATTGCGGGTTTCATAACACATGACATATATATTTTCTGAACGCTGTTTTTGTCTTTAGTAACTTATACACCAATACCTCATATTGCGTCGGAGTTACGTTCCAAAAAAATACGACGCAAAGTGAATTAAGATTTTCTATAGCAAACCATGTAAAGATCTACGATAGGTTTCTTTCACAAAAAATTGGTCTAATGTTTGCTGAACAGCCTTTTTTCAACGTAAAATAAATTTCCTTGTAGCAATTGTCTGTATTACTACAACTAGCATTATCGTTGGATAATGCTTTGCTTTTTATGTCATCAAATAAGCTTTTTGCTTTTATCGGAAACACCATTTCTCTGCGCAACTTGATTTTTATTCCTAATAGAAAGCAAGGACTCGATTTTGATCATCAAAGCAAATTAAAAAAAGTTAAGACTTGAACCCAAAACAACGAAACCTCGAATATCTAACAAAAAAAAAACGCAAAACTCGGTATTGGTGTATAAAATTTTAAATGTTAAATATCTGTCATTGTCACATCGTTATTAAATATAATATAGTGTAAAAAAATCGCTTCACATCTTTAATTTGAAATACATTTCAGCTAAAGACCGATTACAACATGTGAAGATAGTTTGAGCGTTTCAGAAAATGTGATTTTGACATGGAAGACAAAGGAAGCCCAGGCCAGCCAAAAAATTGAAGGATTGTTATTAAATAAAACAAGATCTTGCAAAACCATTGGGAGCAGGATTTATCCAAAATCAGTGAAATTGGATACCGTATAAATGAAAGTAGAGAGACCTGGAAATCTCCGAAATGCTGCTTAAAGCTAAAAATTAAAAAAAAAATTTTTTGAAACGACGCGTAAGAGAGCGCATGTGAAGCCTGGCCAACTAACCGAATCAACACCAAAGTCAAGTATCCAAGGCGCTAAAATAATACTTTACATTTGGTGGGATTAAAGGAGTCCTGTCTATTATGATCTTCTGACGTCAGTTCAGACCATCACATGGAACCTATACCGATTCATTTGAAGCGAGCATTGGCTGAAAAACTACCAGCTTAAGCGGATGGGCCTGAAAGCGTAATATTCCATCATATCAACGCTCATTTAGATAGAAGTGGTTGGGAAATTTTGCCCCTCCCGCCTTATCTTGCCCTGTTTGAATATCCAAAATTGGCCCCATTCGTTTCTGTCCTAAAAAATTAGCATTTTTTTTTTTGGCTTGGAATCCATATGCTGTTAGAAAGATATACAAAGTTCTTAGTAGCGCTGGCAAATTCTACTACTTTCCATTACTCAATAATATTCAATACTTTTCATTTGGGTACTCAATACTACTCGATACTTTTAACGGATTTTTTGGAATTGTAACACATAATTTGTATCTGCAAATTGAAGTAGTTTCTTCAAAAAATAAAAATACATCTTCAACTATTATTGGTTTTGTATGTCTTTTATTATTAAATCAAAAATAAATGTAAAGCTAACTTTTAATTCAACGTTAACAACAATTTAAAAAATAATTAAAATAAATTTTTGGAAAATTAATGAATTTTGTAGCTTACACATTGTTGTATTTTTATACAGGGATGTATTTTTATGCACTATTTTACCACTCAACTTGTTTAAAAATACAACTCAAAAAATATTGAGTAAATAAAAGGGCAAATACTCGATACTCGGTACCAATTACTCAATACTTTGCCAGCACTAGTTCTTCAGCTATGTGAACTAGATATTACAACGTTGTCAGAAAAATGTGCAGAAAATGTCTAACAACCGTGTAAACTTAAAATTTTTGTCTTCCAACGTTGTAAGAAAAAGCATTTTCAGTACATTGGAAGACAAAAACATTTTCAGACATCTAACAATCGTGTAAACACACAATTTTGTCATTGTCATTGTTTTAAGACAATTGACAAACACTTTTCATTGTTATATGTGCAAAGTTTATGCATCTGCCAATGGCAGAATTGTCATAGAAATTATTTCTAAATGCAACTCTGTATATACATAAATAATAAACAAACAAGTGTGCATTGATAAAATTTTTGAAAAAAGTGGAAGAAAATTAAAGAATTAAATTAAAAAAATTTTTAAACACACACACAGAGTAAAACGAATTTGACTATGCCACACAACAATCTGACAACCAGGTAAACTGACAATTTCGGTTGACAGATAAATTCATTGTGTGACAATTGTGTGCAGATGAAATTGTTAGTTTTCTTACAGTCGTGTAAACTGACAATTTACCTTTTGCTAAAAATTTTTCAATGTCTGTACATTGATAGCACATTGGTAGAAATGACAACATTGTAATATCTTGACCATCGTGGACACTTAGCTTTAGCTATCATAGCCAATACTTTGAATAAAATTATGTTGTACAAATAATGTTTTAAAATAAAGCTAAAAAATTCGGCTAACACCCAATATGTATGTATATCTGAAGTTATAGTTGATGAGGTAAGACCATTGCTGCATACAATCATCGAACACGATACTATTTTTAAGGAATTTAAGCATAATTTTTTTTTATTTTAATTTTTAGTTGCTTGTTGCTCGTACAAATATATTCTGACTGACAGAATATGTCTAAAAAACAATTCCCTGGAAAATGTTTTACGTGTCAAATGAATGCAGATAATTTTTATGTAATGTTTTATGTTTTATGTAATTTGGAGTTCAAATCATCGGTTTTAATTGTTAATATAATTGATAGTTTGTATAGCATATTTCATCAGGAAAAAGTTTTTTGAACCAAAAGTCTGATATTATGTTTTCATATCCTCTAGTCTTCCACAACAAATATCTATCGAAAAAATTAATTGTTTTTTAGGTGGTCTGTTGAACTTTTTTATTGTTAAAAAATCTTTGCATTTTATCAACTCGGCTTGAGGTCTGTTTTCTTTAAAAAAAATTTCAAAATTCAATTCAAAAACAGGATTGTAGGTTATTAAAATAGAAGAGATAGCAAGAATAATTATTTGAAGACTTTTTTCTTTAGCTTATATTTTCTTTTGCCTAATTAATGGCTAAATATCAGGCAGTATGAGTATTGTATACATTTAAATTTTTAGACTTTATTTATTAAATTCATCTACGCAAAGCAATATTTAGTTGTGCAGCACTAAAGGAAAATTATAAATGACAGATCTTGAAGATATTTTCATCAACTCTATAAGTGTATATATAAGTAAATATAAATATAAAAATAAATATATAAATATATATCCAAGTGTGCCAAAGAGTCATTAATTGCTCAAGAAGAGTTTAAGCAAAAACTAGAAAACTGGTGGCCAAGAAGCACAAAAAATTTAAAAATTTAAAACACCAGCAACATGCTAAATTGTCTATTGAATAGTTTTGAAGATGTTTAACATATTTTTATGGCAATTTTTCATGCTAAAAAGAAATGTAAGAAATTTAAATAAATGATTTTGTTGAAATACTGGCAAAAACCAATGAAAAAAAAAACTAAACAAAAAGCTGTAAAATTGTGCAAATAAAACTAACAGGTTTATTTAAGCTGAAAAGGTTAAATAAATATACATATGTATGTACATAAATATCGTATACGAGTATACAAATAGAAATAATATGAAAATAAAAACGATCATTTGTATGGCTTAAATACGGCGATGAAAATAAATAAAATTGCAGCAAAAAAGAACAGAAGATATAAATGAAGATGATACCCAGCTGTTGGCCACAACATCAATAGCATTTTTAGTAATTGAGATGACCTTTTTCTTTAAAGCTTTAACAGTTGTAGATTTACTCCAAACTACGGCTGGTATTAAAGTTTTTTTTTTTTCTGTAAATATTTAGTTATATTTAAATGAATTATTTTGATTTTAATAATTAATCATTTATTTACTTTCAATTTTCTTTTCAACATTAAACTTTAGTCAATATGATTTATTATAATTTCGCATCTTAAGATGATTCATGTGTAATTTTATTTTTAGAACATAGTTTCTCAATTTGTTCTCTTTTTCTAAACCCCTGCTTGAGTTTTGCACAATTAAAAGTGGATTCACCCATTCGTTCTTAACAAAAAATTTGTTCGAACAATTTGTTTATATGAAGTTTCACATCTCTCTTTCTGAGAGAGAGAAAATTTTTTTACGAACTTGAATTGGTTTCATTAGAGAAGGAAATCAACTAATATTTTTAATTTCAAGAGAAAAGTTTTTATTCAGGCTAATAGTTCAAACACTCAAGAATACTATTGTAAAGTACTGGAACAATTGGCAAATTGGAATGCATTTTCTACCCGGCCAAGGGCGTCCCCAGCAATCTTCATTGTCCTTTTTTTTGGACAAAAATGAATTAGGTTGCCAATAGGTTGCATTTTTTTCATACAAATAACAATGCTTTTTGTACATATTTCCATGGCCATTAGCAAAAGCAACTTTCTTTATCATTCATTTTGAATTAATGAGGATGGAAATCGAAAACGAACACGAATGAGTTTTAGAAGTCAATTTGTTCGTAATATTTCTGTATTGAAAAACTTTTATCACATAAAATATAAAGATATTGGGCTACTAAAGAGAATCTTAAAACAAAAATTTTAAAAATTAGATTATGAATGCATTAAAATGTATTTCCAAAACTGATTCGTTTTCGATTTCGATTTCCATCACATGCCTGAATATCTGTGTTTTTGAATACACAATACTTTAAAATAATTTAAATTTGTATTTTGACACTTAAAACCCAAAGCAAAATAAATCAATGGTCGCACTTGTAAAATTAAAAGATTTTGTTTTCATATGGCAGCTTTGATTTTTCAGAAATGTCGTTCGAAATTAGTGAATCGTGCTGCAAAAAACTCTCAATAAAAAAATTTTCTCCGGAAAAAATTTATGTTAAGAACAAATGGGTGAATCCACCTAAAGTTTTTATATCATGTCTCGTTTTATGCATATTTCTTGTTCATTATTAAATTCTAATGAACACTAATTCCGTTCTAATAACTAAGAGAATAGTTGTGCACTGAACAAACTAAAAAATTTTAAAAATTATTGATTTCATGCCGGCATGCAGTAGGCGCTAAATATATTCAGAAAAATCTAGGATCTAGAAGCTAAAGCAACACACAATAAACCAAAGCACATTCTTTCTATAGGGTGATTCATTTAGACCTTTTTTTAATAAAAAATTTAGAAATTATTTTATTCAAATGTTGGCCGCGTGTATACCGTGTTGTCTTTTCAGAAGGTATAATTTTGATCACTTTTTTCCAGCATTGCTACCAGTATCTTGCGAATAACGAGCGACTAAATTACAAGTACGAAACTTAAAATAAGTTGCTCATCAAAATGATTTCTCAATAAAGCCATTGTGAACAAAAACCTTTGCTCACTGATCGTTGATTTTCGTAACACAGCAGAATAATTTGGAGAAGATATTCAGGGGTTGCCCTTCCATGATGAATTGTCAAAAAATGCTAAATAAAAATATGATAACGGTATGACAACAGTCAATGATGTAAATAAATCATTCATTTAAAACGTTTTGCTTGAAAAGGCTTAATATACATATGTACATCTAAGAATAATTACCAATGAGCTTATATCTTAATTTCATCATGTCTATACTAAAAAAAAGCTCTATAGTTGGCTTAATTAATGTCGGGTACTTTTTTCAATGAAGATAAGGCCTAACTGTCTGCAATGAAGAATATAATAAATACCCTGCCAGTTGTGATTGATGCAGTAGAATTAAAACTAGAATTAAAACTGTCGGATGTTGCAATATTTAGTTCACTGATAGCTCTAATTATCTTGGCAGCAACCAGAATAGGATCAATATGTTCTACGATTCCTATGCTTGCCAACAAACGTGTTTTATGGAGTATTGCCATTGTAAGAGCATTTATGGCGACACTGCTGTAAGGATAAACGCGGTATGTTCTAGCAAGCACTACTGACCTTCCATGATAGATGGAAGAATAGATGAAACCTTCCATGAACTACTATAAAACTATAAATAGGAATCTTTGCTACAGCTCTGGTGATATAATTATAATTCTGTGGTAAGGCTAAATACTGGAGGTTCATTGTCTAATAAGGACTATTATTAGTCCAAGATCTTATACTACTATGGAACTAGATATATGAATATTGAATAGTGCATACTTGAACCAATTTACTTTTATTTGGAAAAGGCTCGAAAAAGAACAAAGGTGGTGAAATTTTTAATTTAGTATTATCGAAACCTAAGTGAACCTTATAACATCGTTAGTCTTTGAATGAGATAGCGAGAATAATGATTTGGTCAGACGAGATGCGATGATCGATAACGAGGTGTTTACTTCATTCGTGGTATTCTCTTGCAAACAAACAAATAATTATTTGGACTTGCACAGATCAGGTTGTCTTGTGATGGATGAATTTACTAAGGCGCGAGCAGATTAGGTTAATTATTATCTGCTATTATAGGAAACTAGATAAAGGGAACGACGCATACCATGAAATTGTGTCTACGACTCGACGATTAATTTTATGAGAAAGATACAGTGCCTGATTTACTGTGGTAATGTTATGGGTCGTATTTCTATGTTTACCGAACTTCGCCTCTCAATTGGGCCATTGGCACCGTCTTGTTGAAGTCTAGCTCTTCGATTTTGGGCAACAAAAAAATTGTATCAACACACGGCAGCGCTCGTCATTGTTTACGTGGCCTTTGAAAAAGTACAGTCAAATGATGCCACCATCCCATAATCCACACGAAACAATGTATTTTTCTGAATGCATTGGTAGTTCTTGCAATGCTTCTGGCTGCTCTTATCCATTCAACCAGTCAACGAAGCGCTTTCTTAACCGAGCATTAATTTTGACAACAAAATTCATCTATTTGCAAGCGTTGTTCGTTTATAAGTCGTTTCATGGTTAAATTACATTTAGAGCATACTGAACATATTTAACAGTAATATGTTATACGAACGCAGCTGAGCTGCCAAAAAGAAAGTTGCTAAAAAATCACCCTTTACTATCTTACATACATATATCAGATAGCCTTGTTAATTCGTTATGAAATAAAAAATAATTTAGTAAATGCTAAGATGTGAAAATTAATTATTATCAGCCCAATCATGAATAAAAATTCCGCGAGAGTTTTTTCCCTTTTCTCATTTTTCCTATTCATATTCAATGTTAAAAAAATAAAAATGGAAAAAACTGCCGCGAATTTTTTATTCATGATTGGGCTGTATATACTTTTGCAAAAATTTAAAAAAATATATTTTTTTTCAAATACCAAAAACTTCAGAGTCATGCGTAAGTTTCAAAATATATCTGATCACAAAACTAAATAAAACGAACAACTCTAGGAGGAGTTGCCATTACAATTTACAACTTAATCATTTAAAACATTGAGTCATCATATTGTTAATAATTATGGATTTTTTTACGTTTTCCAATATTTATGAAATATAAAAATCATAAAACAATCAAAAATTAAATACAAAAAAATAGAAAGTTTAAAATGTACTACTAATATCTGTATCTAAAATCTTAAATAGATACCAAAAGCATTTAAATTTAATTATAGAGTTATGCGGCAAGTATGTTTTACAAATGTCTACATTTGTTTTAACAAAATACCTACAACAAAATTTTATACAATATTTTATTTTATTATTTTTTGCAACGTATACAACAAGTACTTTAGTCTAACTGTGAAACTGCAAAACTAGAACCAGTAATTAGTATTATTTTTCGTAAATAATTATGTTTAGGAATAAGAATTTGATTTTTTGTTTTAATTTTCTAAGTGTTTTTTGTGCTTAACATTCTTTATTCAGTAAATTTTTGTAAAACTTTTTCTTTTTTTGTGTTTGTGTTAAACTGGAACACAATACAATTGTGCTTTTAGGAAGAGATGTGAAAAACACTCAACTCAATGTTTAATGATTAATGGTTATATTGATGGTTTTTATTTCAATATTTGAGTTTCATATAATTAAGTGTTTGTTATGTTTTATTTATACAAGTGCTAAACATATTGCACTTACATAAATATTGCGCAAAAAAAAAAAAAAAAAAGAATATTTAATTATAGTGATACATAAATATTTTGTAATTAGAAAATTTAAAAGTCATTTCATCGAACAATTCAAGTGAAAGTTATGAAATCTTTATAAAAACAAATAAATTAGAATACCATATTGTGCTATGCCAGGTCTCAATTACCAATTATCTAGAACACTTTACAACAATAAATTTTAGACTCAATAATTCCATCGCGAAATAAAATCAAAATCCTTGTATTTTACAAACTTGGTTATATACCAGGGATGCAAATACTGATCTGGGATTTTTTGGGATTAACAAATCCCGAAAACTAGTGTTTGTTTACAAAGTCATCAACAAAAATTTACATTTCAAAATGTTTGTCGAAGAAATAAAGGTGAAAGAATTAAAATTAATTTTGGATTGCCCCGCTTAAACGCACTGAAGAATTAATTTTACTTAAACAAATACTAGTTATCATTTTCAATCCGAATAATGTAATAGACAAGGCTCATTGTCGCCGTGATATGAATCTCTGTTAATGTTGCCTTTTTATTTATGTTCAAAGAAATATCAAAAAGTGATCCAAGGGTCCAGGTTTCAAGTCCCTGCTCGGGCGCCAAAATGTTTATCCAATATTTTTTGGATTGGTTTTTAAATTAATTAATTTATAATTTAAAATTTTAAATTGGGCACTTGGTGAAACTTAATAAAAATACGACCGAATGATTTAGATTCAAAATTGAAAGTATTTATTTTACATATGTACAAAAAAAGCCTACTTTTTCTAAGGGCTATTTTTCAGCAAACCCGTTACACTTAACATTGTAAGCTAAGGGTTTACAAATTATATTTCTATTAGGGTAGGTTATAAAATTCATTTATTTTTATTATTTTTATTGTTATTATTATTATATATAAGTATATAAAGGATCAATACGATCCAACAAACTCTATCCTTAAAAGAAACTAAAAAAGAAGGATGCTTTACTCAATACTTTTAAATTAAAAAAAAAAAAAAATGTAGAGCGAATTTGACAATGAGATAGAAATGTCTGTTATTAGAAATGAATTAGAAAAGTTGATTGCGAAACGAATGAATGTGATGAATGTAATTGAAATATATAAAAGCCCCCCACAACATCTAATAATGTCTGTAATAATATGGAATAAAATATTAGAAAAAAGAATTATTTGTTTCGGAGGGCGACAAAGGATTGTTTATGCAAGAATTTGCTAACAATTATGCATACAAACGTTGTAAACGATTGTTTGATTGTCAGCTTCATATTTTGGTAACAAATTTAATTAAGACTCTCTATGCTATAGATATGTACCTTAAAATTTATAAGAAGCTTTATCGATCGATATTCATCTGTTGCTTTTAAATTAATATAGAAATTAAAGGCGAAATAACATATTATTTTTGTCAATCTAACATTTCGATATAATGTTATTATGTTTTTTATTTATTAATTGTCTATAAACTTTAAATCAATTCCAAATTAAAATTTTTGTTTTCAAACATATTAGTATTTAACATAAGTAACTTTTTTAAAATAAACTGTTATTATGTGAAACAAAAATTCCGAAATTCCTGAAACCCGGGATTTAAAAAACCAGTCCCGTTTAGCAGCCCAGTGGTATAAACAAAAGGCATTCTTATCAATTAATGAAGTTAAATGGACAAAGAATAGACCAACATCTAAAAAAATCAATAAAAATTCAATTCGAACACTTTTCAGGAATTTAATTTACTTTCTTATCTATTTTAATTTCGCCTTAGAATCATTAAAGCTGCAAAATATGTTCTGAAATTTCATGCACAATGAAATTAGTTTTGCCTGTACACACAGAATTATGCAAATGTTTTGATTTTGTGATTGATTTTGATATTTTTTTTATTTGAAATAGAGCTGTTAAAATAGAACTGGATTTTAAAAGAGCGTACGGGCGATATGTTTGGAAAATTGGACATGATTTTTTAAATTAAAATGATTTCTTTTAGAAAAATATAAATTTGTTGTATATTATTAAAACGAAATCTCAGCTTAATCTTGAAAACAAAATTAAATTATATAAAGCAATTCTAAAACCTGTGTGGACATATGGAATTCAACCCTGGGGTACTACAAGTAACTCCAATGTCGAGATTTTACAACGATACCAGTCAAAAACACTCAGACTTATCAGTCAAGCCCCTTGGTTTAGAACAAACGAAGCCATACATAATGATCTGAAAATTTCAACTGTAAGGGAAGTCATACGATCTGAAAGTGAAAGATATTTAAACCGATTAAGCAACCACGTAAATCCTTTAGCAATATCTTTACTAGACGATACCAATGAAATAAAGAGACTCCAACGACACCATATTTTAGACCTACCATTTCGTAGATAATGACTTCATTACCTAAATAGATTTTTTTTAATTAAACATATTCACGTCAATAGCTGTATGTAAAATGTTATCGTAAAAATTGTAATTTTTTTTTTTGTATTTTAATAATAGTTTAAATTTATATTAAATTTAAATATAGTATCTATTATTTAATGTCAAAATATATGTATGTATTTATGTTTAGTTAAAAAGATTAATATCAAACTTATAGTTGTACTACAAAGAGTACGATTATCAATGTTAGATTATTTTTCATCCAATTTTCTTATTATCTAATTATTGATAGATTGAAATTTAATTAAACGAAAAAAAAAAAAATATTGTTAAAGAAATTTTATTTATAATAAAAAAATTAAAGTAATATTTTGCGCAAAAAAAAAAAAATGATATTGGTTTGAAAAAATTAAAAAAAAAATCTTCCCGGTATTAAAAAAACCGGACCAGTGTTTGGCAAAATTTTAAAATTTAAATTTTGAAATGAGAAATTTGGTCTTTCGTGTTTGTTAATTATTAAGACTTATATATCTATCACGAAATCCATCGGAGCTAAATAGCACAAGAACGCATATTTTTTTTAAAGATCTAGCCCAGGCCTTTCAGCAAAAAAAAAAAAACAAAAAGCTTAGAAATCGAATGAATAACATAAAAAATTGCACACTCTAAAACAAATTACATTGAGCCACCGCCCTTGGAATGTTTGTGGTGTCTGAATTCAAAACTTATATCCATCGAATCAGCCGTTTAGAAATGCCAGATTTGTTTCCAAAAAAAATTCGATTCTGCTCCACTGTGAAATTGTCAAAATCTGGTCATCTTTTGTAGTATTTACTTATTGTTCTTAAGAGGGGGTGAACTTTAGGATTATCAAGCATATAGTGTCTTCATTGTGAAGGATTTCGGTTCATAAAATGATTTTAGCACTTCTTGATATGTTTAGAAATCTGTCCAACCATCATTTGGATATTTTTTTTTTGTATTTCTATGGCCTGGGCTTTTAAGCAAGTTGATTAACTGGATTATGTTTGTTCCTCTGCACAACAATCCAACTCACCATTCTTTAAAACTGATTGTTGATAACTTACTGCAATTGTTAATGTTAAGAAATTTGGTCTTTCGTTTGATAATTTTTTCTTTTTTCAACATTTTTTATATTAAGTAAAAAATAATTAAACGTTAAAAGTAATAAATGTTAAACATTTGACTGCACATCATTCTTCTTTAATGAACTTTCAATTTATTCACATATTGTCTCTATTGTGATGTTTATAAGTTCAGTAATATAGAAAATTCAAAGAGTTACCTTAGAAGTAAAAATTTACCATGTTAATGCTCTCGATTCACTAATTATGGAAATACACAAGAGGTAGATATCTAATTTCGTGTTTCTAGGTTTATTAATTTAGCAAATTCAAACAGTACCAACAGAGCTGAGAAAATGTTAAATGTTTTGTAAAATCATTTACTTCATGTATGTAAAAGAAGAAAACCAATCCGTCCCAATTATTTCACATATTTTTGTTAATTTTTAATAAACACATACATAGATACAATTTTACGACCATATTTATACCAAATAAATCTCCATATTTATAATTTACAAAACTCTCTTTTTTAAGTTTAACACACTACAATATTAAGGTCATAAATATTAGCTTTGGCTCAAGTAGTCTAACAAATTTTCCATTAAAACTGATTTATTTATTTTACCATAAATAATGGTTTTTACAACATAAATGTAAATTTCTATGTAAATGCTTTAATTGTTATTAACACATATGTATGTACATACAGTGGGGAGCATAAATCAGTATATGTTTGGGTCTTGTGCACTTTTTATTGCACAAAAATAGAAATAATAAAGAAGAATTAAGTTTTTCTGTCATTTATTTTAGGTTTAATACTAAACAAAGCAATTTACAATAAAAATTGGAAAACAATTAGTACCAATTTTGTAACAATGTTTATCAATGTGACAAAGTTACTTAAAAAAACACTAGTTTGCTATTAATTTAATTGCGTCTGATAAATAGATTTTGCAAATTCTCCCACACAAATCAAATTATAATAAATAATGTAGAAACTGTCAAGCATTATTGAGGAAAATATTCTAGCAATGACAAAATGTAGATATCTACGCGAGTAATAGCTAAACAGCTTAAAGTAAATCAATCAGGTAATTAACATATTTATTTTAATAGAGTTCAATTCCCCCTCTCGCAATTCAATTGCTGACATATTCCAAAATTAATTATTTTTCACAATATTTTTTTAAAAGTGCTGACGTCATGTCGACATCGAATGCACCTCAAATGGTTCACGTCGCGACGCATTAAATGTGATGATTGCTGTTCGATAGGTATAAAATTAAGTAGTTATTAAGAAATTATTTTATTATTAAGTAACAGTCCGAATAAGACATAGTCTTCCGGCAGTCCTCTTTTTTTAAAAAATACAAAATAAACAAGTATTTTATTAATTTATCTAACAGTCCAAAAAAGACGTTCTGTTGTTCCCAAACCACAACTCAATTCGCAATGTGGGGGGTCGTCCACCTAAAGATGGACAGCAAAACTAGCCCTTCGCAATATTGGTTTCATCGCAGCATTAAAAAATTAAAAGCTGAATTGTCGATAAAGAATGTTCAGGCATGGTAAAAATTTGTCAGAGATCACCTAAATTGGAGAGTAGATAACTGCTAAAGACTTTAAAGCCACCATATTAACGAAACAATGAAGCACGGTAGGAGAAATGTCATGGTATGGCAAATTATTCCTGTGAAGAATAGAAGGAATAATTAGGAAATAAGACTATCTGCGTATTTTAAAAACTCATCTCACAATGCACACTTCCAAAATCGTGAAATAATGGCTTAGTGAGCAGAATTTCCTTTTGTGCAGTGGCAAGTAAAAAAGTCTCGACCTCAATCCCATTGAGAATTTGTGGTCAATTGTGAAGAGACGGTTGGGACAATACCGATTAAAACTAACACATTTACACAAATAATTTCAATTTAAAACAACTAAAATCAAAGAGATTATCATGTTGAAATAACTGTACGATCTAGTAGATTCAACATTGTTTAGTGTTAAATCAACGTGAATCAATATGATTTGAATGTTAAAATAAAATGTTTTCACGTTAAATTAACATGAAAACATGTTGAAATAACATGATATTTCAAGTCATGTCTATATTGTAGGCCATTTTGATGCAAAGAAAAACATTTTTACTTACTTAAGTTTTTGTAAGACACTTTCGTCGTTTTGCACCGGGCAAATTTTCTACGATATTGTTTTTGGTATAGTTGTGTATAATGTATTTTGTTGTATAGTGATGCCTTCCAACAATTTTACCTATTTCACACAGGTATTTACCTTTTCTATATAAGTCTATTATGATTTGCGGAGTCTCAATTGATGTTTGTCTTCCCAGTGTAAATTTTTCACTACTTACCATCAGAACTTAATCTCTTTAAATTGTGAAATTTACAATTATTTTGAACGGTACTTTACCGTTAGACTTAAAAACAGGGGGTTTTGCACTGTTTACTTTATTTTGACTCGTAAAAATAAAGCAATTACATTTGTATACGCTTTTGTTTTTGTTTCTTTTTTTGTGAATTCAATTCTACCTTATTAGTTATATAAAAATGGAAGATTTTTTGCTAATATAATATTATTTAGATTAATATAATGAAGCTTTTCTTTTAATAATGTGTGGCGTTGCCTTTATTTTGACGCTAACAGTACATACATGCACTCTAAGCTTAAAAGTAATGTAAAAAAATGTATAACAAGTTCAGTTGATTGCATGCACCAAAAGAACATATTTCGAAAAAATTAATTAATTTAACCAAAAAAAATTCAAGACCAAAAGATTTTGGATCAAGGAGCTAAGTGGAATAAAATCGTGTAAAAAATTTTTTAATTTGTTAATTTTCAAACCGTGTGATATCAAAACCGCGTAAAAAAGACCGTGTAAAAACAGAATTAGCTGTAATTAGCAGACCTGGGGGGTCTCAATTACATTTTGTATTTAATTACACTTATAATTACACAATTACATGTAATTGTAATTGAATTTTTTCAATTACAATTACATTTTTTTTGTAATTGAAAAAGAAGTAAAAATCAATTGGAAAAAAATCCAATTACATTTAATTGGAAAAAAAAAATTTTTCATTAAGTAATTTAAAAAAAACAAGTAATCATTACTTTTTTAAGTATTTATTGTCAAAAAAGTATATAATTACAAAAATTATCAATTACATATTATAAAAAAATTTCATTCTACCGAACTTTGTACAATACATTTTAATAAATTCATAATTATTCTATAATTTTTTTTATACATCCAACAATTTTTTTTATATAATTTAAAAAATCGTTTTAAGAATTTTAAGTTTTATTTTATGGTTTTAAAAATGTAATTGAATTTTGTTCAATTACAAGTAATTATTTGTTGATTAATTACAATTACAATTACTTGTAATTAGTAATTGAACATTTTCAATTACAATTACATGTAATGTGTATTTGATTTTTTTTCAATTGACAATTGTAATTGACATTTTTCAATTACAATTACATTTTATTGTAATTGAGTTAAGTCCTTACTTTCAATTACAATTACTTGTAATTGTAATTTAGACTACCTCAATTACAAATTACATGTAATTGTAATTGTAATTGAAATGTAATTGAGATCCCCCAGGTCTGGTAATTAGTATGTTAATATGTAGTGGAGAGGAGGGCACGTTTATACCCGGGGCACCTTTGAACTATGTTGATAAAATCTCAGTTTAACATTTTTTCCGATCCTTAACCGAGTTTTTCACATGCCAACCTTGTTTTCTAGCAACGTCAACAACTTTTGCTAGTTTTTTCAGTCGTCGACCGAATGTAGTTGGGTGAACAAGTTTTCGCAGTGTCATTGTAAATTTTTTTATTTTTTTTTTTTTGTAAGAGTGTAAGAAGTATTCAGTGATTGTTTTCTTTCGTGAAAGAAATTTATTGCAGTCCAAAATTCATTTCAAACAAAATTAGATTAAGTTATTTGATATTTATGTAAAAAAAACTATTTTTTATAAATTTCCATGAAATGGCAAGCCAGTTCAGGTTTGAACAAAGAAAAAGGGGGCACCTTTGAACATGTTAATTTATCAACCGAAGTGCCAAACATTGTTGATTCTCTCTTATTTTCTGAAAATGACGAATCCAATGCTGATCATGATGCTTTAAAGGAAAATGTAATGTCACATGAAATCGCAAGGCCGGAAACTTAACGGAAACTTAATAATAAAACTTATTTTTGATTTGAATTTTTTTTTATTTTTTAATTGTTAATGTTTATGTTTTTCTTAATAAATAAATCGAATTTATATAAAAAAAATATAACTGTTTATATTGTTTTTGGACATAAGCGCTACAAGAGAAAATTGCCGTTCAAAACTGCCCCAGCCTAGTTCAAAGCTGCCCCGTATGGGGGCACATTTGAACACAATGACTTTATCCATTAAAAAAATAAAAAAAAATATAAATCGAACTAAAAATAAGTTACTTGTAGACTTAAGCTAAACTGTATTTCCATATATATTAGTTAAATTATGTAAAAAATCAATAATTCAAAAATATAAATTTGTATGTGGCTTGAAAGCAAAAATTGTTCTAAGGTGCCCCCCTCTCCACTATGTAGTATATACATTTAATTGAGGAAAAAAGTAAGGCATAAAAAGTAAGAAATAATGAAAATAAGCATATTGTTTGCGTGGAATAAAATATGTTACGATCATACTAACAAACTTTGAAGGACAATATTTTTAATTTTTGCGTTTAGTTACATCGAAATCGTAAACAACTTCAAAATATCGATAGAACTGAATATTTTTAACTATTTCATACATTTGAATGAACGGTTTTTTATTTATATGTAAATGAATTTCTATTATTATGCGCTTATTTCATTCAATTAAATAAATCTTAAAATTAGTTATGTTTACTAACCTCATTACACCATTGATAGAATGGCTTCTTTTAGAAAACGAACAATTATTATAATAAAAAAATTTAACACAATGAAAAAATCATAAAAAATATTAAAAAGGTTCTCATAAAATTATATACTTTAAGACCTCATCAATACTTTCATAAATCCAAGATCAAACTTTAATATATTAAATTGCTAAATAATGCATTGCTGCTTTCCAATTCAGAAATAGTACTTCAACGTATTTGTAGATTTGTATAGAATTACTTAAAAATATGAATGCATGTAAAATAAAATTTGTAACCATTATGATTAACATGCACCAATAGTGTGGCAACCAAATTAAAAAATAAATATTTTATAAAATTAAGTTAGACTTCTGACACTACTACCCAATCAAATAGCAGCAGCAGTAAAAACAAAACTGTGTTTTAATAATTTTTTTTTTTATTTTCTTCTGGATACCTATACAAAGTGCCAGCAGCATTCCTTTGTGAATTCCAACATTTACAAACATAAATCTCGTGTTCTTCATAATGTTCTTATAATATTGTCAATTTAACTGTTTGCTGCTGTAAATGATGTTGTTGTTGTTGTTATTGTTTGTTGTTGTTTAAAGTAATTTTGAAAATGAAACAACAACCATAAATGGTTAGAAATTGAATGCCTCCGCCCTGGCACATTGAATGTAGACAGACTGCTCGTACCACAACAGCTCTGGAAAAGGAAACAGTCTTAGTAGAATAATTCTCTAATATGCGATTTAGTCACAAAGTTAAAACAAATTTTCGCGTATAAATCACCTTTTGCACCATGACCCAACGTGTTGCTACGACGACACACAACATCAACAACAATTACCCCAAAAGCAACAAGCACTCGACAATCAACTATACAAACAAACAACAAGCTGTAGTAAAACAAGAGACAACAATAATGTTTATGATGTGGTTGTTGTTGAACGTAGTTGATGTCGGAGATGATGGGGAAAAAAAGTCAAATGCTGTAATGTTTTCGAATGCCGAATGTTGCTATTGTTGCAATTGCAGTTGCTATAGCGACTGTGATTAGTTTGGGAACAACAACCATAAAAAGGTTCTGCCTTGCAACTCACCAACAACAACAACAACAACAACATTTGCTCTGTTGCGAGTTGTCTACAGAAGGGAGGCAGAGATGCAGGCATGCAAAACGTTTTATGTTTAGCAGTTAAATGATATCAGAAGTGTGCATCTGGGAAGATTTTTTTGGGTTGTACATTTTAGTTTTTGCCTGTCTTGTCTTTATTTCCAAAACTTGAAGACTGTATTATTCATTCAGTTTGCGTTTAGATACTCAGCGCTCTGCTGTCCTTGTTTAGGCGGTGATATTTATTGGAGCTTTTAAACTGTTCTAAAAGGCAACGTTTTTAAACTAAGGCAGACAAGATTTAGCTGAAAATCATGGCCCACAACAGCTTCAACGGTGAACAAAAACAAAATTCGAGAAAACAAAAACAGCAGCCCATAGAATTAGCAAATGATGGCACACAGATGAAGTGGAAAAAAGCGTGTTTTTTGCAGCAGTCTTTCTTGGATCGAAATTGTGCCAGTAGTGTATTCTGGTACATAGAAACCGTTGCAAACATCACAAGCGACATTTATTTAGTAACAGTGAACAAGTCAACTTCAGCCACACAATGTAAATTTTGCAACAGGAGCTGAACACAGCGAATACTACAAGCAGAAGGATAAGCTTTGTTTATGGGATGTGACCAACTAAAGGACTTTATAACGAGATATTCTTTTCTGTAATATATGAACGTGCTTTTCTCTGGAAAACGGACGAGATTTTCTATCGAAAATTAACGAGATTTTTTTTTTTCTATTGAAAATAAACGGATTTTTTTCCATCGAAAATTAATGAGATATTCTTTTTTGTAGAAAATTAACGACATTTTCTTTTCCATTGAAAATGAGCGAGATTTTTTTTCTATTGGAAATGAGCGAGATTTTCTTTTCTATTGAAAATAAACGAGATTTTCTATTCTATAAAAAATGAACGGGATTTTCTTTTCTGTAGAAAATTAACGAGATTTTCTTTTCTATTGGAAATGAGCGAGATTTTCTTTTCTATTGAAAATAAACGAAATTTTTTTTCCATCGAAAATTAATGAGATATTCTTTTCTGTAAAAAATTAACGACTTTTTTTCTGTAGAAAGTGAACGAGATTTTTTTTCTATTGGAAATAAAGGGAGTTTCTTTTCTGTAGAAAATTAACGAGATTTTCTTTTCTATTGGAAATGAGCGAGATTTTCTTTTCTATTGAAAATAAACGAAATATTTTTTTCCATCGAAAATTAACGATATTTTCTTTTCTATTGGAAATGAACGGGATTTTCTTTTCTGTAGAAAATGAACGAGATTTTTTTTCTGTTGGAAATGAGCGAGATTTTCTTTTCCATTGAAAATAAACGAAATTTTTTTTCCATCGAAAATTAATGAGATTTTCTTTTCTATTGGAAATGAACGGGATTTTCATTTCTGTAGAAAATTAATGGGATTTTCTTTTCTGTAGAAAATGAAGGATATTTTCTTTTCCATTGAAAATGAGCGAGATTTCCTTTTCTAAAGAAAATGAACGCGATTTTCTTTTCCATCGAAAATAAATGAGATATTATTTTCTGTAGAAAATTAACGACATTTTCTTTTATGTAGAAAATTAACGAGATTTTCTTTTCTATTGGAAATGAGCGAGATCTTCTTTTCTATAGAAAATGAACGGACTTTTCTTTTCTGTAGAAAATGAACGAGATTTTCCTTTCTGTAGAAAATAAAATAGATTTTCTATAGAAAATTAACGAGATTTTCTATAGAAAATTAACGAGATTTTCTTTTCTATTGAAATTAACTTGATTTTCTTTTCTGTAGAAAATGAACTAGATTTTCTTTTTTCTAAAAAATGGAAGAGATTTTCTTTTCTGTAGAAAATTGACGGACGAGAATTTCTGTATTACTTTGAGCATATGTAAGAAAACTTGTCTCGTTTACAATTTCTTTTAATAGTATGTAGTTCCCTAGATGTTGGTCCCATTATTGTTGGTTGGACAATTGTTGAACATAAATTTTTATTATTTGTTGGTGTTGTTTTTTTTTATTTAGTTGCAAACTCTTGGGAATTATATTTTGAAGTTTCCAATGTCAAATGTATTCGTTTAAAAATTTTCTAGTTGAAACTTTAAGAATCATGTCAAGTACAAGTTGTTGCTGAAAATACACCAATAGCAACAACATGCGCCAATAAGTTGGAAGTTTTTTTGTTCAATATTGTGTTTGATTGTATTTATTTTCGGTAAAAAGGCTTGTTTTCATTGATTTCTCAACTGATACGAGTTCGAGTACTAAAAGTTACTAAATGAAATGCACAGAGGAATAACAGGAGTGAGGAAAGTGCATCATATAAGTTGGGAAAGCAGCAGTGAGGAGTGTGCAACAGAAACGGCGGTGGCATAGCCAGCATCAGCGTTATATCGTATAAATAGTATAAACAGCATGCTTTTTAGTTGATTTTTTGTTTACATTGTTGTTGTTGTTGTTGTTGCTGTTGCTGCAACAATATCTCTCAGCGTGCATGCTCGAGTTCATGACATTATTGTGTCGTCAATGAATTGTGTTTAAATTGCTGTTATTGCAATTTTTATGTTTGTTCTGTTTGAATTGCAATAAAGGTTTGTTTTGTTGTTGGTGTTGTGTTTTTTTTCTGCTTTTTGTCATTTCTGTTGTTATTGCTTTACTTCGATTTCTATAATGTTGTGCAGCAATTGCTGATGTTGCTGTTGTTATTGTTGTGTTCAATATGTTAAAGTTTTTAGCTTGTTGCCAGTAATTGTTCATGTTATTGATCACAGATTTGCTTGCAATCTTGTTGTATTTGTTTTGTTGGATTTGTAGCTGTTAGTTTTATGTAAAATTTTGGCATAAATTTACAAAAATTTGATAAAACATGCGATATTATATCAAGAAATTTTCCTTATTTTCTTTTTTCCCTTGTTTGATTTTCCATTTAGTTCAGTAAAATATTTGGGTTGTTTTTGGAGTTGTTGTGGTGTTTTCTTTTTTTCATTTGCATATTTATTTTATTTATGCAAATAAAACAAAATACTTACTTTCTTATTAAAATATTTTTTTTGTTGATTTTATTATTGTAGTGAATTTAGCGTTTTTCAAAAGAATCACTTTTTAAGTGACCTAAATAGTTGTGTTGCATAAATATGTTTTACATGATGCAGATTGAAAAGCAATATAAACTAATATTGGGAAATTAAAAAAATAAAATTAATAATTTCAATTTAATATTTAAAAAAATAAGAAATCAAATGCAACTCGACAACTGAAAAGGAATTTTCATCACTACGAATATCAATCATATCAATATATTTATTAAATATACGCCTAGGTTCTATATTTCACTAGGAAGTGAAACTGAAATCATTTTCAATTCCACATAAACAATTTTACGGCGTTCTACGAAACTAGTGAAACTTTAATTCTACGATTCTATTTTCACTTAAATTAGAACACAAACTTAATGACAATTTCACTTCCACTTAATTTTACAAATGTAGAACCCAGGTGATAGTCTTGAGAATAACAGAGATAAAATCAAAAAATCACACAGTTTTCAGACAAATAACCAAAAATTTATTTCCTGCATAAAAACTTTTTCACCAATGATTTTTTTCTAGAATTAGGTAAACAAAGCTTGGAATAATTATAAAGTGTATTAGAGTTTTGGAAAAATTAAGCGGTTTAAAATGGAATAATATAGTACTAAATACTTCACTAAAAATGTTATCGTTATAACATCCTGCACTGTTTTCCTTTAATATACTCATTCTATTGTCCTAATTTTCTATGACCATTTTGGATAAATATGACTGAATGTCACCCATGAATTCACGGTTGATTGAGGTGCCGACAAGTAACATTCAAGAAACCCCATAAATAAAATCCAATCCAATAGTCTTAAATCTATCTAGTCTATTGGACCAGTTCTGATCATCGAAATGAGATAAATAGGAGGATTAGCTTTCTCATGTAGTTGCATTCATATCATCCAATCAAGGCAGAAATTATGCTGCGATACCAATTCTAGACCACTTTTGCCTGTAGCCCAAAATCCGCACTAAACAGTGACACATTGCGGATACATCTATCTTTCGACAATAACTTCGTTTATGAAATGATTTCTAATTCTAATTCTACGTTCTGTTGTACAGGATAATATTCAATAGCATCACAAGGATTTGACATAATCTCCAATACCTTGGTAAGTCCTCGCTAACGTTGGTTTCATGCTTCTAATGTACCAGCTCTTGGGTGAACGTACAACCAAATTAGCACAATGTGGAATAGAATAATGGATACAGCATAATTCTTCCAAAAATTTAATTCTTTCTTACATAGAGAAAACAAATTCGTTGTCGCAATTGAATTTGTTGTCAACCGAACGCTTCGACAGCAAACATAGAGTTATTACAACCGAAAATATTTGACAAAGATGAATTAAGACAACCAAATGTTTGCCACCTCAGGTAAGAATTTGCAGCCACATCAGTCATTAATGATGAATCATTTGCGTAGCTCTGACTAGTATTCGGAGAAAGGCTTTGCTTTGTCTGTACTGATCTGCAGAGAAAGAAAAGCTTGATTAAAACAAATCAGTTTGTTGTCAAGAGAACGACTTTGTACTCGCAATAAAAATATTTTATAATATAAAACTTTAGACTCATTTGGCTGCAACCGAAAAATTCGAATAACTCCATAACAAATTATTTATTTTTATTTTATTTTTGCTGTGTACTTGCTACATACAAACACTACATCATTTCATCTACATAACTAAACTGGTCTAATTGTAATTTGGAATTCTTTACTAAATCAAATAAAATAAAAATAAAAACATTTACAATGTGGCATGGCCAAAAACAACTTTCGTTATGTAAATTTCCATGTATGTAAATGATTTAAAAAGAAGTGATGGTCGTTTTTTTCGTTTTGGTAGCAACCAATTTGGTGAGTTATAAACATCACTTTAACTCGATGCAAATGTGTCTTTGAAACATCTTCATTTTTAGAAGGAAACTAAAAAAGGAAGACTTATGTTGCTGCTACTTTTTGTTTTATTGTGCAGCATGCATTAGCGTTCAAGCTGCTGAGCAGTTCAAAATTTGCATTATATATTGGTTTTTAGTCATGAGAAAAGCTCAGTGGGTTAATCAAGTAGTTTATATGCGTTTAAAAGAAGACGTTGAAATGATGCAAAAAAGAAACCAATATGTACGTTAGTTAAATGGTATGGAATTTTTGGCAATTGAAAACAAATCCCCCCCCCCCCCACCCCACAAAACAAAAATTACACATGAAATATGGCCAAAAATTTGTATTTGCTGGTTGGTTTGTTTTTTGTAACATACTCGTATAAATTGTTTAGAGTTTCAATGTCGTGTTTTATTATTGATTTGTAGTTTCATTTAAATCCTTTTGTTTGATTTAAAAGTTTAGCACACAAAAATATGTTGTTCAAGTTAAATATTTCGATTTTGCTCTTTCTTTTTGGGGAAATTTAAGGCCGTATTTGAATTTGAATATATAGAAAAAAAAAGTATTTCTTTATGTTTTTCTCTGTTTGCAAGTATGTTTTATAGTTGCCAGGTGATTTATGACTGTGTTTAAACCATTTTTGGTACTACATCTCCTTTTTTATATTTTTTTTTGTTGAATAAAGTGTAGCCAAATAGTTTTTCTTTTGTTTGAATATTTTTGTTTAAATATTTATTTTTATTTTATTTTTCTGTATTTATGTTGGCTTCATCATCATCGTGACTCGGTTTGCTAAGGCATTTTTAATATGATTCTTTGCGTTTTTTTTTTTCATTGTATTGAGAGTCTCAAAGAATTGAAGGCCTTAAACAAATGTGGTCAATTGGTCATACTAGTATTTAAATTGAATTATGATCTCCACTGAACCTGAAACAATCAGTTATTGTTGTTAGAAAAAGAATTTATAACCATTCCATCTCTGTGAAACTTTTTATAGTTGTCTATAAATATTTTTGTAGCTTTAACTAACATTTTTATAATTTATATTTTGTATCTTTATGACTTTGCAAATAATGGCCAAAAAATATATTTATTAAAAAGTATAAACTTTTAATTCATTAATAAAAATGGTTTTTTAACTTCTGTGTGTGGTCTTTTTGTAATTAAGTATCTTCTAAATATTCTATCTAAATTGTTTTTGTGAGCAACAAATAAGCTCTCGAAATCGATTTTAGCATAACAAAGGGTTTATAAATATTAAATAACAATAAGTACTTAATAATATTATTTTTGGTATTTTTTAATTTCTTTCTAAAGTTTCTTTTAATTTTTGCTTTTTATTTTCATATTTCTCACATGAAATTCACACACATATGTCTCTGAAATGTTGGCGCAAATATTCTATACTTTTAATAATTTGAAGGTAAGTCAAATATAAATATAATTATGAAGAAAAAAAAACTAATTTTAAACAAATTTTAAACTAAAAATAAACAACCAATGCCTTGGCTGTTAAGTATATTTTTATAAACACTCGCACAATTCAAAATCCTCATATTCAATTGTTACTCCAGTATCCAGTATAACTAAAAATACCCACCTTTAAAAGTGGCCAGTGAAAAGAAGAGTGACCACAAGTTATATGGTTGCAATAAAATGATTCCTCTTTTTTTTTTACCATTAAACGATGGATTGATGCCATACATTGTTTTTTATGTATTATTATCTCTGCTGTTGTCTTTGTTTTGGAACATTTTAAAGCCGAACTATAAATTATTTTCTATGGTCATTCTTTTTATTGATATTTTATCCATAATTTGATTGTAGTTGCACAGGCAAGAGATGGAAAAAACGCTGTAAGTCATGTTAACGGTGACTTTTTTCTATTGTTGTTTGGGTGAAGGTGGATGACAGAAACATACAAAGATGGAGGATGCAGAAAAAACATCACTATCAAACGTTAGTAGGTCAAAGATACAGTTGATGGATTTTTCTTGTAAAAATGTTTTGTTTTGGTTTGAATTGAGATAAAATTACAAAAATCAAACAATAGAAATTTAATGTAATTTTTATTTTTCACAGATTAGCAGATTTTAATGCAAATATTTTTTGCTTATCGAAATAATTTTTTAATGCTCTTTTGCGGAACAAAAATACTATACTATATATATGTTGTAAAAATCCTCACTTATTCCATTAAACTGACTTCCATTTTATGAAAAACTACTTCTATAGTTAATGTTTTTCAAAAAAAATGGACTACTGTACTATAAAGAAGTTTCCCATATAAAGGCACCGCATTTCTATTCCAAAAGTTTAACATGAAATGGACTACATTTCTAAAGAAAAGTTGATATAGAACTGGAAATGGTTCTATAGAAAAATTTAATCTTTCTATACGAGGTGGCTTCGAAAACTTCTTAGCCTAGCATAGAAAGAGAAGAGTTAGTTTTTCAAAAACATTTTTATTTTTCAATATAATCTCCTGAAACTTCAATACACTTAGTCCAACGCTTAACTAGCAATTATATCCCTTGGATAAAATAGATTTCCTCAAGGCCTTCAAAATAATATTTTACAACTGTAATTGCATCTTCATTTAAGGTAAAACGCTTGCCAGCTAGGATTTTTTTTAGATTTGAGAACAGGTAAAAGTCACTGGGAGCTAAATCAGGAGAATAATTTGGGTCATCAAGCAACTTGTACATTAATTCGTTGATTTTAGCCATTGGTAAAACACTATTGTGCGCTGGTGTGTTGTCTTGATGAAAAATTATTTTTTGTGTTGTAAGCCAAAGTCCTGGCTCTCGAATTTTTACATTTAATTAATCCAAAATGTTCCAATAGTGCTCAGAATTTACTGTCTTGCAGATAATATTATTGGCATAATATAATAAAAATATAAATATAATAAAATACCTTTGAAGTCCAAAAACCCCAAATAACCTTACCAGCCTATTGAATTGTTTTTGCCTTATTTGGGGTACTTCCTCCAGCTTCAGTCCCATGCTTGGATTGTTCTCTTGTCTCTGGAGTATAGTGGAGGATCCATTTCTCATCCACAGTTATTAAACGACGCCTAAACTCCATTTTATTTTTCTTAAAACGATTCAAACAAGCGTGAGAAATTTTCATTCTTATGCGTTTTTGGTCAACTTTTAACACCCATCTTGCAGAAAGCTTTTTAATCTGTAGTTCTTCGTGCAAAATTAAATGGACTCGATCATGATGTCCATGATATTAGCTATTTCACGCACTTTTATTCGTCGATCATTTAATACCATATCATGCATATTCAGCAACCCAATTTTGTACCGTTGCATATGAAGGAGCACTTTCACCTAACACATTCACCATATCATTATGAACTTCTGGTCCAGATAAACGTTTTTTATTTAAATATTTAATTACACCACGAATTTCTAACACCTGTTTCTATATAAAGGAGTTGGCAGATCGAAAAGGAATTTAACATGTATTCAAAGCACAGATGGAAGTTTCCAAAACTCTTAATTTTTTTTTCTATTCTAGGCTAAGAAGTTTCCCAACCGCCTTCGTAGATGAGTTTAAAATAAAATGGTCTGCTTTTCTATAGAAAAGTTTAAAGTGAAATATTCTATATTTCTATAGAAAATAATAAACTTCATTTCTATAGAACATTTTAACATGAATGGACACATTAAATTTAAAGTTGAACATGAAATATAACTCATTTCCGAAAATTGTATTTCGCACATAAGCTCATAAGTCTTTCACGAAACTATTTTTCAATATATTCCATAGAAGAGCATACAACTCTAAGAGGAATTAATACATATAAAATAGTTGATTGCATAATTAGCACTAATGAAAAATTTAGTTACAAAAGAAAAACTGCAAACAAAAAACACGATTTAATACCAAAGAAATCGATAACTTACAAAAATCAATGCTAGCTGAGGTACACTGAACACCCGTTTACGCATAAAATAGTGCAAACAAAAACAGCAAGTTACATTCAAAAACGATTTTCTAGAAAATGTAGTAAATTCAAGACTTAACAAAAGACGATACCAATAAATTCGTACTTAAAAAATGAGTGGTTAAGGAGAGTGTGGTAATGGAAGACTTGTCATTATCATAACATACACACAGACTAACAAAGTATCGGAGTGTGCCACGTTAACGTGCCATGAAGTGTGGGCAGTTGTTGGAATAGTGGTGTTGTTTCCTAGCAGTATGCCACACAGCAGTTTCAACACATACATACGTTCCTAAAAGTAGGAAGTTTTAAATTTAAAATAAACGTTTTATATAAAATTGCAGCCATAAAAATCATTGTGTTCTTCTACTTTTGTTCATTCGATTTGATCGATTTTTCCATTACCGGCATGATGCACAATTTCTGCGTCTTCTACATTTGGAGTCAAGAGGAGTATTTGCAGACAGTCAAAACAATAAGCTAAAGGTAGCAAAAGTAGTCGCAGTCGTATAAGAAACAATTGCTATTGATGGCAATCATTTGACTTTTTAACGATAGGTTTGGTTATGTATTTATGGCATATTAAATATTTTTAACTGTCAATGCGATTTTCTCTTTATGTAAAGACAAAGAAATGCCTCAACATGTAATGAACAGTGGGTCTACACTAAAATAAAACAGCGTATTTCTTTTAGAAAATTTAATGTGTTTACAACTAATTTCTCTCAATTTTTGCCACTGTGCCTGATTTTATTTTCGATCAATGTTTGCTCACCTAAAAAAGACGAAAAAAAAACGGCGCATGCGCCAAAACTAAAGGCAATAAAATGTTTTACAATGTACAGAGTTTTAAATGGTAGTTGAACAAGCTAAAGAGGAGCTTTTAGTGGCAGTCTTGGTAGTCGTAGTTGTGGCAGTTAGTCCTAGTGATAGTGATGGCAGTGTATAATGATGGGTTTGATTTTTAACACATGATAGTCGCTTACAATGCACTCACTCGCTCCTTACGAAAAACTCAACAAAATCAGCAACGCCAGTCAGCCACTCAACCAACAAGTGAATTATTTACTATTGTTGGTTGGGTTTGGTTTGGATAACAGCAAAACTCAAATGCCATGAAAACCTCAGCACAGAAATTGATTTCTTTTTTTGATTTTTCTTCCAGTTTTGTAATTTATTGTTTGATTGAAACTAAAGGACAGTAAGTAGTTGAAAAGGAAAATAGACGGCAGTTTTTGATGTGTATTTAAGGGCAATATAAAACTTTCTCATACCAAAAAGAAAGATATTTAAAACCGTTGGAATAATCGTATCAATCAATAGAAGGTGCTGTTTTTTGCAGATAACAAAAAATTAAAAAAAATTATATTTATATAAGCATGTTGTAATAGTTTTGCTTAAAGAATATTTTCTAAAGAATTTGTATCTTTTAAACATTATTTTTTTTTATCGTTTATTTATTTACATATTGATATATATTAAACTACATAAACATTAGTTAATAATATAAATTCAGATTATACAATGTCCCATACAAGAGCTCTCTAGTATAAATAATATTAATAATAGTTACTTTTGTGGGTATATGATATAATTTATGTACTTCAAATGAAGAATAGATTATGATTTTTTTATTTGCAATGAAAATTTTAAAAAAACATTACATGTTTTTTAGAATTAAAAAAGATTGTTCATCTTTTAAACATTATTTTCCTATACAATTGATATATTTTAGATAATAGTTTTCTGTAGAAAATTTGTTTCATTTAGAGACTATTTTTCAGTGCAAAAAATCAATATTTTATGAGAGTATTTTTCTGTGAAAAAATTATCTCTTTTAGAGAGTATTTTCAAGCAGAAAATTTATCTCTTCTAAAGAGTTTTTTCAGTAGAATTATGAGTATGTTCTCGTTTACAAATTTTGTCTCTTCGTGCAGAGACTACTTTTCTTTAGAAAAGTTATTTTTAGTTTTCTTTAGAAAAGTTTTCTCTTTGTGCAGAGACTAGATTTCTTTAGAAAAGTTGTCTTTTCGTGCAGAGACTACTTTTCTTTAGAAAAGTTATTTTTAGTTTTCTTTAGAAAAGTTGTCTTTTCGTGAAGAGACTAGCTTTCTTTAGAAACGTTGTCTCTTAATGCAGAGACTAGATTTCTTTAGAAACGTTGTCTCTTAATGCAGAGACTAGCTTTCTTTAGAAAAGTTGTCTTTTCGTGCAGAGACTGCTTTTCTTTAGAAAAGTTTTTTAAACTTTCTTTAGAAAAGTTGTCTCTTTGTGCAGAGACTACTTTTCTTTAGCAAAGTTTTTTTAGTTTTCTTTAGAAAAGTTTTCTCCTAATGCAGAGACTAGCTTTCTTTAGGACAGTTGTCTTTTTGTGCAGATACTACTTTTCTTTTAGTTTTCTTTAGAAAAGTTGTCTTTTCGTGCAGAGACTAGTTTTCTTTAGAAAAGTTTTTTAAACTTTCTTTAGAAAAGTTGTCTCTTTGTGCAGAGACTACTTTTCTTTAGCAAAGTTTTTTTAGTTTTCTTTAGAAAAGTTTTCTCCTAATGCAGAGACTAGCTTTCTTTAGGACAGTTGTCTTTTTGTGCAGATACTACTTTTCTTTTAGTTTTCTTTAGAAAAGTTGTCTTTTCGTGCAGAGACTAGTTTTCTTTAGAAAAGTTTTTTAAACTTTCTTTAGAAAAGTTGTCTCTTTGTGCAGAGACTAGCTTTCTCTAGAAAAGTTGTCACTCTGCGCAAAGACTAGTTTTCATTAGAAAAGTTTTTTTTTAGTTTTCTTTAGAAAAGTTTGCTCTTAATGCAGAGACTAGTTTTCTTTAGAAAAGTTTTCTCTTTGTGCAGAGGCTAGTTTTCTTTAGAAAAGTTGTCGTTTCGTGCAGAGACTAGTTTTCATTAGAAAAGTTTTTTTTTAGTTTTCTTTAGAAAACTTTTCTCTTAATGCAGAGACTAGTTTTCTTTAGAAAAGTTTTCTCTTTGTGCAGAGACTAGTTTTCTTTAGAAAAGTAGCCTTTTCGTGCAGAGACTAGTTGTCTTTAGAAAAGTTTTTATACTTTCTATAGAAAAGTTTTTATACTTTCTTTAGAAAAGATGTCTCTTTGTGCACAGACTAGCTTTCTTTAGGACAGTTGCATCTTTGTATAAAATTATTTAAATCACTTTGGCTGAATTTTTGACCCACCTTTTTACCTCTGAACTAAATTATATTATTTTTTGTACTGGTGTATAAGTAATGTTTACAAAAACTTGCACTTCATTTTTCATCATTGACAACTGCCTTTTGTGTTAATCTTATAAATATTGATTAAATTAGAAAAATACAAGAGTTTATTTTCTCGACATCATTTCTATTGTTTAGCAAATAATAATTTATATACGAATTTTTCTTTTTTCTAATACAAAATTCCAAAGACCACCAACAGCAACAGCAGCAGAGTGGAAAGAAAATTTTTGCATACGTCCGCCTACTGACATATAACACTACTGTGTATGTTGCTGCAACAACCAAAAAAGAAAATAACAAAAATAAGTGGAGAAAGATAGAAATGAAATGCATAAATAAACAACCAACAGGCATAAATTTTAAATAAGGATTTCTGAAAACACCCAAAACAAAAACCGCAACTACGCATTTGGGAGATTGTGTTTCTTTTATAAATTCAATTAAAGCGTTCAACACACACAATCATCCCAATCACATGAATTATGGCCAGTACAAGGAGTTGTGTATTGTTAAACTGACAAGGTTTAAATGTACATACTTTTTTCCAAGAGACAAGTTGTAACACAAAAAAACTAAAATATTTGGGCAACAGGTGCCTTTTGCTTTCGGTAAACTATATAGTTCTTTCTCTTCTTTTATTTCGGGCGGAATTGATAGGATTTTTGCAGGAATTTTATATTCAAAAGTTTTGTTAATATTGTTAAAAAAAATGTACATGTTGAGCTTTAATTGAAAAAAGAAATCATGTAAATATGTAAAATTCATGGTGGTTATTTATAGGTAAATTGGAGTAAGTGGCTAAAAGTATTTTATTTGAATTAAAATTCAATGAAAGATTTTAAAGTTGACTATACGAGTATGTATTGTATCCAAAAGCAATAATACATATTGTAGAGCTATTAATTGCTGTTCATTGTATTGCAAACTCTTGTTACGCAGGACTTTTAGGTTCTTTGTCCGTCTGACAAAAGTCAAATAATTTAAGTCTTAGAAAACCAGTTACAAAGAATTTATTCAATTAAACAATTTCTAAATATCACGTTTGCAGTAGAAGTCTTAAAATGACAATATAATTTGCCTCAATATATTATTAAAGGGACTACATAAACTTCCTATCAATTTAAATTCAATTCAATTCTAAAACACTGACTTCCTTATATTAGACTCCCAACTACAACACTTGACTATTCACTTACTCCACTTTGGATTGCAGGAAAAATAGCAGAATAAAAAAATTAATTTTAAATAGAAATTGAAGACACAGATGAGAAACAAAAAAAAATGCACAACTCCTCAGCAAAGCGCCAACTATTTAACATTAAATTATAGCATTTAAAATTTATTAGTACCACAAACGTATATAATTTTGTACTTACGAGTACAAATGGTGGTCAAGGTAACAACAGCAAATGCAACAGCAACTAACTAGAAACATAAAATAGCTGCACTACAACCTAAAGTGGCAGCAACTGTTGCAAGTCGCAACACAATTCTTGCATTAAAGACACTTATTCTTACTGTTGTTTCGTGGCAAGTTTTACAAAAAGGAGAATTTTTTATATTGAAATTGCTAATAACTGAAGTGTATTACATTGAATAGGTTTTTGTTTCATATTCATTTTCCATTCAGTTGCTGAAACTTTGTAGCAAATTAAATTAATTTTAATGTGAATACGAATGCGAATGGCTCGAGGTTGTTTATTTTATTGACAATCCCATAACAATTTGTCCTTCTCAATAATTGCGGTAATCAATTACAAGGAATGAGATTATATGTCATTGGTTTTGTTATAAATACTATGGAGCGAATATTTAATAAAGAAAAGGGCAACTATAAGCAAGATCTTTTCTTCGATAATTTTTTCCAACACTGTCTAGTATTTCTTAAGCAATTATCATAAATTATTGTACACTTCTGTCGCAACAATACTATAAATAAGATTGTCATATATTAAGGAAATTTAAAAAGAATGCGAATAGTTCAAAACTAAAAATTCAGTTTTTATATTATTGTCACCTAATTCATATAATATCTCTGTTTGCAGAAGCATATAGTATATACATTAATTTGAGAACAAATTATACCAAGTTGGGAATCAAATTATATAATTAAAGATGTAGGAGGATATTTGAAAAACAACACTAAATTACAAACAAAATTTAAAACACAAATTCGTGCACTTAAAAATGTGCAGACTAGTATTTGATACTGGCGTTCAATATTATTTCACTTAACGGGTCATAAAATGATAAATAACGAAAAAAGTTTTGTCAAATTTTTAAATTTAAATTTTACTCTTTATTGTTTTAGCAAAAAATATAATATTGCTAGCAATGATAACGTATAAAAAAAAACAATTAAGAAAGTATAATCGGTCAAGTCCGACCATATAATAACCTACACCAAGTATATGTATAAAACAGTTTTTCAGAAATGGACGTTATATGGTAGATATAACCTATTGTGGACCGATCATCAAAAAATTTAGTGTCATGATGTCTGTGAATATAAATATTATATGTGTTAAAATTTATCTCGATATAAATACTTTTAAAAGATTTATAAAAGTTAAAGTGAATTACGGAGAGGGTTCTTATATGGGAGTTTCGACTAACTATGGACCGACCATTATAAAATTGTATCGTGTTGTTTGTATACATATGAAATATATTTGCGTTCAATATTATTTGGATACCAACATTTTTAAAAGAGTTATGCTCTTCGAAGTGATTTTCGGAAATGGGCCTTATATAGGAGCTACGACTAATTATGGATCGGTCTGCACAAAATTTGTAGACGTCATTTGGCTTCATTTACCACTTATTTGTGGTGAAATTTGTTTGGATAGTTGCATAATTCAAACATTTATGATCGGTAAACCTTAATTTCGGGAGGACATTTGTATGGGGACCAGGTGAAATAACTCGTCAATAACACAAAAATTTCTCAAATTATCTTAGATAATATATATATCATTCGAAAGCTCTCAGTTTCTTCTTTCCAAATCTACTAAGAAATTGAAAATCGAATCATTATCAACAAAATTACAGGCTTATAAGTGCGCAAAGGCATAAAACCCGGTTTTTTAACCGTAAAACCGGACTTTGGAGGTGTCCGGCATATTTCACTATTGGAATCTTCTTTTATTCGACAATCCCTACAAGAAAAATAATATCGGGTCCCAGGTTTTTCTATTTCATTCAATTTTGTATCACTGTGTAATGGACCGATTTCTACCAGTTTCAATCCCATCCGTCGTTGACCCGAAAAAATATTACGTACCAAATTTTATCGAAATATCTTCAAAATTGCGACCTGTACTCTGCGCACAAGCTTTACATGGACAGCCAGCCAGACGGACGGATGCTCGGACGTACATCGTTAAATCGACTCAGAAAGTAATTCTTAGTCGATCGATAACTTTACAATATTCCCTCCCTACTATGGTGGTGTAGGGTATAACAATTCAATATAAAAACATAAAGCAACTCAATTCACTTAGTTTTGCACGTTTTCCAGAATCCAATAAAAAGTGTTTTTCTTAAGGTACGGACACATTTGGCGTAACCACTTGTTTTAGCACAAATTTTTTTGACCTTGTTTACTCTCACAAGAGTTTTGCAAGATCAAACAGCAGCAAATAAATTAGAAAGGAAAAGTTTTTTTTTAAATAAATAAACGAGTTAAAATATATTCTATTTAGTAGTTACGTCTCTTTCGGCAAATATTTGCCTTAAGTATGGTATGTATAAAGTCAGGGTCAAAATTTTGTATATAGCGAACAAAAATTTCTGTAAAGAATAATATCTTTAAAAATGTTTAGAATATTCTCAAATACTCTTAAAAGTGCTATCAATATTTACTATACAGAACGTTAAAATAAAATAATGAGTAAATCGTACATAAGGTACATTTTTTTAATGCAATTATAAATAAAGTTAGTAATAATTTTGTAAGTACAGATTTAGTAAAATATTTAAGGAATCGAATGCACGTGGCAAAGATTTACCAGTGGAGGTAAGAGATTTAATAGTGTTGTATGGAAGCAACGAAAAATCTCTCGTAGATATTTTTTATCGTAGATAAAACTGTAAACAATTGCCGGTCAACTGTTTAAAAAGTTATTGAAAGAAGTTAAGCACAAGGATACACCAAAACTATTAAACATACTGTTTCACCACGCTCTCTGATTGATAATGTGGTAGTCCGACAGATCAAGAAAACTTCAAAGCAGGGACCGGAAATAAGAGTTATTTTTCAATTTTTGAAGAAATAAATCATACATAAATGAACATCGTAGAAAACTTTTAATTACACCATCATGATTCTTAGGCGAAATGCATCCAACATATTGCATGATTTTTAAATTTTTGATTTTTATTTTAACAATCAAAAATAAGAGTTATTTTTGATTTTTATATTTTTAAATGAAAAATAAAAGTTATTTTTGATTTTTTTATTTTTATATCAAATAAAAATCAATTCAAACCTCTTTTTTATTTGTTGATGCCGTATGTATTATAATATGCTGCTTCATTCAAATTTCTGTATGAATATAATTTATTATGTGACTTATCCATTATCAGCTATAAAAACATGAATGCATAGAAATAGCTTATAAGTTTTGGCTGCCATTCAAGTCAGTGTTAAGAGGTCGTTTTCAGGTGTTCAATTTTACCATCATAATTGATTTTAAATGTTCCTCAGATAAATTATATCTCAAATCTACCAATATTAATCTGAATGCTGAAAATGACCTTTCTACACTGACTTGAGTGGTAGGTACAGAATGAACAATTAAAGCTAATTTTCGAAGCCATGGAAACACAAATTTTTTGTTCTCCCAATATTCCAATAAATTAGCAGAAGTATCGAAACGCTTTTCATTGTAATTGTGTATTTCAAAATAAGCTTTGCGGACGCTGTCATTTATTGTCGTAGGAGTATCATCGTCGTCCGAAGACGAATAATTCATCTCCATTGACCTTAAACCGTCTGCTAAAACAGATCGACAGCTTGCAACGGAGCTTTCATCTATTACAAATAAGTTTTCTTCAACAGGTGGCGTACCGCGTACCTATGTCACGAATTTTGAATTGATTTCTATTATTGATATAAAAATCAAAAATAAGTTATTTTTCATTTAAAAATATAAAAATCAAAAATAACTTTTATTTTTCATTTAAAAATATAAAAATCAAAAATAACTCTTATTTCTTGATTTTTTTGATAAAAGTCATAAGAGTTACGGTCCCTGCTTCAAAGTCTAGCGCAGTCAAAATAGCTAAGAAACGCAGTGATTCAGTAAGCGCATTGACAAATGGAAGACTGCTGAATAACCATGGACTTCATGGAAAAGTGTCTAGAAAAAGCAAACCGTATATTCCTGCAGTACGCCGTACTAAACATAAACTGCCGTATTCAGAAAAAATAAAGTAGGTTTGAAGTGTGCTTTTAGACAAAATCTTCATACTAAATTTTCTTAAAGTACATTTGAAGTCTGCTTTAATTTTTTTTGAATAAGGCTGAAAGACTTTTCAAAGGCTTAGTTACGTAAAATTAATCTCTGGAATAATTTGGAATAATGTAATGTTTAGCGATGAGGGTAAATTTAAGATTTGTGGGTAAAATTCAAGAGGAACTGTCTGGAGAACAAGAAACAATGATCTGCTTCCACAGAACATTAGTGCTACAGTAAAAAACGGCGTAGGGTCTTTGATGATTTGAGGTTTTAGGTCAGCTGCCGGATCAGGTAATCTTGTGTTCATTGAAAGTACAATGAATAGCCGAGACTACTTACAAATTTAACAGGACAATTTGAAAGTATATGCTGTTGAATTAATTCTCCTTCGCAATCTCCAGACCTTAATGCCATAGAGCACCTGTGAGAAAACTCAGACAAAAAAAACAAAGAAGCAGTTTATCCAAAGACGATCTACGAACAGCTTTAAAGGAAGGGTGGAGCAGATTACTAGATATGTGACTGAACCACTTGTAAATCTACAAAAAACAAAGCGACTACAGGCTGTAATTAAGCTGAATAGACAAACAACAAAATATTAACCTTGAATTTTTGTATTTTGGTAATATAAAATACCATATAGGTACATATACTAATATCTGATTGTTTTTTCAGGTACTTATTTCTTCTCTGTTTTAATATTGAAAATTTTTTAGAATAAGAAAACATTTCAGACCTTAAATTAAGTTTTGAGTTGATTAAAACTTACATATAGATTTCTTATTATAATAAAAATATTTTGCGTCATAGATGAAAAGCGTGCTGTATACAAAATTTTGACTCTGACTGTATATATTGAATATAAGGCTTAACAGTGTGGGATTCATAACATATGTTAGTTGGTGTGGTTTAAAAGCAAAAAAAGTTTCAAAACCACTTACAGAGAGCTTGCAGAATCATTAGGAGCTATTCAGGCAGCAATTTTAAAACCTTTGCGAGTAGCAGGATTCATCCAAAAGCAAGCAAATTAGGTGCCATTTGAATTAAAGTCGAGAGTCTTTAAAACCCTATTTTGGATGTCGGAGATGATGCTTAAATGATATAAATAAAAAATTGCTCCATACTATGTAAAGCCGGGCCAAGCAGCCGTATCAAATACCAATGTCTCTAAGGAATACTCCGTATTTGGTGTGAGCAAAAGTTTCATATCTAATATGATCTACTGAAATCTGACCAGACCATCACAGGGAACCTGTACCGAATGCAACTGATTCGTTTTCAGAGAGCATTGGACGAAAAACGCCAAAAATGTGCGGCCTGACATGAAAACATAATAATCCATCATAACAACGCTCGGCCACATGTTGCAATAAAAACTATTTAGAAAAAAGTGGTTGGGCAGTTTTGACTGACAACTATGTGTTTCGATTGAAGCATAACTCAACGGTCTCTCTGGCATACTCTACACTTAAGAATAGGGTATGTGTCTAATTTAGACACATTTCTGAATATTAACAGAGACTTGGTGACACTTTTTTTGCCTTTAAATTTACTTGATTAATTATAAAAATTAATTTACGTAAGGTACGGTCACACTTGGCAAATATTTGCCGAAACAGACGTAACCATTAAATAAAATATTTTAAACTCGTTTTTTTTTATTAATAAAAACTTTGCTTATTCAGGACAAGAACTAACAAATATTTAATCTTATTTTATTTGATGCTGTTTGATGTTGCAAACTCTTGTAAGAGTAAACAATGTCAGACGAATTTGTTCTAAAAAAAGTGGTTACGCTTTGTTATTACAAAAGTTTGTTTGACATTACGCTGCCTTTATAATGTGACTTGTTACTTGCCATTGGCTGTGAGATATCGTGTTGCTGTTTCGACTTGTCTTCCACTTTTCCTGTATTGTTTGGAGATTTACTCGGGCACATCTGCCATAAATATTTTGAAACTACGACGATGTTTCAATAGGGTAATTCGATATATTTACGGTCTAAGTGTTTGGGAACATGTTTGCGAATACCAGAAACTAATTTTAGGGTGTAAATTTGACCAATATATAAATATGAGGAAAATCTTATTTTTTTATAAGACAGTTAAATATGGAAATTCATCATATCTGTTACAAAAATTTATTTTTAGTAGTTCTAGTAGAACGCATGCGCTTATTATACCTAGACACTTCTCAGTTGTTATGAGTCGATCGTATTGCGTGACTATATCGAGATTATGGAATGCAATGATTCCGTATGCGGATCGCCGATTTTCACACAGTTTGGCAAATTTCAAACTCATTTTCTTGTCAAATTTATAAATGAATATTTAATTATTTTTTTTTTTTTCTATTTCGAGCTGACGGTGGTACATTCAAACAGCAAAATTATTATAAGTGCCATTATTTGTAATAAAAAAAAAACTTTAGTTTTTAAATTGTGCTTTGTTTGTATGTTTTATCATGGGTTAACAATCATTTTCCTGCAATTATACATTATTTATTGGTTTTGTGCAATTATTAGGGACTCTCTTCATTATTATTCATTATTATTATTTTAATCTTAACTTTTTTTTTAATTTTCTTCTAATTTATAATTATTGTTTTATATCTAAATAATTGTATTAATATTATTGAATTGTTAGTAGTACTGCTAATTTGAGCGGCATTTTTTTTAAATAAATAAATAAATTCTTTGATTTATTTTTCAAGCAATAAGGTCACTTTTAATATTTCTATAAAAATGTTCTATATATTTATACATAAATATTAAAAGTGACCTCATTGCTTGAGAAATAAATCAATGAATAGTGAAAAAGGTCGAATAAAAGAAGTAAATAACTAAATAAATAAATAAAATAAAAAAAATTAAAATTAGCATTGTGTGCTCATATCTTTAGAAACATAAAATTTAACCTGATTTAAATAGGATAGCAAAAATAATAAGCAAGAATAAAAAATATGTTTTTTTTAACAATAAATTGTTGTTTCCAGTAGCTGTTTGGGGTTCATTTTACATATGTTTCATCCATAAAAAGGCTGTTGTTGGCTTTTGCTTTTTACTATCTTTAGATATTTAATTGCACGATTGGTTTAAAGTGTATTTATATTGTTGTACATATATGCTACCAATTTAGCTTTATCTGTAAGTCCCTGGTATCTGTTAATAACATTTTTGCTTTATTTTTTGGAAGCTTTAGCTTATTTTGTAGTCATTGAAACATACAATTTTAGATTTTCCAGCAATTTGTGCATTTGTTTTTCCATTACTCAGCACTCATACAAATATATGGCGACTTATTATATTTATAAATTTATCACGATAGTTATTTAAAAAAAAAAAAAAACAAATCACTGTTTAACACGAACGCCAGATTTGTAAGGAAGATTCTGTAGTGTTGCCGTATTTTATGTGAACAATGTTTTAATACTGTTAATAGTGCATTCTGTGCGTTCTCTTGAAGACACCATTTTAAACTGTAATAATTTAAATTTAGAGCAAAGCTAATGCAATCGTAAGCATCTTGATAGCATAATAAGAATCTTAGCATTTTTATTATTCAATACAGTTATGATTAATAATCTGACTACAATAATTCTATAAATATTTATATACATATATATCGTATACATAGAATTTTTTATGTAGACATGTTGGACTTTAGTTTATGTTTATGTTTCTTTCTCTTCTTTTCTAACAAAGCCACTCACATTTCAACTCCAACTACTTAAGAAGTTCATTATATCATAATGCCTGCTAAAATGTTATTTAATATGCGCTAAATGAATATATGATTTGCTTGCCAATTGTTAAACTAAACACATTTTGCCTATAATTACTTGAAAAAAAACATAGTTTGTTTCTTACGACTATTGTTTGGTTTGTATTAAATAGCGAGCGATTAAGAGAGCAAGAAAAAGAAACAATTGCTTTTATTGTAAATGTATGTGTCTTAAGTCTTTTGTTTGGCTGTCAGTTAAACTCAAATATTTATAGTTTTTTTTCACGTTCCTTTTTTCAACCCATATTACAAAGTGTTGAGATCTAGCTGTAAATTAACTATGATAAATTGTACACTATCTATCGCTTAGTGTATTCGTGCGTTTGCCTGTGTCTTGTTGTCTGTTAAATTATATAACAAATTTAAGCAAAACCATCACATAATTATGACAAGCAAGTGTCAAGTTCAACAAACCATTTCTTTACAAATTTCAGTTTAATCTAAAATCTGTTTGAATAGAAAATTGTGTTTTAAAATTCTGTAGCATACTGCCATTCTTGGCATTGTTTTCTGTACCGTAACGTTAACGTACATATACATAGGACAGCTTCTTAGGAAAATATCATGATTTAGATTTGTTATGGTAATCTTTCAGTTAAACTTAGCAAATATTTAATAGTTTACACGCCTATTTTGACGCCTATTTGTGTTGAATATTAACTTCTCTTTTTATAAAACCAAAAATAAAACATGAAAAACGTATTGTATGCATTTCAGTTTAGTGTGATTCTTAGTTGTTTTTTTTTATATTATTTATTTGTGGCGAATTTCTTAGTAGTTTTTAAAACCGTTAAACGCCTACACTACAAGCTGTCGCCTATAAATAAAATACAAAATGAAGTGCAAAAAACAACAACAAAAACAACACTCAAAAGAAATGTAATAGAATAGTAGACTATAGTATAGTATGGCATTCTAAGTAACATTTTTGTGTTTAAAGATATGCAATCAGTTCAAGCTCATGACTTAAATATTTCTAAAAGCGTGCTTTAGATTTTTTTGTTCTATAGTGTTGGTATCCTTATTTTTATTTCTATATTTTTTTTTTGTTCCCAGCTTGTCTTTGGTTTTGTCTGTTATAACTGACATTTTGCTTGTGGTCACTTTTCATTCTTTGGTTCTATTCTTTCATTTGTTCTTTGATATTTTCTTTTAATATTATGTTTTCGAACCTCTTCCCGTGCTAAATAAAAATTAACATTTTCATAACTCTTTACACATGGTGTGTGTGTTTAAATGCATAGTGCCTGGTTACATTTTCTAAACCATTCATCGGCCATCAAATTCATATTTTAGTTTTAAACACGTTCGCGTGTCGTTTATCATCTTTTTTCCTCCACCGATTTGTTCTGTTGCTTATATATTTTCTCGTCTTGCTTTGTATTCTACTGCTGCCTGAGCTCATAACAAATTATTTAGGTCACCTCTGTTGCATATTAACTTATCAATAATTCAAAGATTTTTTTACTAAATAAATACTTTCTAGTATTCTACTGGGTAAATATGTATTTATTTCTATTAAATAATAGAGCCTGAAAAAACTAAGTATTATGCAATGGGAGTTTTTCTTTTATTATTTATTCCAGTTTTAAAATATTGGAATGCCGTTGTAATATTTGTTATGGATTTGGTTTGGTTTAATTTGTCTATCTGTTTTTTTATATTTTGAATAATGCCTTCAATGTGTTTTGAATGGATAATTATGTAGAAATAATTTTGATACATTGTATTAAGCTTGATGCATAAATACTTACAACTGGGGTGGTTTCTTCTGTTGAAGTTATTATTTATTTTTAGAATGCAGTAAAAACCAATCGAATATTATGATATCAAAGAGTGAAAATTGTACTTGATTCAACAAGTCAATATGGTTATACTATCTGATAACAGATGTCTCAGATTTACATATCGAGGGTACTCTGACGTAACCTCGTAACTCAATTTTTGAAGGTTTTGAGTTTTACCCGGATTCATATTAAGCATATGTTTCTACACAACTGTGTAAAATTTTATATTAAAATCTCCAGCCGTTAATTATTAATTTAAAAAACAGAACCTCGTGTCTCAGGCATCTAATTTTAAAAACACGTAACTCATGTCATGTAATATTTTTACAGTGCATAAGTTAGAAAACGCAAACAAGGCAAGTCAATGCAAATGATTCAAATGATTCCATATTTGCCAGCTGGTTCATTATACTTTAAGCAGAAGTTAAAATGTCATCAGTTCACTGTATATAATATTGCCAATGGTGATACCGTTTGCTACGTATGGCATGAAGGCGGAGGTGGTATGGATGGCAATGTTTTTGCATCATGTTTAATTGATTTTTTTAAAAATGAAGTCAATCTGAGTACACCTATTGTTTTTTATAGCGATGGTTGCAGCGCGCAAAACCGTAATGTAACTCTAGCAAATGCCTTGTATCAATTTGCGAATCAAAAAAAATATAACTATATATTAAAAGTATCTAGTTAAAGGTCACACGCAAATGGAGTGTGACTCCGTACATTCAACGATCGAAAAACGAAAAAAAAAATCGTGAATTGTATGTGCCCGCTAAAAATCCTTATAAAGTAAAGTATGTTGATCATACGTTTTTTTGTAATTATTTAGAATTGAAAACTTGTAAATCTATTAGACCAGGTAACAAGTCTGGATCTCCGACTGTTTTACAGTTACGTGTCTTGAAGTACAGTAAAGATAGTATTATGTATAAATTATTATTTAATGATAAGTGGAAAGATCTATCTCAACGATTGAGTAAGAAGTACAATGAAGTTCAGGCAAATCCTTTGTACCAAGAAGTTATACCTATTACAGCTTAAAAATTCAAAGATCTTCAATCGTTGCAATCATTAATCCATAAGGATTATCATTATTTTTATGACAATTTACTTCATACTAATGAATAATCACGGCCTTATATAACTATTAATGTTTAAAAGTATTTAAAAAAAGTTTTCATTATATATTATATGTATTTTAAATATGAATAAAAAATTTGTTTAAAATAAATCCCACGTTTTAAGTTATTCAAATTTGATCTTAGAAAACATTTATTCTGAGCACTTTAAATAAAATACTGAAAATATTTATACATGTAAAACCTCGTAACTGGCATTTAATGGTAAATTTAGCGGATCGTAAATTCGTATCTCAAAATTTAATCAAAAAATTAAACTTAAAATAATTTCTTAAGAATAATTAACATATATATCTATAAAAAGTTAATAAAACTTTCAAATTAACAACAAATATTCAAAAGATTTTTTTAGATTTGCTAATAAAATGTTTTTTGTCTTTCTTAAAAGTAGTGTTTTTTGAGATACGAGGTTACGTCAGAATACCCACGATATGTACATTTAGAATTCGGCATCTAAACAAATAAAAAAGCGGACATTCATATAAAAAGTGGAAAATGGTTTCTTTCTTTTATTGTTGAGGTAGCTACGCAGTAACAGTTGATGAAGTACAAGTCCGTTTGTATACTTTACCGATTGCCCAATGAGCCTCGGAATTTTCCTCCGATTTCTATTACAGATATGTATACTCTGTTTCTTATTTTATACGAGACAAACTTATCTGATAGTTTTTGGAAAAACCATTATCAGCCTTCGCAAGATGCTGTCTGATGATTATTCTCTAAACAGTCCCAAGCGCTAATGTGATAATTAAAGCGAAAAATTATCTGACCAACTTACCTACCTGCTGATTGCTGTTGTAGTCTCTGTGCACCAATTCTTCGTTAAACTGTCTGATATATTTTATGATATACCATTTTTTAAATAATGTCTGAAGATCTCACTAGTCAGAAGGTATTAAGACAGATCTGAGATATTACAAATGAGTTCTTCTCTTTCCTGCTCATTACTGTAATGATCCCTATGTACACGTACTAGCCTGGACAGTTCTTCCCTTCAGATGTCATCAATAAAATGCCAGTACTTCCACGAATATTCTCACTACATGCCTCCTCGATCGCCAAAATTTCAGCCTGAAAGACACTGGAATAATTTTAAAGACGTATTGAGAATGTTAAGCTGAGTTCATCACTCACGCCCATTGGAAGTGAATATGAACTTGGAATATTGTATCATAGTTTGAAGTCGGTGAAGGCGATATGTAATTACAGGTTTTGTTTATGATCAACATATTCTGGCATCTTCATAAGTTCTGGATCTCCAGCATCCAAATGAGTTGGGTGCATTAGTATTCTATACAGCTGGTCTACTTTCCCTCAAAACTTCACTACCTAGTCCACCAACTAAAGTTTCAAAGTCAATATTGGTCGTAATATTACGGTATACATCCACTTATATACGTTAAATTTCCATACTAATATCTTGACCAGCATAATACCAAAGTATTTTATAACATTTGATGGACGTAGTTCACATACTCATAGTTGTAGTCTGATGAAAGTTATCTTGATTGTAGTGAAGAGAATAACTTCTTTTTAACTTCGGTTTGCTTCCAGGCCAGACCTAAGAGTTGCTGGTGATGATATAGATAACCACAACCAGAAGCATTCCTAGAACTAATACACATCACACAAAATATTGAAGAGATCGCCCACCTGTTTGCAGTAACAAATCTAATTGCAATTGTATATTTCATATCTATGCTGAAGTCTATATCTATGAAAGCTGTCATCGTATATTATTTGAAATCAAGTGTTGTCTGAATGATCCTTACAACCTCACACAGAGATGTATCCGTAAATATTTTTTTGCTAAAAGAGAATGAAATTCTATATTACCCCATCAGTCGTGCCCAAATGAATAAATTCATGAGCTCCATATTTTCAAACTATTTCAAAGTTTTAGAATATATTCAAGAATTATGACTTCTGAGTAAGTGCAAGACTGTTGTATTGGAAACATATTTTTCTTCAAAGCGACTTTTCCTTCAAAATATTTGTACAAATCAATGATGATCTGGCAAAATAATCAATCAACAATCAAGATATTTTGCAGTCATGACAACAATTTCTGTGGCACAATACTGTTGGATTAATACACGTCAAATTCCAATCGAATTCCACTGATAAACGCCTTTTGGTGTTAATAACATAAAAAACTGCATAATTATATTATTCTTAATTATTTTTATTCAAAACACTTATAATGCTGCACATTCCCTAAACATTGCTAAAGTTCTGCCTGACAAAGCCTAATAAGCAATGCAACTAAATAATTATTTCAACCAAAAGAGTCAATACAACTCCTCACATTGAAAAAAGCACACACAATCATCTGTTCCACTTATATAAATTCTCTCTCTGCAAAGACAGAAATAGAAGTAACAAACTTGTTTGATTTAACTGTACGCTAATATCCTTTATTGTCCAAACAATTTCAAGCCATAACATTGTCGCATTAATTCCCAGGAGGTTTTAAGAAGATTGTTGTGTGTTTGCATTTGGGATCAAATAGAAAATTACGTGATTAACGTAAAAACATTTATTGAGGAACGTAAAAGAAAAAAATTCTACAAACAAAACTCTGTAGAGAAAAACACAATGATGTGTTTAACAACCGTAAATCAAAACATGACAAATTAAGTACCATTATAATGAAAATAACACCACAAACAACAACCGAAACATGTATCAGCCAGCAATTGAAATTGCAACAACTGTATTTAAAACTATGTTAACAATTTTTCTACTTTTTTTGATTATACAGCAATAAATTTTCACACAAAAACACAAAACCATTAACATAAGCTTTTTTACAAGTAATTCAAAAATTCATTTGAAAATTAACACTTGGTTAATTGACACTGACTTTAAGCCACGACAAGCTGTTAAAGCTCAAAAACCTTCAACGCCTACAAACTGATTTTTTTTTATAATTTTTTTGCTGCTTTTGACAACATTACAAAACCATTAAACAACCATAAATAGTTATGGAGTCCTCTCTCTCTTTTGCTTCTCCTACCCTTTTCAAGTTTTTAACTCCTTTTCTGAAATACTGTTTGTTTGCAGCTTAAAAAAAAGCTTGCTTATAATGCCCTACAACACCATAGAGGGAACATTGAATTTGTGCTGGTGTTTGTAATGCTCATAAATATTCGTCTAACACCCACTTTAAAGTACACTGATTTAACGTTGGCCACCCGTGTATCTGGCTGGCTGATGTAAACCTAATGTAAACTGTACTCAAAGATAGGTCGCAACCTTAAAGGTATTTCTATAAAATCAGGTACATTCATTTGTATCAGCCTAAGGACGACGCCTATTGAAAATGCTTAAAAATATAGGCCTGTAACGGTCATAAGTTTTTTATTTATACAGGTATCCATACAAAATTCGCCACAAATAAATTATATATATAAGAGGAAATCACACCTAAGAATTGTGTGCTGATCGGTCAATAATTAGCCGTAGCTGCCATATAATGCCCACTTCCGAAAATCACTGTAACAAGCAAAATGTCTAAAAAATCTGATATTCAGATAAAATTGGACACAGTTAAATTCTATGCATTCACAAGTCATGGTACCAAATTTTATGACGTTCTCATACAAGTGCAAAAAATTAAGAACAATTATTATTTTTATTTGAACTGTTAATTTTAAATCTTTGATATTTCTTTTATTTCGGCTCGAGTTCATTAAATTTAATTTTCATTAAATTATTTTTACTAAAGGTATTAATTGTTACATGAAAATTATTATTAAAATAATTGATACTCTTACGCATCGAATTTGCTTTCGCATCGCAAAAGATAGTAAGTAAGCCCCCAGAGCGACTGAACTTTCTTACTAGTTTTAATTTTTTTTGTGCATTTTTAAACTTGCCCTAATCATAATAAACGTTTACATGTGGTTATGGCCCAAAAAAATTGTCTTGCTATGAACTATGGCTATGGAAGAAGTGCAAATATTTCGTTCATTATAATGGACTAATATGATCTCCAGTGATATTTGCTGTATAATATGTTCATATATGTATTAAGATATTTACTTAACTATTAAACTTTTTGAAAACCAGCTCAATCAACCAAGTTCACCTAGTGACCCATTAAGGGAATATAAAGACGAAACTTTAATATTTAACATTTTAAAATGTTTACAAAAAACATATATACGAGTATATACAGTGATAGAGCGACGTACATATTCATATTTAACAAATAAAAAAGTATAGTCGATCCAGCCCGACCATATAAAATGATACGCCCAATAACTAATGTATAATAATGTACTATGTGCAAAAACCATTTTTCAGAATCGGGCGCCATATGGAAGGGGATTTTTAGAACTGGGAAGTGTTGCGGGAGTTTGGCCGAGCACACAGTTTCACAAGATTATAAATAACAAATATAAATTTTGATGAGTTTAGTTTATTCATAATACTATTTATTGTATTTGTATGTTGAAATTCCTACATAAAGAACGTAAAGAATTCTGATGAGAGAAAGTGGTGTTTCTCGAAACATATATAAATTCAAGCAACAACCCAGGTTCGAATCCTAAGCCAAGAAAAATTTATCAATAAATTTTAATAATAATTTTCATGTAACAATTCCTACCTTCAGTAAAACTAATTTAATGAAAATTAAATTTAATGAATTCGAGCCGAAATAAAAGAAATATCAAAGATTTAAAATTAACAGTTCAAATAAAAATAATAATTGTTCTTTACATAAAATTATATTAGAAATCTACAGTAATATTTACAAATTATTTATGTTTAGAATTACTTATTAGTGTAAATCCATAATCTAAGCTATTTAACAAATCGATTTTAAACCAATTAAGTTCTTTTTCAGATTTTCGGAATTATGATAACTATGACTAATTATTGACCGATTATCATAAAATTGGACCGCATTATTTGTATATACAGTGGGTGGCCAAATTAATTAGACAAATTAGTTACACATGCAAAATTGTTTAGTTTGAAGCCGTATAACATTTTAAAATAGTGGAAATTTATCATTTTATTTGTTCTTTTAGATAAATTAAGTGTTTCTAATTCAATTAAAAATAAATTCTTTTGTTTTAAAAATACACATTTGAGGAAAAGAAATATTACAAAATTTTTTGAAAAAAAATATTAATATTTCGTAGAATCTTCTTTGACATCAATTACAGCTTGCACCCTTTTTGGCATGCTCTGAATGCATTTTTGAACATTTTCTTTTAGTTCTTCATCGTGATACCAGACTTTAATAAATTTAATCAAAATTGCATATTTCACACTTCAGAGCAGAATGACAGATAATGATCTACAACTGCACTCTAATGTCACCAATCATTGTTGACACTGCACAAAACATTTGACATTATTACCAGAATTAAAATACGAAAACATCTGGTACAAGAAATAAATTTATATACGTATTAAAAGCAGTTGAATCTTAATTAATAAGTGTAACAAATAATTTGGCCACCCACTGTAGTATATCAAACATATTTTTATTGCAGATTATTAACATACAAACACTTTTAAGAGAGTTATTATCTTTAAAGTGATTTCGGCAGTGGCCTTATATGGGAACTATAGTCAATTATGAACCGATTTGCACAAAATATATATGTGATTAGGCTATATGTACAACTTATTTTTCTCTAAACCGATAAAGCTTTATTTCAGGAGCCAATCAGCCAACCAAGAATAGGATTCTGTGTCGATCTGTGGGTGCTATTTCTTTGCGTTACAAACATCAGCACAGATTCAATATACCCTTGCCACTAAGGTAGTATTGGGTACCATAAAAATTTGCAAAGTAAAGAAAAAAAATTATGTAAAAACCTTTTTAATGCCATAATACACACACTCATACTCACAGAAGCACAACTACTGAGAGACAACAAATAGACTTGTCGAGAAGAAAGAACAGCAGCAAGCAGCAAAAAGTGCCAGCTTAAAAAAAAAGACTCAGAAACACTGCATACAAATCATAAAATTTTAATGTGGTAAATTAAGACATTTACAAACTAATAAATAAGTCAAAGTAATAATAAAAAAAAACTCTCAAACTGCTGCATCAACAACTCCAACAACATTGGCCAAGTACTGCTTGCTCAGTGATATTTATCAGTAGCACACCACAGCAACTATTAAAATGTGAATTTTATGAATCAAAGTTTGTTTATTTTGTTGTTTTTCTTTTTTTTTATTTGAATTTTTTGTTAGTGAAATTTGTTTCTCTTTGAATATTTGCAAAAAATAATACACTCAAGAAAAAATTATTTATATGAATTTTGTGCAACATGATGCCGTTTTTTCCAAAGAAATAGTCAACCATGGTACTTTTCTCACTGTCTGTCGGCATTGTCAAATTACAACATTATATAATCTGTTTTGTCAGAGTACAAATAAAAATCGAATTAGATTTGTGCGTTTTTTATTGCTTTTCTTACTGCTCCAAAATATTGACGAAATGACAAACATTAAGCTTACGTTTAAAAGAAACTATTGCGACAAAGTGAACGATTCCAGAGCTGATGATAAACTATAGATGTTTTAAAGACATTTTTTCTATGTTTGTCAGTATTTCAGTTGGTTTGCTATTAATTGTCTCTTTCGGTAGAAACAACACTTATGATACTCCTTGATGGTGTATACGCTTGAGAGAGCTTTTAACAACATATTGCCAAAGAAGGTGACACAGAGAGCCCTGGTACAAGGAGACTAGAAATCTTGCCTAATTTGAGTATGGAGTGGACACGAATATACATTATAGAAGCCGTTACGGGCACTGGACTCAAATACATACTGCGCATTCCGTAAAAGGGCTTCCATAGAATCTGTAACGATGACGAAAAAGAGGAAACAATTGAACATCTTTTCTATTTTTGACCGGCATTTGATTGATCAACTGTTTTGATTGTCACAATCTGTCGCTGTATAAATGAATTAGGCACGATGTATACCCTCATTCGAACAACAAGATGACTAGAGATCTACAGTGGCTAAGAAACATAGAACGAATAGTGCGAAATACATAAGATATCACAGTGGAGCCTATGGGAACTTAGCTTCAGGTGGCAGTTAAAAAATTTTAAGAAAATATGCACCAAGAACCCAAAGTTTTAAACAAAATTATTGAACTTGCCACTTATACAAAAAAAGATGATGTATTGAAAATTACGAAATTGACAAAGATGGACGACTCACAGATGAATACGTGAAAAGAAAACTTTCTGAGACATGAAAAATCTACTTAAATCATAACAATAAATCTGAACATTTTAAATTAAAAAAAAAACAATGTACAGGGAATTTCCAAAAAATATTCTCCGAAATTCCCAAAAACTCCTACCAGCAGCTTTTTATCAAAATTTTTTTTAACCCCACAAAATTCGACCTGAAGCAAATATTTTCCAAATTATTCCTTTCAAGAAATTATAATATCTCAATGATTTTTTTACGGAGATTTTTTGCGATTTAGAATTTTTTTCAAACATTTTCGTTGAGTGTTTGTTTCTTGAACAGCAAAACAACTCACAAACATCATTATGTGAGAGGCATGAATTAAGAGATACTTGATTAAAGATAAACTAAAATTTTAGAATTTGCCACTAAACTTTAAATAAGTTTATAATACTTAAACAAAATACAAGAAAAAAAAACTAGGTGTTTACTATTAAGGCATGGAATCTGGTTTAAGCGACCTACAGTTAGACGGTGGGTCGGTCTAACTATCTACGAGTATGCTTAGCATGATTTAAAGTCTTAACATTGTTGTTAACAAATTATTACAATAAAGTTGGTACAAAGGAGAAAAAACAAAAATAAATATAAATATGTATATGAATGTGCAACAGAATAATGAACAACACAATATATAAAGAACTTTGGTGTACTTGGTAGGTGCTAAATGGCAACGGGGCGTTGCATTAAACACCGTCATTCATTACTCATGTCTTAAGCCACAGCTCAAACTTGCAAATAAATATTGTTGGAAAAATCACAACAAAAAAAATTCCAAAAATAAAAATTCTAGTGGAAAAACTACAACTAAATATATGTAGGTAAAGTTTTTGAAATACGTGCGTCTATGTTTAAGCAGACAAACCAAGACAAACAAAATGTTGTAGGAGCCCGCTTCCTCCTCCTCCTCCTCCTTTTCGCCATTTACAGTTCAGCTAAAGAGTGGGTCGATATTTGTTTGTAAATTTCTAAGCTAAACTTATGACTGACTGACAGACTTACTCACTAACTGACTAAATGTGTACATGAATGAGAAACTGCACAACAACTAAACGGTTTTATTTATTTTCAAAGAATTTCTTGGATTTGTTTTCTTGTTTGTTTTTTCTATCTTAGTCGTTTATTGTAAATTTCCAGAAAAGCGAAACAAAAGTAGAAAAATTGTAGGAAAATCTATTTTAGTATAATGGAATTTTGTTCATTTCTTAAAAGCAAAGCATTCAATTCAGTTTTATCATTAGACACTCTTAGTTCTTTAGGTGCAATATGTTTTAATTGTCTATTTGTCACTTGTAGTTTTTTTTCTTCTAATTATGAAATGCATATATGCATGGTGTCACCATACAAAGTGAGTGCAGTAGAACAGCTGACTGACTTTGTTTACAATTTATTTATGTCAAAAGTAATACTCTTTCAAGTGTTTTTGACAGTAGTAACTGGCCATCTAACTTAGCTCATGTCTGATTTGACAGATAATAAGTTGTATCCTTACGCTGAACGAATATGGTTATGTATCAGAGATGTACACGAGTTGATTCACTTTTTTCCTATATGTATGAACTCACTGTTTTTGTTTTGTTTTCAATCATCAACATGTGCTAATAACATTGCTTGCAGTGTTTGCGCTCTCCTAATTGCTTGTCATTTTCTCAATCACTTTTTAAACGCCGTTAGCAATAACGAATCAAAAATTATAACTGTGCTTTGATTTGTAAGCAAAACAATCAAATGATTCATAAAAGCTCAGATTGCATAGTGCAAAATCAGTGCGTTAATTTTTGTTAAATAAGTTTTCAAGATGAACTCCGAAATAATAAAAAATATTGAAAACGGTGTTTTTCGTATTGTTAAAAATAAACAAAGCAGAAGTAAAATTTGGGATATTACAATAATTTATAAAAACAACAAATACATACATATATTTATCTTTAAATAATAAAATATTGAACATGAAGTATTACATTATTTCTTTTGCTAACCTCTGAAAAATGGCTGAAATTTGTACTTATTTTTTCTATCATTATCATTATTACTATCCCTATAATAATACATATGTTTAAGCACTATCAAATAAAATTAAAAAGAATATGCGATAAATATAGTAAAGTGTATATTTACTCAAAAAGCTCTGCGTATATTCATAACACTCATACTGATTCAATGCTTTTGTGAATGGTAAGAGCTTACAGAAGAAGCAAGCAATTATATGCATTTTGTAACAAACCACTTGCTGTAGTGAATCATGCAATGACAGCTTTCGTTTAGTTATGTATAGTTCTAACTCAGTCTTCACTTTTACAAAATAATAAATATGTCATTTGAATGGTATTCATGCACATCTCTGTTTGTGTATACGCTTGAACAACGCTGGGAAGTATTGCGACATTACTTTGAAAATCATGGTAATGTTGCAGAATGTGTGCGAAAAAAATCATCTTTTCAGATAAAGCTCATTTTGATCCTGATTTGACACAGTTGAACTATTATTTGTGAGGTGCCGTCAAAGATAAGTGTTACGCCGACAAGCCAGAGACAATTGACGCTTTAAAGGACAATATTCGTGAAGCCATTGGTGAAATACAGCTGCACACCATCGATAATGTGCTTAAAAATTGGACCGATCGTGTAGGCTACTGCATGGCTAGCCGAGGCAGCCATTTGAATTAAATTATTTTCCATTATTAACCGGAAGGATTGTACTTTCAAATAAAAAAAGAAATTTGAGAAAATATTCAGTAGTTTTTTTTATAGCATTTTCAAAAAAAAAATTATTTGGCGGATCCTTTACATTATTTTACACCAACAAAATGCCTGTTGTTTCTGTATTGTGTTGTATTTGTTGCCGACTTGCACTCACCTTTTATAGTTACACAATAAAATTAAAATTATAAGATTTCAAATAGAACAAAATTTATAAAAATTTTTGATATTTCTTTAGATAGGCTTGAGTTCATTAAATTTAATTTTTCATTAAATTATTTTTACTGAAGGTAGGAATTGTTACATGAAAATTATTATTAAAATTTATTGATAAATTTTTCTTGGCTTAGAATTCGAACCTGGGTTGTTGGTTGAATTTACATATGTTTCGAGAAACACCACATTTTCTCCTCAGAATTCTTTGTGTTCTAACCTCTGCACCACTGCGGTGCCCGCTAGCCAATAGTCAAACATCAATCCTTTAACCAGTGTTACTGATGGCAGAATGTAGTGGTTCTTGAAACATGTAAATTCAGCAACCCAGGTTCAATCCCCAACTCAGCCAAAAAATTATCAATAAATTTTAATAATAATTTTCATGTAACAATTCCTACCTTCAGTAAAAATAATTTAATGAAAATTAAATTTAATGAACTCAAGCCTAACTAAAGAAATATCAAAAATTAAAAATTAGTTGAACTAAAAATAATAATTGTTCTTAATTTATAAAAATATTATGGATATTTTAATCATAACAAGTTAGAGTGCTATATTCGGTTGAACCGAATCTTTAATACCCTTCACCTAAACATAATGAAAATTACAAAAACTAGATGCACTGTTGTTAGGACTAGAATATCGTTATTAAGTTCAGTTTATTAGTACATATTTTATATATTGTTTGAAAGAAAATTTTACGGAAAAAATTAATATATTCAGTTTTCAAATTTATTATAATTTTATGCATATATTGTTTGATGGACAAGTTCATGCATAATGTAATTTATGTTAAATAATTTAAAATTATATCCAATTTTAAGCTTTTATAATTGATGTAATTATCATTTCTGAATATTTTTAAGGAGTATGTGACCATTTTTAGATTGGTACCAGCATTTACGTATTTACGTATAAAGTGATTTTATACGTATTTAAGTGATTTTCGGAAGTGGAAAGTGTGTAGCTGCTTTAATCAAACCAGGACCAAACCGATCCAAATATCGTTTTGTAGTTTATCTTTATATGAAACTTATTTTTGCTGAATTTTGTTTCAATATTGTCATTTTAAATGCATTTACCATTTAGCCATATTTCGGGAAGAAAGTTGTATTTTTATATTAGTTTATCCTTTTATCGTAAAAAGAACTTGTTGAAAATTGCATGGCTTTTATCTACAAAAGATTTAAAGAAATTGGCAAAAAAAAAATATGTGAAAAATATAAACTTTGTCTTAGATTTTGATTCTGGTTCTATTGGACCGATGATACTGATTTTTAATACCAAACTACATAAGAGAAGCACAAATGTTTTGTTGTAAACTTTGTGAATTTGAGTTATAAATTTTGGACGTGATAGTTTTTTACATAAACAGACAGTCGGGTAGACAGATATACAGAGGGAGAGATAGACGTACATATCTCATAAGGATCAATAATAAATATATTTTGTTGGGTATCAAATGACTATTTCTCAATGTAACACACGAAATGATGAACTTATATATATCTTCATTTTCGACTTGTGGTAGTGCTATAATAATTAAATAAACGTTTTGTTATATGAATAAATATGCCAAATCGATCACTATTGTAAACATTTATGAGTGTTATTTGTGTTTTTGTACATAGTCTTGGAAAATTAATTTCAGTACAAATTGCAACTTTGTATGTTTACTATGTAAAATACGCGGCTTATTTCTACAAATGTAAACTGATAAACTTTGCCGTACCTTCACTATATTTTTAATTGAATTGTAAAGCATTGTTCACATATAATCCGGCCGATCTTCTAATATTTATGTAACAAAAAAAAAAATAATTGAAAACTTTTAAACCACATAGCTATTTATACTTAACTAGCGGACCCCGATGCACTTCGTTGCAACCAACCAAAAAAAGAAATGAAATATTCTAGATTTTTTTTTATGAAATGAATGCATTGTATTTAAAAATTATTAATGTTAATCCAAAACATTTGGATATACAATATTTTTCGTTTGCCCATTTGAATTGGAAAGCAGCGAATGTATGACCGGCTGTATCAGAATCCAAGAGTGAAAGAAAGTGATTTGCAAACATGTGCATTTCAACAGGTTCATCTGTTTGACATTTGTCAATCAAATGAATGTGTGTATGTATGAGTTTGTGTATTAGGTTGGATAGATTTTTTTCGTTAGGTCGAACCGAAATTTAAACTTTTTTTTCAAATGTTGAATTTTTTCAGGAAAAAAATCATAACTGGAGAATGGCTAGACCGATTTTGGATTTCAAAATCAACTAACCATCATCACTCCTCCCTGTACCTTCCCTAAAAATTTTATGGCAATCGGTCGAGCCGTTCTCGAGTTATGGAGTGACAATCAAAATGTACACTTCTTTTTTATATATATAGATATTAGTTTTTAAGAAATACAAATCCATTGTATCTTATACAATTGCATTAACTTTTGCACAACGCTAATATATTTTTATTGTAAAGAACAACATACAGTACCACTTTGCTTTAACTCTCCAATATTGTTGAATTGGTTAGATTGGTTGGTCGGGCCAAACCTTTACTGAAGTTTATTGATGTCTAATAAGAGGCAGTACTCGTTTTTGCAGGCATTCTTATCCAAAGTCCTAGTTAAAGAAGTGACAAAAAGGGTGTTTTCCAGGTCACAACTACAAATAACAATAGCCCGATGTGCAACTGTTAGATTAATAGTATTATATAGACCTGATTTATTCGCTACCAATTTATTGCACCTTTTAAATAAAGACAATCGGGTCAACATTTTTCTAAAAAGTAGTAACGTCTAATAAGAAATAGCAAACGTTTATGCAAACACTTTTTTATAGAAATATCTGAAGTTATAGTTAAAGAGATGAAAAATTTGTGCTCCTTAGACCTCAACTGCAAATTTCTTGCCATATTTTGGGTCGGCAGCCAATGCTTTACAGCAATAACAAGATAACAATTAATCAGTAGCTGTTTAAGGTATATTTTTATTATATAATAAGGATTTGTGTACAGAATGCCCGACTATTCTGGTTAAAAACCCATCATACACAAATATACTTTCTAGCGAATTATTCTTTACTTAACGTAGTGTTATGTTTATAAGTTCCTGGCTTCTTTTAATAAGATTTGAGGTGAAAATTCATTTACTTACATATATACCCTTCGTTTTAACCTTAGGGTAATTTTTTATAACCTTTGGGTGATTATTCATAAAAAAATATACCATTTTTTTTACCAAAAAAAATACTTTGAATTTGAGTTGACATAATACCACTTCATGAATGATACATGGATACTCAACATACCACAAAAGAAAAATTTTGGTTTTAAAATTTCATAAAAACTTATTTAAAAATCTTATTTGTCAAAAAAAAACTTCTAAAAAATCGCTTATATTATAAAACATCAACAAAAAATTGCTAATTTTACATAAAATCAACTACTGTTTGACACGTCTAAGTCATACCAATATAATTCCTTTTTTTGTATTTTAAAATTCCTAACTAAAACCAGAAATATATTCCTGTTAATTTGAATTTGATAGAGTTTTAACGCCAATATCAATTACCAGCAACAAACCATAACAACAACGATGAAAGCACCACTTTACACACAAGCTATGTGCAATAGTTCACCATCTAATTCTTAACTATGTTTTAGATTTTTATCAACTTAACGAGCGTAAATTGAATTTTTATTATTTTCGTTTAGCAAAACTAAACAGCAAGTTATATAAAATACATACAGAATTGTAATTGCAAGATGTCTGCTAGCAGACCAGTAAAGTGAAGTACTTACTGGTAGTCACACATATATATCGAAAGATATTGAAAGCAATTAATTATAGTGATGTTTTGTATGTTGTGTCCCCATATACAAGCCATATGTGGTGACCATTAAATGAGTTTGAACGCATTCCTTGGCGATTCCTTTGTTTGTTTATAGCAACTGATGGCCAACTTAAGGCTTAACTAATACTTGTTACAATCGATGAATTTTAATTAAACATTAAAACCAAAACAATGTTTTATAGAATTAGAAAAAAAAATACTAAAACTAAAACAGAACAGAACGTGCTTATTATTCCAGGAATGAAAGCAAAGTTTTAGAATTCATTTGATTGTAGGCCACGCATGAGTACCAAATGAATAAACAATGTATATACATATGTATGATCATATTCCCACGGGTTGTAGAAAAATTAATAAAGCATACAAATAAAAATTCATAAATTTCTTAATAAATTCAATAAAGACCATAATTATTAAGTAATCTTATTATTACTTCTTCTTGAAACTAAAGATTTAAGACACATACATACTTCAGGAGTCTCAAATACCAGGCTTTATAAAGAAATTCTATGCAATTCTATGTTTTCCAAACCAATACCACCACCACCACCTGTATTTTATCAAATTGTTTTTCATTTTTTATTCATCTTACCCATAATGTATGCAAAATGCACCCGCACATTGATGAATCACGTAAAATCAACTTTTCAAAACATGTCAATTGCATCAACCGACCATCGCATCCAACAAACAAACAAACAAACAACAATTGCCAATTTTGCAAATGTGATTGTTAAAATACCAAAAATGGCATGTCTCCCAATATCCCCGGAATACAAACAAAAAAAATTATAGACAACGCAAAATAAAACAATCAAAACTACAATAGAATTGTTGTGGACCATCATTGTTGAAATTGAATTAAAGAAAATAATACAAACACAAAAAAAAACATGCCAGAGACTCACATATTCATTTAGGTAATAATAATATAAAAAATAGCAATGCAAACATACTTTGTATCCTTTATTTTAAAGCAAAACAAAACTAGCCAACATCAACACATCACTTCAAATATGGAAAAATTGGGACAAAAGTGTCGAAAGTTTTGACACTTTATAAGAACGAAACCAAACAGAAAAAATCAATCACTCAATTGATATGTATGCTTTCTTACTCTTGTATATACATACATATATTATATAGATGTTTGTCCACTACTGAAATTTCTTTCATTCAATGATTTAGTTGATTTTTATTTTGTTTGTTTTTAAACTAAAAAATTTTGATAAAATTTGCATATAAACAATTTTTGATTGGCTTGTTAGAGGACAAAACAAAAAATAGTTTAAATTGAAATTTCAATTCAAAACAAATATTATTTTTATGATAAAACGAAAATGCTGAACTGATGAAACGATAAAATATAATAGTATTTAGGTCACAGTAAGGTCATTGTTTTCTTTATTAAATAAAATTATAAAAGTGTATTTTGATGATGCTTCAGAAGAGAATCTTTAATTAGAGTCTTTAATTGACTTTTAATCGAAACTAATGCAAACTAAAAATCCAATATAAATTCATTAAGCTTTTTTTAAACTTGTGCGTTGTTATAAAACATAAGTGATCGCTATAAAAGAAGCAGTCATTCTTTACGACAATGTTTCAACAAAATTCAACATATGACGAGATATAAGTATATAAAATTAACCTCAAATAGCATATTGCAACGAAGTGGGCAGATGTCGATTTAAAATAAAAATATGCAAAAATGGATAAATTTGTTGAAGGAAATGTTTTGGAAATTTTTTGTTTTGGAATTTGTTATTTTGGTCTGATGGTCACCCCTTTTAACACGTTTTCAGTTATGACATCGGATATGTATAATAAATAATGAATACAGAAACTTTTGCTTGCACTTAATAAACATTACTATTCTTTAGTATAGATTTGTCGCTGTCATTATACAAGAGTTCCAATGGATGGCTATCGAAGAAATCAGGTCAACATAATATAAACATTATGAAGTACAATTACTAAAAAACTGTTATTATTTTATAGTTTTTTTTTATTAGACCAAATCCGCAATAGGTTTTTAAGGTTAATTCTGAAACTTGGTCACTAAGAATGCAATAATCTTAAATTCATAAAGTTTTTTGCTTCTCCTGTAAAAAAGTAAAATGTACTGTTACGAACTTTTGGATTTTTGGTGACGATAGAAAGAATAAAACGAAAAGAACTGGAAACTGGAAAGACATTTTGAGCGAGAACACATTATTACCGGATTACTGTACAATAATTTTTGATTTATTTTCAATATTATTTTCATACTTGCCGAGATCGCGGAAAGTGAAAAGTGTATAGGTGAGCAAAGTTTTAGTCTTATTTGATGCCAGTAAAGTAAAAACTTTATCAGAATCCTCAAATATGACTACATTAAATAAATTTTAAGCAAAACTTTATATTTATAAATATAATATTTAGTTTACAACTGACATACGTGCATACATTTAATAATTATAATATTAGAAGTATTGTTCTGGTATTTATCATAAGTTTAGAAAATGTAAATAAAAGTTAATTATTAGCATATCTTCTTATACCATTTAAATGCCGATAATTACATTAAAACTCTACATAAACCACTCAAAAAAAAAAACTAAACATACCAAAATATTTATACACACACAGACTTAAATGAATTATTATGTGTTCCATTAACACCCTGCCATAGTTATGAGTAAATATTACAAAATTCATTACATGAAATGAAATCCCACAAAAAAATATTTAGCATAGCTAAACTTTTAATCCACAAATCCGGTTAATATTTAAACATCATGTTAAATCATTAATTTTAATAACTAATACAAGAATATCTGTATATAAAAAAATAATTGCAGCTATTTACAGGTGAAATTACTAAGATTGTCTTTGCATATAAGACTCTCACACAAACGAGTCGTCATCAAAGATTTTCCGCAAATGCACAGAGATCTGTGCACACAAAGAAAAATGCAAACAGCAGCAAAAACTTATCAATATTTTCATAATATTTTTATTTTATAAATAAAAAAAAACAGTAACTCACTTCTACCACATACATATTACCACATCCAAAGCGGTCTTCTTTGTGCTTTCAAAATACTTAAATGCTGTTTGCTTTGGCTGCCAGCAAAGATGAAGATGTTGCTGCTAAAGTTTTCCACAGCAAGAAAAGCACCAATCTGTTACAACAAGTTGTTGTTTATTTATAAATTTGTGTTGCTTCCTTTTTGAGCGCTGTGTTAAATTAAAACTGCTGTTATGTGATCCATCATAAATCTACACAAAAATATAAACTGTCGTGTAATGTAATGAAAACTGGAAATTTTTTTAGTGAAACCATAAGCAGAAAATTTACATACGCTCAAAGAAATGAAGTAAGATCACCAGTTTCTATCAGTGCGACACAAAGAATTTCTTTGCTATAGAAAATTGTTCTCTCCCTGTGAAATTTCTCTCTTGCTTTAAGAGAAATTAATTTTCTGTAGAACGTTTCTCTCTTCCTTTAAGATAGACTGAATTTCTATAGAATACTTTTCTTTTCCTTTAAAACACACTTAATATCCATAGAACAGGATTCGTGGTACAAACATGGTACAATTGTACTTTTTTGATACATTCTAGACTTAGTTGGTAACGTGATGCTACCACTATTCATTTAGTACAATTTTAAAATATTGCTACATAAAAATTGGTATTCCAGATGCAACATATAAATATATGATTTAAGTTATCATTTGTGTAATTATGCACGATGAAGAGATGATTTAAATAAATTTCATAAAAATTTTGGAAATTTATTCATATGATCTTTAAATATGCTTTTAAAATACGGTTAAGACAAAGAGAAGTTGTTGGTTGAATTACCGAACAATGCGAGGCTCTGAATTATTACTTTACATAAAATAATGTTGAGGCTAAACCAAAAAACGGAAGCTTAACTCTTTCTTTTCTCATGTGTAGATATTTTAAAAATAATAAATCTATTAATTTTAGAAATGGAATCGAAGAATGCACGAATATATATATTTTTATCAACTTTTCGCAATCGTGTTAATAAAAGAAAAGAATATTCTCATAGATTCAGAAGTAGCTGTATACTACATATTTAGACAAACAGAGGCAAATTCCGCTATGATAAATTATATAATAATAATATGTTTAAACGTGTGGCACTAGGTTCTATAAACTATTATAAATAAGAATATGTATTTTCATTCGACCTTTATTATTTCAATTATTACTAATTTTTCAAGCTTAAGGTCTCTTTTTATATATAAAAACTTTTTAACATTTATTTAAAACCAATATTTCGGCACTTCCTTGAGTGCCTTCGTCAGGGTTTTTTTCCTCCTAATTTTACAAATTTTTAACAAATTATAACAAATTTAATAATAACTGACAAATTAAAAAATTTTTAATTCAAAAAACAAAGAAATATTTTCAAATGAAAATTGATCTATATGTAAATAAATTATTTTTTAACTTCCGTTTCTATTTTTATAAATTAAGTGTCTATAATTTTGTGCTACATTTTCCGTGTCTGACTTAAAATTAATTCTCGAAATTGTCGGAACCTTTATAATTTGTAACATTTCTTACATAAATCTATTTTCTGTGTTTAAAACCGTTGTATTTTCAAAATCTGGATAATGGTTAAGATTAGAAAAATCAAATATATATGATAACAAAATATACAAAATAGCTCATAAATCTTTTAACACAGTGGGTAAACTATTTACTAAAATGAAAGATAAAATAAAGAGAATGGATATGTCAAATATTGTTTATAAAATACCATGTAAGGGAAATGATAGTGGACAGTGTAATAAGGTATATATAGGTACAACGAAGAATAAACTAAAGACTAGGATAGCAGGACATAAATCAAATCAAAGATATAGAAATATATCACAAAAAACAGCTTTATCAACTCTTTGTGCTAATCTAAACCATTATCTAGATTTTGAAAATACAACGGTTTTAAACACAGAAAATAATTATAAACGTAGATTTATGTTAGAAATGTTACAAATTATAAAGGTTCCGACAATTTCGAGAATTAATTTTAAGTCAGACACTGAAAATGTAGCACAAAATTATAGACACTTAATTTATAAAAATAGAAACGGAAATTAAAAAATAATTTATTTACATATAGATCAATTTTCATTTGAAAATATTTATTATTATATTTGTTATAATTTGTTAAAAATTTGTAAAATTAGGAGGAAAAAAACCCTGACGAAGGCACTCAAGGAAGTGCCGAAATATTGGTTTTAAATAAATGTTAAAAAGTGTTTATATATAAAAAAAAGACCTTAAGCTTGAAAAATTAGTAATAATTATTATAAATAAGATTTATTTGAATGAAGGTAAAGAATGTTTCTTTGTCTTTTGAAAAAGGGGTTTAATTATCTTTCTTTTAGATGCATTACCGCAAAATTAAGTTCTTACTGTATTTTTTCATACGCTTTATCTTGTAGCATTTTCCATTGGTGATCAGTTATGTCGCATATATAGGTAGAATATCTTTGAAGTGCTCCAATAAGTCACCTCGCTATAATAATATCCATACTGATTCTTATCGAAGTCTTTCACCGTATACTCTTGAAATAAATCCACCATTATAAAGTCTTTTTGTATTTTTAAAACAATTTAATTAACTGTTTTTTGTGTATGTATTTCCTTTTGTTGACAAATCACTACTTCTCCTCAATTTGCATTACAAAAAATTAATATCGTGATATAATTGTCAATGTTAAAAATTTGGTTCTTTGCCTTGAGTTCGATCGCCAGGTTTGACAGCACCCGACTATTTTTTTTGGGGTTATTTGAAGGAACGAGTGTACGTGAACAAGCCAGAGACAATCCTTGAACTCAAGGCAAACATTTTTGCAGAAATTCGAACGCTACAGCCACAAGTTTGGAAAGATGTTATGGAAAATGCTCTAAAAAGAGCTTATCAGTGCGAAGCTGAAAACGGTGGTCATTTAAGAGACATCATTTTTCATACTTAGTGTAAACAAATTTCTCTTTTGAATATTATATAATAAGAAAAAATAAAAAAAAAATTAATAAACGAAAAAGTTATTAAACTTTTACACCACTTGGTTTCTTTTGGCTGGCCCAACCTGTATATGGTTGGTACAAAATCCAAAAAGCTTTTTTACATCCATTTCTACATCCTTTTAAGAGAGATTAATTTAAAAAAAATCTATTCCTTTAAGAGAGACCGACTTTTTATAAAAAAAAAAATTCTTTCTTCCTATAAGAGAGACTGATTTTCTATAAAGAGACTAATGTTCTACAGAAAAATGTAACTTTCCCGTAAGAGAGAACTGTTTTCAATAGAAAATATCCCAGTAAAAAAAATTCGTGTTTTTTGAAGCACTTAAGAGAAAAAGCGCATAATCGAGCGCTTCAATAAAAGCGCTCTTTTGAAGCAGTAAATGCTTACGAATTAAATATACAAAAAATATGTTTTTTTAGTGCTGACAACGAAGAAGGTTTTAAAGCGAAAAAACAAAAATTAAATTATAGCCTACAGATTTACAACGAAATTCAATTACAAAACGAATATTGCGCTTCTCAGTTACTATGAATTTTTCTTAAGCAAAAACATTCCGAGAGAATTTGTTTTTTGATTGATGTGCACGAAGTGACGTAAAACACTTTAGGAAAGTGCTTTATTTGCATGTTTGATTAGGTTAAAAGAAACGCTTATTGTCAGCAGAAAGTAGTCCTGCAAACCGGCAACACCTTATACAATAATCATGCATCCCATCAGCAGGTTTGAAGCGATTTGAGATATGAATTCATACACAAAACCTGCTCCTCTTAGAGCACAGTTTTTACTGGGATTTCTATATACATTAAAGAGTCTTATTCTTTTTTAATAGTCTTGTTTTCTATAGAATATACAAACTCATAACATGTAAAAAAGAAATATGATTAATTCCCGAAATCTATTTCACAATTCAATATTTAATATGTTAAAATAAGTAACTACTAAGTGATGGTTTTGAGTGTAAGTGTTTATAGATTTAAAAATTTTCTGGTACTCTTGTGTTGTTATTTTGTTAACACAAATTAACAAATTTATCCATTTTGTTTTGAATAAAATAAACTGTTTATTTACATGACTACAAACACACAAGTTTATCCAATATCAATTTAGCTTATTTGTTTATGAACATTACTTAGTTGGTAACAAATATGGGGGTTACAAATAAATGTATCTTCAATAAATGTGATTATATAAGAAATGAAAAATATTTATGATATTTCTTTGCTTTAATTCTAAATTTATTTTCTTTCCGATTTTGTGCATTTTTACACCTTATCTATTTAAATTAGATTAGCGTTCTTTATGGCCGCAACAGTTCCCCAGACAAAGAAAAACAAAAGACTTAAGCAACATGCGTATGTTATGGCATTTTTGCGATCCGCTAAATATTTAATAAGTTTTATTGTCTAAGCGCTATAATAAATGTTTATTAATTAAATAATTTTCCAATAACATTGATAGATAAATAAATGAATAAAGAATTAAAAAAATTGTAAAATTTGCCGCTACTAGAAAAGCCAGCTCTGGTAACTGGCAATGAAATGCAAACGTAAACAAAAAGTTGTTGGAAAAATGCCATGATATGAGAGGAAGAAAAAACCTTTGTAACTGTCTGTCTGTCTGCCTGTTACATGTCACAAAAAGCCATGAAGTCAAACAAACACAATACTTTGATATTAAAGATATTAAACGATAATTTGGTATTCCAAACCATGATGTTGTCTAACAAAAATGATACAAACAGTGAAGGAAAGCAACATACAATATTTTCCGTTTTATTTGTGCAAACAATCGACAAACAAAAAGTACAAATCTCTGCCATAGACAATGAACCACAACAAAAAATCCTCATCTTCTTCGTCAGACAATCAATTGCATTTATTGTGAAAGAATTAAATGATAGAAAAAAATCAAACGACAATTTACCGCCAATACTGATGATGACGATGATGGTTGGGAGAAATGTTTTTGGCAAAACAAAAAAAAAAAAGCTCAAGCAACCAAAATAAAACGTTTAAAAGCTAAAGATGGTTGTCATTTGACCACAGGTGCCAGCACGTAATGGCCTGTAAACTTAAACAACAATGTAGAAAAACATTTTACCATAACAACTACGAGTACTTAACTATATTTTCCGTATTTTTTCAAGCATACATTCAAACCATATGGTTGGGTCTGGTTCACAATACGGTACTTGCTAACAATCTCACAAAGTAAAATCGCATACAATTTATTAATTATTTTCCTAAAAGCTTAAAAACATTAATTTACAGTACTTGAAACTGATTTGATTTGAAATCTCTAAAGCTCAAAATATTTTTAAAGGTTCATTTTATTATTGAGTTTAAAGAAAACACACATTTTTACATGTATCTCCCCTTGAGAATTTTGTTTGTGTTTATCATGGAGGAAAGTGTTTTTCTGGCCGTTTTTTGTTAATCTTATGTTAAACATTTATTTGATTCAAGTATTCAATCAATGGACAAGATCAAGGTTGGTCTTAATGTACAGTGGTTCAAAATAAAAAAAAATTAAGACATTTTAGAATAGAAAATTTCCTTCTGTACAAACAGAGACTAATTTTCTATAGAAAATTTCCTTCTCTACAAAGATTTTCTCTGTCAAGTAAATAAGACTATGCTACAAAAATAAAATATCTGGGTATGAAATTATTCTCATATTCTTTGATTTAATTTTGCACCACTGTCTTATTGTACGACTACAAATGCTATTGGTATAGTTTTATTTATTTATTTTGTTTTGTTTGTGCTATTCAAAAACCCTCCAGTATGTCTCGCACCAGCCAAAATCTATGTAGAGTTTCCTGAAAAGTATTTTGTATTCAGTTAACGAAAAATATAAAAATACTTGACATCAATTTTTATAAACGATAGTAAACGAGTAAGAAGAAAAACAAAAAAAGAAGGAAACCTGTAGTAAAAGTGTTTTCATTTTCCAAATATTGATCATGATATAGCACATTGTGATCATGATGTGGATGGAGATGATGTCGATGCTGTTACCGATGATCTGGTGTTGGTGTTAAACTGTTGCCTTTTTTGATGTGTTTGCAAACAAGGTGAGAAAATACTAATACATACCACTACTTTGGCATAGAAAAAAAAACTATAGTAAATATCTATCTAATTCGTACTTGTACATACGATCAATGTTATTTCAGACACAGGCAGTGTAAGTCAAGTGTGTATTTTTTTACTTTATCTTTTTGCAAAATAATAAAAATAATGTTGTATTTGGCTGTAGAAAAACACTTGGTGATCCTTAACATATTCATGTACTTATGAATTATATGAATATGTGTTGCTCTTGCAAACAGTTTTTGTATTATGATTCATGAAATTGAAAATTTATAAACACTAATGGAGGTCGTTTAATAAATTGAGTCATCTTTTTTTAACTTTAAAATATTTTGTTTACTACCTTAAATTGAAAGATGTGCATTGCCCATAGAGGGCAGCACTATAACATATTTTGTAGCATATTTGGGATAATAGAAAAAGCCTTCAATAATCTATAAGTACTGGCACAATGCAACAGTGGATATAGATGTTAACAGATATGTCAGCAACATAATCTTAATTATCCTCGTGGCAATCATAACACAGTATAACAAAAACTACAGCAGTTAGTATTATTTTAAGGATAAGCAACAAGTATAGCATGATTCATTTAGACCTATTTTTTCATTTGTATTTTTTTACAGATCACTGTGCACAATGGCTTTATTGAAAACCCATTATTTTTTCTTTGAGTTAATATACTGTCAATGTCGTAATTCACTGGATACCTATAACAATGCGTAATGCGCAAGATATTGGTAGATATTTTGAACAGAGTACCTAATTTATATAGTATAGTAGTAGTTAATATTAATAGTAGTAATTGAACAGTAGACCTTCTGAATGGACCAAAAAAAATTTAACTTTCAACTAACAGTTAAACAAATGCCAACTTTATTTTAATATATTTAGTGTAAATGTAGAGTAGTTACGACTTTTTTGTTTATACATTTAGGCCCCTTTTATATTAGGCAATTTTATTTGCGCAAGTCTTTTTTATTTATTTATTTGAGGAAAGGTCGGTTTGAAGGGGAAATAATTGCCGAGGCTTGAGTACACACTTGTTTGTACATACTTGGAAATTCTGTTGCTGCTGTCATTCTAGTCTTGGGATATTTATTTGTTCTTGACATTCTCTTTCACATCTTCTTCGGTGTGTTGCCACAGAGTATAGTCTGCGGTGTTGTCAAATTTTGTGTTAAAAAAATTTTTGTACTTATTTGTGAAAAAATTTTTATTAAATTAAAAAAATCATGTGAAATGAAACGGAACAACTAATCAATTTAGTTGAGCAAAATGAATGCATTTTTAATGTTCGTTCATTTTCATATTTAGACCGCAATAAAAAGGGCGGAAACATTTAATAAAATTTTAATTGAAATGCAAAAGACAGACAACACTATAACCTTAGAAGAAATTAAACGGAAATGGAAGAATTTACGGACGCAATATACGCAAGAAGTGCGCGCCGTAAAACAATCGAAAAAAAGTGATTCTGGAGTAGAAGATGTTTATTCACTTCCATTGTTTTCAAATCACTTTCACAATTACAATGAATACAGAAATGAAAGAAAACGTCAAAAAATTAAGAAAATTCGAGCATAAGAAAATTATACTTGCGCAACCAAGTTACTTGAATGTGTACACAAAAGCAAGTTCAAAAGAAAATAAATAAAATGAAAATTATACTTGTGCAAGTAAAATTGCCTAATATGAAAGGGGCCTTATTAACATTGTAGTTGCGGTCTTTTGAAATGTATTAATAAAATCGACGTTTTTCGGCATTTGAGGGTAAAATTTTAAAGAGAGATGTGCTTTTTTTAGTTACGGCCTCTTGGAGTTTAGGTAACGATATATGAGAGCTGAACGCAGCTAAATATGCAATCAGCATATAAAGGAGCGTATTAAATGTGCCTAAATATGCAATCAGCATATAAAGGAGCGTATTAAATGTGCCTACTAGTATTGCGACCGACTTTTTCTCCACATTTCGTTTAGCTCATGCTGGTTTCTTTGTGTAGGTTTTATAGGTTTTTAATTAAAAATCTATCAAATTCAAAATTTCCATAAAATTCAGCTTAAAAGTCACTTCTTTCTAAACAAAAAATTTAGTTTTAGATAATTAAAAAGAGAGACGAATAGTTGTAAAGATAACTAGAATTAAATATTCTTAAATTTTCATTTTTTTCAGTCTTAATTACACATCTTTCAAACCAAAACTTTAATAAATTTGTATCTAGCAAAGTTTGTAATACAAGTTGAAACTAGTTAGAGTCAAATAAACAATTAGTAGATTTTGTAAGCATTTTGTTAAAGTAAAAAATTTAATTATATTTGTATTTTCAAATTGGCAGTTTTTACCCATTTACAATTAATCACACTACTGTGATTAATACCATTTGCTAATTTTTAGAATCATATGTTGTGCTGTAAGATAAAAAATTAAATTTCTACTTTTGTTTTTTTTAGCAGGAGTTAAAAGTTTCTGTAAGTAAAAGTCTAATAAAACATGACTTTAAATAATTTCACTTTTTTCCAGCAACTGTTCCATTTTTTACACCCATAAACCTTTTACAAGCTCATTTCTACACATCATAAAAATGAAATTGTTTGCTTTCGTTCATTTAGAATGGTGTGTATTAAATACACACCAGACATAACCAATGTCAAGCAACTATAAGTATTTTCGACAAAAAAAAATGTTTAAAGATTCTAACTAACAAGTTTCATTACTTTTAATATTTGTTTTGCTATTATTATTTATGTACTGCTGTCTTCTATAAATACTTTAATATAATAATGTATTAATGTAACTAAAGAAACTGAGATAGAAATACAAGTTAATGGAGTAGGTTAGAGCATGTATGATAATAAAATTTAACAAAAAATATGGCCTATTGTTTAATAGGCATTTTGTTAAGTTTCTAAGGTAAAACAAAAATAAAAGAATCAAATAAGTTTATTTTTAAGGTGGTTTTAGACGGTATGTATTTTGCAGTGTACTTGCCAGTTGTACGATACGTATGTACATATGTACAAGCAGTTTATAATTTTTGATTTCACACGTCGGTTTTTAGTTTCATGTGACATAATCGACAATAGAAGACAACAGCTGCTTTTGTTATGAGTATTTTCGCAGGAGTTTTGTGTTCTTGTAAATATAGTTTGAAAAAAATTTATTAAAAAAGTTAAATAATTGTAACTTGCAGCATATATGCAATAATAGCTTCTAAAAAAAATATAAAAATAAAAAATTTAAGCAAGAGTTAAAGAGAAAATATAAGTTAAATAAAATTTAATATATAAAATATGTTCTTGGCGCCATAAACAATTGAAAATTTTACACTGTAAATGCAGGCTGACATTTGCAGAAGTGTTTTTTTTTTTTTTTTTTTTTTTTTTTGTTTTTACAAGACGTGTATGCATTTTGCAGTGGAAAATTTGACACTGCAAAATACATACCGTCTAAAACTACCTTTAGAAGTTTAACAAACATCTAATAAATTGTCATACTGGTTTTAGTAAAATATTAGAATGACCCTTTTAAAAGGCCTTTGACTGAAAGAAATGTGGCGTAAAGTGTTTTCTTTTAGAAATGAAAGTAAAATAGTTAGACATTTTTTAATTTAATGTATTTTTCGTCTAATAATTTGTAGCCTCAAAACTGGACTCAATATGGTTTTTGAAACTAAGATTATCTAAAATGTCATTCAATAATTTTTTTTTAATTGTTGAGATTTTTTAATTAAAATCTACGTGGGAAAATAAGATTGTGGATTTAGTTTTTGGCATTTAGAAGTAGGTTTGTCACTAATTTCATTTGATACATCCCTCTGAGGATTAGATGAGGTGATAATATGGTACATTTTCCCCCATTCAAACTATTAAATGCAGCTTACATTTAAAAAAAATCCAAACTGCATTTGCTTCCTTTTGGGGTATTTAAAAACATAAAGTTTTTTTCTTTTTTATTTTCAATTTGTAGAGGAAATATATAAAATTGCGTCTATTAGCATGATTTAGTACTAAAAACTTATAAATTCAATAATTTAGTAGCCGATTACAAAAATTTGCATTTAAAACATAAAGTTTATGTTTTAAGTCTTTTGTTTTTTATTTTCAATTTGTAGACTAAAATTACTAACTTCCGTTTATTATCATGATTGAGTATTGAAAACCTATAAATTCACTAATTTAGTAGCTGATTACAAAAAGCTACATTATTTTAGTTACTCAATCTTTAAATCATTTTTAACTCACTGACTGATCAGCTTTCAACATCTTTGTTATCATTAAAACGATATAAGTTACGTAAAAATGCATGTTTATGCATTTTTAGACAAAAAAAAAACCTATCTCTGCTAACTGCAAAATGTATTTTCATCTTTATCTACTTCCCAAGGCATAAAGCCAAGTTTGTTTTAATTAACAAAAAACCTTTTGCATCCCTCCTATAAAACTCCCATTGTTTCCTCTGAAAAGTTATAAAAAATTTAAACAAACAAATTAATGTTTTATATTTTTCTTACATATATAAATGTTTATACCCAGCATACCATTTTAGGAGCGCTCCGAAAAAGGAGTCAGAAAAGACTCCAACAAAAGAGCATTTTCGGAGCGCTCCGAAAAAAGGAGTCAGAAAAGAGTCCAACTAAAGAGCATTTTCGGGGCGAAAGAAAAATTTGCTTGTTACTGTCCTGAGTCTCAGTATGACTAAGAAATTCCTCTTAATTATGTGTGTAGCAAAGCGTTGTTGTCTTGTTACTTGTGCTTTGAACAAAAAAAACATAGCTGTACCACACAAGAATTATAAAAACAAGATTACACAGAGCCCAAGAAAAACCTCATAAAAGACTCTTTTCTGGCATTATCTAAGAGCTCTTTAAGAGCCCAAAAAAACCCTCATAAAAGACTCTTTTCTGACATTATCTAAGAGCTCTTTCTGACGGACCATTTTCGAACGTAATGACGCTCTTTTCTGAAGGTTTTCGGAGCAATTATGATTGTTTTTTGTGCTCATAAAGAGCGTTAACGCTCCGAAAAAGGTGTCAGAAAAGACTCTTTTCGGACTCATATGGCTTGCTGGGTACTTACTTCTTATTACCATAAACTAAATAATAACATATATTGGTTGTTGTTTTTTTTTTCTTACTCATACCTATAATTGCTTATTTGTTTTATATATTTGGTTCAATATCAATAGTTAATTAGGGATAAACGTAAATGCTGTTCTTGTTGAAATTAAATTAGTTTATTTTTATGACCATGCTATTAGTATTTCGTGCATTTTATGTTGCTAAACCTTTTGTTAAATATAAGCAGACGATGTAAACGTCTAATTTGCACGGAATGCTCATAAATCTATATTAATCACTTTTTGCGAAATGATTTTCTAGTTATTCAAGTATACACACATAAGTTAGTCTCTATGCACTGCAAGAAAAAATAGGAACAATTCTCATCAGCAAATTACACAAGGTACGAAAATTTGTTAAAAATGCTTTAGAAAATAACATTGTAGAAATTATAAACGCAATGCCAAGACTAAGCCTAGTTGCAACAGATACGGAGTTCTGCGTAAAGACTACCCAGGAGCTATTGACATCATCATCATCATGCCCCTTCGTTGATTGATAGCCAGTGCAGAAACATACAAAGCTGCCAAAATGCTGCCTTACGTACCATCACAGGCTGCATGCAAATAATCTCAGAACACCATCTACGTAGTTTGTCATGCTGACAAAACAGTTTCTCCTGGGATGTCATCGGAGGAATTGCCCAAGCTTTAATATCACACAGCTGGAGTCTCCCTCGGAGATTGTCAGGAAGGACGTTCGAATATACGAGGAGTACATACGAGGATACATACTGGATCCACTAGATCAAAACTCGTATGTAGCAGCATTGAACGACATTCACAGAAATGCCATCAAAATCACGGTCGCAGGATACTGCATGAATGTCGTACTTGGAGGTCGCCCACCGCCCATTGCAGAAACCGAAAAACAACTACCGCGGAAAACAAGAGTAGTTCTGGCACAACTGAGATCGGGATGGAGCAATAGGCTCAACGCCTTTTGGATCCGCATAGACCGTGCCGTCCAACCACATATTCAATTGCCCAGCCAACCATACTTCACTTCGTTCAATGGGTTTATGGACCAACCCAGTAGAGGTAGCATAATTTCTTTGTCTGAACCTTATTGCAGAACCCTCGGATTAAAACTTATTTAGTCTAGCTATTACAACAACAACAACATTATCATCCATAACATTGTGCAGTATAGAGCTATAGACATTGTGGTCAGATAGAGAGCAGCGGAGTAAGAGGTCTATAATGTCTACTTTCTGCTACTAGACCCTCTTAGAGTCTAATACAAGTTTATTATTAAGGGACTTTAGAGCGCACCAGATCTGGCACTCCACATAGAGTAATACCAGAGAGCTGCATTCTTGGTAAAACATATCGACGAAATCACCTTTAATGCCCTGAATAATGATAATCCCACAAGAATTATGGGTAACTGCGCAAGCTATGATCAACTACTCAACCAGGCAAGCGGTAGTGAAATCTGAAATACTGCAATACACTAATCGTACAGCTAAGTCACAATATTAGCAAATGGTTAGATAAGGATAAGCAAAAAATAGCAATATTATTTGAAGAATTGCCACTTGCCAACAGTTATCAGATCAGATAGTTTAAATCAGCACAAACCAGTGAAAGGAGCAACCTCGTGGCCTTCGACTTATAGAAGCCACAATGCACAGCAACATGATAGTGACCTATATGAGCTATCCAACTAAGTTCTGGATAGAAAAACATACTACATTCTATTGGTTACCGTGGCGTCGCACATTTTCAACTGAACCCTACTGACCAGCCCTACTTCACTTCATCCAATGTATTTATGCACTAATCTAACCAGCTATTTCAATCAAGTTAATCACTTTATGGCCCGTTTTCTCAATGTGCCGACAAACTGTCTGTTACTAAATGTCGACATAAATTTATTAGACTGATAATATGTCCGTTAACAATTTTGGATTTCTCAATATACCGACAGAAACATTATTTTCATTTGGCAATACCTCTCAAAATTTATGTGGAAATTGGGAACTCTGTCTTCAAGTGACAAGTTGTAAACATAAATCAGCTGTTTTCCAAATGTGAAAAAGTAAAATCAAAAAAAAAAAATTATTTTAAAAAACAAATAATATCCATGTCTGCCAGGCAGTTAGGTCTGACTTGATAAACTCTTTCAGCATTCACTTGGAATTCATGTTCTTCGAGTTCATCCTCCATCTAATTAATGTTTATTCCTCTATTAAAAATTTTTTCTAAAATCTATTTAAAAATATGAACAGCAGTCAGCTGATTGAATTTGTCTGTACAACAAATAAATAATCGACAGATGAGGGCTGGTTAGTTTTGCGACAGAATAGAAGCAAATGAGACATTGAGAAAACCAAATTTCTTTAATCGGCAGTTTTTCGTTGGGAAAAAAGATAATCGCCTAATGAGAAAACAGCCCTAAATCTTTTAATTAGTCATGCGGCCAAGATAAATAAGACATATTTCATTTACAATAAATATTTAGGAAATTCCATTAATATATTAAAAATAAAATTATTTAATAATTTTCAAACCCGTAAAGCCTTTAACCAGTGCAATTCAATAATAAAAGTCCCACCAAACATTGTCAAGTTGCGTCATTTTCTTCAAAGATGCTCGGTACGACATAACAATACAATGAGAAACTCAAATCAAAAAAATTATAGCATCCTTTAAACACAGTCACATCATACATAATAGAGTCTTTCATTAATTAGCTAAATATTATGAAGGATAATTTGCAGGTTTCTTTACTTGAATAGTTTATTAATTTGTAAACAAACAATTATACAATCTTGAAAAAAAGTTTCCTTCCTGTGTATCTAAAAAACTATTAAATATACACAATTTAATCCCCCTACACTTATCATATAAGTCATTAAATTGATGTCTAAAAATGTTAGTTACTTCTAGATTTCAATGCGTTTTAATGGGTTCATCTACAGTTTTGTATGTACCTAATGTACTAACTTTATGTACGGATGTCTGTTGGAACCGATGAATTCTTCATGGAGCATGTTCAATAAATATTAACAATATTTACCTTTCAATACTCGTAATAAAAACGAAAACTAAAGTACACGTTGCTCTATTTATTAGTTTTTCTGTTTATGTTTCTAGTTTGTTTTATCCTCAACATTCTTTTGTGTAACTTGTAGAGTAATTTAAAAGAGAATACATGTGTGTACAGATCACCTGGAATAGCTAATGACAAGGCCGTAGCTGGCGTTCAGTTGAGGAAAAAATGAAGTTTCAGTGAATTCGAATGCGACTTTAAATGCAGCTATATGGAACATTTATTTAAAAAGTGTTTTAAACAATATTGAAATTAACACTCACAGCATAGTTTAAATTGAATTAATTGTATTGATTTCAAATAAAATAATTTGAATTCAATTTAAATAGGAATCATAAATTAGATTTGCAACGGTAGGCACAGGAAAAGTTCTAGCAGTGATACATTTTTGAGTTTTTAGTTTCTATACAGTTTTAGTTTCAAAAATATTATTGTTTTTATCGCAGCTTGATATATTATTAAAAGTATTTAGTTTTTATATAATAATTTTTACCATTTCCAACTGACTAACTTCTGGTCTACTTCCTACTGTAGCTACCAAACGTCATAAAATATTTAAATGTGTAAAAGCTCTCCAGGACTACGAGTATAGTTCATATTGTACTTGTTGATTTTTTCCCCCAGTTGTTGAACTTGTATGCATGTTTGTTGCTGTTCCTTGAATTGTTAACAGCAAATGTTACGCTGTCATGTTGTTTTCATATAAAAATTTATCTAAATACATGCAGTTTTATTTTATTTTCCTTTTTTTTTCTTCTTTCTTTATTAGTAAAATGTTTAAAATTTAATAGTCTGTTGGGATTGTTGGGTTGTTGTTACAGCTTTCAAATAAATGGTTTGTAGTTAAAATTAATAAAACAAAAAAATGTTGAAGAATAGTTCAATTTTATTTTCAGTAGACCTTTAAGAATGTGTATTGCGTGTTGTTTATACATCACATTTAGTATTTAGTTACTTGGAAGAGAAACTTATAGGAACTTAAAAGAGTGCTATAATGGGATGTGCCCAATCTTATGAATACCTTTCATATTAGTGAAAACTCACCTGATATTGTTATATTTGTTAAATGTTTATTTGATCTGTGGCTCTTTTCGCAGTTTCTATCGTTCTTGTGAAAATATCGGGTGCTACGTTCATAAACTTTTGTCCGATGTGCTGTTTTAAAGCTTATCGATGCTATAGCTTGTTTACATTACCAAAACTGATGGTTTCTTTACCATTGACAGGTAAAAAGTTCATAAAATGTTCAAATTAAAAACACAAATCAGAATAAGGTTTGTTCCTTATACCGGCCATTGACATAGTCCCATGAGAAAACACAAAATAAAGAGGCAAAAAGTTCTTGTCTCCAACTGCAAACTTCCAAAATTAAGTATTAAATGAGCAGAATACGATTTTTTTTTTCTGAGAGTCTAAATTTGTATTGAGTGACCTGTTGGTTAATAAAAACTCATTGATCATGGTTCATTATTACTCACCAACTGTAAGCGAGATAACAAAAGTAATGTTTAAAAGAAAAAAAAAAAAAACACAAACAAACCTGATTTCATATTGAAACACACCATATAAAAATCATAACAAACATTAGGTTATTTTTCTAGTTCCAATATAGTTGTGACACGGTAGACATAGATCGCCCAGACCAGCCATAATAGTTTGCAGATCAACTGAAGGTATTACTCCATAAAAATTGTTGGCATACCTTTTCTACTTTGCTACATTTTGGCTTCTTCTGGAATAGTTACGATTCGAGTATTACTTTAGGTATTTCACTTAACTTGTTATTTGTTTTAAAGTGTTTCCTAGTAAACATAAAACATGAGCATATTTCCGGGTTTATATTGAATACTACCTCTCTAGAGCAGTTATTTGATATGTCTGAAACCTTCATTGCATAAAATCCTTCATATACTGTGTATAGTAAGTTCCCATAGCAGGGGCGATAAAATACTCTACATCTTATTTTTCTGTAAATTTTCTTGTAATTTATCCATTTGTTTTCCAACACTTATGTTATTATTCAGGACGAATTGCCCTCAGAAATCCATTAAAATATTTTCCAAAATTTAATAAATTTTTGATTTAAATAATAAATTTAGTTCAGTATTCGCCAAATTACACAAGTTTATTTCTTAAGTCTTTCGTTTTCTCATATGAATTTCTCCCAATAAAATTAAACTAATAAAAAACAAAATATTAAATAAATGTAAAGCCAACAATAATACTTATACAAATTATTATTATTATTGTATTTTGTTGCAAGTATGACCCTTATTTTCACATTATTGAAACAAATTGTTCAGCATACAATAAACAACACAATCCACACAAATGTTGCACATACAACAAATAAACAGCCCAACAGAAAACCTATCAATTGCATTTAAAAGAAAGTAAATTGGTATGCATATTTCCCGCACATTAAATTAAACCCAAACAAAAGAAAACGATAAACAAAACTGTAACTGAAATAGAATACAACTGTAATTATAGTTTAGGTCACACATAAAATGCTCCACAAAAATTAACCAACAAACACACATCCAACGACTGGGACAGAAACTGTTGAAATGAGTATAAATGAAAGTGAAGATTGATCATTTAAAAATACCAACAAATAACAACAAAATAACCGCTAACAACAAGGGAAACAAAACAAAACTGTTTATAATGAATTGAAATGAAATGAAAAAAAGCCAACCCATGTTATATATAAGCGGTAACTACAATAATATTTTTTTAACAAAATTTCATGGAAAACGGCAGTTAAAAGGTTTTTCTATGTTTACAAGAAGATTACTAGAAAAACTAGTTTACAATAATACAATAATACTATGTACATATATAATGAAATTAAAATAAAAGTTTAAAAACCGTTTAATATGGTTATGTATATTAGTGTCTGTCTGTTCATGATTATTATAAAGCGTATAGAAAAAAGTCTTGTGTCATTGATGTACCAGAACAAGCTAACATTTGTTTTGGACAGACACAGCAGCGGGCTTAAACAAAGTTCAAATAGCGAAAACATACTCACACGCCCCTTGCAAACACAAAAACGCTAGATATATTGTAGACAAATATTTTAAGCACAGTGGGTTTTACACATTTGTGTAGATTTTTTGATTAACTATTGTTTGCATTCAATCTGTTTCCAACTTTTTTAATCACTAAAATAAACTGAAATCCTTCTTAATAGACACTGAGATCAATGTGTTCAATCGCCGTTTGTATATATAGTTTTGTAACTGTTAAATTTTTTTTTTTTTTGAAACAAAAATTTATGTTGCAGTTATCTAGTGCATGGACTAAATAGCTTTGAAGAATGTCATTTAATTGTCAAAAACTTTATAGTTGATCCCAATAATAATAACAACAGCATAGGAAGCAACTTTAAAAACTTGTGAAGTTTTCTGTAATCAGAGCCATAATTCCAAATAGCAATTAGAACATGCCACCTGCGATTTTCCTGTATAGACCAAACAACCCAAAATTAAGTTATCTCTCAAAAAAAAAAACCAAGTTTCTGAAAACTTAGATCCTGCTCAATAATTTTAATATTACGAGTATTAAAACTCTGGAAGAATATTTGCATGTTTTATATAAGTATTGAATGCAGTAATTGTAACAAAGTATCGAAAAACAAACTTTCCTTTTCCCTTTAATGTAATCTTTTAAATTAAATCTTTCAACATTATTGCAATAACTACATGCCCATTAACTTCCACCACCACTGTACTACTACCTAAAATCAATGTTTACCAAACAACCATTAAAATCATGCAAGTATTATATGCAACCAAGTAACCATGGTCAAGACAATTGAATCTTCTTTTGTTTCTTCTATATTTTTTTTCAATACATGCATGTGAAATTAAAAAAGATAATTTTAAATGACTCTCACTTTTTTTCAATGGTTTTTCACATCAAAAGAAAAAAATCTCGTCGTTTAAATGGGGATAATTTGAAAAATCCAGAGAAAACACCAACAACCAAATACATTACTACATAAAAAAACAAGTAAGAAAGCATAGTCGGTCAAGCCCGATAATATAATACCCTACACCCAGTATATGTATAAAACAGTTTTTCAGAAATAGGCGCTATATGGAAGATATAACCTATTGTGGACCGATCATCCAAAAATTTAATGCGATGACTTCCGTGAATATAAATATTATGTATGTTATACTTTATTTCGCTATAAATACTTTTAAAAGATTTATGGAGGTTAAAGTGAATTACGAAGAGGGTCTTATATGGGAGTTTTTACTAATAGACCGATCATCATAAAATTGTACCATATTATTTGTATATATATGAAACATATTTGTGTTCAATATTATTTGGATACCGACATTTTTAAAAGAGTTATGCTCTTTAAAGTGATTTTCGGAAGTGGGTCTTATATGGGAGCTATGATCAATTATGGGCCGATCTTCACAAAATTTATAGATGTGATTAATTAAGCTTCATTTATTACTCATTTGTAGTGAAATTTTTTTGGATACTTTGATAATTCAAACGCTTATGACCGTTAAACTCTTATTTCGAAAGAACATTTGTATGGGGGCCAGGTGAAATAATGGTCCGATTTTTACCAGTTTCAATCCCATCCATTCTTGAGCCGAAAAAATAACACATACCAAATTTGATTGAAATATCTTCAAAATTGCGACCTGGGGCCAAATTACCGCATTCGATATCGAGTAAAATTGATCGTAATTTTCTTATTTGTGATTATGGCATTCGATATCGAGCAAGAAATTTAGTACATTTTTTCATAATTTCGATATCGAAATCATTTTTCAAATTGATAGCTCATTCGATCACGAATGCGGTAATTTGGCCCCTATACTCTGCGCACAAGTGATTCTGAGTCGATCGGTATACTTTAAGGTGGGTGTTGGACCAATATTTCTGGGCGTCACAAACATATGCACAAATCCAATATACCCTCCCCACTATGGTGGTGCAGGTTATAACAAACAAATCATTTGAACTCATGTTTTCATCACTTCCACTGCGCCATTTAGTTACACACTCAGCTCACTCAATTTATAAAAATTAATGAGAATTGAGTTTCTAATGCGATTACAATTAACTAACAATATTTTCTATATGAGTTTTAAAATTTTCTATGATTCTTTTATCTTTAAATGCTTTTGAGTTGAGTGAGTGGTCAATTGTTACATTAATAATTGTAGATTTTGGGCGCGTGTGATTTGTTTTGTTTGGATATCTAAATAAAACTGTAAAATTGGTCTTCGTTTACATATAAGTTTTCTTACACTTTTCTTTGTTTGTGTTTAAATGCTGTTGAAATGTTATCAGTGGGGCGTCATAAAATCGCACTCTATGGTGGGTCTCCAGACTGTGGTTTGGTTTGTTTAATGAAATGGTTTAATTATTCATTGAGTAGAAGTACTAATATTTACAATTATCTACATATTTATTTTTATGCTTTAGTTTTTTTTTCTTCTTTTAAACTTAAAATCGTTATGAATAGGTTCATAATTCGTTGGGGAATTAAAAAGAAATTCTCATGGGTATAAAAGCAAATAACTTTCGATTTTAAATAAAATGCTTATTGTATAGTTTTTTTTTTTTTTTTTTTTTTGTATTTTAAACAAATGTGAAATGAAATTAGAACAATTTAGTCATTATGAAATGAAAATAATATGAATCTTAATATCTTTGGTGGTATATTTTCATATTTATATGCCCTAATGGCAAGAGAACTGACGCAGCACTAATAATGTGATTGTATGGGAACTCGTTGGAGTAAAGAGGCCATAACCTCCAATATAAAAGAATATTTTGTATAGCCTTACAGTTTTTACTTTTAGTTCACAAATGGGCATATAAGACCACAATATCCAATATACAATTTCGTAAGTACTTTTAGGTTAAACTCATTACGCAATAAGAGCTTCTGGGATTTACTTCTTGGCTGCGGCATAAGTCGCATATCTTGACATAGTGATCTAATGTTTAATAAACACCAATCCGAACCACGTTTGGCGGTTTTATCTTACATATCCGTTAGAAATACTAAGAATGATTCCTATGTCAAGCCTTCAATTGGCCCAATAACCAAACATTTAATCCAAAAATTCTGCTTTCGGTTTCATTTTTTGAATGTTTGGATCCAACAGTTAACCATACTTAATCAGTGATTACTGATCAACATGATGGGTTAGATCATCAAAACATCAAAAGTCCAGTGCAATGTAAAAAACAATAGCCAGCTTGTAAATATCCTGATATAAGGATAATATTGAGAACTATCTCTCGTAAGGAATAGCGCCCATGGTATATGTTGAACAGATTCATTTGGCTCCAGTGATTAATTAATGACAATAGAAAATATTCAGTTCTTGTTCTTCTAAAATTATTATATGTTTATTTCGGTAGTCTGCAGTGATGTAAAATAACCAAGGAATTGTTCTACTTGTATTGGCCTAGTCTAAAAGTCGAAGCAAAGTTTGGTTGACTGGATAGTTGAATCGGTAGCCGGACCATGGAGATCCGGATTACGATGTTCATAGAATAGGGACGGCACAAACTACATTCTGAAAACAGTCGTTACAAAAATTATTTTCCTATGCAGGTTCTCTACCATGTCTGTTTGTAGTTCTAACAGTATCCTTTCTACGTTTTTCCACAATAACAAAGCGGCAAAGGACCAGACGGCAATGAGCCTGTATTTTCATCTATAAAACTGCGGTTCTGCCAAAACTACTCCAGTCTAATTCTACATTTCAAAACCATGTCAAGGCGGTTTAGGTCAGTTTTGATCTTTATATATATTGATCTTTACAAAATACATGTGCGTAATGGTATTTAACTTCCTCTGAGAAATCAATATTTTTAAACCCGAGCCATATTTTTTCCACCGATATTAAGGATCTTTAGAATTATGCTTGCGTATGCAATTTATCCCTTATTTTCGAGTTATACGCATTTGAAACTTAAAAGTATGTTTTTAAATCTATTTTTGACCTGTTTGCTTTGCAGTTTTTGGTAACACAATTTTTAAATTTTTGCTCATAAAGGCCATATTTTTATCGGAGCTGGCAAAATACTTCAAGGCTAACTAAGAAATACATGAAGGTTTCCAAAATAACTTTTCGCTTTGTAGAGCTCCTTACATAAGCTACCACTCATTCCATGAAAATGGGCTGTTACCATCGATCCCCATGTTTTGTTTAATAGACAGAGACAGCACATCCAGGATGTGTTTCTAGTTCTAACACATTTAATATAGTATAACACTGTGGCGAGAAATTAATCATTTTGGTATGTAATTACTATTTAATAAAATAGATGAAAAGTACATTCAGTTTCTAAAAGATTTTTAACTATTTAAAAACAATTACGGAAAATTCAGCAAGTTACTTTTATAATTGTGTTATTTAATAACCTAATAATTTAATTAAATTCTACTTAATAGTAACTTTTTGAATATATCCTTAAAATTAATAACTATTCAATCTTCTTTAACAAGTTGTATGCGCATTTTTACATTGCTTTATTTTACAACCAATTAACTTTTTATTATTACAAAATTAATAAAAACAAACATTGAATTCTTAACTGTTTTATATTTTCTCAGAAACAATTATAACACTCCGTTATTCGTACATGGCTGGGGCACTTTTAATAATTGTGATAATTTTCCAATGAACAACACATCTCTGCTCATATGCAATCAACAAAAGTGATCGCAAATAAAGTCATTTTCCGCAAAACCCTACAAACACAAACCATTTAGCACATTTCACCATATTGGGTGCAATGCAGCAAAGTCCGTCTAAACATATGTTTGTATGTAGTACACATCAGCTCCAACCAACCAACCAACAAAATCACATCCATTTTAAGCCAGTATCCATTACAAAAATCTAATTCGTATGTGAACGTCAGTTATGTTGTTTTGTGGTGATTGTTGTTATTGCTGATATTACTATTTATATTTCTATTGCTGTTGATGTTATTCTTGCACAAGTTAAAAACAAAACATTTGTTAATTAACACATTTTTGCAACAGTTAAATGTTCATAAGCAAAAATACTTTAACCATAATTTATGGTCTCCTTCTGAGCTTTTCGCAGAGTTGCTTGCGGAAAAACAAAACAGCAAATATTTATTCATCTACAAAACTCTAAAGCTTTCGAACATACATACTCAAACGTTTGTGACAAATACGCACATTTTTTTAAGAAAATTATAAATACCAAGCAATCATACACAGAAATCATTGAGTAAGTTAGTCGATTGTATAAACTGTGGGTCAGAAGACCCACAAATAGTTATAAGTAAATGAAATGTCAAATATATTAAACAATACGTTTTTATTTACCTCACATATAGGTAAAGCATCTTGGAAGTAATAAAATACGATAATCCCTATGATCATACAGTCATAAATAAAGTCTGTAGCTTTTAGTTACAAAAATCGCAAGCCGATGATCCATATTAGCTAGTAACTTTTTCTATAAACATGTAATTTCTCTTTGTGTATTATTTTTTTTTTATCATAATACTTTTTATCTATAAATAAACAGAAATACGGACGGATTTTTTTTTTAAATATAAAATATAAAATCTAACAATATAAACAATTAATGAGCAACTAACGATAAGACAAATACGTTTGAATGTTGCTCGGAGATTGAAAAATGAAAACCACACACATGTATTCAATGTACACAACATCATTGATGGGAATCGACATTTTTGATCGCTATCAAAATAATATTAAAATAATACTCTTTCAAACTTACTGTTATACACAAGATTTTCCACAGCAAATACTGTCATACATAAGATTTTCTATAGAAAATACTGTTATACATAAGATTTTGTATTAAAAATACTGTTATACACAAGATTTTCTATAGAAAATACTGTTATACACATGATTTTGTATAAAAAATACTGTTATACACAAGATTTCCTACAGAAACTACTGTTATACACAAGATTTTCTATAGAAAATACTGTTATACACAAGACTTTCCATAGAAAATACTGTTATACACATGATTTTGTATAAAAAATACTGTTATACAGAACATTTTCTACAGAAAATACTATTATACACAAGATTTTATAGAGAAAATACTGTTATTCACAAGACTTTCCATAGAAAATACTGTTATACATAATATTTTCCTTTGAAAATAGAGTTATACACAAGATTTTGTATAAAAAAACTGTTATACACAAGATTTTCTATAGAAAATACTGTTATACACATGATTTTGTATAAAAAATACTGTAATACACAACATTTTCTACAGAAAGTACTGTTATACACAAGATTTTCCATAGAAAATAGAGTTATACACACGATTTTCTGTAGAAAATACTGTTATATATAAGATTTTGTATAAAAAATACTATTATACACAAGATTTTCTATAGAAAATATTGTTATACACAAGATTTTCCATAGCAAATACTGTTATACATAACATTTTGTATATAAAATACTGTTTTACACAAGATTTTCTATATAAAATTCTTAATCATTCTATAAGAATGTGCATATTCGTCTTCTTACAAAAAACACTAAAAAATATTAGAGCACAATATGCAACCATCTCTTCTTTGCACTTACACACTTTAAAAGGACAACAAACAAACTTTGCAAGTTGTTTTATTGTTTTATTTTGTCATTTTGTTTCAAGACTCTTAAACAAGTGACAAGTATTAATGTTTAAACTAACGACACTTGCCGATTGGGTAGAAACAATCGAACAGCATGGTACAACATCTTGAAATCAACTCATCGGTTAAAACAATTTATTACCACACATTGCAACATGCGTTTTGCAATGATTTGTTGTTATCTTTTTCATTTGGCAAACATGTGTTAAATTATACACTCGTATCGTACATACATACAGATGTATGTACACACTCGTCAAATTCACCCAATAACTGGATCAACTGGCTGTGTTGTGCCATTCATTTGCTGTTGCAGTTGTTTTGCATCTTTGGCCAAACATTTATGTTTGACTGTATGTCTTTGCAACGAATTACTCGCAGCTAAAGACTTATTCTCTATAACATAGTCTTGTTTGTTTGTTTAACTATCTATGCTGTAATATTCATGCAACTTAGAGCACCTAACGACATAATCTTTTTCTTGCCAGAAGTTATAAATAGTATATTTGAGGAACATAAAAGAAAGAAAATAAGAAAATGTAGTTAAAACTGTCGCACTTGTTAATAACTTCCATATGAATAACAAACTGCAACAAACAATATTATGAAGTGTGGGGCCTAATTAGCCAAACTGCGGCACCATTGACAATTATAAAATTATAGGATTTAAAAAAAAACAATATCAGAAAATTTAACAATAATTTCAAAAAAAGCATTAAATAATTCAGATAACACATATGTTGCCATATTTTCTGAATCGAAGATGATGTTAGTGTTTTTTAGGTTTTTAAACTTAAGGATCATTTTGGTAGCACGTGCGTTTAAGGGTAAATTTCGAATTATTCTCTGTTATTCTAAATTTCGGGATTCCATTCCTTAAGCCTTATAAAAACCTACGGAAAATGTATAGTGATTCTCCATGTTTCCCAGAGATAATGAGAAATTTAATTTTCAAAACTTTTCTTACATTTCAAAACATTTCGTTTTATAAAATTAGATCTAGTAGGACTAATACTTTTTGCTGCTTTATTTATTGTATAATTTGTATACATTTTCCCTTAAAAAAACAGAATTGTCAAATAAATATAAAACGCCAAAGTTTTCCCATAACTGATCTTCACACAGTGACACACCTCTAGCATAAATGACAGGCAAAAAAAATAGCTCAAAAGCTACTAATACCACCATTTATCTTAAACGCTCACCAACACACTACTTGAGTAGTCAATTGTGCCCACTTCAGATGCATTTTCTTTATTCACTACATGATGCTTTGCTTAGACAAGTACCTGTGTTTGTATACTGTAATTTTCATTCCACACGTATTGTCTTTTAAATATTTCAAACAAACCATCCGCAGCATCAGGAACAGTCACATGTAAGTACTAGTACAACAGTTATGATGTACTGACTCGCTATGAAGTCACACTCCTTAGTAAGTGTCTGACGATATTTGCCTTGGTTCACTTACATGTCTTTGCTTATCTTTGTCAGTGGTGGTGGTGATTACTTCGATGGTGCCACCACATCTCTACTCGTATTTGGAATAGTAGACTGAATGCATATTTATCTGCCATTAACTCGCGGTTATACCAGGCCTGTTAAAAAATAATAAAAGAAAATCTGAAATAGAAAAACCCGTCATTAACATTAGCCTTAAGATGTTTAGAGACAATGTTGTCGTACTAGTTCCAGATCAGTTAAGCAGGCTTAGTAGCTAAAGGATTGCATAATGCAGCTCAAAAACTAAAACAAAAAGAAATTGAAGGTGGAGTTTTAAATTAACAGAAACGACAGGTTATTATTACACAATAATTTAGAACACAATACATATGGCAAGTGTAGAAACTATTTATGTGTCGGTGTTTCCTGTGTGTCATTTTATTTTAGTTCTTATTTGTGTATCCTTTTTGTTTTCATTTTATTGATTTAAATGTTTAGATATACGTTTTCTTGTTGTTCTGTGGCTAATTTATGATTTCAACTCAATTTTCAATAAATTTTTTAACACCTCTTTAATGTTAAAGTGGCGTATGTTTTGTAATAAAAACACAGCGTTAAAAGGATAAATAAGTTCAATGGCATGTGCTGAAGCTTAATTAAATTGTCTGGAATGAAATTTTATTTAAGGTTTTGAATTTCCATTAATAACAAGTAAATTTATTGTACGAGTATTCGTCTTTGATGGCTCTAAATTACCCTTTTACTATAATGAGAGAAACTATAATCATCTGCATGAAATACTTAAACACATAATTCATACAAATATTTTGTGCATGTTCCCAGTAGTTTCATGATTGTCCTCGCTCTAGAGAGAAAATTTACGCCATCGAGAAGAATCCGAAAAAAAATGTCTTCTCAATTAGTCTATGACTACTGCTCATGCTTTGGCCTTCTCTGGTAGCACTAAGGATCTCAACTCTCCTTGCACTTGAGCACAATTAGACAACATCTTCTGCGTGACTCCATTGTTCTACAGAATATAAGAGTACATATTTAAAATGTGGTATTCATAACAGATGGCGTACCTTTAGTATCTTATATGTATCTTTTATGTATATCTCACTTAGTTATTGAACATTATGGTGTAAACAACAAAGTTTTCTTCTGCTTCGAAAATTCTGCCAAAAAAGCGTCATATACGTTACATCAGTTTCAATGTGAGAGAGATAGCTTATGCTGTTGAGAAGTCTTACTTTTTAAATAAAGGGCAACGATCGCCCAGGATATCAAAAAAGGTTTGTAAACCGAGCATTGGGGATCCTATATATTATGAGCTGCTAGAATCTGGCCAGATCATCACAGGTAACATGTACCGAATGGAACTGATTCGTTTCAAAGGAGCATTGACAGAAAAACGCCCAGAATATACGGCCAGATATAAAAGTGTAATATTCCACTGCAATACCTGTTACAACCTATTTAGAAAGGAGTGAAGAAGAAGTTTTTCCTCACCCGCTTTATAGTCCAGATCTTGCTTCACTTAAGGAAAGGTTCGTCCTTGGCCTAAAAATATAAGCAGTTCTTTTAGCGCAAAATCCATATGTTGCCAGAAAGATGCTTTTTGACATTTTTCTTCAAAATTGCCCAACATTTTTCAATGGGGCGTAACTCAGGGCAGTTTGGAGGATTGCATTGCTTTAGCACAATATTTATGTTTTTATTTTTAAAGCAATCCATAGTTTTATTGGAGGCGTAGTTTCGTGCCGTTTATACATTGGTAGAAATCTTTTCGGAAGGCATTCTTTTATATATAAATTTTGATCTAATGTGCCTTGAATGACCAGTGGTTTTTGAGATTTGGCCACAACTGCAAATATTTGTCCACTTTCTGACAGTAAAATATTTTCTTAACACCTGCCCTTTTTTTTATATGCGGTATAATACAGTTTACCTGAAAGTTGTTTGAAATCAGCCTTAACATATGTTTCATCATTCATTATAATGCAGTCATCAAAATGGTTCAGCATTGTCTTTACTAGTTTTTTTGCTCTTACGTTTTGTTAGTCATTTCTTTTTGGTATTTTTACAGCCATGCCTAAATACCGACGGAAGACGGAACGTTTTTTTATGCTGAGCATTAACGCTGATACTCCATCCCTAAACAAAAGCGGCAACGTTATGTCAAAACAATAAAAACAGGTTTATCAAACAAATAAATAAAACGACCCTGTTTATTGTAACAGCTGGACATTGTTGTTTTATTTCTCTTTTTTTTTTTTTTTTGTTTTCTTTTGCAGCTAACTTCACTGTGAAACGCCTTGTCAAAATTGGATTTTCCAATAGCAAAGTGTTGCCGCCGCGTTGTTTCGGTATGCTCCATACAAAATGTATCAGCATGAGAAATTTTGACATTTAAAAAACGCCTTCCGTCAGTATTTAGGGATGGCAGTTATGACAGCATACTCATCAAGCCATATGAGTCCGAAAAGAGTCTTTTCTGACACCAGAAAAGAGTCTTTTATGAGGGTTTTTTGGGTTCTTAAAGAGCTCTTAGATAATGTCAGAAATGAGTCTTTTATGAGGTTTTTGTTGTGCTCTGTGAAATCCTGTTTTTATCATTCTTGTGTGGTACAGCTATGTTTCTTTTTTTGTTCAAAGCAGAAATAACAGGACACCGCTTTGATACACGGAGCGCTCCTAGAATGGTATGCTGGGTATGATCTCAGCTTATATATTCTCTTTACGTTTTGTATTTATGTATAAGACACGTGGAATTTTTTTTTGCCAAATCTCTCAATGAGGCATTGGGACTTGAGAGCAAAAACATTTTATTCTTCCATAAATCCAGCTATACCAGACCCAGCTTTTCGATCGATAGATTTAGTCTCCTTGAATCTTATTGTAATATTTTTTGCGGTTGCTCGAGACGCACCAGCCGTCCTAGCAAGATATGCGTAGGAGGTATTGGGATTATTTATAAATATGTACAAAATGTGTTTTCTTATTTTTTCTAATTTTGATGTGGACACTGGTTAGAATAAACTAAAAACTTTTTGTTTTATATTTTTCACAGATGATAGAAGTAGAAAAGTAACGAAATCTTGAAGTTCAAGGAATTTTAGCTGGAAAATGTAAAATTTTTTCGTTTCCACATGTTCGTTTACAAATGTTTAAAAATAAATTTGAAAAAATCGCGCATTTTAAATTATATTATTTCATGATCTAGACTTTCTCAAAGATGCATCTGACTCCCACGAGAAACACCAAAGACATCCAGTGGCACAGTCTGCACAAACCTGTGTTATGAAAAGCACTTGCTTGAAAAGGTGTACTACAAGTAATATATTACATGCTTACTAACAGATTTACAAATATTGTTATCTGGTGCCTGACAAGGAATTATATTTCAACTTTTAAAATTGTGCTAATAAAGGAAATAAACGCACAATCTGCGAACTCAATCAGAAATCGAAAGAATTATGATATTTTGACAAGTAAAAATAGGAGGCTACAAATACGATTACTACACGATAAGATCAAATCTTGGAATACGAAATTGCCAAGTGCGATACAAGAAAAGCAGCTGTATGTAACACACATGGAGTAGGACACTCGACACACAGCTTGTATCTCTAATTGGTGAAAGTAGCCAAAGCTGGATTTTTCATAACCAAAGATCAAAGGGAGACCCATACTTTTTTACATGCATCACTAGTACATAAAGTATAATAATACATCTGGAGACGTAAATTTGAATTCAAAATAAATATTTGTATAAAAAGTAAGTCTGTAACCAATTAAATCTGTAAAATTATATGTATTGCTCATTTGATCACACACATAAATATTAAGTAGTAGGGGAAAACCGCATATAACGGGGAGATCAAAATTAAATCACCAACTCCATAGAGCAGTTAAAAAGTACTTACAGTCTGTTTAACTGACTGTTTGCCATTTTTTAACCAAATATTCACAGAAAATTAACATGTCTTAACTATTAGGTTTTCCTTAAAATTATACTTTCATTTTCATACAAATTTTCCAGCTATTTAAGCAATAGCTAACAAAAAGTACAACATACTAAATAAAGCAAAACAAAACGAATTCACACGCTCCATTTGGCCAATGGAGCAATTGCAAAACAAAAACAAATATACCAACATTTGAAATGATCTTTAAGCAAACATTTTTATCAAACATTGTGTCCAACTGACTCGTATAAAATAGAGATGCAAGTTGAAGCAGCACCAGCAATAACACAATAAGGAGCTTGTAGTTTAAACATTAAACATTTTGTATAAATAACTTTTATTTCTTTTTCAATTTTTTTTAATACGTTTATATTTAGACTGTAGAATACGGACACAAGCATAAATTGAAGTAGTCTCCGACTCTGACTCATTTTTTTCGTTTAAACAGAAAGATGCCAAATGCACTTTAATAAAAAGCGTACAAATACTCGTATATAAATAAACATCTTCATACATATGTGAATCTGAGTCTTTGAATAAAGTTTCTGAATTTTTTATGACTTTTAGCCTGTGAATGAATATGAATGTTGTATAATACAATTTTTTTTTAGTTTTCTCTAAAAATTTCAGTTTTATTTACCATTATTGTTGTTGTTAAATTTTTAAAACAACAAAAAAATTTAACTGTCAGTTTTTCAGATTTAGAAAATGAGAAACAACATCGAGTCAATTGAATATAAAATGAAAATATAATAAACTTGGATGCCATAAGGTGGCCAGGTAACATATACATAGACTATGCAATTACACAAGTACCCTACTTTGTGTACTGCATGGTAAGAGTGTCTTGCATTTTATACTTAGTATTTTTATTTTAATAATAAAATGTTGTTTGAGATATCTATGTATGTTAGTTATTGGTAAATTTTCAACTTTTTCACACATTTGTACATGTGATATGTCCTCGTTTTATGTATCATAAGACATCACTAGGAGCAAAAGTTTTATCCTAAAATTTCCATCATATTACATCCTCTATACTGTCATTGTTAAGTCGTCATCATCACGAATACTTTTCTTATTTTTCCACAGAAAAAAATTGCATTTATTATGTAGTTTTTGGCCAGGTTATCCATGATTTTAAGGAAATCTGCAACACAAACTAATAAAATTGAATGAAATGAAAGCAAACTCAAATGTTAATAAAAAAAATTTTAATAAAAAGAAAAAAATACTATGTTCACATGTGGTACAAGAAATTGTAACTCTTTTTTTTATTTCTTTAAACTTACTACAAACTATGAGTATGAATTTTAAGTTTTCTGTTTTGCCAAAAAAAAAAACAAAAACTTGATTGTGGAAATTTACGTCCCCCTACAATTTAATGTAAATGAATTGTTATTTTTTTTTTTTACTAGAAATAAAAGTTGTAGTTGTGCATTTGTAGAAATGTGTGTTTTTTTTTTGTTTATTTTTTATTGGTCAATAACATTTTGAAGGCGAATTTAGGTCAATATTAAGATACAATTTGTACAATACAAAAAGAAAAGAAACTAAATGAATTAACTTGAAGTGATGAAACTTAAAAAATGCTGAAACAACTTAAATTCTTGTGCTCGAATGCATATATATACATTCATAAATAGGGGAGAGGGGGCACCTTAGAACACTTTTTGCTTTGAAGCCACATAAAAATTTATATTTTTTGAATTATTGACTTTTTACATAATTTAACAATGTTTATTTCCATATAACTTTAACTTAGGTCTACAAATAACTTATTTTTAGTTCGATTTATATATTTTTTTTTATTTTTTTTAATGGATGAAGTCATTGTGTTCAAATGTGCCCCCCATACGGGGCAGCTTTGAGCTAGGCTGGGGCAGTTTTGAACGGCAATTTTTTCTTGTATAACATAAATAGTTATATTTTATATATATATAATAAATTCGATTTATTTTTTACGAAAAACATAAACATTAACAATTAAAAATAAAAAAATTCAGATCAAAAATAAGTTTTATATTATTAAGACGGAAAAGGCCTTGCGATTTCAGGCTAGGTTAGGTTAGCAGGCGGCCGCGTAGTACGACCCACTTAGGTCAATGTTTTAATAAAACTTGTATTAGTTTTTTAATTTATATTTATTGCAATTTACATATTGTTTCAATGCACTACCAGATAATTTTATATTCAGCTAAAATATAAATATAGGAATTTTAAGACTTTTTTCCAGTCGCATTGTGTTACCTGATTGAATAGGAAGAAGAGGTTATATAGAGAAGAGATAAAGTAAAAGAATATGCAGGGTAGTAGTACGATGTGTAGAGTGTAAGAAGGGTGAAAAGAGTGGAAGATGTGAAAGAGAAACGTGTAGACCAAAACCTTAAGAGCACAGATACCCAGATGGATAGATTAGGCTACTATCCTCCAACTTCAAAGCTGAGAATTCAGATAAGTCGTCGAAGGATGGTTGCCCCAGAAGAATGTTACGAGATCCACTCATTGCTGGGCATTGACATAAAAGATGAGAGACGATTTCAGGTGACATTACATTTTCCTTTAAAGCATCATGATCAGCATTGGATTCGTCATTTTCAGAAACTAAGAGAGAATCAACAATGTTTGGTACTTCGGTTGATAAATTAACATGTTCAAAGGTGCTTCCTTTTTCTTTGTTCAAACCTTAACTGGCTTGCCATTTCACGGAAATTTATAATAAATATTTTTTTTTTACATAAATATCAAATAACAACTTAATTTTGTTTGAAATGAATTTTGGGCTGCAATATATTTCTTTTACGAAAGAAAATGATCACTTCTTACACTCTTACAAAAAAAATAAAAAAATTTACAATGGCACTGCGAAAACTTGTTCATCCAACTACATTCGGTCGACGACTGAAAAAACTAGCAAAAGTTGTTAACGTTGCTAGAAAACAAGGTTGCCATGTGAAAAACTCAGTTAAGGATCGGAAAAAATTTTAAACTGAGATTTTATCAACATAGTTCAAAGGTGCCCCGGGTATAAACGTGCCTCCCCCCCTCCCCTACACTATGTTGCATAACTATAAACACATAAAACTTTTCTCAATTTTGTAAGTAAAAAATACGCAAAACAGTTTAATCTACATGTGAAACAAACAAAAAAAAAAAAAACAAAAAAGGTGATTTCTAAGCAACTTTCTTTTTAGTAAGACTGTTTTTGGCAGCTCAACTATTTTAGTGTGCATGCTACTGTTAAAGATATTCAGTTAATTCTATAATTTAACCATGAATTGACTTACTAACGTACAACGCTTGCAGATTATTGAATTTTATTATTAAAATTCACTGTGATAAAGATCCACTTTTTTATCGGAAAATTGTAGTCTTCAAGTATACATACCACAATTGCAAATTGCTTGTCCCAACCATTTACCAAATTTATATTTTTTTCCACCGACTCCTTTCGCAGCAATATAAAATTTTGGTTACGGTAGCTGTAATTTAAACGACTTTGAGTGGTTGGTAGTGTATGTTGAACAGAGATCGGCAATGAATCGTTTTTTTACGATTCATAACTAACCATAACATTTTAAGTATAAGTGGTTTTACATTATTGAAATTTAACTACTCTGAGTTACTCAAACTCACAACAACGTTGACTTATAAATGCAGGTGGATATACGTATGAGTACTACGCCGACTTCGAGCACATACCATTCCCAATATGTTTGATTCATAAACAACGGTATTTAGATTTACATCTTAAGAAAAATACTCACATACTCATAAAGTATTCAACTCAGTTAAGTCATTGAAAAAAATTTCAGCATATTCCGTTAGGTATTTATACAAAATAAGTAAAAAAGAAATATAAAAACATACAAGTAAGTTTATAGGAAAACATATTGAGGAAAATATAAATTTTATATAATTTTTATAAGCAGGCTGTAAAAAATTAGTGTATGCGAGTCATACTTATTTTTTTTTATCGTCTACGTACATTGAGTTAAGGAGAGTCAAAATAAACATACATGAGATTAAATCTGAATATAATGAGTACTTCAAACTTTAAATATGAATATTGGTTTGATGATATTGAGACAAGTATGAGTACGTATAAGTACGATAAATCATAAGTCATGATTCAAGTATACTCACTTTTTCAGTACTCATAACTGATATCTGATGTTAAACAAGCAATTTTTGCGAGATTACAAAAAGTAACAACAACTATTTTATAGCATAGTTCTGTATAACGAGTGTATTCTCAGGCGAACGAGTGGTACGTAAACAAATGGGTTTCTATAATACACTCGTCTGACTTACGTTAGTTAATATTTTAGGGGCAACCCTAGAAACCAAAATAAAAACAGCTGTGTTTTATTTACAAAACAAAAATAATTTATGTGAATTGAAATTGCTATGAATTTTTTAATTTTGTAATAAATTGAACGAAAAATGTTTCAACTTATCGCAATTAACAGTGAAATTGAAAGTTAAGGTAGTGGACAACAGTTTATGTTGTAGAAATATACGAAATAATATATAAAATATTGTTTTGTGATGCACACAAGCACTTATTTCTACTCGTCTATTTTTGAGAGTAGGACAATTGAAATTTCAATGTAGAAACCATAAAAAAGATAGTCTTACGTTTTTACTCAAGAGAATTGACACTAGTGTTATAGAACCCCAAAACTAATGTTTGTACTCATTTGGGCGTAAAAATTGAGTCACTCGTTATTTGGAAACATGCCATTAAAGTCTAATCAAATACACTGGTTTAAAAATAACATAGGAATCATCATGTCCCATAATGCCCAAGGAGATCTAAAAGTATACTTTCAACTACATGGTAAAATTAATTGACCAACCAAATCCCCTTGCAGGAAATTGTTTATTATTTGAATCGCTATGGAGATATTATGTAATTCATAAGTCAGTTTGTATCACAGCTGTTCATCATAATCTAAAACAATACAAAGTTGACTAATCTAGCTTAAACTCCTTCTTAAGTTTAGCTAACCAAGCACAAACAATAAAGTTTAACCAACCTCTTTTAAAACCAGCCTCGCATACGACAATTTTCACTTCTTTATATCACATTAGACATTACAAAAATAAGAAAAATACATATCACAAAACCCCGAGGTATTCAGTTTATGATGTATTGTCTTTTTTTCTATTGCCAACAATTTGAGAATGATAAACTTGTAATAAAAATTTGTAAACACTATTTATGGGATTTTAATGTTACAGAACTATTCGAAACTTTATTCCATTTATTTTTTTTTTCCTCTTCATTTCATGGCTTTTTGGTAGCTCATGTGCCAAACAACTCATGTTCTGCAACAAGACTTGAAAAAGAAAAAGCGACCGACGAAGACTTTGATCTTGAGAAGAAAAGAAACCAACCACCACCATTCAAGCTCATACAAACATACAAAAACAATTTCAAATATCAATAGAATTGTAGTAAAAACTGAAATTGAACTGTACATACGAGTACATACATAAAAACCAAAAAATAAAAAAAGACAAAAAAAAAATTTACAAAAATATTGCCAACCACACAATCGCAGTAACATTTATGAATTGACATTTTGCCAAATTTGGTTAAACTTCATAAGTTTTCTTTAACAATTTTAAGTTTATTTCGTTCATTGTGACAAAAGCGTATTATTGGCTTTTGAAGCTTAATAGGCGGTATTTTTTGGTTTCTTAAGTCTGTCTGTAGTTTGACAGACAGACGGACGTAGAGGAAATATCGCTGCATTTGCGTTTCTTTTAAGGTAATAAAATGTTCAAATACAAATATTTCATTATGTTTATTAGGAACAACAGCGAAAGTCAAACACTTTTTTTAACATTGACGAAAAATAAAAAAATTTGTTCAAATACAAATTATGATCAGCTGCTATCGCTTTTTAAAAATTCTATTTATTTTAACAAGTGATTTGATGGTGCTACAAACAGTACTAGCAGTTATTCCCTTTGTTCTTGCCTGCTACTGCTACTGGTTCAGCTTCAGCTTCCCTCTAAACCTTTAATGTTCGATAATCTGTTTATTCTACGCATGCGTCACGCATATCATAAATTTATTGATTGGTGAAATAGAAAGAAAGAACGCAGTAAGGAATACATACATTGTATTTGTTTCTTAACATTTCCATTTTATTTATGTATATACATTTAAGATGCTCATAATGATGTTGTTGATGATTGTGTTGCAACTAATACTACTGTGTGCGATTTCAGCTGCGTTTAAACTTTAAAGCGTTGAATGGCTCGTGTTTTATACAATATTATTATTGTTTTTATTGTTGTTGTTGTTGCTGCTGATTGTTTTCTGCTCGTATGTTTGTTAGTTTGTTTGTTGATCTCTGAATATTTTTATTTGCTAAAAAAGTTTTTATAACTTCTGACACAAAGTAGCAAGTTTTATGAGTATCTTAATATTTTGGCGTATCTACGTGGAGAGTATAATCGGCCAAACTATACAACCGGCAGTAATTCTTAAAAAACCCACAAACATATGAATCTATAAAGGAATTTCAAAGCGCATAGAACAGTGGTGCTGATCACAAAATGAATGGTAATACATATTAAACTTCAAAAACTAATGTAAAATTAATTTTGTAAAACATAACTCCACAATTTTCTAAGCGTTGCGTTAAATTACATTTTGCCAATCACGACATTCCAGCAAGTGATTGTTTGCGTTGTAACAGCTGATTCTTGCGTTGTTGTTAATAAAGTGTGATTCATTTCGAGGTTCCCTAGCTTTTTAAAGAAAAAAAAACACAGAAAGTGCAAATTTGGAATGGGGAATGTTTATTATCATTTGAAAGAACATTCTTTTTGAAGATAATGTTTATAAAATGTTGGCCGTTGCTACGTCGCAGATGGTCTATCTGTTGAGTGCAATTTTCGATGACTCGTTCGAGCATTTCGACTGGTAACTGGCAAATGACATGCGTGATGTTTTCCTCCAAGGCCTGAATCGAAGCGGGTTTGTTCGCATAAACCTTAGACTTTACATATCCCCACAGGAAAAAGTCTAACCGTGTGATATCACACGATTTAGGTGGCCAATCGACCGGCCCAAAACGTGAAATTATGTACTCACCGAAGTGTTCTCTCAGTAAATATATCAACATTTACAATGGCAACATTAACCATCTGTCAATCTGTCTCTGGTTGCTGGTGATTTAGAATGTATGAACATGTCAGAATATTAAATTCAACGATCCTTACTCACCTTGGTTAGACAGCTTATAGTTATTATACATTCCAGACGGACAGCGGTACGCTGTTGGTTCCAAAATTAATTAGAGTTAGAGTTCTCAATACGCCAAGTTGATAAATTTTCGCGGGATTACTTTTATACAGTGGTGGACACTTGGTTAACACTAGTGATGGCGAAAAAAAGAATAATCGATTAATGGATTATATGATTAATCGAAAAGAAAAAATAATCGATTGCAATTAATTGGAAAGATTTAATCGATAATCGATATTTTTAGGTAAAATTTAAAATTATCATAAATAAAAAAATTATTATTACTTATTAAAAAAATATTTTTGTGCAAGAGAGCACAGCTTAGGGTAGACCGATTTCATTTCTTCCCATGCGTCTATTACGTTGCGCTTTAATTCTAGTACTGGAGCATTGACAAAGAAGCTTAGTTCATCTTGAGGAAGTGTTGAGTTATTGTTCTTTCGTCTTTGTTTGTGGGCTAAAGATTTATGGTGAGCCCATAAATCAAATTCCACTTCACCAATAGAAGATGTTTCACTGTCGCTTCCAATGCTGTCATCTATATGAGCAATTTCTGCCATTTCATTTCTTAGATGTCTCATGACTGTTGATAAAGCTAAGGGATCTTCAAAATGAATTTTTGAAATCTTGAGTCTAGCAATATTGATGCTGCCAGTAGAAATGAATGTTCAATTTCTCCAAAGCGACGTTGAAACTGGTTCAAAATGTTTGCCAATGGAGATAAACATTAAATTTTCATGATTTTTTCCCGTAATTCATCTGGCAGTCACGAAAAACACTCAACCATGCGTTTGTTCCTCTTCTCTTTTTCTATTTCTTTTTGTTTCTGGATGTCTATCGATTATTTTTTGGAATAATCGGTTAACTCAATTAATCGAAAGAGAATTCACGATACAATTAAATCGTTATCTAAAGAAAAATAATCGATTATTACTAGTTTTTCCATTAATCGTGCCATCACTAGTTAGCACACTTGGTATTTGTTGCCAATTAAAGCAAATATTTTCTATTATTCGTTATTTCTTAAAACCCATTATATTCCAAACGCGTTACAATGCCAACTTAAGATCACACCACTCCACTTTTTGTTTTATCAATTTGTTGAATTTCGGTGGTATTCTACTTAAAACAAATCTGGACAGTAATCTAGCACTAAAAAAAATATGTTCTCATAAGAGAAACAAACACACTTTATTTAAATCCTAATGTTTATAGGTAATAGGATATCCTTTGTTTTTAAAACAAGCTTCACATCTCCTGATTATGCCCTCCACCATAGACATACAGCGCTCTTTTGGAATTGTGTACCAAGCATTTTGGATTTCATTAAACAAATCGTTAAAATTCTTGTGTCTTACATTTAATAGGTTCTCAATTGGATTGAGATGCGGAGATTGGCCTGGCCATTTCAACTAATTATTCGTACTTTGCGCCAAGCAACATATCACAGTGCATGAGGTATGTTTTAGGTCATTGTAATGAATAAAACGCCACCTAAGTATCCTCAGCGTGTAGAATTATTGTATTTAAAAGTATACTTCGATAAGCAATCTGATCCCTTCATGTATCGACCTTCTACATAGGACCAACATTATGCCCAGAAAACGGTATCCACACCATTACATTTTCATCGCCGTGTTTTATGGCCTTAGAAGTATCGTATACGAGTACTTAGGGTTGTGCTGCATGTTTTGCCATCAGATCCGAATATACAAACCGTCTGTATTTCTTTATTTATTAAGATACAGATAAATTCCTGAACATACTGACATACTTGGCAAATATTTGCCGAAAAAGACGTAACCACTAAATAAATTTTTTTGAACTGATTTATTTATTAAAAAAAAACTTCGTTTATTTAGGACAAGACACAACAAATATTTTTTAGTCTTATTTTATTTGGTTCTGTTTGCTCTTGCAAAACTCTTGTAAGAGTAAACAACGTCAAAAAAATTGTGCTAAAACAAGTGGTTACGCTTTGTTGAGTAAATATTTGCCATGTTTGATGATACCTTAAGACATTCAATTCATCAAACATCTCCCTAGAATGCCAGCTAAACGACTATCGTAATGTGAGCCTGAAGCCAGACTTACTGGGTAGAAGATATTGACCCAAATAATGATTGGTGAGCAACGGAGTTCAATGATTACAAAACTATTAAAGCTTTGAAAATGTACTGTAAATGGTGTTATTAAACAATACAAGTAAATCTTAGGTCGGAAAAAAAAAGAAATCAAAAATGTTATTAAAAGAAACCAAGAACTTATAAAGAAAATACTACGTTCACCGGGACCTATATTTTATATTGCAGCGAAACAAGACGATGGCGATCTAAAATAGAAATTACTAAAATTGTTTGGCAAGCAATTTGCAGTTGTGGTCTAAAGATCACTCTTCTCGTCACCACTTGACTATAGATATTTAGCTGCAATGGATTAGTAGCGAAGAAATTAGTTCGACATAATAGAACAAGTAAGAAAGTATAGTCGGTCAAGCCTGCCCATATAATAACCTAAACATAAAGCCGGACTATCAGTCAAAGGGTTGCGGGTTCGATTCCCGCCAAAGACTCTGGATGTTTTCTGCAGATAAGCCAAAAGCTTCGCAGTGTGTTTGTTAATTATTAAAAAAAAAAAAAACAGAAAACTTTTCCCAATATTCTATTGTAGGTAATTTAAGGAATAGTAAAACAGTTTAACCTTGTTTTAACAGTTTCAATTTGGTACGTCTTCACAAACACATGTTTTAGTCCTATTTCACACTCTTCAATTCTGACTCGTCAAGGCAAAAATTAAAAAAAAAAAAAAAAAAAAAAAAAAAAAAAAAATCCGTTCGGAAGTGGAATTAATTCGATTTTTTTCTTTTATAGAAAAGTAAAACGAACAATTTTTTCAGAATGAAACCTAGAAATGCTTAAAATTACAATTCCACATTGCAAATTAAAAGTGGTTTCATTCCGAAAAAAAATTTCGTTTTGCTTTTTCTATAGGCGGAATTAATTCCACTTTCGAACGGAATTAAATTCTGTGACATGGCTGATAGTAAATGTGTAAAAACAGTATTTCAGAAATGGTCGCTATATGGGAACTATGAACTATTAGGGACCGATCATCCAATAATTTAGTGGCATGGATTCTGTGCATATAAATATTTTTTTTTTTTTTTGTTAAATTTTATCTCATGATTTTCGAAGCGGGTCTTGTAATTATGAAACGACGATAATAAAATTATGTACGTGTCATAATTTCTGTATATACATATGTATGTACATATAAAACATATTTCTGTTGAATATTATTTGGATACCAATATTTTTAGAGAGTTATGCTCTTAAAATTAATTTTCGTAAATGGGCCTTATATGGAAGCTATAGTCAATTATGGATCGATCTGCACAAAATTTATAAATGTGATTTGGCTTCATGTACAACATATGTGTGGCGAAATTTGTTTGGAAACGTGCATAAATTCAACATCTATTACCGATAAAGCCCTGTTTCGGTAGGGTATTTGCATGGGGGCTAGGTGAAATAATGAACCGATTTCAAACAATTTCAATCCCAACCGTACTTGGGCCGAAAAAATATCATGTACCAAGTTTGAGCACATATCTTAAAAATTAGTACTTTGCGCACAAGCTTTACAAGGACAACCAGCTAGCCAGACGGACGGACGGACGGACGGACAGATTCAATCGGTATACTTTAAGATGGCTGTTGGACTAATATTTATGGGCGCTGAAATCAGCACAAATCCAATAGGGAATATTTGATTTGTGTAAAAAGTGCGTATCAATTACATAAATTTTACATAAATACACAAGTATTAAAACATTTATGCGAACGTATTTTATGTAAACAATGATATATAGAAAAGACTTTGCAAAAACCTTGACAATGAAAGAAAAAAGAGGGCTGATATAAGTAAATATCAGATAAACAGAAAATATAAATATAAATCGATGGGTATATTGCCTAAGAGTTAAAATTAAAAAAAAAATCTATTTGCCTAATCAAGTTTGACTTAAAAACTTTAGCGTCACAACTTTTTTGGTCACTGCGCCAACAAATTTTAAACGATAGTCGTTACCACTGTAAAATTCTGACTTTTATGATTGTCATCATTATGTTGTTATTGTTTTCACTGTTATTGTTGTTGTTGCTATTGCAGTTGCTGCTGTTTTGTTGTTATTTACAATGAATATGTTGGTGTTGTTTATATAAGGAACCGCTTTTGAAATCTCTCTTACACTCTCGAGTGGGGTTCTATTATTTATTTATGCCTTTTTCCATCATTTCTATTATTCGTTTTCTTTTTTCATTCGTTCATACATTCTTCTTTATTTGAGTTTAATGTTTAAATGCCATTTTATGTCAATATTATTGCAAATAAACATTAGACAAGCAACCAACAGCCAGCAACAGGCAAATAACAACATCACATTAACCAGCAACACAAAACAAACACAAGTAGCAGCAATATCTTTTTCTCCCTGTAAAGTTTGTTCCTTTTTAAACAAATAGTAAAGAAATATTGCATAATCATCATTTTCATAATAGTTGCGAACAAAAGGTTTAATACTGTTTCATCTATAAGCAACAACAAAAAAAATATATATAAAAAATGTATTTAATAAAAATACCAGAAGTTGCAGTCAGTTATTGCTGTTGTATGTGTCAACAATTGTTTGTTTAGGTCTCTCTGTCGGTACATATGTAAGTTGCAGCATTTGCATCATCATCTTCCAAAGAAATATTACACTCTTCTCGCACTTGCACTCGTGCAACGCAGTAGCAAGCAGAATTTGTTTATTACTGCTCGTATCTTAAAGCATTAATCGCATTGCGTGCCTTTCATAATTCCTTTTCTTTGATTTTTTTTTTTCAACTTTTTGTTCTGTAATACAATTACTTATTATGAGTATGAGTTTCAATTTAGTAATAAGTGGCAGTAATACAATCATAACTACTCTAAGTACTGACAGGCGGACGAACGGTGAGACAGATGGAAAGTTTAGTATACAGTGCTTGCATACATGTAAAATAATAATTGAAAATTTGAATGCTCTTATTATTGTGTGGCAAGAAAACAAAAGTTAAAAAATTGTGGCAGTTGAATGGCATTCGATTTAATTACGGAAGTTGCTAGCAAAACCAAAAAACTATGCATATGCAATTAATCATGATGCTATCATTAGGAGTCATAATCAAATTAATTTAAAGTTCAAAGTTTTCTTATTTAAACCATGGTGTAATTATACAAGGTGAGTGCAAATCGGCAACAAATACAACATAATACAGAAACAACAGGCATTTTCTTTGTGTAAAATAATGTACTACTGTCAAAAACACTTGAAAAAGTATTACTTTTAACATACATATGTAAATAAATTGTAAACAAAGTCGGTCAGCTGTGCTATTGCACTCACTTTGTATAGTAACACCATGATTGATACTATGAATATGACGCTTTAAGTTTCAGTTGACATAGAATAGTTTTCTATAATGTCGACATGATTTCTTCGATACCAATAAATTTAAAATCAGCTTTAATAAAGAGTGCTGACATCTAATAAGAGTCTGCAATTTTGAGTTTTGTTTAAATTTGTTCGTAAAGAATTCTTGTCCGATTTATATTAACACCATTTTCACTACGATTCGTTTGTTTAATTGAACCATTCACATGTATTATTTTTGCTATACTGATTTGTGCTGGTTTTTCCAGGATCTTGCTTAATTGAACGTTCTATTTTCTTTGTAAGTTCCCGATCTTTTTGAACAAAAATTGAACTTTCTTTTTGTTTACGATCTGTGCTTATGATTTACATGCATCGTTTCCCAACATAATTTACAGGTCTTCTTTGAATACGAATTTTTTATTGATTTTTTCTATTTCCATTGCTTAGACATCGTTTAAATGTTATATTCCGACTAAATAAAAGAACCGAATATATTAACACCAGGGATTCGTAAAAAACTTCTGTAGTGTGGCCGGATTTTTTGTAAAAAATGATTTAGGCTCCAGTATTCAAAAGTGGTCGAATTTGCATAGTAGTAAAATGTTGGTAGTTGACAGGACAAAATGCAAATAATAAACTAATACTTGAACTATCAGCTATGTAATCCTGTTTTTACAGTTTAAGCGAAATGTCCAGCCATATCCTTTAGTTTAAGAAAATCAAAGCATTTTGTTTTTTTTTTATCTAAACAAATAAGAATTATTATTTAAAAATAAGTTTCATATTTTGTAAATTTTTTAAAATAAAAGAAGTTAAGCTAAATAATTAATAAAAACTGTCACATACATTGATAGAATTTACATTAATTTTGAATTCGATCGATTTTAATACATTCTTTGAGCACATTGAAACATTATTTTGAAATACAGATGATGTCGATTCTTTAACTGAAATTTTTAATCACATTTAGGCAAAATGACTGGCCTATTTCGTTAATCATATCACGGATTTTTAGTTTTAATGCTCTTATCGATTTGATAATTTATGTATAGGTATAGACTTCATATTTAGTAATGATCAGGAAGTTCAATTAACAAATGAATTTCGTGAAATTATGACATGTGACACCGTTAAAACCAAAGTCGAATTTTAAAATGACCCAATCACTACCCATGACCAAATACAGCATTTGCAGCAATTGTCCCTGTAAAGCTTTTTGACGTATCCAGACAAATGAAACGACTTGTTCTTAAATGAATTTTTAATATTTTAACGCGTTTTTCGAAAGTAATTTATTTTATTGTAACAATTGTGAACTCTTTACCTACTGATTTATCAACAAGTACAATGTCAAAACTTTCATGTTATTCAAATATGCTCCTGTGAAAAACAAAGTTCTTGTTGAAAAACTCTTAATATGTATTTGTGCTCTAAACCGTAATTTTGACGATTTTTTCAATATTGTCGAAATTAAAAGGGATAAAAAACAATTATTTCTAAATTCTTAGTTTATACATTAAAATATTATTTATTTATTGCCTACTTTTCTCACAAGCAACACTAACACTCATTTGTTGTGCTCTAAATTATTTGGTTCTCGTCTCGGCTAATACATAAATGCCATAGTGTGTTTACTTTTTTTACTTTGTTTACTACTATGTGTTAATAAAGAGAGAAAGAAAGAGCACCGTCTTATCAATTACAGGTAAGGTAGCTAGTGATAATGCAGTTTCACACATGCAAGGTTCTTATGGTTTGGTGTTTGTTTTATCTGCCGTTAATACAGTTCTTTACACACTGGGGTTGCCGTTTTCATTTTTATTTGTGCTTACTTACGTTTTTACCTTTTTAAATTTCCTTTAAACTAAATTTCACTATCTTCTATAAATACTCTTTTACAATTAGCACGCGACATATTTTCCTGTCTAATCACTGTAATAGTACGGATAGTAGAACAATAAACCATAATGTGCATACATTAATACGCAGACAAGAACGTGACATTTATTTGCATGCTTTTTAAAAGTAAACAAAATGAAAACATTTAAAATTTTTGTTATTTTTTAAACTAAAGTAGAAGAATTATTATTTTGTCTGTTAATAATTATTTTGTCGAAATATTTTTTGGATTAGTTTTATTTAAAAACAATTAGTATGATTTAACACGCGACATATTTCAAAATTAGAGGTTTAATTAAATTAAATAAAATTAAGGACCCTTAATGCAACCACCGCGTAAAATTGTAAAAAAGCACATTGCCTACTTTCAGGATGACAAATTTTCAATGACCTTGGAAATTTTTAACTAACGGTATATGTGGTGAATTTCTAAAAACTCACCACGGTGTTCATCCTCATCACGATCGTTTATACTCACCACTATTTTTTCATCACGATTTTTTTTCACCACAAAAAACAGCAGAACAATTTTTTCTGGCGACGTCTGTCTGCCCCGTCGTACGTCAGTCTTTGTTTATTTTTTCTTTTTTTTCCCCTATTATTTAATTTTTTCCATTTTTTTTATATGTATATAAAAATTCCTCTCTCCTTTCCTTTCTTCTTCTTCTTTCCGTTCTTTCTCTTTTTTCTCACACTGGGTTGGTGTGGGTGGTGGTGGGTGCGTGTTCTTTTTGCGTCTTTTTGCTTTGTTGTTGCTAATTTGATTTAGAACCGGGTTTGTGGTATTTATGCGAACTTTATTTAACCCCCTGGCCCACGATGTCGAACGATAACGTTCGCTTAGATAAGACTTAAGACACAAACTTGATTGAAATAGATACGATAAAAAGTTTGTGTCTTAAGTCTTATCTTAGCGAACGCTTATCTTTCGTGATCTATAAACAGGCTATAAGTCTATACAGCTTCGGCCAATTGACTAATATTAAATAAGCTTTGGTCAAAGGAAAGTTCAAGCGGAGTGCTGCCAATAAATGCTTTGCAGGTTAATCGAAATGCTGTGCAGTGAAATACGGATTTTTAGAGGAGGAAATGAATTTAATAATTCTTTAAAGTTTCAAAAAAATAGTTAAATACTGTTTATTTATGAAACTTTTTTATAAAGTGTGAATTTCTAAGAGCTTTCGGATTTGGTTAAAAAAAAACACTAGCTAATGAAACACGAAATGTTTTGAAAATAAGCATTATTTTATTGTATGATTATTATATTATAAGTATTATATAACACTTTGATACAGCCTACTTTGTCCTTGAAAACGGTCCAATTAGATAGATATAGAGTTTTTGGAAAGGTCTGTATGTATATTTTTACCATTTTGGCCCATGGGAGATCTTAAAACAGTAGTTGGTGTTTTCGATGTTTTACATACATATGTAATAACAGTTAGTCAGTCACAAGTCGCGGTCAGTATAAATTCGGCCCAAAGATTTAGCATTCCTCCATGTGATAATGTTGGAACATCATGGACGGAATAAACCTATATTTAAAAAATGTATAAAAATATTAAAATTTTATGGAGGTTGCCTCACAATTTCATACTCTGGTTCTACTATACCGATTTTGCTAATTTTCAATACCAAACTTACCTATAAAATACATAAAAAGTGTTTTTCTTAAATTTCGTTAAGTTCAGTTATGCATTTTGGACGTGAGAGTGTTTTACACAGGCGGACATCGAATCAATCGAATTTCATAAGGATCAAGGATATATATACATTGTTGGGTCTAAAATGAATATTTCTCAGTGTTACACACATAATGACAAATGAAAAACAAACACTGTTATGCCCTTCAGCAAAATATTTTTTTTTGTTCGCTATATAAGGTACTTTCAATAGAGCAAACTGACCTGTTTGTTCGCAGAGTTAAACAATTTTGTTATCAAAGTCAAATCGCACTTCCGTTTTTTTTAACGTAACGCCAGGTCATTTTTTTGAGTATATGTATCTTGAAATCTTGAGGCTCGATTACATGCTTTTTTCACTGAATATAGATCTATCCAATCACTTCTCGAATGTGAGAAAAACACTTTTTTAATTCTGGTTTTTAAAGTGTTTTCTTCAACATATTGCCGTACAAAAGTAACGTAACGCCAAAATGGAAATGACCATATTTAAGGTGGAGGTCCACACCAAGCGTTCTAAGCAACTGTCAAAAAAGTAAAATCAATGTAGTTGTATGAGTTAAGTTACACACTCAAAAGCTTAGGACGCGCTGACGCTTGAAACGCGAAAAGTTCGTTTACTTTCTACTTTTGAACGCGTGCACGCGTCACAGCTGACAAATGCAAAGCAAATTTATTGCTTTCTCCCGTTTGAAAATGACAGAATTAAATTCAACATATACGCTATTCATAAGGCTTGCGGTATCACTATTCTTGAATTAATCATAATACGCATATTTTTTTTTCGCGTCTTTACTTATGTTCCGCCACTTCCCGTTTTCTCGGTTTGTAATAATCAATATAAATATAGATATTTCTAACAATCAACATAGAAGAAGAACGAAAAAATAAACAAAAAAATTCTGTCTGTCTATTAATTTCGCAACTCTATAAAAGTTTAGTAGGCAAATTCAAAGCGGAATGAGAAAAATGTCTTTCAATTTCTCAACTGTAAAAGGGGACTTAGCTAATTCAACAACTACCCCGTAAAACGAATAACACTTTTAGGATGACACATATTTCTATGACCATTAAAATTTTCGAATAACGGTATATGTGGTGAATTTCTACAAACTTAGCTAATTCAGCAACCACCCAGTAAAACTGTAAACTACAATCCATTGCCTGCTTTTAGGATGACAAATTTCAATGACCTTGAAAAATTTGGAATAACGGTATTTGTGGTGAATTTATAAAAACTCACCACTATTATTTATACTCACCACGATTTTTATACTCACCACGATTTTTTCACCACCTTTTTTTGAATTCACCACATTGCAGAAAAAAATTTTGCCGGGGTCGAACGTCCGTCGTTGGGCGACGAAATCCGTCGTCCGTCGTTCGAAATCCGTCGTTCCTCACCCCCCTTTTTCCGTTTTCCCATCTCCTCTTCCTCGTTCGTACCCATTCAGTCCACCCGTAGCCAGTCGTCGTTCGTTTTCTTCCGTCGTCGGCTGTTGCTTTTAAACAACAAACAAATTTATGCGAACTTTAAAAGAAAAAAGAATACGGGAATTTTTCAATTCTAAAAAAACTTTTAGAAAAAGTAAAACCACAGATAGATGGCGCTAAACAGAGTTGTTTTATTTAAAAATTATTGTGAATGATTTGTTGTAAAGTAAATCGAAAAATTTTAAAATTATTGTGAATGATAGCTATAGCTATCTCTTTCGACGAGAAAGATAGAAGAAAAATTTAAAAATTATTGTGAATGATTTGTTGTTCACAGACAAAAAGGTGAAGTTTGCCACAAACACACGTTCGAGGTTCCTTTACCAAATTTGTAAAATTTACGGGTTTTAACGTAAAATAATTATCAAAATTTAGTGAAAAATTATAAATCATTGATAGTAAATAAAAATTCGATTAATTAAGTCAAAATATTAAGAGTAAAAAGTGTAAATAAAATCTGTAGACAGACGTTCTCCATGGGACGAAACTTTTTTTTAACTACAAGCAGACAAGAAAGTGTTTGTGTGTGTAATTGATGAAAAGAAGACACAAAGAGAAGAACAAACAGTGATAACAGATACAACAAAATAATAATTCATTAAACAATTGAAATGCCAAGCAAGTGACTTTAATAATAAGAAAATGAAACAAAGTTTTTGAGAATTACAAAATTTTTTTATTTACAAAACTTTTTCATCGTACTTTTTTTACTACATACAAATAAAAGCAGTCAAAGAGTGAGTGAGTGAGCAAGAATCATTAATATTAGACTTATCATTAGCTATCTATCTCATTCGACGAGGAGAGAAGAAATAAGTAAATGGAAAAATTAAAGATTATTGTGAATGATTTGTTGTAGTGCCAAATACACCACCTCTTGAGTGATTGTGTGTGTTTGTTGTGATTTCTGATCTGACAATTGACTTTGACGTTTTCACCACAGTCTTATTTTAAATGGCTGCGTCGACGGCAGCGTAAAATTTTTACGTGTGAAGAAAATCCCTAAAAAATATTGCTTAAAAAATAATTTAAAATTAAGAGAAATTATACAAAAACAAACAATTATTTTCCAATAAATTAAGTGCAAGTAAAGATATCGTAAAAAGCAATAAATAAATTATATTAAATCAAAAAGTTTTCAACCATTATCATCATTGTTGTAATACTAAAGAAAAAATTTCTAATTTATTTCGTTTTATCTCACCGTACCAGTATGTGTGATTTGACGACTGTGTGTGCGTTTATAAATTTGATAAAAAGTTTTGTATTGTTTGAATGTTGATTCACCTCGCCGTTTTAATTACCTTATTGCGTCGACGTCTGATTTTGTTTTTTCTCCTACCCGTTTGAATATCAAGAAATTTTTTGCGGTATACTAAAAAATTCATAACGAAAGAAAAGTTGAAAAGAAAATACTAACATCGTTTTAAAACTTAAAAGGAAAAATGTTTTAGAAAAATTATGTAATTAATAATATTAATAAAGCGAATGTGTATGAGTGTGTTTAATTTGAATCATCCAAATGTGTCAACAAGTCTTTAAACCTTTTATTCTTCCATTTGCTGTTTATTACCACAAGGAGTTCAAAACTCTGGTCAGTTTTTCTCGTCAACAACAATAGTTTTGGGAATTAGTTAAAGTACCTGCTCTTCACAATACCAACAACAAAAAACCGCCAATGAGTCGACGACAGTCATTGGATCGACCAGGTATGTAAACAATTGTTGTTATTGAAATATATAATACATACATAATTCAAAAATTGTTTAGCGGCAAAAGTCTGCTGTGATATGTAATTTTTTTTCATATTTTGGCCAGGTATTTGTGTTTTGTCATTGAATTTTTTATTGCAGCTCCTTTTTTATTCGTCGTAGCATTTTTATTTATTATTTCCACCTTTTTTCTTCTTTCTATGTGTGTTTTTACGTATACAAATTTTACCATTTGCAGCTGCTTTGTTTATTCTTTGTTTTTGTTTCATTCTCTTTTCTGGTTTTGTTGCATTTGATTTCTCTGTGGTTGTTGTTTGCTTCCATGAAAATTCACCATTTGTTTTGAGAGAAATGTCATGTGTGTTGAGTTGGAAAATAAAAATGTAAACAAATACTTGTCAAGACAGACAAGTATGTTGTTTCATGGAATGTAAATAAAAATGTGGTGTAATTATTTAGTAATCGTTATATGAGAAAGTTTGTTGTGTTTTTTGTAAATAAAAATATATTTTTTAGTTTAGATTTTTGTTAATAAATATTTAATTTTTATTAAATTGGATTTTAAACCAGTCTACTCAATTATTATGACTAATTATGGACCGATCTGTACAAAATTTAAGGGCTTCATATACAACTTATTTAAGGCGAAATTTGTTTGGATACATACCTACATCAATTATATTTTTATGACTTGTATGAGGGCAAGTTGAAATAATTGACCGATTTTAACCAAGTTTAATACCAACCGTCCCTGGGGCAAAATAATATCACGTACAAAATTTTATCTCAATATCTTCAAAGTTGCGTTCTATACTTTGCACAAAATCTCTACGTGGACAGCCATGTATAGAGTCTCGCCACTACATATACTCGTGTAGGATATAAAAATTACAATAATTGCGAAACTTTTTTCAGTGAATTTGGAAGAACTAACTGAGCTACTTGTAATAAATGCATTATTTTAATTAAGTTGACTTAAATCAAACACATAATTAGACTTAATAAATCATTGTTCCCTTGAAATCCAGGACACATTACTCTTGTTTTTTATAGACTTGATTTTTAAACATACTTATGTAGCTACTAATATTGCGTCAAGAAAATTTAATCAGACAAAGCAAAGGAAAAGCAGTAGTACTGCAATTAAATATCCAAATCGTAGTGAAAAGCATAATGGCGTTTCTTATAAAATGGTCACGACGCAATAGTTACGACAAAGTTTCAACAAAATTTAACAAATGTCTTTTTATGAATGATTAAACATACTGTGAGCGTCAATATAAAGAAAACACTTAATATCGTTTAAAACAAAATATTTACTTTGTAGACCTTTCGCCTTTATCACAGCAGACAAAATTCTAGACATAAAATAAACGATTTTTTTCCGAAATTAGGTGAAATTTTGCTCCATTCATCTACGGTATTGTGTTTGGTATACTTGCCTATATTTTTTTTTTTTTTTTTGCAGCACAACAATTTTTCTATGTAAGTCTATCATGATTTGCCGAGTCTCAATTGATTTTTGTAAATTTTTCACTACTTAATGTGACTTAAGCGCTTAACCGTTTAACCGTTATATATTCAGACAAAGAAAAATTAAAAGAATTGCCACTACTTTTGAAATGTCAGTGGTTTTTTTGTATATGGATGATGAGACTTTCCTTTTTTTAAGAATAAATCAATTAAATTTGTGTATGCTTTTGTTTTTGTTTCTTTTTTGTGTGCTTGTAATCCTACTTAAATAACTACGTTAATAATGAGTATCAAGTTGTAATTCAAAAGTATTATATTTTTAAATAAATTAATTGTTTTATTTGAGCAAATTTGGGACAAATTAATGAAAATAAATATAAACTTTAAAGAACATTTTAATTTATTTGAAAATATAAAACATTTTATTTATTTTTATTTATAAAACATTTATTATAATAAAGAATACACAACAAATAATAAACTCTTTTATTACTCCACAAAAGCTGAATAATTATTTAGTTTGGAAAAGTACCAACTACATACATATGCATTTGTACATATGTAATCAAATAACTGCCAAACAAATAAGCACCACAACAATGACGGTTTTATCTTTTTGTGTCAAACTTTAGCTGATAAACTTTTAATCAAGAGCCCGATTTGCATTTGTTAAATATTCAAAAATTTACATTAAGACCATGACCTACAAAAACATTAATACATTTGTCTTTTCAATCAACTATATTTCGCGCAATTTAGAAAACAAAAAAAAAATAAATGTTTGATTACAAATTAAAAAGCAAATACAAGAAAACACTTAAGGGAAAATTTTTTATTCTCATAAAAAGTAAATAAACTGATAAAATTGCCACTAATGTAAACTTTTAAAACTAAAATGAAATTTTATGCCAAGACATGAGTATTTCATTAACTTTATTACACAATTAAATTACCAATTACAGAGATTTTAAGTAATCGAGCATTAAAATATTCATTAGAGCAAAATAAAAATTTAATCGACGACAAATTATACTGTATATTATTATTTAAATTTGTATTCAAAACATGTCGTTAGTGTTTGTTTTATCTTTTTAGTACAACAATTTATATTTGTTAAAATACTGCAATGACAAATAAGTTTATTTGTAAGATTGTTTTTTATGTGCTCTGTAAACCTTTTATATTGTTTAAAATATTTTTATTTTATTAATTCGGCTTGAGGTATTTTCTATTAAAAATATAAAAACTCTTGTTCGTTTTCAATTTTTCATTGTTTATTTTCAATATTTCGGAAAAAATATAATTTTTAGTTTACTGCAGTGTTGTCCGATGTTGATATCCTACGTTTTTTTCACTGACTGATTTGTAATAATAAATAATATATGTACTTAAAATAAGTCTTTTCAGTAAATTTGAAATATTACTTTGTCTTCTTTTCACTATTTTTTCTTATGTTCGATTTATTTATTTGTTTTCAATATATTCAATGTTTTTAACAATGATTCATTTTAAAGTTAATCTAGAAACGATCTGGGAACTGAGTACATATTTAAAATTAATTAATTAGTATTTTTATTCCAGTTTTTAGATCGAGATCGCTGGGGGTTGGAAGTTCAGTTGGATGTTGCGTCAATTGCCGTTAGTGTTTGGGGATAAGGTCATTTAATGCAAGGTTTTATGGGCAGACTCCACACAAAAATGGTCGACGTATGATAAATTCGCACCTTTGACAACTGGATCTACGCTCCGAAAAGTGCTGAGTTTCACTCGTGTCAAATCAGCAACAGCAATTTCAGTATTTACGTCTATATAATTCGGTATTTCTGAACATACCTCTATGAATCGGTCATTTCCGCTTTCAGCACATATCAGTATAAGTTACCCTCGAATATATGAAGGTTCTTCCTGAGCTGGTTTGGGCTAGACTTAAACTGTATAATGTTGCAGAAATGATAACTTTTTTGATGACATTCTAGTAAAAATGTCTTTACTGGATTTTGTACAACCAAGTAAATCTCACTGCTGCCATCTAACTGACCGTTATTGCAATGTACCCACATCAAATATTCTTGTACATGATCAGCGCATGTACATACATCTTTTAACAATATAATGATCACTGCAATTCCTGATATATTTGCCGCAACCGTAATATGGTAAAGTTACTATTCACATGATTGCAGGAATCATATATAACAATGTAGTAAATATGAATATGTTTGTGGCAATCATGTTTATGATGAAAGACAACATCATATTATGTTGTTCTTAGATTATGGTTATCAAAATCTGACAGCAAGATATTATGATATAATTATAATCCAATAGCATTGAATGGTTTGTTATTGTCGTGTAAAACTAAATTTTTGAAGTTTGTTGCCCACCTGTTTCATTAAACAATATTAATATCCCACAGTCTGATTATGTCACATACCTTGGCATACATCTGGATATACACCTTAAATGACATCACCGCATAGAAGCCAAGAGGCTCCATATGAGACTGAAATCTTCTTATCTGCACTGGCTAATTAACGACAAATCTAAATTAAGCCTTGATTGTAAAGTCATCCTGTATAAGACTGTTTTAAAACCAATTTGGACATATGAAATTCAATTATGGGGAACTGCAAGTAATACCAGTATTGATCTTATACAGAGGACCCAATCGACAATTCTTAGCACCATGACGGGAGCATAAATTAACTTCCTATTAGTCAAAGCTTTACATTTGACATTCTCTGAAAATAACTGGTCAACAGTATAAATTGTTGCTTAAACCTATTGTTAACTTTACTGTAAAATTAGTATTTACAAAGTTTAAACAAAAGCAAACAATAGAAAATAGTTCATCACTCTGTCATGTCATGTTTTGTGGTCAGTTAAGAAAATATTAATTTTTTTTGTTGACTTTGTTGTTTTGTTAGTTTTTTGAATTTGTTTTAATATTTTTAAAAAGTTTTTTTTTTGTTTTTTGTTTCGCTTTAATATTAAGTGGTATTTAAAAAAACAATAACAAAATACTTTCTCTTTTTACTTGGAGCGGGAATAAAACAAACGAAGAATAGAAATTAAGTGAAATGTATTACAAAATGTTGATTTTGTTTTTTTTAATGTTTATAGTTTATGGCGGGTTTTTTTGTTATGTAGCTTTGCAAATAAAATTATAATTTGTGTTTGTTAATTTATAACATTTTTGCTAATACCGGCAAAGGGATAAAGTTTAAATATTAAAACTATATGCTAATGAAGCGGATATTTAAAATATAAAATAAATAAATAATCGTCGAATCACTATCAGAGAGGTTGCTGATGATGTTGACATATCGGTCGGCTCATGCCAAGAAATTTTTACAGATGTTTTAGGCATGAAACGTGCGGCAGCGAAGATTGTTCCAAAATTGCTAAATTTTGAGCAAAAACAACGTCGTATGGACAATTGCTCAGGAGCTGTTGTGCATCGTCCACGACGATCCAAATTTCCTCAAAAAGGTCATATAGTGACGAATCATGGGTGTATGGCTATGACATTGAAACCAAAGCCCAATCATCCCAATGGAAATGTCCAGAAGAGCCAAGACCGAAAAAAGCACGTCAACTTCGGTCAAATGTGAAGGTTTTGCTCACTGTTTTCTTCGACTGCAATGTCATGGTACATCATGAATTCTTGCCACAAGGTCGTACGGTCAATAACGAATACTACCTTGAAGTTGTGCGCCGTTTGCGCGAAGCAATTCGTCAGAAACGCACAGAATTGTGGAAAAACCAATCATGGATTTTGCACCATAATAACGCACCAAACCACACATCGATGCTTGTGCGTGAGTTTTTGGCCAAAAACAAAACCGTTATCATGCCTCAACCACCGTATTCACCGGCCTTGGCCCCCGCTGACTTTTTTCTCTTCCCAAAACTGAAGACACCAATGAAAGAAAAGCGTTTTGCTACGATTGAGGAGATAGAAGAAAAGTCGAAACAGTAGCTGTTGTCGATACCAAAAAAAGCGCGTTTCAGAAGTGTTTCGAGGATTGGAAAAAACGCTGGCATCAGTGTATTATATCTGAGAGGGATTACTTTTAAGGGGACAAGATAGTTATTGATGAATAAATAAATACTTTTTGAAAAAATTTTAAATAACGGTTATTTTTTGATCAGAACTCGTATATAGAAATGATGACACCTAATTTTATAATGATTTTATAATGGTCGGTCCATAATTAGTTAAAACTCCCATACAACTTTTAATGATGGCACTAAATTTTCCAATGATCGGTCCATAATAGGTCATATCTCCCATATAGCGCCCATTTCGGAAAAACAGTTTTTTACATATTGGGTGTAGGGTATTATATGATCGGGCTTGACCGACTATACTTTCTTACAGAGTTTTCAATTTGTTTGTGCACTTATAATATACATATGTGCAGTAGTTTACTGATTCAGTTAAATTTCTTTTGTATTTATTGTTTTATTTTTCTTCATTTCAGTGATTGAGGTACAACGTATAAATTTCCGTAGGCCAATTTAAAAGTAATTATAATTTCCAAAATAGCTTAATATTCATTTATAAAACGATTTTAAGCAATTGTGGGTTAGATACTATGTATATGGAATATCTTTGATTTAAAATTTTATTTACATTTTGTAATAAATTATCAATTCCACATCGTTGTTAACAATGTTCATTATATTTTAATGATAACATTTAACCTCTGGTGTTGCATTTATTGGGGTTTTAATTTTTATTTTTGTTTTAATACACATTTTATTTCCAAAATGCCATTCGACATGCATTTAGTTCGTGTAGATTTGCCTAACTCAACTCAAGTCAACTCATTTCACTTTCTCCACTTTCTAATGTTATTCTAATAAAACTAATTATTATTAGTTATTTAATTCTTTTGCTTCATTATATATTCAATTAATTTAATAAACTGCATGAACAAAATTAAAACAACTTTGGTGGGCAAATGAATGTCTGTCTGTCTGTCTGTCTGTATGTTTGTGCTTAATAGGAGGCCAAACCCTTGGAACGATCTTCCTCGAATTTTCACAGCATGTTACTGTGACTCTGGCTATATGAAGTTTTGACTGGACAAACGGGAGTGGCAACACCCATATATATAACCCAAACATTTAAATCGCCATATTTTGGGCATTTTTTGACCTATGTCGATAATATTTGGTACATATGGTATTGGCATAATTAGAAATACGTACCTGGAGAAAAGTGGGTGAGACCACGCCTCTTTTTAGGAAAATTAAAAATAGCAATATAATCTTAACTACTAAATCGATTATCATTAAATTTTCACAATAGGATATTCTTACGAAATAATAAATTCTTGACTATATAAAGTTGTGAGTGGACAAAGGGCCGTGGCACCGCCTATACAACAAAAAAATTAAATCGCCATATTTTGGGAATTTTTTGACCTACGTCGATGATATTTGGTACATAGTTGTGAATGGACAAATGGGCGTGGCATCGCCCATTTAACCCAAAATTTAAAATCGTCATATCTTTGGCATTTTTTGACCAACAGCGGCAGTATTTGCTATATATGGTATTGGCATGAATATAAATACGTACCAAAAGAAAAGTGGGAGGATCCCGCCCCTTTGTTTGCGATATATTGGAGGCTGGACCTGTTAACCGATCTTAAATTTTCACGGCGTGCAGTTTTGACTCAGGAATACTTATTACATGATAATATTTTTCGACCATGCACACTTCTGCACCTACATTTTTATAATTTTTATTAACGGCTTTATCTCAAAGGGTGGTAGCGGGAACAGCTAGTTTTAAATAAAAATAAAATACATGATAAAATAAGTTTAAATTTAAACAAATAAATACATCATTAACGAAACTAAGCAAAATGAAGGATTGTATTTTACAAGTGTAAACTGAAACCTTATCAACTAACCTGTTTTCAATTATTTTGTAAGTTTCTTTTAGCGAATTCAATCAAGTCTAGCAGTTTTGAGAAAGAGTAATAGTCTTGGCAATACAATTGCTTTTGACGAGTAATAATCTAGGATATTTCTAACAGGCGTCTTATGGTCAAATTGTACACATTAATAACTTGGTCATTAATAATCTGACCTAGTCTCTTCATTATGTTGCTGGCACAGTTTATAATACTGCGATTGTCCAGTTCAGAAAGTTTTTTTGTTTTTATTTTTTTTTGACAATTGCTCGAAAACTTAAGCCACTTTGATATAAACTGAAATTATACACGTTTTAAAAAAACTATTTGTAACTTTACAACAAATAGCAAACATAAATGTAAGTGTGTGTTTGTGAAGTCATAGTGGTGTAAAATAATTTCGAGGATTCGAGCTGCATTTTAGTGAAAAATTATTTATTTAAAATAACAGTTAATCTTTTGGTTTTTATTTCTTTAAAGATTCTTTGTGGAATTTTATTTAAACTTATTTTATTCCACTTTAATATTTAAAATTCCTAACTTAAACTCAGTTTAAGTTTTGTAATTTGTAACAATTTTAAATTTTAGGCAAGTTTAATGTTATTTCTATGAGAATTTATAGATCATGGCTCAAACCTAGTTTATTTAATTTAAGTTCTAGTTATTTGCTTATTTTTAGTGTAATAATGAAAGTTTAAATTAAATTTAACCTGTTATTAATGAAGTTTATATGCATAGTATATTAGGATTTATAATTTAAAAAAAATCCAATTGAAGTTTGATTTTTGTTCTAAGAATATTTATAGATTTTTAGCCGAACTTATTTTTTTTGTGATTAAAATTAATTTTTCCATAATTTTTGACTTGAATTTATTTTTTCCATTTTAAACTAGTTTTAACAGGTCTTATTTTGAATTTAATTATTTGTAGTAACATTAAATGTTAATCTGTAAACAATGTATGACTTTTGACTTTTTTTTACTTTTATTGTATGTACATTATGAACGTTTATGCTTAGTATAAATTTTAATTATTTTATTTTTCTTAGGTCTCGATTACCGTTCACAACACTAAGTATTTTGATGTTGTATGTTATAAACTGCATTTACGATTCACAACACTTTTCGGCTGAATTGTATGAAAAATGCATGTTTTGTTGTAGTCGAGACAACACAACATTTTAGTGTTGTGAACGATTCTGGATCTTAATTTTTTACTAGTTTATGGCCAGCACAAAACAGCTGACATCTGCACAAAAAAAAAATTTTTTGGTTTATTAAAAAAAATTTCAATTTCTTTGAATTTAATTAAGTTTTTATATAAAAGTTATAAAAATATAAAAAATAAACGATGGCTGACGAAAAACTCATTATTTTAGTCGAAAGTAATGACATATTGTACAATAAAAAAACTTTGATTTGTATTTTTTGATTTATTTTCGCGGTGTGTTATACGTTTATACGAAAAAACTAACTACAAAAATGTAACAACAGAACGACACGGAACAGAACAGCAACAGAAAGTAAAGACTAATGAAGCCTTTATTCCAGTTTAAGCTAGGTTAATCTGAATAATATTTAAGTAATTTTGCTCATTAAAATGAAGCACATCAAATGTCAGAAATTCAAGAGTAATCAAACAAAACCTTAATTTAATTACCAGTAAATAGTTTGTAATAAAAAGTTCTATCTTCGGAATTTTCTTAGTAAATAATAAATAATTAAAATTATATTTGTAATTTCTATTACTTTAATGTTTCCGTTTGCAAAACCCCCTAAGGGAAGAAATGAAAAATTTAAAAACATTCAAGGTCATCGTTTGATTTTTTCAGTCATGTGCACATTTTTTTCTTACAAACTATAACAAGACAAACTGATTTAATTCTTATTTATTTGTCTGTCTGTTGTTTTTCTTTACCTTTTTTATAATTCACTTACAAAATCCCTACAAAAAATCAATGTAACGATGACTCCTTGTAATATATTTTATTAAACTGGGTGACGTTATGATTTTCCTTGTTTCTCTGTAGGGATTTAAACAATAAAAAAAATTGCAATAGTCTAGACGTAAATCTTATGAAAATAACATGAAATATCAAAATAATTGTTTGGTATAAAAGGAATATTTTAAAATTGTTTCATTGGATTTAATGAATTGATTCAATTAAAATGCCTACGAGAAACGAATTATGTTTATAATCTTACCACTCAAATTGTGATTAATTTAAAATGTGAACATTTTAGACACATCTACAGATTTTGTTTGTTTTGGAATAATTATACAACCGATTGCTTTTTAGTACCTATTAGAATGTTTAATTTAAATTTTTATTATTTTATTTGCTACAATTAAGACTTGAAATCCGTTAGCAATTGTCAAATTAGGCAGATAACAATGCAATAGATCTTTTACATCATATATGCAATATTCATAGAATACCGCATATTCGGATTTCGAAAATTCTAAACGAATAAAGCTAAAAGGAAACAAATTAAATGAAGCTGAGCATATAATTTATAACATTCCGAAATTGTTAGCATGTGAAAATAACCAAACCTTGCTCCAGAGGTTTTATTTAAAGAAAATATTTAATTTCATTTTAATTATTCCAAATTTTTAACTAATACATTTTAACTAATATTGTTTTTATACGGTTTTGATTTAACATGATTTGAAAATAAACACATTGGCTCATAATCATAGTCATAGAAAAAGCATGCTTTTGTTGATTATGGGACATTTTAATTTTTTACACGGTTTTATTCCATTTAGCACGATTCAAAATATTTTGGGCTTAAATTTTTTTGGTTAAATTTAAGTTTTGCGAAATATGTTAGGGAATTTCCCTTTTTGTGGATGCAAGCAAATTTACTGGTCAGAGCAATTGTAAATAGCACAAATTTAGGGGAATTCCCTCTTCAAGTGCGTACTCTTACAATCAAATTAACTTGTCGTACATTTTCTTACATTTTTCTTTAATAACTATGTATGCTTGTGTAAAAACACATTGCATCTATGTACATACATACATACATACATACGTATGTGATTTAATATTATTAACCTGAATAGTTGTTCTTAAAAAATCCCTGTTTTTCACTATTATTAATAGGTTTTAGAGGTCCTGGGTTTCCTGGAATCAATTACCGTGTAAAAACAGAATTAGGTGTACTTTCAGAACGTGATGCACAGGTTTATTGTGTAGCTGCTTACTTCCAAAATTTTAAGAAAAATCAGACAGGGTAACATGCTAAAAGTAATACATTTTGGCCCATATTTATATGTCAATTGGACATAGGGTAGCCAGATTTGAAATACGGAAAAACAGTACATCTTATACAAAAAAACAGTACAATTAAAAAAAAAACAGTACATTTTATTTTTTAACGAAAACATAACTCTTTATTCATGTAATAACATTTTTGTAATATTAATTTAATAAGCAACAAAAAACTTGTTAAAAATACTTAAAAATATGAGATCATAACATACATATATTATGAACGTTTTTGAAGAAGGTACATAGAAAATACAATTGAAATGATATATTGAATCTTTTATATCATCAAAGTCCTTTTAGATTACAATATTTTTGCTTTGCTTGTAATACAAAGTTTTAAATTTATTAGTTTTTGTAAATCAATCTGTATATGTATTAATTTACATGGCAAAAGTGAACTTTAAATTTAATGTCAACTCAATTTTACTCCTTTTTCAATATTTTTTAGTAAGAATAATGCTGTTGCAATTTACATGGTGTAGAAATTTATTATTTTAAAATCAAGAAGTATCATTTATGGAAAAAATCCAAGAAACATTTTATCTTAACCCTCTATAACATGACTACTTTAAAATTAAATGTGCCATCAGCTTTTCGAAAAATGTATTTAAATACGTTGTATAAACAACGATATATTTATGAAATCAAATTTGTTTTTTAATATTCTTTATGTTAATCTACAATGTTTAATGTTTAGAGCAATGATGTACATTTCATGAAACAATTGTTGTTGTATTAATTTCATATGTGCAAACAAATTTTTTTGGACACCAATGCTTTAGAGTCATTAACACTGATCTCCTAGTCAACTTTAAAGTAGATTAAACCCCGATAAATAATCCTTTTTTAATAAAGCAATACACTGAACAAAATTTTTTTTATCAATATTTTTTTCAATTTTAATATAAATAAGCTTTTAACGAAAAAACAGTACAAAAACAGTACAACGTGTAAAAAACAGTACATTTGCGTACTGTTTTAGGTCTTGTGCATAAAACAGTACATTTGAAAAAAAACAGTACGCGTACTGCTAAAAACAGTACGTCTGGTACCCCTAATTGGACAACGCTATTTGTATGATAAACAAGGATTTTTTTGCTGTTTCGGCCGTTATCGCACGACTAAATTAATAAACATAGCCCTGCAAACAATTGTCTAAAGGCGTTGAATGGTACGATGTAGGCGGCCAATTGACTGGTATGTGGCACCGTCTTGTTGAAACCGCATATCAGCCAAGACCAGCTCTTCCATTTTGGGCAAAAAAAATTGCACTCGCTACCTTAACTACTACGCTACTTTCTTAACCGAGCAGGAATTTTGATAATAAAATTTAATAATCTGCAAGCGTTGTTCGCTTGTAAGTCGATTCATGGTTAAATTATATACCAAACAGTAACATGTTACACGAATACAGCTGTGTTGCCAAAACGAAAGTTCCTAAAAAAATCACCCTTTATTATTACAATATAAAACAAATTTGGCATTTAGAAATTAGATCCCTAGAATAAATCATGTTGGTTATCATTTACGAGTTTAACAAATAGCGGATGTAATAAAGACAATTTTACTTTCTATAGACAAATTACAAACAAATTGTCATATGTTGACATTAATCACTACTAATTCTTTAATATTATCAAAATATTCTTTTAATTCTGTAATTAAAAGTCATAATTTTTTAAACAAAAGAATTCCAATATATGTAACTGATTTCATTGTAATTTTAGAATGTTGCTAATAAATGTAACCATATTAGTATGCACGTTTGTAACTACAAATTCAAAGATAGAAATACGTTTTATTTATTACTGGTAAATACTTCTTATCGCACAATTAAAACTATTGAGAAGACAGAATACATTGGATTGATTTTATTTGTTATATGTACTTATTATATTCTTATCAGTAAAATTTATAAAAAAAAAAACTGCAAATATCAAAGAAAAACATTGCTTTAATAAATCTACACTTGTTAGAGTTGCAGTTATTGTTATAATAAAGCTATTTAAGAATTATAAATACTAGAGGGATACAAAAGAGCGATAAGAGATTTCTACATGCATGGCAGTTCTTGTTTTAAAATAAGAAATTAAATACATATGTGAAAAACCAAAAGAACATTAAAATATATTGTTTTAAAAACTAAAAAATATTTTTAGAGTCGTGCAGTTTGACACATACTACATATGAAACAGCTCAAGGGCAAACATTTTTATTAAATGTAATAAAATAAGTAAATAGTTAAATAAATTAATTTTATTCCTTGTAATAATGTGATGGCTATTAATTAAAAAAAAAAAAAACTTTTTAAAAATGGCTAAATATGTATATAATTTGTAAATAGACCCAATAAAAAGTTGTTCTAATCCCTTTAAAACAAAAGTTTGCATTTTTAATTTTGCTAAATTTGTTTTGTATCACAAAAATTTTCTGTTTTTTTATTTATTTGTGAAGCTGTGAGAGTTTTCATTTTATAGTCTTAAGTTCGTACACCCTTAGAAAAACTTCTCTAAATTTTACCTTTGCTCTTTATGTTGGCGTTGTTGTAGACGTCGTAGGAATTATTTTGGGGGGTTTTGTGTGTTGTCTTTTGTATTTGAGGGTTAATCGCCGTTGTGCACATTCTCAGTTGTTTTTCGGTAAAGTCGGTAAAAGATATGTATCTACCTAAAATAGCAAGTACAATAACAACAACAAACCTTAATAGAAAATCTGCTGTGTAAGTTTGAGGTACAGAAAAAGTACACAAATTCTAAAAACGTGCGCCATCTAAAAGACGTGCTAACATCGTGTGGGCTCCATTGAGAGTTATTGAAAACTTTTCTACTCTCTCCCTTGAACAAATACGTAAAAAATCTTGTAAAAACTCTCAGCATCTATAAAAACAAGAGAATTATTATTATATACTCATATTAAATGCACTACTTGTCGTTCTGATGATGGTCGTAATATATTTCGTTGTTGTTGTCGTTGGTGTCATCGCCACAGTCGTCAATTGTTTCTATTTTCTTCCTTTTTATCGTCCTTTTTACTTCAAACATTTCCTACAATGATTTACATTTGGTAAATTGTTGTAATTGTATGTGTATGCTTGTATGGACATATGGAGAATGTGTATGTGACTGTAAAATCGCATGTTAAACACACGTAAAAGAAAAAGAATTGCCAGATTCAGAATTTTTGTACTCTGATTTCAGTCCATCTGTAACATTACATCCAAATATGTCAGCAATACGTTTTGGGATTTCCCGGCCAATTTTTTTTTTGAAACTTAAAAATTTTCTTGCTTCGGAATCCCAAATTTAATTAAATCTTTACAAATAAGTAAATATTGCATAATTTCAAAAGACCAAAAATACTTTTTTACTTGCTTTTAAAAAAGTTTTACAAATAATTTACGCATTTAATTAAACATCTTAGATCCTAATTCATATTTTGGACGCAAAGTTACCAATACCACAGATAGCAGAAGCAAGGCATTATTAAGACAATCTAAATTTTTTGGTTCAATTTCTAGATGCCCTATGTGAAGCTAATTACCTTTGAACATATTCATTTTCAAACTTAAAAACGTATAAATGTATAAAATAATAAACGTATGTACATATGTAAATCTTACTGTCTACTCCTGTTAATCTTATGGGTGTATTTTCAATATTGTATTTAAGACTTCATTGAATTTGATTTCAACAGGATAATAGAATCAATAAGTTATCAGCTTCCTTTAGTTAATGATGTCTTAAAAAAATTTCAAATACCGCTTGATCTGGAATGCTCAGGCTAACTCTTTTGTAAAATAGGAGAATGCAAAAGATAGATTGATATCCAAAGAATTATTAGGTAGGATTAAAATTAAAAATTCTGAAAGTAAATATGTACTAAACTGTGAAACACGCAGAGAAAAAATATAGTTGTTTACCACAACTTTTACAACATTTTTTTAAAATATTATGCTCACTGTAATTATTTATATGATTTCTGCAACCATGATATGGTAACTTCACCATTATAGCAATCATATATATGATTATAGCAATTATGCAATATTTAAGGTGATCAGTTCTATGATGAAAGATTTTACCATATTATGTTGTTCTCTATCATAATCAATCGTATATATGATTGTAGTAATCATCTTAATCGTAACATAACCATATTATGGTTACCTCAATCATATAAATAATTACAGTGACCACACAACTAAATTTTTTCTCTTTGTGAAGTTGAGATTTTTTAGAAATTGTCCATTAATGAACGACGTATAGGAAAAAATCATAAAACCCTTGTATTTTAGGTTTAAAAAAATAAAAAAAATTTTACCATTTTCAGTTTTTCTAAATATGTATTTTTATCATCTGGCAACTCTAGAATTTACCTTGATGATTGTTGCTCTTAAATCGTTGCCACATTTGCCATATGTGTATATTTCCTATGATATTATTGTTGCCGTTGTTCCAAAAATACATTCCACCGCCCTTACAAATGTCTCAGGATATTCTTATTGTCGTCGCCGTTGTTGTTGTTATTGTTATTATTTCTGTGTATCGTTTATTTTTATTAGATACACACAAAATGTTATTAGTTCTCACAAAATTATGAAGACAAACAAAAAAAAAAAAAAAAAAAAAAAAAAAATAGTCACACATTTTATTCAGGTCACAAAAATGACAAACAATTCAAAAGTTTTAACAAGAAAAATTAAAAGTTTATATTTTATTTAGGAAAAGAAAAAATGCAGATCAAAGTTTTATATTTTGCAAGAGTTTAATTTTTTTAACTAGATAAATCCCTTTTACTTGATTAGTTGCCGCAGTTTTTGCTCAGGCACTTTTGTTTCAATTCAGCTTAACCTTACGTTATTCAGTTTCTTCGTTCGTTGTTGTTGTACTAAGAGCTTTTGTTTTTTCTTCTTCTATTATTCCGTGTGGTATGTACTCATTCATTTAATCGATTTGTAGCTGTATTTTAAGGGTTATTTTTATTGTTGCTCTATTGTAGGTTGGTTTAGTTTTATCCCTACTCCCTTTTTACTTGTTTAATGCCTTGTGCTTGATTTCAATTTAATTTTCCTGCAATCAGCTTATAAAGGATTTTAGTTTCTTGTATTTTATTTACATTTGCAAAGTTTTTTGCAATCATTTTTACTATTTGAATTTCCCTTTGCGTTGGGTTGTGTTGTGTATCTTTCCCTCCCCATTGTTAATGCAAAATATTTACTCTCTTGAGAGTGTTATTATTTTGTTTTTTTTAATTCAACCCTTTTTTAATGTTTTATTTTTAATACATACACATGAACTATTTTGTTGGCTATTTTATTTTTTCATTACATTAACGGCTAAAAGAAACAGAAGAAAAAACAATTAAAAAATCTGTGCAAATGTTTGTTTTTCTACTCATACTGGTTGTTATTGTTTTATTTTCTTTTTGTTCTATTTGTTAATTTCATCCTGTAGTAATTAATTGTCGTCTGTTTGAGTCTACGGTACGTCTTCGATGTGCTGGAAGTGAGAGACATGATTTATAGGAAATTTGACAACATGGCTTAAAAGTTTTTGAAAAAAGGAATTATGCTACATATTTTTAATGCTAAAAAAGTATTTTTAATTTAGAAAATCTTAAATTAATAATAGAATTTAATTTAGAAATTTGAATAGCAACAAATACATATTTCGATAATCCCTCGTATCTCCACCAAACTTCCCTCGTCCTCATCATTTCCAGTTTGTACAAAAATTAACAGTGCCCTTCAACACATCTGTTAGAAGCCCTAGCCATACCACACACGAGACACCAAGCTGTAGCAGTCATATAGGTAGCATGTAAGCTTCCATGTAAGGCTATCTCCTGTGAGCAGACGCAAATATCCCGCCTGAAAGACGGTTTTCAAACGATCAGTCGACTTGCAGACGAGAACCGAATTTATCCCGTTCACCCGAAACATTATTGAAAGCTTCGTTAACAAGACCGGATGTCGTGTAGACACCAGATCTTATCCGGAAAGCATATGATGTAAAGGGAACACCGCAACTCTCAGCCTCAGTATATCTTATTTACAATGTAGATAAATAATTGTTATTTTCCTTACATAGGTTTTCTTTATGGTCTTATGGCAGTTTTAAATCCATAATGATTCCCAGATACATCGCTCTAAAATCTGATGTCCACCTGTATGTAGCAAATGAAAGCCATGCTCTCTGACATCAAGTGCAGTCTAAACTGATTTTAGCTTCACATAGGCATATTGAGAGGCAGAAAGTCGGACCTGACCTAACGTTGATCACAAATACAGATCGGTTATACAACTGGTCCTGGTCCAGGACTCGGCATATCAAGTCGAATACATAATAAGCAGTTTGGTTATGATTAGGACCTCATTTCTTTGAAAATATGCTGTTATAATGACGTCGAGTATAATAGTAATATGAAGGGGCCCAAGTATTTTGGGCTCATTCCACCCAAATTTGTATATGGAAACTATACCCCTTCTTACTTCTATGGAACTTTTATAGTTTTGCATAATACGCCTCTGAGAATGGATAACTATCAGGAAAATTAGAGTCTATGCTCTAGGGGTTCTAAATAAAAATTACTTTTTACTGACAACGGAATTATCACTATATGTTTGTTTATGCCTACGTTTTTCTCTATAAGTGTTTGTTTTCGAAATGCTTTACCTGAGTGTCTTAATTGAATGTATTGATTTAGTGTTTATGTGTATTAGATTTAATTAGACTAATTAACTTAAAACAATCTCTTTTGCTAAACACACTCAATGCATTTTTTTAATTTATTAAAATTTTATTGCTCTTGTAATAATTTCTAAACTATTAAATCACAATTAAGGTAATTTCCATAAACATTTTTAAATATATAATAGGTACAAACAAACAAACAAACGTATGCAAACCACTCATTTAAACAATTCAATTAATGCGGCAACAATGCACACAGCCTGCAATAACAATTTTGAACTTTGTGCGAAATATGTGAAAACAAAAAATAAACAAACAAACAAAAATTCATGAACACTGTCTCTCTTTCCAATAATTATTCAAAAAATACCAACACTCACACATACAGTAATAGAACAGGCATATGCAAACTTACAGATCCATAAACAAAAGTTATACATGCAAAAATAGTCATGCGACTACAATACCAGACGAGCCCCTGTGGTTTGTTTTTCTTCTCGTTTTGTTGTTACTTGCTTTTTTTTTTTTAATATACATATACATAATATGTATGTATCATAAAATGACCGGCCTATAGCAATTCCGGCTTTACAATCGAATTATAATTCAATACAAAAATAATCAAAAATGGGTACAACGTTTTTTTTTTGTGTGAATAAACACAAGACTTAATAATTGTATATACTTATGTATATGTATTATGTGTTTAGACAGATACGTATAGACCAAGAAATTCGGGGCAATTTTCATTAACAACAAACACTTAAATGTTACACCATAATTCCAAGTAATCCATAAAACATCCAACAATAACAAAATATTAAAAATATTGTTTAGGCTTCCATTATGATTCCATTGAACATTAAAAGAAAAAAACATTAGCGCAATTCACAATTTTGTACAAATGGCATTGCATTTGCAAAAAGGTTTAGCATATTATTGCTCTACACTAAGAATATACACAACAAGAGAAAACATATGCTAAAACATTTGCAGAAGAATGTGAATTATATTTACGAGCTTTTGCGAATTAGCAATAGTCTTGGATCTTAGTAGTGGATCTGATCATCATACAATTATGCCGAATTATTTGCAACATATGCAACATACTTGTGTTAAATTTTTTAGGTTACCAACATTTTTAAGACATTTATGCTCGTTAAAGTGATTTTTGGGAGTGACCTATATCTGGGAGCTATGATCTATTACAGACCGATCTGTACAAACTTTTTGGCTGTGATATAGTTTTATAAGCGATAAAGTTTAATTTTGGCATGGAGGCGCACTTCTTTAATTAATCTCATAAAACTTTTGTTAGATAAAATTTGAAAATTGCTAAACCAAAACATCAAACTGTTTTTATAAGAATAAATTAAACTTTGTACTTTTAAAATAACGAATTAATTATTCATAAACTTCAAGGGAATTTGGCATTAGCTACTCACAACTTAATTTTCAATTAAAATGTTAACTTCCCGTTAAACTCATGCAGCTAAAAAAAATAATTGAAAACCTTACATACATACATATGTTGTATATGTAGGTAGGTATTTAGTGAAAATGCTACTTTGTTATTTTTTATTTATTTTCCATAAATTAAATTCCTTCCCACTTTTATTTGTGTCTACTTACAATCATTCATTCTATTTGTTGTAACGATTTTTTTAAACCGTCTGAAGGATTTATTTTTGTGTTTGTTGTTGCTTCTTTATACTCTACTCAACAACCTTTATTAATATTATTTTTTTTCTCTTATTTGTTTGCTAAACAGATAATATCACAAAAATACCATAAGGTTATGTTGAAGTTGTTGGCTCTTTATTATTTCCCTGGTATTCTTCATATATTTATATTTTTACATTTTTTTTCTATGTTGTTTGTGTTGTATTTGGAGTGTGTAGTATTTAGTGTATTATTGCCATATTTACCGCCTATGGAGTCAAGTACAATTTACTCTTGGAATGTAAGTAAGCAAGTAAAATCTTATTATGCTTGAGTGCCGAGTAAACAGACTGTTTTTTAATTCACTCTATTTAATTTTTTTTATGTTGTTACATAATATTTTTTCGTTTTCTTTGGCATCGTTTTTGTTCATTGGTAAACTTGACATTTTAGTGTAACTGTGCTTAATTGAATTATATTGCTATTCTATGTAAATGAAAATGGAGGAAAGCAGGATTTTAGGTGTACATTTTATTTCTTAAAATAAGGTGCAATAAGTAAAAAAAAATTAAGAAACTTAAAGTATATTGAGGTCTTATAAGAGGCACCCACTGTTTCTGCAGGCATTATTTTATACATATGTATATCGGAAGTCATAGTTGAAGTGGCCAAACCAATGCCTTTTCATTAAATTTATTTGTGTATATTTATATTTAGTTCGGGATACCTTCGTTTCGCTGGAACGGAAAATGTTGGTTCCGGTATCTATTTGAGGTCCATTTTTAAAAATGTTGTATCATTCAGTTGTTGAATTTTGTTAAAACTTAATTGTAAATAATTCGTGGCTGTTTTATAGCAACTAGGAATTGGATAATTAATTGCACTATAGGTTTATAAACCAACTACACGTACTATTCTTGCGTTACATAACCTTAAGTACTTTTTGGAAGCTCTATCTTTGTTGCAATCATTGAACCCCACATTGTCGGATTTTCATGCATTTGTTTTTCTATTTGAATTTTACATTGCTCAGCCCTTGTACAAATAAATGGTGTCCCAACTAGAACGCAATTTTTAAAATTTAAATAAAACACAGATATTTAAAAAAATCGTAAAACTTTATTATATCGTAAAGTAGACAGAATGAGGTTATGTATGGAACAAGATATCGTGCAGATCGCCGCCGCGGCTTTGCTAGCACACACGCGATCTTTTAATGAAATTTTCAATAACCTTTTTGCATAAATGCTGCGGTATTTCATTAATGCAGCGTCCAATTTCCTTTTTTAAGGCTTGAGTCGTCGTCGGCTTATTCGCGTAAACCATCGACTTCAAAAAACCGCAATGAAAAAAAATCTAAAGGTGTTAAATCGCACGATCTAGGCGGCCAATTCTGGTCTCCAAAACGCGAAATAACACGACCGGGAAATGTCTGATGCAGCAATTTAATTGTTTCTCTGGCTGTATGACATGTGGCGCCGTTTTGTTGAAACCACATGCCCTCCACATTCATTTCTTCAATTCTATGCAAGAAGAAACTTTTTATCATTTCACGATACCGAACTCCATTGACTGTTTGCGCTTGACCATTTTCATAAAAAAAAGGTCCAATCATTCCTCCAGTCCAAAAACCACACAGTGGCACGTTGAGGATGCATTTGCTTCTCGTGAATCACTCGAGGATTTTCCCAAATTCGACAATTCTGCCTATTGACGAAGCCATCAAGATGGCAATGGGCCTCGTCACTGAAGATGATTTTATCGGCAAAATCAGCATTTTCATGTTGTCTCTCCAATACCCAATTAACGAACTACCTTCGCTGTCCTTGGTCAGCTGGCTTCAGTTCATGAGTCAATTGAACTTTGTATGCATGAAGATGCAAATCTTTCATCAAAATTCGCTGGATAGTGGATTTGGAGACACCAATTTGCTGAGCTCGGTGTCGAATGGAGTTGCATGGAGTTTGAACGACATTATCACGTACAGCTGCGACATTTTCGGTCGATCGACCTGGTCGAAGGCGCGTTGTTGTCTTTACATCATTAACAGACCAAATATTGGCAAATTTATCCATTAATCTCTTTACAGTTGACTCTTTTGGAGCATTATTGTGACCCCAAATTGATCGCATTTTGGTAAAACAATTTCACAATGAGAATGCGTTGTTCATTCGTGTAGCGCTCCATTTTTACTAACTTCGTACCTTCTACTAGCAAAAAAAACAATTGTTGTAATGTCAAAGAATGACACTTCGAATGGCGCCAAATTTAAAAATTGCGCTCTAGTTGGGGCACCCTTTATATTACGACTAAATAATTTTTTTTACTAAGAAGAAAACAAAAATGTTGCCACCAATTTTTTTAAATGCTTCTGTAGCGTGGTAGGATTTTATGTGAATAATGCTTTATGTATTAACGCCATCTGTTTTTAATTCTCATTTACTTTTTTGTTTTAATAAAAAACAACTGTTTTTACAAGTACCCAAAAAAAGTAGAATAATGAATGATTTGATGCAATCAATATATGTATGTATGTATCAGAGATGTGCATGAATACCATTCAAATGACATATTTATTATTTTGTAAAAGTGAAGACTGAGTTAGAACTATACATAACTAAACGAAAGCTGTCATTGCATGATTCACTACAGCAAGTGGTTTGTTACAAAATGCATATAATTGCTTGCTTATTCTGTAAGCTCTTACCATTCACAAAAGCATTGAATCAGTATGAGTGTTATGAATATACGCAGAGCTTTTTGAGTAAATATACACTTTACTATATTTATCGCATATTCTTTTTAATTTTATTTGATAGTGCTTAAACATATGTATTATTATAGGGATAGTAATAATGATAATGATAGAAAAAATAAGTACAAATTTCAGCCATTTTTCAGAGGTTAGCAAAAGAAATAATGTAATACTTCATGTTCAATATTTTATTATTTAAAGAGAAATATATGTATGTATTTGTTGTTTTTATAAATTATTGTAATGTCCCAAATTTTACTTCTGCTTTGTTTATTTTTTACAATACGAAAAACACCGTTTTCAATATTTTTTATTATTTCGGAGTTCATCTTGAAAACTTATTTAAAAAAATTAACGCACTGATTTTGCACTATGCAATCTGAGCTTTTATGAATCATTTGATTGTTTTGCTTACAAATCAAAACACAGTTTTAATTTTTGATTCGTTATTGCTAACGGCGTTTAAAAAGTGATTGAGAAAATGACAAGCAATTAGGAGAGCGCAAACACTGCAAGCAATGTTATTAGCAAATGTTGATGATTGAAAACAAAACAAAAACAGTGTGTTCATACATATAGGAAAAAAGTGAATCAACTCGTGTACATCTCTGGTATGTATACACATACATGTACCAGACTCAAGCTATTCGGCACATAATAGTCAGTTTAAAGGACAGAGACAAAGTGATAATTCAATAGTAACAATTGAGTGAGGAACAACTTTTTTTTTGAAATTAATATGAAAAATAAACAGTCTACCCTTTATATAACAAAGTGACGATTGACTCTCCAATATTATTGCTTACTCGTGCAATACAAAAATATATATCAGATTAGGTAAAAAAAATCGGCCTAATTTCTGTATTCTTTATTAGGGCAAAATTTAATCAACTACCGACATTTATACAAGGAAAAAAATATATAAGTTTTGAATATAATAAATAAAATCGAAAAATGTATCTTTTATTTTTATACATATATGTATATCTAAGTGTCCTGTAAAAACGGTTCTCTCAGAAAAAATTCACTTCAATATGAGAAAACAATATCAATGGAGTCCACAATTTACAGTAGATATCCATATATACTGCAGAGCACCTAAAAATTAGCTAAAATATGGTTGAAGATTAGGAGAATTAAATTATTTCGCAAATAAATAAAACAATGCCAATGATTTTTTTGGCCAAGTTTTAGGTTCTGTTCGGGTTCAGCCTTCTCCAATTTATTTTTTAGTCCCAATTCTGTGCACCTAAAAATTAGCTAAAATATGGTTGAAGATTAGGAGAATTAAATTATTTCGCAAATAAATAAAACAATGCCAATGATTTTTTTGGCCAAGTTTTAGGTTCTGTTCGGGTTCAGCCTTCTCCAATTTATTTTTTAGTCCCAATTCTGTGCACCTAAAAATTAGCTAAAATATGGTTGAAGATTAGGAGAATTAAATTATTTCGCAAATAAATAAAACAATGCCAATGATTTTTTTGGCCAAGTTTTAGGTTCTGTTCGGGTTCAGCCTTCTCCAATTTATTTTTTAGTCCCAATTCTGTGTATTTTTAAGTCAAAATAACATTAATGTAGTGTCAGATCAAAACATTATTATTACAAATAACAAAGAAAGTTGTCTATTTTCTCCTTAAAAAAAGTATGTACCTCATTTTTTAATTTTACTTAATTTACAAACAGCATTGTTCTAATAAGTACTAGAGGGTTGCAATGCTATATTATTGTCATTCTTTACCATGTACTCATGTTTTGTCAATTGCTGTGGTTAATAAATTAATACTATGTTTGACATACGGAACAGATGTTTATTTGAATATAATTATTTTCGAAATATTCTTTATTATGATACGGTTGCTAGCATATTGCTGTTTTGTTTTAATATTTCTTTTAATTTAATGAAATCGTTAAAGATTTTTCGAGTTCTTTTTGTACTTTTTATTATGTTAAGAATTAACGAATATTTGTTTTAGTTCTTATACAAATGTAGTAATACAAAGAAAATTTTATTAAATTTCTTTTGTTGTCTTCTAACTAACTACTCAATGTGTTGTTTATTTTATACTAGTGACGTGTTCGCTTTGAAGTTCGTTGTCAATGACAGCAAAAGTAATTGCTATTTTCTCAGAAGTACCTACGATATTTTTTCTTTTAATGTTATATGTAAAAAAAAAAATTAAAAATGATTTATTTATATTAATTTTGGTCTTTATTTTTGTTTCTTTTCAGGTAAATTTCAATTATATATTGACATAGATATCTATATTTAGAAGTAAAAAAAAGTAAGTTAATTAAATGTTAAACAATGGTGTATTCAGAAGACGAATCATAACTTGTTTTTAACATCAAAGCTCTAACAGATTTTTATTAAATATAAGTAACAAAATGTATATTATAAAAATTACCCTATATTCAACATTAAGGCACACACAATTAAACATTGTCTTAGAAATGAGTAAAATGTACATCGACAATTAGAACTGCAATAACTTATATAGATTTAAATCATGCATACAGCAATGGACAGAGAAATAGCGCACTTTACTGTTTCAGTAGTGTAAGGGGGATTAAATTCTTGTTTTTTTTTCGATCTACAAACGTTTTTCTGTCAGGACCTATCAGATTAATTTTGGTTTCATTTGTGCAAAGTACTCTTTTTCCAGAATTCAATATCCTTGTTTCGGTGTAGTTTTGCAAAGGAAAATGCACCACCATAAAGCTGATTTTCATTGAGGCGTCTTTTACAAGTCTTCTGGAAACATTTAACCCAAATTCCTCATTTATTTTAATTTATATTAATTTTGGTTTCATTTGTGAATTTAATATCTTTGTTCCAGTGTAGTTTTACAAATAAAAAAAAAAAATCACAGGATCATAAAGCTAATTTTCATTGACACGTCTTCTGGAGACATTTAACCCAAATTCCTCATTTATTTTAGTCATTATTGTTCTTGATGACTTGAGAGGATCTAGCTTACTTTTTTAACTATTGGCTTATCCTCACGAACTGTTGTCTTTCGTCATGTCTTCTTTCGATCTATCTTTACATTAAGCAAATTGCATCTGTTTTCATTTATTGGCATTATTAAACATTTTTCGAGAACATCCAATTATTTCAGCTAATTTTGTTTGTTTTTTATACCCTTTTGCTGAAGTTGGTTTTTTTAGTCAATGAGCAGTGAGGTCCTCTTCCCATTTTGGTTGACAAAATTAATAATAAACAATATCTTTGTTAAATTACACAAGAATTTAACACCAAAATTAGGCATTAACTTTTTTTTTAATTGTTTAAAATCAAAATAACTGCTATTTCATTGTCCAACCAAAAAACTTAATTTTTAACAAAATATGACAAAATAAAGAAAGTGCAACAAAAGTTGTCCTGCAAACTCCAAGGAATTTTTGAAAAAAAAAATAGCATAAAATTCCATGTTTTTATCATTCCATTTTTTTTTTCAATATAATACAAACGGCTTTTCATAGAGCAGTGGTGAGCTATTTATCTGTCCACAGCTGTACATTTAAATCATATAATAAATCATATATGTATGTACAGCATTATCAATGTGGAAAAATAGTTTTATGTTGGTTTATATCTTAGTTTTTATTGAACCGATTTTGTTGATTTTCAATACCAAACTACTTAGTACATTGGTACATTGGTACGGTACCAGTTATATAAATCTTATTAGTTTAGGTTTTGAAGTAAGGCCATAGCTTGATTTACACAAGTTCAAGCTAAATAGTTGAATTCATTCATATTAAATATTTTAAACGTAATAAAAATAAATAAGTCTTATTTAATGTCATTAGGAAAGTTTTAAGCAGTTCGTTTAAAAATGGCCCACATTTAAAAAAAACACTTAATATAAAATCATAAAAATTTAAAAACATAAAATTTTTATTGCTTTTTATTAAACGCAAACACAAAAACCAATTCCATTGAATAAGTATATGTAGGTATATAAAATAAAATCTTAGTAAAATACCTTGTGCATATTTCTTCCACACCTTGCCCCACAATTGTTGCATGCCTGCTCTAATGTTGATGTAGAACATGAACAGGTTTTAAAGAATTTGTTCTAAATAAAGTTGAAACAAAATGCGTGTAATAAAATACACGTTAAACGGAGTGAAACTCATAAAATTAAAACACCCAAACCCAAAAAAAAAAAAAAAAAGTTGTGGAAGTTAAGAAAAAAGAGTGTTTGAATGAATGGGCTATAAAATTACCTAAATTGTTGCATTAAATATTGTGTTTATAACCCAGAGAAAGAATATGAAATAAAGAAAAATACACACGAAACAATTTAGATGTTTACTCCTTTCCTACCAGATACATAACACATGCTATAAAGGGAATGAATGTTATGGAAAAATAAAACCTTTGACATGGCAAGTTTTATTAAAATTGTGTGAGTCGTAAAAACAACAATTGTTGTAAGGATCAAAAATTCAAAAACCTAATAAAATTGTTTGTATTTACGCAGGTTGCATGTTGTAAATACAAGTAGACGAAAGAGAAATCTTTTTTTCTGCTTTTTTAAGCAGCAAAAACATGCGTGTTAAATAATTTAACAATTAAAAACATTTAAGCAATAATGTAGTAAACAAGAAATGTATATTTAGCTTGTTGTTACGCCACAGAGATGAGGAAAATATGCCGTCATTAATAAATTGTTATTTTAAAGAGTCAATAAATTGACTCTGTACACAAAATATTTACGGGTGTGAAAATAAATGTTTCGAATTGAAACTTAAATACTTAATTTAATATTTATATTAAAAATTATGTTGATAGTTTTAGAAGTATAGCAAAAATACGGTTAACAGACCGCAACAGCAAAATATATATAGTCGATGTGACAACGGCAAGTTCACTGTGTTGTCAGAAAATCAAAAAAATCAGTTAGGCATTTTTAATACTAGTATGTATACATATGTACCATGGTATGTAGATGAGCGATAACTTCCTGTTAGCGAAATGTCTATCTGAAATTTACTACAGTTGAGCATATTTACAAGACTACTTATAAAATGGCCACTGTTTTATTTAAAAATAAAAACAAACCACTATATGATGAAATGTTTTTTTATGATAGAAAATATAATTAAATTATATAAAGTATTATTAGCAACAATGTAAAAATTATAAATACATATTTTTACGATTGTTAATGCAAATAAAGATATAAAGGTATAAATTATACCTAAACTGCAATTTTAATCCATTTTTTGTTTTGAAAAATATTAATAATTTTTTCCCCAGTACATTTAGTTAAAAAAATAAGAATTAAAAATCATAAATAACTTGTTGGCTTAAAGATTACTTTAACATTTTATAAACTTCAAACCAAAAACAAGAAAATAAACTCTTAATTTCATAATAATTAACAAGAATCGAATATAAGATGTTAACTTGACCCACATTCTTTTGTGTTGAGTCATGTTTAACATTCACAGCACCAGCACAAAAGCAACAATAATAATAATAAAAAAAAATAAATTAAAAGTAACCCAACAAAAGAAAGTAAATTTTACAGAAATAGCTCCTTTTTATGCAAATCTTACTTTCAAGAGAATGTGTATGAATAATGCAAAAATTTCACTTTCTATTTTATGTTATCAGATGCTTAAAAAAAAAAGAATTATAAATTCAGTTTTCTTGTGTAAATTCGTTCCCAAAATAAAGACTTCAATGACCTGGCTACAAACTAGTTAACATTTATTCCTTGAATACAAAAGTTTTATCAGTTCAAGGGAAACCCCCTTTTTGAATTTGTTGTTTCCTTTTTGAAGCTAAATCAATTTCTGTGCATGTAAGTGGGTACATGTTAAAGGATATGGACCGTTTTACTGTTCCAACACTTTTTTGTGCCTAAATACTTTTGTTTTTAATTTAATTTTGTAACAAACTTTTATAGAATCATTTCCGTTTGTGGATACTTACTTACTTTTGTTCTTATTTCATTTAGTTTGCAGTTTGTTTGTGCATATTGAAGTACTATTTAGTTTAAAATTTGTGTTCCAGTTTAAAAGAGGTTACACTAAAAGATGAATGGGAATGAATCATATTGTTGCTGGTAGACAGACATACTCCTCTGCCAAGTAACCCTTTTTTTGCTTGTGTCAGACATACATATGTACATAAGGCTCATACATATACTTTATCTATGTTCTGTGTTGGGATCATCATGTTAAAAGTAATAAAAAGTTTTTAATAAAATATAATTTCTACCCAAAAAATATAGAGCAGACAAAGTTTGTTTTTAGAAACGTAATAGAAAAAAATCATCATAATAGTAAAACATAAAGTTACAAAGCAAAACTATTTGTTGTTTGAATTCATTTTTATGTTATTGTATGGGGAGGTTTGTTGTTGATTTGTTGTCTAAATATTTTGAGCAAAAAAAGTAAATGCGAATAAAACACAGAAAAGGACTGCAATTTTTCATTTCACTGAGTTTTCATGTCATTAACCTAGTGACCAAAACACAATTGCAAACATTGCATAAACTATTCAAAGAGTAAAAATAAAAACTACTGCTGAAGTACACTGTGCAGAATTATGTGAAAAGAAAGTAATTAAAATTTAAAAAGCAGATAAAATCAGCTAGGTGTAAGAAATGTGCCAGAAAAAGTTTCTATATACTTGTATAGACAAATTTAGCATTAACTATCCTTTTAAAATATTAACCATTACTTGTCACAATGGTTTAAAGGGCAAATATAATGACTATTTAATACTTATAAATTGAAAACTTACTATAGTAAAAAAGCAGGATTGAATTAAAAGACTTACTTCTTCAATGCAAGAACCTTTCTTCGAAGACCACAACATGAAGAATTTGACTCTAGTTAAACTCAAAAAAACCCGTGAAAGAGAAGGTTCGTTAATGATATGGAGTTATTTCTTCTCCATCTGGTGTTGCTCCAATTTATTGGATAGATGCAAAAAAGTACACTGTGGATTACATACATAGAAATATTGCAAATCAATTGCTACCCTACGGCAGAGAAGGAATTCATGCAGCACGCATCCAAACAAGTAAAGTCTTGGTTTAAGCGAAACTTAGTCCATGTTATGGCGTGACCGTCAGAATTTCCGGCCCTAAAGCTAATTGAACCTTTGGGAAGTCCTAAGAAAATAGCAGGATATAAACTTTAAAATAAAAACTATATGTGTAAAAAAAAAATCAAGAAGGAATGGAATTCCATATCTCTGGAAAATGTTCAAAACTTGTGGCATAAATGAATCGTAGGAGATTTAACTAAATATAATTATTACGTGAGTCATAAAGGTAGATTGGTTTACGTGATTGCCTGCTGCCTGCAAGCATTGAAGTGGAATTTTTTGATTCCGTTTTGTAATGAACAAAATCTTAGGATGGAAATATATGATTTTCCTAGCAAAAAAAAACAAAAAAGAGTTGGATCTATCGACAATTGGTTGCTTTGGGTAGACTGAAGAAAACTAATGGAGCCATTGATTACCACTAGCGGTCAGTCGGTTGGGGGGGGTTCTTGTTGTTTGTTTACATAAATATTTTTATAGACTCCCTAAGTTTATAATAAAGGAGAATGGACCGAATGTTGATCAATATCAAAAGTAAAAGCTGTTAATTTAACCCCAATTTAGATCAACTAGAAATAAACGGATAATTAACTAGTTCAACCCACAAAAAAAAATATAAATTTCTATCCTTGGTGGAGTTGGATAGATAGCCGCATCTTTACCCTCCCTCAAATTAATGAAAAAAAACTTCAATCTTAACCAAATAAAATTGAAATAAAATAAATTGATTGGACCCAAAAAAAAAACTAATTAGAAATAGTTTAATAATGGAATTTAAAAAAACAAATCTTAATTTAAATAATAGCAAATATATGGAAATATCTACATATACCTACTGTAATGAAATTAGCAATATCAATGATATTTAAGAGCACTGTATAATCTCTTTTATCAACATGTTGTTAAAGATGTTTTCAATTTTACTTTACTTTATACGAATAAACAAATGTATACAAATGCTCTTTATCTGTATTGCTTATCTTTTTACAAAGATGTTTATGAAAAGTTTGATACACATACAAAACAAATTGTTGATAACAGCTGTTGAGGATTGTTGGTCTTTAATGTGTTAATTATAAGGTGTTTGTGAGATATGTAGATGAGCGTTTAGATAAATTAAATGGGTATTTCCATAGCTATATTAAAGTTAATTTAAACAAATAAACAAAGTATTAACAACTAAATCTACAATGTATCAATTAATTTCGTAATGCTCTTTATACAAATTCAACTGTGATTACAAGTGCAATATAGGTTTTACTTTAAGTTAGATTTTTTTTATTACTAGATTTTGGTATGCATGTTTAGGACAATTTTTAGAAAAAAATTTTAGATTTAGATTTTAACTTTAGGAATAGAATTTAAGTATTAGCGCATTAGGAAATTTAGTGGTTCGATATTTTAAAATTAATTTTTTTTTATAGTTACGGTGGGTTGGTTTTTGGTACACTATTATGAATCTGTATGGTGATTTGATGTCACAAAATGATGTTTTGGGACGATGATTATGGTGGTGGTATGGTAAAACTTTTTCTACTGATCTTCAATTTTAGTATCGATCTTTTATTATCTTTTATTGAAATTGTGGAACTTTTGATGTATGTTATCTTGAGCGTGGTTTGTAATAATGCTGTTATGACTGCTGATGCTGATGTTACTAACTTTACTTCTTCTGGTTTGTCTTTTTCCTTGTGTTTTTTTTCTCTTCTTTTATTATATTTAGTGCTTAAGCAAGCTGCTTTGATCAAGTAATGATCAATAATACTAAAGCTTGAGAAAAAATGACAAATTTAAAACCACAGTGGTGGCTTAAATAATGAGGCCACCACAAAAAAATGATATTTTGTAGCTTCGTTAGCACCTGGCAAAAAGTACAAAAACAAAATTGGACTAACATTAAATGAAATTGATTAAATTTTCTAGCTTCGAAATTTTTACCTTTATTTTCATATAATTCTGTTAGAATTTATGGTAAAGAATATTCTTGAAATAAAATTCTCCGATTACCTCTATTATTTTCGTTGCAATAGAATTTTTTCTGGACAAATTTTCCTTTTGCTTCTTGTCCCTTTAATTAATTTTTAAAAAGCAAATAAAATTTTAAATTGGTAAATTTTCAACTAAATTCTAAAAAGAAACTAATTTATTACCTTGACTGTAAAGATTTTTTTTCTTTGTAATTTTGCAATGGAAAATTAGGTAATGTTACATGTTATATTTTGTGCTTGACTGATGTACAAGCAAAACGAGGTTCTAGTGGTAAGTAATTGTTTAAAAAAAAATTGTCAACATTGGTTAACAAAACAACCGTAGATTGTAATAGAGTGCCTTTTCTTTATTATATTAGATTAATAAAATCTAATGATCTATTAGGAAGCTTTATTGTTATATTTGTCATGAAAAAAAAATTGAGCATAAATATAAATATACCAGTTTTATAACTGCTTAGTCTAGACACACCTCAACTTTATACCAATATCAATTTGTGTCCATCATTTGCCACTGTTATAATTGGGGTACAACCATTTAAATTCATAATCATGTTATTAATTTCAACTGTTAAGACTAACATAGTAAATACTTACCCCCTGGCCGAAGATGTCGAACGATAGCGTTCGCTAAGATAAGACTTAAGACACAAACTTTTTATCGTATCTATTTTTTTTACTCAATCAAGTTTGTTTATTCCACAATCAAGTGTGTTTCTTAAGTCTTATCTAAGCGAACGTTATCATTCGACATCGTGGGCCAGGGGGTTAATTTGTATGTATTATTAGTAAGATTTTAACATAAAATAATAATGATAACATGAAATACTAGACAAATTTAATAAATTCAATAGATTTAATAATATAAAGACGTAATATTATTAGTATATCAATTTTTAATAAAATTCACCATTTATACCATAGTATTCGATTAAAGTAAGAGAAATTAAATTGAAATTGGAAACAAAAAATTTATGACAAAAATAATGAAAGTTTTTGAAATTTTGCATTACAGTTTTGAATACGACCACACCACTCGTTGAACAGATGAAGGAAATATATTGTTCTTATTGTTTTTTCCAGCATCATAATGGAAATGAAGTGCTTTAATTTGACTATATATTATTGAAATAATAATAAAAATTAAAACCAAAAATCAATATCGTACTTTTTCCAACACTGTACAAATAATGCGACATCCAAATGTCCTCTGATCTTCCTCTCTCTGTCTACATAGCTGAACACATGCAATCCCTAAACATTGAACATCAATCCCCTCAAATTGATGTAAAAAGAGGCCTGGTTCTTATCTCCAGACAAGCAACCGAAAGCCATCTTTCGCATATTCTTAGCTAGACATGTAATTTGTTGGACAAATTTTCCTATCGTGATGTCCAAGTATCTACTGTTACGACGGACACATGATTAAAGCTTTCGGAATTTTTCTCTTAAATATACTAAGCTTCTGCGTCTGTGCTGAACATATTCTTGACTAGGTAGGAAATGTGGAGAACAAAGGCTTCAATATAAACTAGATTTCATATCTTTAAATAGGAACGTTGTGATAACCATGAAATAACCTAAACATATTTTAATAACACAAAACAAAAAATCGATTAATTATAATTTATATGCTTAGATTATTTCCCTCTCAACTTGTGAACTTATTTCCTTAAGTTCTTATGCTCGAATAACAACTCCTACTTTTTGTCTTTTAAACATTTTATTTTGTATGCTTAGATTTTTTCTTGCAGTATATTTTATTTCGATAAGCTAATCTACTCAGTAAGCAATATAATATTTATTTTAGTTTATCAATTGTATTTAACTACTCTTGCGTGTGATAATAAAAGTATTTTAGGGCCAATCAAATCAAGCATGTGCATAAAAATACAACAACAAAAAATATATGATAATGTAACCAACAACATCAAAAAAACATGGTTACTAATTATGTAATTACAAGTACTTAATTTAATTTTATTATGTACAAAATATTTTATTTCATTTTATCAAAATACCTTCGTGCTGTGTCATATACATTTTGTTGTCTTTTTTTACATAAATTTAAAACGATTAAATTGTTTCTCAGACTTTAAACAAATTGTAGTGGTCACTCATTCATGTCCATTTAAAATTATTGTTTTTTTTTGTTCTTGTTATTCTTAAATTAATTCATTTATTATTCACTCAAAAATTCTAAGACTGTTTTTGTTGGTATCTTTTAAAGACCCCCAAGGTGTGTTACGAGTTGTATAATCAGTCTTAATCTTAATCCAATTATTTTTTCTTTACCACTTGGTGTCATTTTCAGTTTTTTCTTTCCTCCATGTTTGTGTTTTTTAGTAATTTAGTTTTTGTAGAAAATCTTCCAAAATAAATAGGAAATCTGAGTTGTTTAAAGATTTAGTTTTACAGGGGATTTTAAGGAATTCATTCATTTTCTAAATAGAGAATAATAATAATAATCTATTTTTTAATTAGCATGAAATGTAATTAATGTAATACTTTACTGCATTGTATATGAGCTTTAGAATATTTATATTATGCTTAACAAAATTTTGACGAGACGTAAGCCAAACGAGCCTTGGGCATAAAAAATTGTTGCTACTACTCCCCAGATCACGGATTCGATTAACACCATAGCAACTAAATATGGCAAAAACAAGAAAAGTGAACAACGAAAAATAATAACTAACAGTCATACATTTTATAATCTTTTTGTATTAGTTACACTTACAAACTTAAAACTAACAATAAACAACAAAAATATTCATCATAAGTTTTGATCCTTATTTTTTATTTTTGCAAAGAACTGCAAATATTTAGCAATAATACAGACAAGCAGTATAGATAATTTTTCAAAAACAAATTACCTTTTAGCTACGCTTGAATAGTCAGTCTAGCAACCAACTTCACTCTAAGCATCGAACTAGCAAATCATCAGTCAGCTAATACTTGTAAGTACAAGTACAAGTGCATGTTACTTACGGATGCTATGTTATGTGTACCAAAGGATGCTTGTTTTTTTGTTAGAAAATAAAAATGATTTTTGATTATTTTTCAAGCGAAAACAATAACGTAAATTTATGTTTTTTTTTTAATACAGCCGCATAAAATAGTAAGTGAAGAGAAACATTTACAGGACACGAAGGAAACTAAGCATACAAAATACAATAAGTATAGAAATCAAAATAAAGCATTGTCCATATATTTTTTCTTAGTTGCTTCTATTATAAAACATGCAGCTACTGGTGTCCGTTAATAGAATACCGGAGAATGCTGCGTGTCGCTAATAAAGATCACTTGCCATGAAAGCAGTCAGGGAAATTCAATAACTGATGAATTGGCCAATGATAGTCGATAAAGTCATTCACCTTTTTCCTGGCAATCCTCTTGAGTACTACAAGTCCAGAACAAACAGTTCGGCCTAAAACATACTAGGAGGACCTATGAAACCACTTGTAATACATATTGCGAAGTCTATCTGTTTTCTAGTATGAATTTACTTACTGGATTTCATTGCGAGCAGATAAGGTTATTTAATGTGTTATTAACAATTTGGACACCGTAATATTATGTTCATCCCATAGCGCCATTTCTGCTTATCAAAAGTGTGCCACTAGGTCCATTATATCGCAATCATCATAATAAGATTGTTCTGGTTTTTACCCATTTAAAGTTTGAGAAAAGGTTAAGATTGTGTCGACCGTAAGTCTCCATTTTACATAATTCTGGGTAGAAGCTGTCAAATTAAGGAAGAGGAAAAAATAGGTATCTTTCCTATTTTACCGATGAACGGCCTTGACCACTATGAAGATGATCATTTAAATCATTTGGAACCTCAGATATATCTATTTTTTTCACCAGAGAATCTTGTTGGTACGAAAATCATCGTTCTATAATTTTTTTTTTTGTATTTCTTTATTTACAATCTATCCATTTAAGGATAATAAGCAAATGAGATATAATATAAAACATAGATCATATCCTCTTATTCTAAAGAAAGATCTACTAGTAAAATGTGTCTACGACACTAACATTATATGGACAAAATGTAATTTAAGAAACAATTCAACTTCTTGTGTATGGTTGGAAAGCACATTAGCATTCCATATTGCAATATTTAAATTTAGTTGCATAATTTAGTAATTAATACAGTCATCATATTCAGAAGTTTGTTTGTTAACTCCAGCTGATTTTGTATTAAGGTTTCTAATCTGTAAAGAGAACTTTTTTCATTGCTTCTTAAAGCTTCTGAATACGTAATTTTATCGTGGTTCATATTTGGGTTGATAGAGTTATGGCTTAAAGTAGGATACTCATTGTCATTTTGAATAAAGCAAACGTTATTTCGTCTATTAGACATATTGGATTAAAGTTTTTTCTTTAATAATTGCTTGTAAACAATACATCCTTTGTAGCTTGCTGGGTGACTTTGCAAACAGTTTACACATCTGGGGGGAGTGTTATTATCTTTTTCACAGTCAGCCGTTAGATGTCCTAGACCACATTTAACACAATTTACCGACTTCCTACAGTAAGTCTTTGTATGGTCAAATTCCTGACAACGGTGACATTGTACGATATCCATCGTTCTCTTCGGCGGTTCAATATTTACAATAGCGTTGCATATTGTCTTAATGTCATATACATTTTTGTTATTAGAACTTGGTTCCAAATCAACAAAAAACATGGGAAGTGACAATTTTGTTATTCTACTTTTTATGTTCGTAACATTTCTAACCTTATGCCCCAAGGTTTCAAATTCATATTTTATGTCTGCATTTGGAATTGAAGGGTGTAAATTTTTTACAACAACTCTATAGGCTCTTTCCTGTTTCAATTGGTATGTATTATATTTAATTTTTTTGTCATTCAGAAATGAGGCTATCATTCTATATGCTTTAATATTTTGAACAGTAACTCTTATCTGTCCATTTCTTAATGTTTTATAGCTAAACATATTAGTTTCGATTAATTTTGAAAAACTTTTAATCATAGCATTGATATCTCAAACATTAGGTATTAAAATAGGTGGAGGTTTTGGTACACTCTCGTTTGTTGTTTGTACATCGTCGAATTCTTCATCATCATCTGCAATACTATTTCTTGAAGCCGAAAATCTATTTTGATTAACATTCATATTTGCATTATTTGATGTGCTAGCATTATTTTCAGAAATAATATTTACTTTTATTAGTAATGATATTGTTGTTGACATTCTTTTGGAGATTACTTGTATTGTTGTTATTGTTTTGCGAAGAAGATGTTAATGTATTGTAATTTTATTTATTACACTGTTTGTGATATTATTGTTTTGCCTTTTGTTCAGTATTGCTTTTGGGGATTCAGTTTGTTTACGTTTCATTGCTTTAGGCGAGCTGACTACCTGCCAGCAAATTCTATCCTCATCGTCATTATCAGCACCGTATCACTCATCATGATAGCAGTGTAAAATTGTTTTTATTCAAAAGAATTTTTACTATGCAAATTGTTCTTGTTATTTATAAATTGTAACTAGACGATGTCTTTTTTTTTATTGTTGTTTAATTTTTTATGTACTCAGAATTTTGTACGTTTGAACACGATCACTGTCAAAAAGAGACTGATCGTTCTATAAGAAATGTTTTTTATGCACAAGGGCTTTGTTGAGAAATTTTGGTGAGCAGCTAATTTTGCATTCCGATTTGATCGACAAGATCGTGTCTACGTTCTTTCTTTGCAGTTATGTGCAATGCTGGATAGAGTAGTAATTGGCGACTTACCGGTAGCAATGCTGAAAAGATTGATGGACAGCGTAACCCAACTTGGAATGCAAGTTTTTAAAACTTTATTGTATACGGCGTAGTTGCGCCCAACATTTGAAAGAAATTATGTATATTTACAGTCTTATTCAGAAAAAATTAAAGTAGACTTCAAATGTACTTTAAGAAAATTTTGTCTAAAAGCACACTTGAAACCTACTTTATTTTTTATGAATACGGCAGTTAAAAAGTAAATGTCAAAGGTTGCTCTTGCGGGCAATAATATTAATATTTAAGTGATTATTTAAAATTAAAAAAATCATCCTTTTGAACTCTAAAGTCTTAGTCGACTGTAACGTACTAATAGAACGGAACTGCTGGACGTTTTTGTTGTTTTTAATGTTGTTTATATTAGTTAAACGGTGCGGTTATATTCCGTCAATGAACTTCAAACCCGGTCTAAAATTGTTACCTTTCATTTTGTAAGCTTAGATTATTTCGTGCCCTCTATATTTAATACTCTATCATGAATCTAAATCAAATATTTTTCTGGTTTTTTACAAACATTTCTGGATGAGTGTAATATGTATAAGTATGTTGTATGCAAATAAATGTTGTTGCTGGTACTGAGAGATGCTGTTGTTGTTTATCATAAATTTAGTAGCAGCTAGGGTGAGCGATTATACGAATTTTTTATACAGATGAAAATTACTTGTAGCAAAATTTCCAGTAGCTCAATAATTACAAATATGTAGGTGGTAAGGATATAATTAAGTTTTAAAAACCTGCATTCCAAGTTGGATTATATAAATAGAAAATGTATTAGAAAGCTGTAAATATCTTAAAAATTATTGTTAAACAACCCGTTTTTTTTCTAAAATTGAAAAATAAACCGAAACAACTGGTTGGTTCTCTAATATCGGATTAAAAATCGGGTTGATCACCCTAATTGCAATGTAAAAAAGGTAAAGCTTAAGGGTACAAAGTAATAATAAAAATCATAGAAAAAAGGAATATAAACAGCAGGAAACATAAACCATCTGAACTTTTTTGCCGTAGTCAAGGTAAAATACTACAAAATTAAAAAAAAAACGCAAAAAAACTATTTCAAGTTTAAGCATGAAATCCCCGTAAAAACTTCAAACAATTATTCTTGTTGTTGTATTAAGGTTAAAGCACGATATTGTAAAACTCGGACTGAAAAGACAACAGCAACATAATACAATTTTTATTGTTCTTATTGCTGTTGCTTGCTGCTTGTGCTGCAGTGGTTGTTATTTGGCTCATAATTTTATTGTTGTCTGTAAACGTCCGTCAGTAGGAATATGTTTCATGTTGTAGGTACGTAAAGAGAAAAGCTTAATTTAGTACAGTGAAATTGTTTCTGTCTGGCAGTAATAGTAACAGAGTTAGAGGCAAGCAAGGTAATCTGGAGAATGGAGTGTGGAATAGAAATTGTAATGACAGTTAATATATGCACGTCTGTTATTTTTTTTTTGTTTCATTCCTTCCATGTTTATGCTTATTACACATCCATCATGGTTCATGGTATATACATACATACATACATACATAGATACATGTGAGTTTAGATATTAAAAGTTTACGGTACTTTAATAATTTGAACAGAAAATTATGGTAAAAGCAACCAACGAACGAAACAAACAAAAAAAAACCAACCGACCAAACTTACTTTACTACTCAACCAACCAACCAGCCATTAAGATCAACAGAAAAACAAATACCTAAGTAGGTAGACTTCTTTCTTTCTACAAACATAATGATTAAAATCTTTTCAGTTGCAGAAGAAATGCTGAATAAAAAAGCAGTTACTAGACGTAACCAAAACTTAAATTGACATTAAACAACATGTTGCCAAGAGAAAAAGTGAGAATTTATTACAAAATGCAGAAATACACACAAAAAAATTTAAAAAAAGTAAAACAGTATAACAATGTAATAAATGTTACAGTAAACGACTGTTAGTTAAAAGTCAAACACTAAAACAATTAAATCAAATATGTTGTTGTTGTTTAACTCAACACGCAACTTACTGTAAAAAAAAAACAGTGGCGTAAAAGGTTGCAATATAAGAAGGGTATATAATTTGGCGGAACCATCTGAAAGCGCAAAACAGCTTTCGTTATGTACCTATTGCATGAATATAATAAAACAAAAACATTTTAAGTCCAGTACTTTCCGGTCCAATGATATTTTTTCTTTAAAAGTAAAAATTTCTTCTATCTCAATGTGAACGATACTGGTCTCTCTTGGAAGAAATTTATCGAACGATAGAGTAACAATTTAAAATATGTATGTAATTAAAACATCTTTTTCTTGGAAGACAAAGAATTTTCGTAATAATTTTTTTAATGGTAGCATTTGGTAACCGCCAAATAAATAAGCATTATCACCTCCACAAAGAACAATTAGTAAAAAAAAATTGGACGATGTCACATCGCTTACAATTTATTCAAATAGGCTTTATAACATATCGTTCGTTTTACCGGGATTTGCCAGTATTTGTAAATACATATCTTAGATTATAGCCTACACATTACAAAACTTCGTTTAAGTAATGCAGATGGTGAAAGCTAGTTATTACAAAATATGAAAAGAGAATTAAATTATAAATGTGTAAAAGAACATCATCAGCTCATTTTAAATGGACTAGACATCTTATTTTTCCCTTTCCCTTTTCAAATATGTACTTCCTACAAGAAATATTTTATTTTAAATTTAAAATTTTAAATTCCAATCACTATTTTTTCTCCCACAAATCTCTACGTTTTAAAAAAAAAATATAACACTTAAGCCAAACTTTCGATAATCAGTCAAGTAGGAAAACGACATGTTTGTTTGCTCTCGTAATAATTTCAACGTAAATATCAGCGTTGTCAACTTTGAAATTTCAAAAGGCACCAAAATGGAGAAAAAAGCGCATCATTTGCAAAAAAACGCAACAAGTTAAGAATTTCGTTTTTGTTTCAAATATTTATTGAATTAATTTGAAATTTTTTAATATCATAAATTCTATAAAAAACTTTTTATCAACGATTATTAGTAAAAGTAATAATAGTAAAAGCCTTTTTTTAATAAATGAGCTAATAAAGATAAAATAAGCATTTAACCACTCGAAATTTAACTCACAATATGATATTCGGAACTAAAGTACTAATTGGTAAAAAGGCTAATTTCAGTACATATTTGGTACTTTTTTTTTATTTTTGTTTTCTAGTTGATTTTTTTCAATAAAATTTGTTAAGATTCCACTGGTACTCTAACCCAGGTAGTTCGTCTACAGTTCAGTACAAACCATCAGGTTATACAAGAATTTTTATTTACATGTTTGAAATGTTAATTTGGTTTTCAAACACAGATTTTTGAAGAATTTGATTTCATTTATCATACAATCGTATTTAAAATACAATTTTTCATCGTATAGATTTCATGAGTTATGAATTAATAAAAATTAGCAAAAATAAAGATTTCATCACATTTTCGAAAATATTAAAAAACACTCAAACAGGTGTATTTTATTGTAGAAAGATTTTTTCTCACACTGAAACAAAAAGTTGAGTTGAATTTGCTTTGGTGCCACCAAAAATTAAAAAGTGCACCAAAATTTTTAAAAAAGCGCACCGCGCAGCAACCAAAGAATTTTTCGCACCAAAAATTTAAAAAAGCACCAAAAATGGTGCGAAACGCACCAAGTTGACAACGCTGATAAATATTGTGCTTTAAATGATGGATGAAAACACTCCGTCACTTACTTTCCACAAATACTCTTTCCTCGCAAACAGAAACGATGAAACCAATGAAAACTAAAAGCACATCTAAAGTGAAAACAGGGTATAAAATATTAAACCTGTTTCGTTTGCAACAATTATTACAGTGATGATGATGATCTTTGGTGCAACAACCTAAACACCAACATCATCGACTTGTTACCTCACACACATGTGTGATTTACAACAGCTGAAAGACACCAGACAATATTTTATCTTTAAGCATCATAACGAATCAAAAATCTAACATTTTTTAAATATTATTTTCTTTTCTTAAACCTTTTTGAACTTTACCTGACCGTAGGTTCTGTGCTGGCTGGCTCTTTATGTTTGTTTTATCTTTTGTAATTGTTTTACGTTTTTTCAGTTCTTCGGTTTCTTTTTAAGTTGTGTTCTACTTTGTTTATTTTTCTTTTCAATTTAAACTCTTTGTTTTGTTTTAATCTTCTTTCTTTTGAAATAGAGGTTCATTGTTCTTTCTATTTTTCTTCATTTAGGTTTAATTGTTGTTTGTGCTTGTACTGTAAAAGATACTTCTTATATTTTGTGAATTGAAACAAAAAATCTGCTCATCATCATATTGCAGAGATCATGTGTCGGGTGCTAATGCTGTTGTCTTGTTTATTTTTTTGTTGTCTTCTAAGGATACAACAACTTAAAGGATGATGATGGTGTATTTACCAGAAGAGCAGCTGTTTTTATTATGAACAGATAAACAACAACTAGGTACTTGCTGTAAAAGGAAAAAAAACAGAGATAAAGAGAAAAAGAAAATGAATTAATGAACACCTTGTCCTTTGGTTATAAGTTGTTTCGTTTTAAAAAGATATTTATCCATTTAAGGATTAAATATAAATATTTGGAGTATGTATTATTCTCATTTTACACAGTTAAGGTCATAAAAATAGTTCATTTGTGGTAATGCAGAGTGGGCTTTTGATTTATTCCCAGTATTAACTACTTCCTAAACATGCGTATTTAAGAGGGTGAGTCTCATTTCATCACATTTTATTGTTGCTTAAGGCCTCTATTTTCTATTAAATAGATGGGACGAAAAATATGGCATTAGATTAAATTGTAGATTTTCCGCGACATTTATGTTCCATGTCATGAATTCTTGCCGCAAATTAAATCCTATAGTAGAAAAATTCAAAACAATTTAAATTGATAATTGTAAACTATTTCATAAGTTGTAAATTCTGGCTTTTAAATGTATTTCAACACAACTTTAAGAAGGTCACCAAAAGGAAAACAGAAATACCAATGTCAGTCTAATTTTAGATACACAAAGTAAAATAAATTTTAAATAAAAAAAAAAAAACTTTAAAAGTCATTGTTTACTTATTGTTCCCTTAATGACATTTATAAATACAAAAGGAATTAAATATAATATTTACAAATAAAACAAAAAAAGGAAATACTAAAAATATTTCATCAACTTATACAAATTAATTACGAATGTAATCTAAAAAATAAAGAAGTATTATGAATATCACTTTTGACACATTTGAAAATAATTAAGTTTCTTCCAGAGATCAAACATTTGAAAATAAAGAATACTGAAAGAATTCTTGAAAAATACTTCTTGATCAACTACTATATACTTTTGGCAATAGCGCTCCAAACTCAACCAACATGGTTTTCTTAATTCTTGGAAGAGAATCCTGATATTGACCGTCAGGAGCGATCAACGATCAACCACTCGCTGGTTGTAGATTCATGCCTGAATATTATTAATATAAGTGTGTTCAGAGCACAAATAAGAGGTTTTAGACTTTTGATCGTCTTGAAATAAAACAAGTGGTTCGACTTAAGCCAGATTTGTTTCAGTTCTTCCACCATCTTTTCAAATTGATTTGTGTTTGTAATTTGAATTTTTTTTTCCATATTTTTTAAGTATAAATCTATTCTTTTTATTTTTACTATTTACATTTTTTCAAATTCTTCTTTGTACACAATAGAAAACAACACTATACAACACAACACGGTACTAAAAAGACAGTCGACAAAATGAAAGGCAACATCGACGTCAATTCAAGTTACAGAATACCAAACAATGTCGACAGTCATCGATAAATGTCAATCTTGACAACGAGAATACGGATTTACAACAAACGATGTCGACTTGTGTTGACGACGGAGAAACAGAATTAGGGTGAATAATATGGTCCTCTTCAGATGATGATAGACCCAAGTAATTTGTTCTGCTTTTTGCTGCCTATTTAACCTAACAAAACAAAAAAAAAATACGGCAAAAGTTTTATGAGCATTGTGGTCCAATGTGAGTCGTTCTGCTAGTCACTACCTTTCTAACCTAACTTATGCAAACAAATTTTCTTTGCCCTGGTAGAACGCGAACTAATGATTCTTATTTTCCCAAACGTAAATAAAGTGTTAAGAGGAAAAATATTAATCTAAGGATCTATAACCAACGAGATTTATAGAATATTAATCGTATTAAGCAGGGTTTTCAATTGAAAATACCTTAGAGGAAGTATTTCTCTCTTAGTTACAAATAACTTTTCAGATTGCTCTTGCATAAACAAGTAAAAAAGCATAGTCGGTCAAACCCGACCATATAATACCCTACACCCAGTATATGTATAAAACAGTTTTTCAGAAATGGGCGCTATATGGGAGATATTACCTATTATGAACCAATCATCCAAAAATTTAGTGTCATGATTTCTGTGAATATAAATATTATATGTGTTAAACTTTATCTCGATATAAATACTTTTAAACGATTTATGGAGGTTAAAGTGAATTACGGAGAGGGTCCTTATATAGAAGTTTCGACTAACTATGGACTTACCATTATAAAATTAGGTGCCATCATTTCTGTATATATGAAACTTATTTGTGTTAAATAATATTTGGATACCAACATTTTTAAGAAATTTAGGGTCGTTAAAGTGATTTTCGGAAGTTGGGCTTATATGGGAGCTTCGACTTATTATGAACCTATCATCAAAAAATTGTTCCATATTATTTTCATATATAAAAAACATAATCGTGTTCAATAGTATTTAGATACCAACATTTTTGAGGGAGTTATGCTCTTTAAAGTAATTTTCGGGAGTGGATCTAATGGGAGCTATGATAAATTATGGACCGATCTGCCAAAATTTGTACATCTGAATTGGCTTCATTTACCACTCATTTTTGGTGAAATTTTGTTTGCATACTTGCATAATTCAAACATTTATGATAGGTAAACCCCAATTTCGTTAGGACATTTGTATGGGGGTCAGGTGAAATAATGTACTGATTTCCACCAGTTTCAATCCCATTCGTCCTTGGGCCGAAAAATTTGACGTACCAAATTTCATCGCAATTTCTTCAAAATTACGACCTGTACTCTGCGCACAAGCTTTACATGGACAGCCAGCCAGACGGACATCGTTAAATGGACTCGGGAAGTGATTCTGAGTCGATCGGTATACTTTAAGGTTGGTGTTGGACCAATATTTCTGGGCTTTACAAACATCAACACAAATCCAATATACTCTCCATACTATGGTACATCACCACAGTGAAGAGTATGGAAAAATATGTACATATATTTATACACATGTACACATGCTTACTTACATACATATGTCAGTAATTTTTCCACACTAATGAGAGAATTACATGTTACTTAGTTACATGCTTAAACTCTGACTGTTTGATTGGTTCGAATACATACATTGTATGTCTGAATATGTATTTAACAAACTCTAGGTGCTGCTATTTATTTACGTGTTTTGTTTTGCTTATGGAATTTGGTTTTAGCGACTGTCGTTTCCTCTTTAAAACTGTCATGATTGAGTTATGTGTGTTAGTAAGTGTTTGCGTGTGTCTGTATAGTTTTTATATCCTGCTGAAATGTTTTCACTTTTTTTTAGCATTATTTTGTATGTATTTATTTTATTGTTTGTTTCATTTGTTATTTATTTCATTATTATATGTTTGGCTAGTGACTGGGCGAGTTAGTGAGTTGCTTTAGATGTGTGGTATGATGATAGCAGATATAGCATTGTAAATAAATACTAAATGTTGCTTTTGCTTTTCGCTGTTAGTGTGTCGACGCCGTTAAACATTTTTCAAATGTTTATTGGCATTTTGTAAAATGTGGCATTAAGTGAAAAACTATTTTCTCTTCACATACTATTTTATATCCTGACATGATTTATGACACATTGCCCTTGAGTGTAAATGCTTGATGGTGTGAATGTGAGCTGTTGCTTGTCATTTGCCGGCTTTGTTATGATGGCTGTTCAAAAAATGATGGAATGTAGGAAATTGTATGACTATAGACAAATTAGCAAGTAATATTAGTGAGTTTGTTTTTGTGTTATTTAGTAAAATAAAATTTAAACGGATTTTAGTTTATAGATAAAATAAACAAATTTCTAATGATTTATTTAAGGTAAATGCGCTTTGAGTCATTGGCATATGTATGCGTGTTACTTAGTTTATGATATCGAACTAATTTCACTTTTATGAAATGTCATAGTTGTAAGTACATAGTACATAGTTTAAAACTCATAACTGTTAATTTAAAATTTTCTATTTTATACTAATCAATTAATTTTCTTTTTAATTTTTCAGGTAATTATTTGCGCAAAATTGTATACTCTTAAAAGAATATCTTGTAAGTTTTAAAATTGTTTGTTTGTTATTAATATTAATTAACGGCAGGTCATTAAATGTATATAATAGTATGTTCCTTGATATAATTTGTATTTTCTATAGAAAATTGTGTGTATAGCAATATTTTCTATAGTAAATTATATAAACTAATTTTCCAATAGATAATATTTTGTATAACAGTTTTTTCTGGAGCATTTTTTGTATAACAGCGTTTTTTAACGTACCTAGTAGTAGATCTGGGGTACCAAACAAAGTACTATATGAATATTATTTAAATACAGAACAAAAATATAAAATTTAATATTATTCTATCACTAAATTACATTACAAAATGTTTATTTTATATGCTTAGATTTGTTCGCTGGAAACACCAATTTTATTTAAATAAGAATAAATTCTTTTAAACTTCTGTTGTTAGTGGTCAAGAAACTTTTCATTTTCTTTGTGTTTTTTTTTTTCTTTTTTTTTGTTCAGTTTTAATGGGTTTGTTTAATTTCATGTTTTTGTATGTTTATACTTTTCCTCAAGATGTTAAATTCTTATTCCTCTTTCTACACAATTCTCTTCGTTTTAGCATGTCAAGTTCATTTGTTCATTTTATTTCCTTTTGTTCCCAATCACAAAAAAAAAACTAAAAAATTCTACACAAATTCTCAAGCATTCTTTAAGGGATTCGACACGGTATTTTAAATGAAATTATACATGAAAAAACTTCAAAACGTTATTTTTGCTATACTCAGTTGAACGTAATGATTTTATATGATTTAATTGTGTTTAATTAAGCTTTAATAATACAGTATGTATTATAAAAAACACTACTCAGCCACAAGTATTTGAGGTAGATTATTTTTTAACAATGAACTGAAATTATTTTTGACTTTTCTTCTCTTCTTACTAAACTGTAGAAGACCATTTGACTGACTGTTTGGGATTAGGTTGGTTTCTTAGTTTTGTTCGTGTCAGTCATTGAACCTTACTTTTTTATGTGTTTGGAATTTCATTCATGTTTGTGAGACAGTTTCAGTTGTGATAATTTTGTTATAATTTATTTTATGTGTTGGGGAGAGTGCGTGTGTATGTTTTTAGGTCGGTGGTTATTAGTTTAAATCTTAAATGTTTTTTTGGTTCATATTCTAATTGTTTATTTGTGTGATTAATAAGAGGTGGATTTTAATGATTATATAGCCACGGAATACGGAAGTAATGTAACTGCAATTGTGTGATTTTGTTATAGTATTTTTTGGTTTTCGTGTTGAAGTATCAACATAGCTCTGCTTTCGATTTATATTTTATTTGTATGTTAATAAAGTTTTTGATAAAATATGCAACTTTGTAGAAAGTACTGAAAAATATTGAATTGTTCAAAATGGCCTCAAACCAAACATTGACAAGTCACGCTGTGCTTTTTTAACATGCTTATGTAAATTCTATTATATTTTTAATAATGACATATCAAACATGAGCAACGAAGAAATAATGCTTTTAACATTGTCTAAACAATGACACTTGTAACTTATCAATCATTTACTTTACTGACTTGACAATATACAAATATGTACTTCTTACATATCAGATCATTAAGTATTTGAATCCACTGCTGAAAATCGAATATATTTTCCCCATCATGGGAGAGTTTTCAAATATAAAATTATGTTACAACACCCCAATTAAAATTATTAATTGTATTTGTCCAAACAAAAATCTTAAAAGCAAATATCTTGAATTGCAACATAAATGTAGCACACCAACTAACACAATCTAAATTAATATTAAACTAAATGAATGAAAATTGTGTTGAAAATAGAACATGTATGCACATTGGATATTTACTATTAAAAAAACAACAAACAACATAATAATCTATAAAAAGTATTTTTGTTTAAATTTAAAATCACGAATGAAAACGAAAGAAAACATTTTTAAACACTGTGAAAAATTAGCATTTCATGCTATAATTTTTGACATTTTTGTTCTTTCAAAATTTGGCTAAAAGCCAATAAACAACAATCATCAGAAGATCATATACTCGTACAAAAATACCATAGTTCTTCAAACTTGGCAGTGGAAAATAATGAACTGAAAATAAAATTATTTTCATCATTTAAACACAAATTTTTTGTACAATTACCATAACATGCTGGTGGTGCTGGTCATCATAATTAAGAGAAATTAATTTAAATAGAAACTAAACAAATTAGATGAAATGTAGCTAAAAATAAACATAAAGAGTATTAGTATTTTGATGAGTTTGTTAATATGTTTATGTTCTATAGCGTTTTATTTCTGACAAACATTTGAAATGCCTAAGTTATTCAACATGTATAAATGTAGGTTTAAATGAAATAATTTTAATTAATAAAACACCAATTTCTAATTGTGGCCATAGATACCAATACAAAATGATTTATAATTTTATTTGCGTTATGTTGTTCTTTTGTTTTTTGATTGCTGCTATAGTTTCTGCAGCTCTTTATTGTTGACCAACAAATCTCTTTCATGTAGTTTGCATATAGTTTGTATATTATTATTTCACTGTCATGCTATTTCTAAATACATACATTTAATTGTTGTTTTTTTTTTCATTATTGAAAATACTCTGCTGGATATTTACTAATTTATAAAATAGATCTGCAAAATAGTGGAGAAATCTTTAAAAGTGAAATTATTTTGAAGGTAAAATTTAAATGACTAGCACGAAGAAATCTAAGCATACAAAATATAAAGTAAAACGCGCATACCTTTAGTGGTCGCAAAGTTATAATTATTGCATATAACAGTATAAATGAAAATATGGCGAACAAAGAACGAACTCTTCAGTAATAAATATGTTACCAAGACATGGCGGCGGCTCAATATTGGTCTGGGGTCTGGGTTTGTAATCTTATATTTATAGAATCTCCAATAAAAAAGGAAGATTATCCCGATATTTTAAAAAACAATGTTACCCCTAGTGTAGAGAAATTAGAACTAGGGCGAAACTGGATTTTTCAACAGGACAATGATCCTAAGCATACCTCAAAAATTGTGAAAGAGTGTTTGTCTAAAAACTTTAGATCATCCTTTTCGCAGTCCCCAAACCACGAAATTCGATTGAGCACCTGTGGGAATATCCGCAGAAAAAATTAGACAAAGAAATATTTCTTGCAAGGATAATCTA